>JAOTQQ010000063.1:33367229-33507854 GCA_026546715.1 Gallinago undulata | reverse complement strand
TGCAAAGCCTCTCTACCCTCCAGCAGATCAACACTCCCACCCAACTTGGTGTCCTCTGCAAATTTGCTGAGGGTGCATTTGATCCCCTCATCCAGACCATTGATAAAGACGTTGAGGAGAACCAGCCCCAGTACCGAGCCCTGTGGGACACCACTCGTCACCGGCCGCCAACTGGATTTCAACCCATTCCCCACCACTCTCTGGGCCCGGCCCTCCAGCCTGTTTTTAACCCAGTGGAGAGTGTTCCACAGGGAGAAGGTCCTCTCCCCATCGCACTGTGGGCGCGAGAAGCGCCTGGGGGCAGCAGCCGCGTAACCTTGTCAGAGCGCTGGGCAGCAGCGCTAATGAAATCATGCAGACGACCATCACACGCTGCCTTCAAAATATTGTGCTGCTGCTAGGGACTGTCGGAAAAGTGATCACGGAGACTTCTGTGAAAAAAAAAAAACAAAAAAAAAAACACAAATAAATCCCGATTGTGGTAACATGGATTTAGCTCTCTAATTGATTTTTTTGAATTTTTTTTTTAGAGGCAAAACCATCAGCTCGTTTGAATGGACTCTTAAATATAACCATTTACAATAATTTGTACAAAAAACAATTTAAGGAGAGGATTTAAAGATATCATCTGGCAAATTGCTTTGTTGACAACAGATAGATATTAAGTGCAGTTTATTCTGGCCGTAATTAGGCACCACTTTCCTAGCTTTGTGATCAACATAACAGGATATTTTTATTATTATTTTTTTAAGAGTTTACAAAAACAGAGTAGCATCATTGGACACCTTCTGAAAAGAGTAAAAAAAGGCATATAAGGACATTAATGAAAAGTTTCATTTGAAATTAAAAAAATACATCCCTCTCACAAGTAACTAGCTCTTGCACAAAATAAAATATATAACCAATTTAAAAACAAGCCAGCAAAGTTACTACTGATGCTCAAGTGCATATGTATATGGACCCTGCCATCCATATGGACAGAATATGGACAGGTAGAAGTATAAGGATCCAGAAGGTGGAGGGAAATTTCCTAGTTATACCATTATGTTCTAAAACCCAGTATTTCTTAAACCCAAAACTCCAGTTTATATCACATATCTTAAACCCTACAGACTATATATACAAAGAAAGGTTTTCTGCTTTGTGACACCATTTTTAGAAGCAGCTGATGGCTCTGTGTAAATCTGCTCCCTTTGAGAGCAGGGAGGGTATCCTTTACAGAAGAAAAGTGAAAACCAAGCCCGTCTGTTTATAAAGTATTTTTATGAGAGCACAACTGTCTCTTCAGCTGGAAAGTGGAAAATATAAACACAAGACCTTTGTGATCTGAAAATATGGTAGTTTTTAAGTTGCACCTTTTAAAAGAATATCTCAAAACCTGAAAACCTTCTGCTGTACCTTCCTGTTTAAAGCAACAAGGTGCGTTCTGCTTTACAGCAAGTAATATACTAAATCACTTGTACTGCATATCTCTCAGAGTGCCTGAGTTTAGTGAAAGGCTTTTGCTTTTGTCTCTAAGTGCTTTCTTGTTTATTTGAAATGGCAGTATTTACATCTCTCAGCTTATTAACTCTAATCACCCATTTCAGTAATTAAAAAAGGCAGCGTTGTCTACTGACATTGATCACAATACAAAAAGCCACGGTAAAAAGAGCCTAATGAAATATTTTTGTAAATTGTAAAAAAAAAAAAAAAAAAGGGGTAATTATGGGAACAGGAAAGAAAAACTTAACTGCATAGCTTCTTTCCAAGAAATCAATATGATATCGTTCAATTAAGTAGCAAAGCAAAGCTAGGAGATCGTGGAGTTTGATGGGACACTGACAAACATTAGGGCTTTTGCAGGTTTCATCTCATGACTTCATGGGATGGATACCTATGATAAACTCAATTTCATTTTTTATTTTTTTTTTCATTAACAGTCACCCTTTTACATAAAGAGTTGGAAAAGAAAAGGCAAAATGAGTCACTTGCTGAAAACAGAGCGGGTGACACTGAACTTCAGCTGCTGGAAAAAATGACTTTTCTTCATTGAAAGGAACTTCTTTTCCTTTTAGCGGTAACCATCTGTTGATCATTGCATTTTACGAGATTATTTTTGAAATAGAAACACTCTATATTATGACTTTTCCTCCACATATAGTATTGTTCAAATTTCAAAAGACACTCGATTTGATAACTAACACTTATTACTTACTGCCCTTTACAAAATATTCTTGGCAGAAGGTTAGAAACTGACATTTCCAGTTGAAAATAATGCATTGTCAAATAAGAAAACTGCAGGCTATAATTTTTAGCACATGTATCTATTATTTTAAACATGAAACATTGCATCAGTTTGACATTAATTTATATAATGGGGACAGAAAAGGATAATGCAATTTTCAGGGGCTATCTACATTTAATTAACTAGCAGCAGTCGCCTGTAACAAAAGAAAACTCCACTACAAAAACTAAAGCCTGTTTGTACACCTCCTATCATGCATTATTGAAACACACAATGTCATTATACAAAATAATAAGTGCTTAAATAGAAGCAGCAACTAATAAATGCAGACACAAAACTTTCATAAAAGTTTGTAAATACAGTATTGTATGGAAATTCTGATGCATATTAGCTCTCATATGCACTATAAAATGTTTTATTATGAAAAAAGTGGGTAAGATACTTATCTTTTAAATTGGAGTTTAATATTTTATTAGTGCCAGGCACATAATTCTCATCAAATGGCAGGAAACTCTTTTTTGTACGGATATAAATGTCTAGAGTTTAATATTTCAAAGATAAGTACCTACTACTGCGTCTATCACACTGCAGCTTAATGGAATTTACTTTTTCTTAAATATTTATACTGTATGTGTGTTTGGTTGTCAAATGATTGTATAACTACTGATACAGAACTGATAAGTTGGGCAACTATCTCGTGAATTATTATTTTTCAAATTTGAAAAGTTTAAAATCTTGAATACCATAAGGAATACTGGATTTGAGAATTTCCAAACATGCAATTTTCTTGGAAAAACAACATTCTATAATTGACAAACCAACAGAAAAGTTCTTCTAAGTGAACCCTAGATTGCAGAAATCGTCTGACTTTCCCCAAACAAATTACATTTAAAGAAAAGCAGAATGACATTAGCGAGAAATATTTCCTGAGAATCCAAAATACACAGTAGTGAGCAAATTAAACTGAGACCAGTCTCTGATATTTCCAGTGTAATGTACAGGGAGCATCATTCAGGTTCTGCAATACTGCAAACTATTTCATCAGTTCTGAGAAATGCTTTCTGATCCATGCTGATACAATTACCTAGCCTTTATTGGCAATTTAGACCTGCTTTTAGGGACATTTTAGAGCAAATGATGTTTTCTTGATATTTTAAAAAAGCAGCACTATTTGCTATACCTTTGGGATAAGGTAGAAATGGAGTTAGAGGCTCATTAAATATCTGATTGGTACAATGTGGTTTTTGTTACTGTGGACTAAACTACCAAAAATGAAGATATGTTCCTGGAGGTTCTGCTCCCCCTTGCAATCAAATAGTATTTTTATTTGGAATATTTCTGTAAAATATCAGCCAGCATTTACCACTACTTTACTACTTACAAGAGTCTTAAAATGTGCCTATTAATTGAAAGATGTTGAAACTTACCTAATAAATTTTTAATATGAGCATGTGTGAAGGGCACACCACATTTTTCTTTGTTCATATAAAAACGTGATGTCCAGACCATGACCAACTGAGCCTGAATTCCTTTTGATGTTTCTGTAAGCAGAAAAAAGTGAAGCAGTTACAGAGATAAAAAAAATAAGATGAGATATCCTTAAATATTTTTTTTACATAGGGATTTAACTGAAATGACATCCGAAACGAGACGAGTCTACCGAATGACACAAAGCCCAAAAGCTCCTATCAGTTTGTCTCACAACTAGTGTAGCTTTAAACTACGAGACTTAAAGACAGCTGCAGTAGCCTTAAATTTTAGAATTTAATTCAAAACCTGCTTTCCTAAGCACTGGCAAAGCTGTTAAAGTAGGTCCTCTTGTCCCGATTCCGTACAATAGCATATACAGCCAAAAGCAGACTCAAAAGATGTATCAGTTAACATTGCTTTGATATTTTCAACTGTTTTCAATTTTCCCCCTGCTTTTGAAAATTCACGAGTGTTTTTGAGTTCTCTGCATTACACAGCTATTTTTGTGCCATATTGGTCTGAGTAAATAACACGCAGGAAAGCGCGATAAATCAGGAGCGTACCATTGTGATAAATAAAAGCTGATAATTTAAAACTCTTTTAGAAAGAGGCGAGATGCCTCATGAGAATACCAGTGCGGTAAATAAAATCTGCTAATTTAAATCTTTTAAAATAATGCTTCTGACTGTTAGCTTCCGACACAGAGAGCAGCAAGGCAGTGGTTGAGCAGCCCCGTCGAGGAGAGGGCAGCATCGCTGTCACCACGACGGGGAGGAAACTTTTGCGCTGCAAGTTTCTCCAAGGAGATGCAGCAAACTCTACAAACATGACTTAGCTGGCGCATACGAGCCATTTGGTGTAAACAAACATAAAAACAATTTGATTGAACGTGAAATCATAGGTATTTGTAGGTCCAGCAAAGCTACAATTATAGTCCCCAATCACTTTGAAGTAAGCAAAGTTGTGCGGTAGCTTGCTTTTTAAAGCAAAGTATGTTTAGTTCTTTAGAGTGGTTAATGGGCAGGCAGGATAATTATCTGAAATTTACCTATTCTGAATCAGACACTCATCCACCAGATTAAGAAAGATTTTAAAGCCCCAGTTCTGGAAAACTAGTTAGACATCTCACCACCAAAACACTTTCTTTGTCCTTTCACTGCCCATTGCAGACTTTCTAGCTGTAAAACAAGAAGCTGGAAAGCCTAATGCAGTGAGCATCACTGGAAGGGGGGGTGGGTGAGTGATGAGTGGTGGAAGAAGGAGGGGAAAAAAAAAGCCAAAAAAATAAAAAAAATCTTCCAGAAATGCATTGCCAGTGGGTAGAGGGGGCTGGCTGGCTCCAGCGACCAGGATGCGTTCCCCTGCCCGGCACAGCAAGAAGCAAAAAAAAAGAATCACCCCAAACCCTCTTCCTCCCCCAAGGGCAAAGCCAGATGGACAGTCGCATACCCTTCTTTTGGCCCTACCATTTCCCCTAAGAAAGTGTCACCCTCTGCCATTGCGGATTTAAGGAGCCGGTGCCCGAGGGTTTGTGTTTCAGTGACCTGTCCCCGGAGCCCGCGCCTGCTGCCGGCTGCCATCAGGGCTCTGCGGACATGCCCTGCTATTGCCCTGGCACAGGGCTCCTATTCCAGAGCCACAGCCTAGCTACTGTCGGAGAGAAATTTAGGGGAGAATTAAAGGACTCTTCAGAAATACCCTTTGCTCGTTCCTGCCCCACAGATTATTCTTTACACCCCTAAAAACGGAGCCCAGGTGAAGTAGTACTGCTGTGATTGCCTGGCCAAGCACGGGGATATCTGGGGTGATGCGAGGACACAAGGTTTAAGATCTTGTGTCAGGCAAAAGGTTGAGGGCTTTTTGCCCTCAAAGACTTTCAAAGTTTCAAAGACTTTGAAAAGCGAAATAGATGGGCTGGCAAGGATGGAAAAATGTAACCTGTCATCTGGGTATGAGCGTGGTACTAGAAAGTTTGGCACGGTCATCCAGCAGTGAGATCTTCTGTATCCTCTTAAACAAAACTTGGTGAGAGTTGGTGTCAGATACTACCTTTCAACTTTTTGAATTTTCACAATTAGCAAGTTTTTGTTCTCCTTAAAAGAACCCCAAACAGCAACAAACTTCATAGATGCCCCTGTATTTCACAGTCAGTGTATACACTACTCGCAGGAGCACCATTACGGGTGCAATTATAAAAAATGCTAGCAGATATCTGGGAAAAATACTGGTGGCTGAACATACCAGTTACCTTGCAGAAAGAGCTTGGAATTTGGCAGTAAAGGACGGCATGTTCTGGGAGGAATCTCCGGTCCTACAGGGCACATGGGCAAAAGATGCCCATCTCCAGTCCTCGAGAGGAGGGAGGCGGAGAAGAGTCGGTGCCCAGCAGAGCAGGTCCTGAGGCTGAAGGAGGGGACTGGACATCTCCCAGCACAGCATGTCCCCAGGATCTGCTGCAGGGTTAGAAGTCACAACTAAGCTGGAGGGAGGAAGTTTTCCGGAGGCTGCACTGAGAGAGAGAAATGAGCTTGGAAAGCCCAGTACGAGGCGCACAGCGCTCCCGTGACCAGACACACACGAGCCCTGTTTTCTCCCCTGTGCTTTTAAGCAGAGGGCAGTCAGAGGAGCAACACCACAGCGACTGGGGCCACAGGGATTAACAGCGCCTGCCCTGGAGAGCACAGAAATTATCTCATGCCTTGGGCTGCAGGAAAGGACAGGAGGACACGGCAGCCCCGTCGGCGAGTGCCAGGGCGCTCCTTCCTCTGAGGAGCATAAATATTGCAACCCTATCTGAGGTTTGCAGGGTTCCCATCAGCAGCTTCGTGCATCAGGGGCACGGTTGCCATCATCAAGCATCAGCCTGCCCCTCCGAGCAGATAGCAGAGCACCACCACAGCAAAGATCAGCACAGTTTGGAGAGAAAAAACAATAGGATTGTTGTTGCGATGCCGTACGGCATCTGTATTAACACGGGCAAATTATTTTGGTAGGGATTCAATTTCATAAATGTGGCTTCAAAGGCTGTTCCATGAGCAGTATAATGCTTTTCTCCTTCTCACCAAAATGAATAAAAACTTTACGACATGTTCAGCACAGTACTTAAGTATTTGTTTTGTTAATTTCTTAAAACAAATTGGATTCCCAGTAAATACAAAACTTGGACAGCTGCATTAAGCAAGCAGTGGGGAAGCAATCTCATAATGATTATCATGCAGAAGCGTGCTACAGAAGAATTCCCAGAATTTCATCCAAACTGTTATTTGCTCTATTATAAACCTTCTATAAAACCCAATATAAAAATTCCTGAAGGAAGAAAGAGCATTTTTAAATATTTGCAAATAGCCTCCAATGATTAAAGAAACGTGTGAAGGATGAGATGTTAACGAATGACAGCAGAACTAGGAGATACAGTCTTTCTACTTATTTTATTGCACTGAGAGGCAATCAGAGCATCATTTGGTAATCATTTTCCTTCCAAATGAAATTTTGTGAGGCTGGACCACCCGGCTTTCCATTATGAACTCTGCAGGGCAGGCTTGTCCCAGGTTCCTGCACAAGCTGACTCCAAGCACAGCAGGTCTGGGGGGCTCGACATCTCACTCGCCCGAGGAGTCTCCACGACTTCAGCCATCAACAGGGGTTGATGTTAGATCTATTAGAAATGCTGGTCTTAAAGTATAAGAGCATGTGGGACTAATGAATCTCAATGCCAGACTGCAGCACCTGGGATTTTGCATAAGGATTTTTGGGCACTTCTTTATCTAAATTTTCTTTATCTGTGGCTGCAGGGCAGGAGGACATAGCTCTGGCTAATGCTCGCCTGATGTTCTCACCAAGTGTACAGGTACCGATGTACTGACCTCCATTGCCACAACGGCACCACGTCTGGGCAGCAAACTCCTCACCTGTTGTCTCTTACCTTCTGCACGAAATTTGTCTTTCAGAAACAAAATAGCTGTGCACAGCAATTTTCATAATGCTTCAAGGGGACTCGTGAGCTTTCTGCAGTGATATATGAACTTGCTCCCCTTGGTGCTGCCAGGAGGGAGGTCAGCAAGGAAACATCCCATACAACCGATTGGGTTAGAATATCCACAACTCTAATTATCATTTATTTAACCTTGAAAAAAAAAAAAACCACCGTAAAGCAAAATATTATTAAAAAAATTTAAAAATAAAACCTGTCATCCCACGGAGCAGCCCTTTGCGGATTTAACAGCTAAGACAGGCTCCCAGGAAGCAGGGGCTTGGGATCTTTCCAAACAAAAAGGTTCGGCCAAAAAAATTGAAATCTCTCTTCTGTGAGTAACTAATTAGACTTTGACAAGTCTTATAGCCATTACTGTCCCTCTGCAGGCCTCCTCAGGACGTGTTTGCACATGCGACGTTACTTTGGCGATCCCTGCAGCCCCAGGGAAGGACGGACAGTGTCCGTGTGAGGCAGCAGCACCCGGCCGTGCCTTGGGCACTGCAAAGCTGGTGCTAATGAAGTGGCCTCCCAGAAGAACTGCTTGACGTGGGTGCAACACCAAATCGACGCTTCTCTGTGGCTAAAGGTTTCATCTGGGATAGCACGATGATTTCTGCACCTTACGTCTAAGTTTTTGTTCTTGCTGTTCTGTGCCTAAGCCAGCCCTATTGCGCCCTGACCCTGTGGTTGAGTTGAGGACAACTGATACATCTTCTCTCCTTCGTACTTCTGCTCTTCCCAGTGGTCACTGCTCTCGGGAAATGATCAATGTCCAGCTCTTGCAGTCCCTCACCCACCCCACAGGCTGAATGGGGACTCCACAAGCCACCATGCAATGGCTCCACAAGCTGAATACACCCATCACCCTTGTAGCACCCAGCTGACGTCAGGAGACGCAATTTTCAACCCACTTACCATTTTGTGGCAGATGATCTTCTGATGCTCAGACTCTTTCCTTGAGGATTTAAGAGCACAAGCCACCACACGGATGTGACATCTGATCATAGCCAGGTAACCGTCTGCAGGACGTTGAGCCACCCAAGTCCCACACTATGCCCATGTGAAGCCCCTGTAAAACATAATCCTAAATGAGCGTATATGTCAAACGGAAAAAAACAAACTCGTGTCTGCTTAGCATAGTAAAACATGCCCTTCTTTACACAGAAAAGACCGTAACAACCGATGAATTTCCAAATTTCTCAGCCTATGAAATCAAAACGATCCAATTCACCAAAGGGGATGGCCTGCACCCCACCCCCATGCTGTCAGGGGTGGAGAAGAAGGGCAAAGCCGGCTCAATGACCATGGAGTAAACCCAGGAAAATGTCATCAAGTTAATAACTACCCAACATTATGCAAGCAGTATACTGATTTACCCACAGGTTAGAAGTGTCTACTGCTGTTTCATTAAATAGTAATTCTTGTAAATTTGAGAGCATAACCGTAATCAACCCTAAGGGCACAGTGTTTCTGTTGTCACTGTCACCAAACCCCCATACTTATTCCCACATGGTACAAGGTATATTTAATTTTCTCACTCACATATAACCTGGTTTCTTACAAAGCCACATTTTTTAATAAAAAATATTCAGGAGACAGTGGTCCCTCCCAGTTGCAGTTTTGTACCAACAAAATGTGCACCGAGGCAGAAGGGCCTCATGGAGCTCCAAGCAGAGGCACGTGCTCTCCATCACAGCTTCAGGAGATCTCCCTGCCAGCTGGGAAAACACACGTTTTTGGAAACACTAAAACCACTGAAGACTGTTACCAAAAATAGAGACAGCTAAAAACCACCCAGCAGCTCAGCCACAGCTTTTTAAATGTTGAACCTGATTCCTGGTTGGGGTTTATCCCTTGTTCAAGCTGTTGAAACTTTCTTCATTTAGCTAAGTTACACTATACTAAAATGGAAATACTAGACAGATTAATGCAATCCATAACCTGTTACTTTCTGAAAAGTAGAATTTATCCCCACATTGCTTCTTTCCCTCTCTCTCCTTTTTTTTTTTTTTTACTATAAACATGACTTAAAAAAGCAGCATGCAATTTTCACCCCTGGATCCCTAAGTACCACTTGTTTTCTGTATATCTATTTTTAAGAAAGTGAGTGCTGCAGACTTAAACTGTCCATACTGTTCTGCAACTCACAGTATCGAGTCAATTGTCAAGATTAACCGAATAAATGAACAAATAATAGTGACATTCATAATACCAGCTCGTATTTACAGTGAGTTATTATTTCTAATTACGTTTGATATTTACTACTACACAACTATGGATTTATACATATCGCAACATGCAATAAAAACTGATGTCAAATAATAAAGGGAAATACAGCGGAGATGAAGCATTTTTCCGACTAAAATGTCTCCAGACTTACTAGTGATAAGGTGAAAACTGTGTAAAGTATCATAAGAAATGAAAATTAAATGGGGAAATCTCTTTCATTTGTGCCTTCCCTCTACCAATGAAGTTTTCTTATTCTTTGGGGATATATTAGTCATTAGGGAGAACTGATCTTGTAATTGAAATAAAAACAAAGCAAACTTACCATTAATGCAAAATGACAATTGTTTTAATCTCTGAAATATACTGAAAATAGAAAAAAAATTTTTTTTCTTGATTTATCAAAATTATGTATCTGACAGAAGAAAGGATAAAATAGTCAAACACTCCACGATGCATCAGCTTTCAGAGGAAGCATAGTGCAAGATTACTTTGTGTGCTGTCTCCATCTAGAATGCTTTCTTTCCGTGGAGTCGTAGCCACCTAGTATTTTAAATTCCTCACACTGCATCAGGGTTATGGTACTATGTTACAAAGTTATTCAGAAACCTGATTGGCCATGTTCCTGCAATACATTTTCCTAACCCCAAGATAAAGATCCATGCATCTCTTTACCCTTTAAACAAAAAAGCTATTGTAATAGCATGTAGTGTGATGCATGGCATGAATACCAAAACATGTACATGCACTGCTAAACTGTTTAAGTATGGAAGAAGTAGTGTCTAATAGCATCAGGAAATTGAAATTTAAAAATTTTTCTCACTCACTTATTTGATGAGAACTGGGCTGCTGACAGGTGAAGCAGAAAGTCATTTTTCAAGTTAAATGCCAAGTGGTTATATAGCATAATATTCAGTCAAAATTAACCACCTCACTGCTGCATTGACATACAGCATATTTAATGGCAACTGTTTCTGCAAAGAAAACTACAGACCTTGGGGAGTTCTAAGAAAATGGAAAGAAAATCTTACTAATACTTCAGTTACTTGCTTGAAACAAAGAACGATAGCGTGCCCTAACTCATGGCAGAGAAAAAAAACATAACTATCTGTCAAAATTACAAATATAATTTGTTAGACTCTCCCACGTGCAAGATTGCATGTTTTAAGTCATCAGATGTGCGTACCTAATATATGAACCTGTTTGCATCCACAACACAATTTGGCACAGAAGAAAGTCTTTTGGGACCAATTCACAAAGGTCTTTGTAGTATCTCAGGCATCGTTCCATGGTCATGGTCCTGCAAAGCCACATTTATGAGTTTTTGGGCTCTTATCATCATCACTGAGGACTTTACACAACTCACCCTCAAGACTATGGATTGAAAGTGCAAATTTCTCTCCAGTGGGAGCTCCATTTCAATCTTCTGGATTTAATTTGAATTTAATCTTTAAAGCACAAAACAGTAAAATATATTTTGCATTCTGAATGCCTTTTGAAGTTATGGTAAGTTGACTGCATAAGATAGCTAGTCCTTAAGCCTGGAATAGGCACTCTGGTTGAGGGATTGTGCTCTGAAACTGTGTTTTTTTTCATCCATTTTTTGGTTTGTTTTTCAAAATTATTCCTTGCATGCAAAACTTCTTACTGGGATAAACTACAATGAAGTACATTTCTTCTTGTTACGCCAAAAAACCCTGACCCATACAAAGAAAGCTTTATTGCCCAAATAACCAGAGTGCATAAAAAGTAAATTCAGAGATAAAGGAAGCATAAGAGGGCAGTAAATAGAATTTTTAAATGAGAATAAACTCCTATGTGTAATAGCAAAACAGAGGGAATGGCAGGCAGTGGCACAGTAAAAAACATATGAACTTCTTTTGCTAGCCTTTCCTCATAAAAAATTACATTAGAGGTGGTAAAATCAGAAAGGAGCAGAGCAGAAAAGAACACCAAGTAAATGACCTCTGGTGGGATTTCTGGCTTTTCAAGAATATTTAAGTTGCATTTGGATTTTCCTCCACAAAGTCCCGAAGGGCCAGGCAGGGATCCCAGTGTGTTCTTCCACCGCTGCCAATGTGGATGGAGACGGGGTGTGAGGCCCCATGGACAAGCCCCCAGCAATGGGTTCCAGAGAACTGGTCAATGGGAAGCACCGTGGGAAGGGATGGAGACAGCACACGGGGTTTGGGTGTTGCTTCTTGTGCCTCCTTTTTATCAGGAGCTGGGCTGCCGGGAGGCCCAGGGGGCAAAGGGAATATCTTGAGGATAAACAGAGCAGGAAAAAATCAGAGATCTAACCCAAAGAAAGTCTTCTAAAACAAAAGCAGACACAAACTCTTAAGGCCAAAGATCTGCCTGTCCCTTCTCATCAGTAAAGTCAGGCTTCATAAATGAGTATATTGTGAAAGGAGACTATTAAAGAGAAAAGCATAGATGGCTTTTTGTATATATCAAAATTCGTTCTTCTGCCTTGACAGGATCAAGCAAATAATTCCTCAAAAAGCCACAGAGCTATTCAACAGGTGAACAGCTGCCAAGACAATTTGAAAACTCTACATTATGGTCCATCATGTAACTCATGTTTGCTCAGTAAATATTATTCTCTTGGGACATCTCATGCAGAGAAACATATGCCAGTTGATGACCCAACCTTTTCCTGGTCTTTCACTATTGTTTATGTAAAAGAAATACAGGTAGGTATTTATAAATAGAAATTACTCAAATCTCACCAAAGTGCTGTTTCCTTAAGTTCCGTTCCTCTTCTGTGCAATCTATCTGAGGTTTTGCTGGTTGAACTCCAGGGAGAGTTTGGGGGGAGCAGGAAGAAAGATTGTAGTTAACATGTATGAAACTATCTCAAGGATTTATGGTGTATGAGAAAAGTAAAAACCATAGATTTGTATAATTTTTACTAGAAAAAGATGTATTGAGCTGGCAGCAGCAGTAAGATGAAGGGAAATCATGAAATTCTTCACAGTATTATATGAAAATTGTCAAAGTGTTGGGATGCCCTAATCATCCATGAGCCAGCTGAAAATAAAGTGTATTTATACTGGAATTTTTCAGCATCTTTGGACAGTAGCTTAGCTTTGTTATAAGTTGTAATGTAGCACAAAATACTGTTTATTTTATCTTGTCATAGAATACAGTAATAAAAGAATTGTAAATGTATCTTATTTATCAGTGTGTCTGCACGTTTGGGTTATCACAGGAGACAGGGGTTGTTTTTCCTTGAAGGAACTGAAATGTCTGGTGGTTACTTTAGATGAAAACGGGAGCAACAAAAAGCACTACAGAGATATTCCTCCTGGTCGCTGAATGTGATGCTTCTTACCAATTATATCTTACATACAGTTATTAGAATATGGTTTAAGGGGTTTTGTGACAAAAAGAGAATACATCTGAAATGCACACCATTATTAGCAGTACCCTGTAATGTTCTATTGCATATTGGAATTTATGTAATAAAAATGTTAAACAGCCAGTGATTAGATTTGTTTACAGGATCTAAAGAGGGGAATTGGGATGAACCCATGAATAACTTGCCTTGGAGGAGTCTTTTCTAACTGGATACGGATGGATTGGACCCGGAAAAAGACTGATTCAAAGTGACTGTAAAACATTATTCACTTAAATTATTACTTGGAGTATACTGACTATCACAAGTAGGTTTCTTCATGGTCAATCAATATTGCCCTGGTATTAAAATATTTTTAGTATGAATCATGGAACCTGCTCTTGCAGAAAAAGCGGAGGAAAAGGAAAGAAAGCATAGGGGGAAAAAAAATCCCATAATAATCTCATGCAGAGAGTCAGCATGGAGCCAAACTACCCACTGCAGAGCACCGGTTGCAGGACCCATCCAAAACGGGTGAGTGCGATGCAGGAGGGCTCCCCAGCCCCATGTGCTTCCTGGGGCCAAGTCCCAGGGCTTGGTCCAGTGCATCAAGGAGTAACTCCTACCTGTGAGGCAGTTCTGCCAGAAGCACTTCAAATTTTGAAGGCACCTCTCTTGAGAAGAGGGACTAGTAGTGCCCACCGCTCTGTCTTTTGGTCCTCCCTCTGACCATCTATTCTCCTTCCCTCGTGTTTTACTGACCAGATATACCTAACTATGGTCGTAAAACTTTAAAACTCCACCTGCACATTAGTGATACTGACATATATATTAATTCCACTGCAATATTTGTAAGGACTAACCCTCAGGATTTTCAGATCATAGCTATTCCAGTTAAGCAGCTAAAAGTTATTTCACTAGAATTGATACTAAATTCTGTAGCATGGATGCCTCTCTGTGTGGATATAAGGATGTGTATACATACAAAGAATTTCTGCAGAACAATTAGCACTTATTAAAATCAATTATCTCTTATAATTGAATAAAGTAACTCTAGAGATTAAGTAACAGGAAAAAAATCTAAAATCACAAAAATGAAAACTATAAAGAGGAGAGCATGTTACTTAAAGACAGCGCCCTACTCCAGAGGCAATATGACCATGTTTTTCCTCATGGAAAGGAGGGATCAAATTTTTGGATGTGTAATAGCATTTAGTAGTAAGTTCTGAAATACATGTTCATTCAGCAATGCTTAATGCCTTAATTTACTTTCAATGTACTTTGAGACAGTGAAATCTGTATTTTAAGATTTGATAAAAAGCTAAAATGAACAGAATTTTCTAGTGACAGAACTAAAAATTGGCAAGATGCATTAGCATGATCACTAAGTGAATGCCATGTCTCAAAATAAGTTTGCAATGATAATTTTATCAATTCAGCATATATATATGGTTTGTGCTCTCTGACTAGAAATAGAAATTGATGTTAATGTCTTACCATTTATTTATTTATTCTTTGAAATGTTCTTGTCTGATAAGATAGTTACTTCCCATCACTAATTGTATCATTACCTATAAATAATTTAAATCAAAGCAAGACTAACAGTACATAAATGTTGTACCACTAGGCCTTCAATAACACATTTTCTTCTGTCATTAAAGTCTAAAGATATGGAAGTTGTATGTTACTCTCAAGAATTCATAAATGAAGATGCTGAAGTTGAATTTACAACCTTAACTGTGTCCCTCATACTGTCATACCTCAGTGATGTACAAGTGTATCAATATATATGATTATTACTGCTGGTTTAGTAGGTTGCTTTAAAGATATAGAGTACCTTTATACCAATCACTTCTTCAAAAATAAGACTGAGTTGTAGATCTTGTGCTGACCTTTCAAAAGAGTGACTGTTACCTGTAAGGAGCTTGGTCAGGAAAACTCCATAGTAATGTTTTTTCTTTTCTTTTTTCTTTTTTTTTTTCTTTTTTTATTTTTTTTTAACTATAAACTATAACTTAAATAAAGAAATCACCAGCAAAATCTACTGATTAGCTCCTCTTCTCTTCCCTCTATTGTGAAAAATATACTGATTAGCTCCACCACACATCCTGCTGCAAATAACGCTGATGTCAGTTTTGATATAAAACTTGCACTTCATTAACATGCAAGCTGGACTCTTGGATTTTTTAAAGTTATCAAACCTGGGTGGATTCACAGCAATATGAAACATTAAAAACCAAACAAATAAAAAAAACCCACTCAAAACCACAAAATCCCTCAAAACCCAAGCAAATGCTACTGCTAAAATAGGCAATACCAAGGGGTTTTCTTCTCCCTGGGAAGTACTGCCATGTTGTTTCTGGCTTACGCTTAAATGAAAAGAAGGGGTCAGGGATACCACAAAGTAATTTAAAGGACTTACACTGCAATACATAGGATTGCCCACAGCTACACCTTGCAATCACCCAGTTCATATTTTAGGTCCTGACATAAGAGTTCATAGTATTTTACAATTCTATGTTCCATGTCAGTGGCTGACTGTGGAGTTGAATATCAGTCCTATTTAAATCTGCAAGAAAATAGCTGCAGGTGACATAACCTTTCATGTAGTACCACTGTGTACATATACAAATAATTGAGGCTCTTGACCCTGTCTACGCACATACAACTGTAAGTACAAACTTGACATTTTGATACTGCTTGTAGCCTTTCCCGTTGTTATTTTCTGTTTCAATAATCCATTGCAGGTAGAAAAATGAAAGAAGGAAGCATGAATGATTAATGCTGTCAAGCTAAAATAATGTATTTAGAAAAATCTATAAATCTGTTATTTGTGGCATTTTAAAACTAAACACGACACTCTTCGGTGCCATTCAGCCTATTTTACAGCAGATAAATGTAAACGTTTTGCAGAAACAATGGCAGCATAGCCCTTTGAACACTGGTTTTGGCACCAAAAGTTAAAGGTATCGGCTGTAAACTTTCATGTATAAATGAATATTGAACGTAGATGAATATTCACACAGTGCTATTAATATTTAATACATATGTATGACGCAAATATAATAGATATGTATTTAATATATATGTATGACGCAAAGGGAATGTGGATAAAATGCTGTTCTTATACAACTTTATCCTGCCTTTATCTTCTTGACTGTGTCCACGTGTGGACTATGGTCTTAGCTCTGCTATTTTTTTCAGCTTGCCTCTGTAAACTGACTGGTGTCCGGAATGGACTATACTGTTTAAAATATTTGGTACACCTACCCTTTCTGCCAGACAAGACAATGTGCCTTTTTAGACATTTTATTTATATATATATATATATATATATATATATACACACACATATTCTGCTGTATATTTAGTAGTTGCCATTAAAACTTGAACCAATGATGGGAGAGGTGCACACCTGATGACTGATCTTGGAGAGTTAGAATTTTCCTTTGACTGTTTTTATCTTTTGAAAAACCATTGTGATGGGACAACAAGTGCCACGCTTGCCCTCCACTCTGGTGCCAGCCCTGCACACCAGCCTGGCCCTTATCTCACCAGTAAGGCAAGTCCTTTGCACCAGCTCTCCCCAGGGTGCTGCTGGCCAGGAACAGGGCAGGCACCCGCCGTCCCCGGCTGGGGACAATTCCCCGTGGGCATCCTAAACATAGATAACCTATCAATGCCACTTGTGTTTGAAGGAGATCTTTGCAGAACAAAGCAGATGTTAAATTTATATCAGCCCCCCCCCCCCATCATCACTTCTGTTTTCTTTCACCTCTGAAATGACAGATAGTATATAAATGATAGTGTATAAACAAGATATTTTCTTTTAAAGTAGTTGGGGGCCTTTCATGGTAACAAGATGTTTTCTCACTACGCAGACAAGAGTGTACAACAAAGCCACAAATATCTGCTAAAATGTCTTGGAGATGTTACATTTGTTAGGTGCTCTAGCAAGTCATTTAAAATTAAAGTTAATTAAATTAATGTGATATTAGCCCAATTGTTGCACTTGATACATCTGTAAAACCCAAACTGCACAGCTCAAGTTTCAGGAGACAAGTGAATTAGCAATGCATGTAAATGATCACAGTTTGCAGATTCAAAAAATAATTAAAGCAGATCTATAGCTTGCAGCAAATTTCACCTGTAGTCACAGCAAGTGAAGTGCTTTAAAAAGTGCTTATTGCTAGATATCCCTCCTGCCCTTGAATTGTAACTACAGTTTTAAGAGAAATGTAACTATACTTTCCATTATATTCTGTCCCATTTTGCATACGCTGCTTTAATCTCCACTGTGCTCCTTTGCGGTCAAAAAGTCTTCTTAACTGTTTCCTTAAGACTCTGTATTGGATGTCACCTTTGCAAAGACCTTCTCATTTCCTACATGTTGCTCTCCAAGATTTGCAATTGTTTCTCCAGATAATGTCTGGAGAAATGATTGTCACTAATTCATGCAAAAGTTAGAATTTTACCTAAGCCATGCCAGGTAACAACTGAAAAGAAGCAAATGTCTTTGAAAATCAAAATAAAATTAATTAATATTTTCCAAGGTATAAAATAAGAGAAAACATTTTAAAATTCAAAGTAAATACATATTGTTGACACAAGAAATTAGTTTCCTATATAAGCAAGTTTATATCATGGACTGTTAAATCTTTCCTCCAGAAAAAAAGACTTACAATTATTTCTGTCTTCAGTTTGAAGAGCTGCATTTCCCAGGACAGGCTGCTCTCTATACCGCTGTTAATGTTTTCAGCTGCTATTTAAATTCTCAGACCAGAGAGTGAAACCCAGAATAATAGCTGCCATATATAAGGATAAAAAGCAACATAGGCAAAAGGTTTTGAATTAAGTTTGCAATTGTAGTCAATTGAAGTACACCCAAACTACAGAAGCTTGCTTAAAGATGCTCACTTCATGTAGCCAACGGGGTTTAATAATTTAAAATTAACTAAACTCTTTTAGTATAAAATGGAATGGCTCTGTCAGAACCGAAGCGCAGAATGCTAATTTAGGATTTTAAATAATAATTCTGAATAAATGGAAATGTCATTAAAAGGAAGGGTTTTTTTTTTATTTTATTTTAAGTGCATAAAAGGACACCTTGAATTAATATAAGCCATTAAAGGTACTCCTAGAACGAGGAAAGACTTACAAATATCAAAACCCTGAGTGAGCTAGAAAGAATTTAGCACACAATGGAAATATTCTGGGTCACAAACACGAACATGTTCATATTGAAAATCCTTTAATACTCATATGTGTACTTTGCAAATCATAGAGTTCATTGGGTAGTGTCCATATTTCTGCGGGCAATATTGTTTTAAAGCTAAGCCCCCTTTTGGAAATTCAGCTACATGCACGTTGGTGCTTACCATCATTGCCAGCCATTCCTCCACCTCCCGCTCTCCACGCTCACGCTTTTGGATGTCTACGAGAAATTCATAAGGAGCTTGGCCCTTCCTCACCGGCATCAGTGAACACAGGCATGAACAGCAATTTTGGCCAAACCATTTTCGACCACGAGCAGCTTGGGTGGCTGGTCCCAAGGGAACATGTGCCCTGGGGACACGCACCGGGGGGTCAGCCTGCCACCGGCCAGGTCTTACAGGTCATGGGAAGCCAGTCCTACGGGTACCGAATAAAAGAGACAATCAGATTCGTAACAGCTGCAGACAAACTCTTTTCTTAATATTCGGATTAAAAAATAATAATTAGGAAATGAAGTGCAAAACATGCCAGGTCAGAAGGGCTGAGGAGTCCCTGTGGCAGAGGTGAGCTCGTGGCACTGCTCGTTTGGATTCTAATGGAGGTTCCTGCTCGGAAGCAGAGTGCCAGAGAAGGGCAGTCAGCAAGCGTGACTCCTGTTTAGACGGCAGCACTGAGGACAGCCTTTCTTCTTGTGCTTATAGCAAACCTCGGTTAGAGTTGCAGACAATGTCAAGACTTAAAAATTGAGAAAACTAGAAATTAATATCGCAAGAAGACAGAAGCCCAAAAGGAACGGATGGCAGAAGCAAGCCAGACCCCCTCAAAATGCTGTCTTCATATTGCATCTTTTTTTTTGGTCAGAAATGTAAAACACCATCACGCCACAGTGATACTCACTCCTAAACATCCACTATTACTTGGCCACAGCCTTTTCAACAGCACAGTGCTACAGGCCTCTCCCTAGTGCACCACCAGGGCTTCAAAAGTGTCTGTGAATTATAAAGCAGAAGTAGTTATTTTTTAGCTGCAGAAAGAAGCCAAAAATTCCTTTTCATACAGAAATACACACACCTTACATGCAAAACAACTCACTCCATGACCAGGCAAACTTCTGAAACTAATTTCTTGTGATTTTTCATGTCATGGTGAGACTTCCCAGTGCCTAATGAAGTGCAAGCTCCCACCTGGGCTGTTGGGAGACCTCTCTCTCGCACGGATTCTCTGAAGCTGGTCCTTCAATAAGGGCATTGGTTTTGATTTACTTCTCCTACCACCTGCTTACCTTCACATGGCCTTTGGAAACTTAAGATGCCGGATGCCTACACGTGCCCCGCATACAATATTGAGGAGAATCAAACCACTACATCCACTCTAGTTCAGTTCTAGATCTTTCCACAGAACCTGTCTCAGGTCTTTATGGTCCTTGTTCTCACAATCCCTGGATTTGGGAACACTGACCCTACAGTACTGTAAGGAATTATTTTTTACAATGTTAGTATATGTCAATGTAAATGGTTGTGTAGACTACAGATTGCTTTCCCCATAGTAAACTTCTGTGACAACCCCTTATTTCTGACTTTAGCTAATGAACTTCTACACATTATGTGGTGACAAGAAACACAAAGGCTTTTGGACCACAAACCTGGAGGACATGAAGAGGACCTCCTTCCGCGATACTGAAGTTTTCTGAGTAAAGCCGAAAGGAATGGCTTCTTTGTTAATCGAGAGGGAAAGACCCAACTTGTGCCACATCCAAAGAATTCAAATGTGAATCCCGGTCATTCCAAGCATGGAATAATATTTAGAATTTATGTACAGTAGTGAATTTTAAGTGAAAGTTCAAGCCTATAGTACTGCACAGCGTGCATGGATTCTGCTGGACTGAAAGACAGCAGGAAACAAATGCACCCATCTGGCCACATAAATCAATCACTGAAATCTGAAGATACACCCACAGAAGGGGAAAAATGATTAATAGATCTGTGATGTGTAAATTTTTATTTAACTCTAAAAATCACACTAGAAATCGCTTTTTTGAAGAACACCATGTCAAGGACATGAGGACTTTGTACTAGTGAGCGTATTCTAAATCTGTCAGAAGAGGCAGGGTAGATTAAAAATACACAGCGAATGTGGAAGCAGCAGCTGGAAGGGTGGCGGTTGCTGTGATTATGCCGTTGCCACCCGCACAGGGTGGATGTGTGCCACCCAGCACCGGCCACCACCGCAGGCAGGACCACAGGACCACAGCCCTTTTGCTCGATATTTAATTCCCTCAATGGGTCCAAATCTTCACCACAGCTTCATCACTGCTGCAGAAGCTGAAGGACCATGGTCTCTGCTGGCAGCTCAGAACTAAGGACGGGAGTTCCATTTGCTGCAGGGAGGAAAGCCCCCAAATGTTTGAGAAGGCGGGCAGAGTAATCCAGGCAGCTCTCAGCATCCCAGCTCAACATTCTTCTCCATCTGATCTCAAGCTGTTTTTTATGGCAAAGGGTCATATCTAGGGTAAATCCTTTTTGAAAGAAGACTTCTTAAGCTGGAGGCTTGGAAGTGGCACGCCTGGATCTGGTCACGATCTCCCTGCCCACTCCATCTGGCACGTGGGTCAATTCTGCACCTCAGGTCTACTGACTCACCTTAGAAACAGTGTTATACTAGACCTGCTCTCAGGCACATTTTGCCATTGATAACACAGTGTTTGGGCTTACTTTGCTCACAGTTCAAGCATTAGGTCCTCAGAAGCCTTGTGCCTCAGAGACAAAGCTGGGCTCTCATTAGTCACTTGCTAAATGAAGCCCTGACATTCAGTCTGTAGCCCTGTGAGACAGCATCTCGCAGCTTTTGGGTTGTATTTCTAAAACTTTGGACAACGTTTTCATCTCTCAAATGGATATTTTCCTGCCAATAACATGCTGATGCCTTTTCAAGCATCTTTGTGGGTCACTTGGGAAGGAACACAACCACGCAGTAGAACATGGATGTGGCTGAATCCTTTGACACCGTTAACAAGTTTTGTCATTCCACAGGAGTGGTAATTGCCTCCACTAGTTTCAGGACCAGAAACAGCCATCTTAATCTAAAACAGCCTGTCTTACCAATGGGAAGGCCTTGAAAACATGGTCTTTTTAAATTGGCTGACACAAAGCTCACCCCTATCTCTATCAGCGTTGTAATAAATAAATGATTACAGTCAAAGTACTGCCACTATTGTTATTAGCAGCCTGCGAGAGAAAGTTGAATCAGAAGAACACTGGAGAATGAAAAAACTTCTAACGTTCATCTCTATTGCAAGTCAGACTAATTCCACTGGAGAAGGGGTTATATACTCACCAGCACGACGTCTCCAACCTTGGTTCCTGCCACTGTGGGCATCCTATTTACAATCACCACCACATTTATTTTTTTTTTTTTTTTCTGTCTTCCTTTATTCACTGACTTCTGCAAACCTTTGGGAGGAGAAATGAAGACTACTATAGCAGCTTTTAAATTGACTCTTATATTAAGAATGTTATGTTTTTTATATCCGCTCTGAAAGGGTAATATGAAACTTATGAAATATTTACTAAGTGTGATGCATAAACAACAAATCACCTCTTTTCCATTAAATATTTTTTGTGAAAGATATTTTTAATAAAATACTGCAGCTTGCAATTTAATTACAATGAGTAATTAAAACTTAGAGGATAATCAGTTTTGGCAAAAAGTCAGTTTTTGTTAAAATTTTAAGATAGAAAAAAGATGCATATTACGACCATAATACTGTTAGTAATTAAGATAAATGCATCAATTATTAAAGATGCAAACATGTCAAGCAAGCATAACTAATTATTTGAGCATGTTAACAGTTGTTTAATGTTAACAAGCAGTGAATTATTAAAGACCCCATGTGTCACATTTTGGACTGCATAAAATATAATGTTCTGGAAGGGTTTATGATTTTCAGGTTTTGCTTAGATCTTTCCAGTCAGATAAGCAATAAATTTAAGATAACTTGCATTTAAACTGTATTTCTAAAATAATTAGCTGTAATTGTGTAATGAAATGTTGTATTTCTCACTTTATGAAGACTTCCAAATTCAGGGAAAATGACCAAAATATATCAATAGGTGTTTTATGCTGTAAATATGCGATTCTGTACGTGAGCGTGCAATTTCTTCATTAAAAAGAGATACAGTACTTGAGAAGATTAAACTGTCAGAGTAACAACTAAACTGAGATGAAAGAGTGTGTTTTATGTGAACCAATGCTCACATTGGTACCTGGCTTTGCATTTCAGTGGTTGAACACCGTCCTTCCAAAGGAAAGATCCACAAAAGTCCCCTTCAGCCAGCTCCTGGTGACTGCAAAGGGAGCTGCTCTCCCATCTCCAAATACCTGGTAGTGGTCCCACCACAGCTGACACAAGAAGAAAAAACACTAAAATTGTTTAAAGTCGTATAGACTATCACTATAAAACCTGAAACTCAATTTGTCCTGATCTAGACTGCCTTGAAGGGACCAGGGAGAAACCACACAAGCGTTTACCACCGCACATCAAGGGGGAGGCAACCTCTGTGCCTCGCTGAGCTGCAGCCAAGACATTTGCTGATGGTCTTGGAAGAGAGCAGATCTTCACCGCCGACATGGCAAGGTGGTGGTCCTCTTACCAGAATGGGTGGCTGGTGCCACCTTGGAGATGACTGGTTTGAATTCACATCAGGGGGAGGAGAGGCCTGGAAGCATTAAGAAAACGTTTGTTTGGTTGGTTGGTTTTGGCAACATATTAATATGAATTAATGTTTGCAACGCTCTTTGACATCTTTGGATGAAAGAGGCTCCGCACAAATATTAGGCCATTAATTGGGTGGCTGGAGGGCACGCAAACTGTGCAGACCCAACGCAACCCTTAGTCCTTCACTCTAATGTTTAAAATCTCTTCTGCCCTGCAATCAGTCTGACCTCAGAGACTCTGAAGCCAAATTTACCCGTGGCGGAGAGGAAGATCCCGCGATGACACATGCCAGCCGCACTGCCATGTCCTGTGCCGGCAGGATGAGCACGCCTCGGGGGTCCGACATGGTGTCCCGGGGGGCAGAGAGGATAGCAAAGTTTCTTTGTCATGGTCTGCTTTCTAATGAAAACAATCTGATACATCCCCCTCTCCCAAGAATATCTGAAAGGCTACTGCCCTGAAATTGGAGTTTATAAATCCAAGCCATCACAAAAGCACAGAGGTCAAAGCTAGACACGCTGGTGGAAAGATGCTGATAACAAAATTACGGGAAGTTAGGAGAACGGTACCTCAGGCCCAAGGCAACAGTGGGATTTCACGTGCTGGACGACAAGCATGTCTTTTGCAGATAATTTACTGCCCTCAAACACACACAAAGGAAGTTTGGGAACCCTACTGGTCTTCTTTTTAGTTTACCTTATTTAGTATTTTTCCCCCAATTTTTCTTCCCGTTTCTAGGTGACCTCCCTCCTGTGACAAGGTCTCCCCATTATGACAGTGAGCTCTGATGATAATGTAGGTAACATTCAGACTGAGACCAAGTGCAGCAGAAAGCTATATTTCACTCCTGACCTTCAGCTCCCCCTCTAGTGCAATGCACACATTATATTTCCTTTCACTCATAGCGGGACCAGTGAAACAACGCCGGATGAAATAAGTGACATTTCCTTAGCTAGATACCAGAGATGAATAAAAGAGTTTTGCCATTTTCGCTGCATGCACGATACTCGCCCCACAACTTTGCTTAGCTCACGGTGGATATTAAGAGGAGGAGGTGGGGGGAGGAAGGACAAGGCAGAGCCCACCCCGGTACACGAGGCACGGTGCTTCGCAGTGTGTCCCCCGAGCTGCTCCGGCAGCCAAGGGGCTTTGGGGGTGGGTGGGGGGTAAATCTCCCGAGGACACCCCGGGGAGGTTTCCCACCCATCCCTGCTATCCCCGGCCAGAACATCCCACCCATAAAGGGCAGGGAGAGGTCCTGCTGCCCAACCTCCAGAGCCCCAGACCCCAAATGGCGGGTTGTCTCATCCCCAGCACCAACTGCTGCACCGCACAGTAGCGCTGGCAGAGCTCCAGACGTATTCCTTTATGTGTCAGGCCTGAATCTCTTCATATGTTAGGGTAGAGCTGCATGTACAGTACTTCCCTTACTTCCAAGGCGGTTTTGCCATCTGTTTCTATTATGGGAGTTTATGGCACGGAATACCTCAGACAGTACAGTATCTGTTTCTTTTCTGCTCTGCAGTTATGGTCGCTGTGCTGCTTTATGAACAGAATGATAAAACTCGGAGCCTTCTTAATTCTCTCCTTGCCACCCCCATTTTTTTTTCCCTAGCATGTTGCAGAAGTGGAAGGATTTTTTTTACAGATCGTATTATTACGATGAGAAGTGATTTGAAAGAAAGTACAGAATTTATCAGAAAATGGAAATGTGACTACAAGGCAGCTTTTAAAAATCCTTTAATCGTATCATGATTAAGAAGGTTTTATATTGTTACGTCTATGTTCTGAAGTACACAGAATTTTGCTATAATCTGAAATTTGCCTTTTTTATTTTTTATTTTTCCTAAAGAAAGAAGACCCTACTTGGCATAGATGGTCTCTCATTCACATCTATTAAACTCCTGCACTAAAGCAGGGACTCCACAGGAGAAGGGCTCCATGGATTTTCATGAGTAATATTTCACAGTTCCTGGCATCCCAAAATCAAGGCATTTACTTGAAGCAGTGTCAGGCCAATACACACTGCATATGCTCTGAGAACCCTTCGTTCCTTGAGGAGAGGAACTCTTTTTCTGCTGTAAACTTTAGAGAGACATTATTGTGACATGGAGAGCTATTATTTCCACGCAACAGCGTTGCATTTTAACTGCATTTAGATGCTGAATGTTTGCAATCATCCTCATTGTCTCCAGCCCATGAGGAGGCGGAGTTGTTGCACACTTCTTTTAAGAATGAATGAATGCAGGCTCATGGGCAAAAGATTAGATAGGTATGAATTTGGCAAAGCAATCAAATATAGACACAAAGAAATATCCTATTTGCCCATGGCTGGTTTGATCACATGGTGACCATCTGGAATTTAGATCAAGCCTTCAATAAAATACAAGGGACCACACTTCTGCGGCACTCTCAATGATAAATTAATATCTGAGCTGGAAGTACTACAAGAAAACAGTGATAAAGAAGACAAAAGCCACATCTCACATACTCCAATTGCACTCCATTTCCTGGTGTTTCTTCATTTCCCCCCCCCCTCCCCCCGCCCATTAATATAAACATTATATGAGAAGTATAGTGAGAGCAATAAAAAATAAATGGCAATTAGAGCCAAGATCCAGAGCTAAGACAGGAGGAAAAAAGGAACAGAAACATTGGTCCTGATGGCCTTTTCCTGTTCCAATTTTTTTTAATGTTCTTCTGACCTTGATTAGATCTGCAACTTCTCATGTGAGGCTTTGAGATGAAACCTATATTTAGATTAAAAAAGCAGTACCGCAAGTGAACTGCAGAGCATGCAGGGATCCATACGGACTTGGCCACGTTTGCTGAACTACACTATTGCCCCTCATTTGCCCTCCTGCTGGTAGCTGATTTATCACACTGCCCCTTGAGCACAACCTGCAAAACAAAAGCCCTGGAGCCCTCTGAGCTGCTTTGGGAGGTCTCCAGCCCCCGAGAGCTGCTCACATCCCTGGCAGCATCCCCCCACTTGCCACAGCACCTCCTCAGCAGGACAACCGTGCTGGGGGATCGTAGCGAGTGGTTTCTTACCAACTACTTCAGATCAGAGGCATAAGGCTACCCCCAAAACCCAGAGCCCGGAGAGGGCTTCCTGTGCAGCCCCAAGCCCTCACACCTTGGGAGCACCAGCAGAGGTGACAGCCCATGCCCAGTCACCTGTAACTGCGTAGGGCTGGACACACTGGGTGTTGTCTTCTCTTGTGGGCAGCACCATGCAGGCAAAATACCTCAAGACAGGCCAGCAAGTTGATCCAACTGAAAACTAAGTCAAGAAAGAGCAAACTTTAGTTTCAGGCACACTCTGAAGCTGTGCTAAGGTGGAACAAAGGATGTCCTAGAAATAAGCAAACCTGACCTTCACTGGCTTGATAAAGTGACCAGTGCCACAGTTCCTGGTTGAAGTGGGTGCCTTTAAGCACAATACATGAGTCCCTCTCCCTCAACCCACTAGTTCAGACAGGCTGAGAGAGCTGGGGTTGTTCAGCCTGGAGAAGAGAAGGCTCTGGGGAGACCTTATAACAGCCTCTCAATATCTGAAGGGAGCTATAGAAGAGCCAGAGAGGGACTGTTTACAAAGAAGTGCAGCGACAGGACAAGGGGCAAGAGTTTTAAATTGGAAGAGGGGAGATTTAGATTAGACACCAGAAGTAAATTCTTTACAGTGAGGGTGGTGAGGCACTGGAACAGGTTGCCCAGGGAAGTCATGGATGCCCCATCCCTGGAGGGGTTCAAGGCCAGGCTGGATGGGGCTTTGAGCAACCTGTTCTAGTGAGAGGTGTTCCTGCTCATGGCAGGGGGCTTGGAGCTGGATGATCTCTAAGGTCCCTCCCAACTCTAACCATTCTATGATTCTATGATTTCATTGCATCTCCCCACCACCTTCAAGTCAAAGGTTATTCAGATGAGTGTCTAGAGGTTGGGAGCCACCTCTCTCCTTTCCCTTCTCCCCAAGGGACGGAAAGCTGTGCTGTACCCAGCACACACATGGTGAAGGAGTGTGGAAACACAACAACCCCCTGCCACTGCTTCCAAAGATGTGGCACAGCCGGGGGGACTGCAGCAGGAACCGTGACACTGGAGTGCTCCAACACAACACTCCCAAGGTGCATTTCCCAAACCTCTAGCATTAGTATTTCTGTCACCTTTACATATTTAGAGAGAAAGGCAGAAGCTGAACACAATAAATGCAGTTACCTTTCCTAGCAGGATGCATCAGAATATTCTTCATTGCACATCCATGCACACCTGTGGAGGCACACGGAGTTTGGCTCCCACCACAGCAGCTATTGGGGTGTCTGCTGAGGATTACAGATCCTCTGCTCTAAGTCCTGTCTACGACTGGAAACGAATGGTGCTCCCTTTTCATGGATGGTATGGATGCACGTCAGTTGGGCCCGCAAAAGAAAACACAGGTCCCTTCCTGCGATGGATAAGAAAAAGAAAATGTAAGTCTATCAAGACAAAGTGTAAAAAATAGTCTCTGGAAAAAATGGGGCACGTGTGTGTGTATACTTTGTGCCTCTCTTTAGCAAATAAAGTGCTCAGACTATGCTTTAATTCTGGTAGAGAGAGGTAACATCCACATTTCCTGCAAATCCCCCTTAGCCCGTCAGAGGACAGTTACAAACCCCTCTGTGGCAGTCACCTCCCTTACTTTACTTCTGTCAGAGAACAGATTTTTAAGAACTAAACAAACATTAAAGGTTAAAAAAAATCCAAGGGCCCTTCAGTTTCATTTGTATTTTAGGCTTAAAGGAGTGATTTTTTTGCTTGCTGTTTGGATCAATAGATTATTTCAGTAATAGAAATACTAATGTCCTTAAATCTATAATTTTTTTTCCCCTGCAAATCACCAAAAAGTCTCTCCCGGATTAGGCCTCCCAACCAACTGATTTAGTTATGTGTCACAGGAGCCTCAGTCGCTCGTTTTTCTCTTTTCCTGGGCTGAAGGAAATGCTTATTGGTACTGTACTTTAAACCCCAGCCAATGGAAAGCAATGTTTCACCATTTATCTGCCCCTGACACATTTTTATGTAAACCACTGCAAAGGGAAGGGATTCACATATGTTTTACCAACTCTGCTAAAGTACGAATAAAAGGCATCCAAGGTTCAAAGAGTTAAATTACCCGATGGTTTTCCTCCGCCGTGCTCGCCCCCCCCACCCTAAGCCCCTCTCTTCTCTCTCAGGGCTATGCTTGATTTATGGTGTGATCCATCCCTGTTGGGAGTTGACAGTCACTTTCATTTTCTGGTATTTTTTTTTTTTTCCTTTCGCTGCCAAGGTCACCAGAGAGAGGGCCCTCCAAGTTTTCTGCATTCGTCCTCCTTCACCCTTCCACCGGCTTGGCCTCATGAATCATCCCGTCTTCACATTGAACTCCTGATGCTTCTCTTCCACCAAACTGCCCGACTTCCGCAATTTTTCTTCATTCTCACTAACAATTTGGTAATGAAATATTGATTTTTAGTTAGATTCAAATAGATGTTATTAAGTTTGCATTGATAAATCGTTCCCTTTCTCAGGCTGGAAGTACCTCAGTCAAATTCTAACTGCGCTTTCATACCTGGTGATGTATTAATTTGACATATTTGTCACCCAAGCTGCCTGGCTCAGAGTTAGAGGAGGGCGTCTGTCCTAATTGCTGCTATTTCACAGGGAAGGTGTAATTCTAGCTGATTTCTCCCAAGTATTTTAGCCCTAAAATAAGATCTTTGCAAATATTTTCCATGGGATTTTTTAATTAGGAAAACAAGCAAACAAACATTTTTTATTTTTTTTTTCCAGAAGGGAGAGGTATGCTTTCAAAAAAGGCACCCGCCAATTAACATTAAATGCTTTCAGCTAATTTTGGTAATTGAAACATAACAAATACCAATGAATTTCCTGTGGATTTGAAGTCAACTAAGTCGTTCTCTTAACCCTCCGCGGTGAGAATTGCTAGATATATAAGATTTTAAAAATCAGCTAAAAAAAAAAAAAAAAAAAAAAGCTGCTCCCTTCACTGGTTAAAGTGATCATTCCCTGCACGTACCCCCCTCCCTCGGAGTCGAAGGTGGGACACAGGCAACAGGAGGCGGCAGAAACCGTGTCAGCATTGCATCATCTGCCACCTTCACGGGGAGGGGGGGATAGGGTTCCCGGTCCCCAGACTTCACCGAGGGCAAAAATTGTGGTCAGAGAGAGAAATACAAATAAATTACATTGAAAGAGAGACACGCTCTTGCCCCCTCTGAAGTAGCCAGGCCCTGCTCTCCACCGCAGTTCTGCTTCAGAAATAGCTGTGGTTCAGCCCCCCCGTGCCCCCACCAGTGGCTGTGGCCATGCGGTGCCATACGGGGCAGATTTCATGGAAAACCAGCTCAAATCCGGCTGATAGAAAGCGGGGAATGGACACACATGTTCTTATTCCCACCCTGTGTATGTCTCGAGTAATAATCAGTTTTAATTTACACGCAACCCAGTTAAAAGTTTAAACGGGGTGCAAAAGCGCGATTTCTTACCCCACTAAATTAAAAAGCTACCTCCTGCTGAAAAGTCAACCTCCAAAGAGTAAAAAAAAAAAAAAAAAAAGGCAAAAAGGTAGCCAGCAATATGTTAGTACCTGTCCTCTAACAGGAGTGTTGAGCTCCCCTTGCGCTGACTGATTTCAAGAGACAGGCATTGATGAATAAAGCCCAATTGCTTCCTATGCTCCCTTGTCACACCTTTTTATGTACAAAATAATTTAGTATAAAAGAGGAGGTAATTCTTGGAAATTAGCTTTCAAAAGGTCAAATGAATTTAATTGGTGCCATCTGAAAGCTTATTTAAAAAAAAAAAAAAGAATGTACAAAAGGAAATGCTTTTAAAACAACAAAATTCCAATTTAGAGCAGCCAAAATATTTACTGCACAAGAATTTAACTTTTGGCATTTAACATGTTTTCCATATTCCCTGTACTATGCAGAGTGAGCTAAATGCAATATTTTGGTGGCACTGGTGGCTGCTAACTCCACCTATAGCTACCATTGCATTTCTTAAAATAAAAAAAAAAATAATGGAAAAAAGATGTAACAACATAAACCAACCTTCATTATCTCCCCTCCACACTGATACTGTAATAAGACTGTTTAAATGAATCAGAGAGCAGAAGGGATGCGTAGATTTCTCTACTTATGTAAGTTCATTCGTTCTTCTCACATTTCTCCTCCAACACACTGCTAGGATTATTTAGTGCAATAAGTAATTATCAATCCGCTTTGGAAAGCCATTATACATTTACATACTCTTCAAAGCTGCTGTTACTTTTATTGTTTCTAATGCCAAAACGGGAATGTGAGACAAGAGCCTCTCTAAGAGCAGGTTATAGTGAGTTCAGCGTGCAGAATGCAGTTTGTAGGATGCATATGGGAATGAGTCATTTCTGAGAAGCATAAAACTCTTGAGTTATCAAACCTTTTGCTAGTCAATTATTTTTCTTTACTATGCTTGCTAGTAACGACAACTGCTATGAGATGTGTGCTCTGCAGTACTATTTCTGCTAACTGTTATTAATCTGGTGGAAAGTGAAACATAGCTGGACCAAAGCCTCTCACTTAGAACCAAGAAAGCATGACAATTCAGAAAGCAAAGGTAAAATTCAAATATTTTGTGGAGTCCTTCTTTCCTTCCGCTACAGGGCAGGTATTACAGAGCACACAAAGTGAAATGACCCACCCGAAAACCCCAGTGAATTGAGTGGCTGTGCAGGAGTGTGACAGACACACTGTCAGCCTGCTGGCAGCTCAATCAGATAAATATGCTCTTAGGGAATTTAAAATTTTATAAAAGTAATAGTGACTGTAACGGCCGTGTGGGACCAGTGAGTTCTAATAATATATGTTAAATACCGAAAATCGGAGTATCACAAGGTATTTAGGAGTAACTCCTGCCAGATGAGTGGCCAACTGCAGTGTTGCCCTGCCATGGACCACAGCAAGAGAGTTTCTCCTCCAGAGGCTCGTCCCCTGGCAGTCAGTGGCTCAGGTTATTGCAGGGCTGCTACTAACCACTAACAAAAGCACCACGTGCATCTACCCTCAGTCTCCCATGCTCCACACCCAGGCCAAATTTCCAGTGAAATCTAGAATTGGGTGAGGAGCCCAACCTGCTTCCCAACCTACCCTAGGCATGCAGGTAACAAACCCCAGGCACCTTGAAAGCACGGTCATAGACCTGACGGGACGATGGGGTAAAGCACAAGCTGCACTTGCTCCTACCTCTGCAATTAAAACATAGTGTGTGTACGGCTGTAATTCACCCCTCACAGGGCACAATTTACATGCCTGATGCTAAACCACAAGTACAGACATCTGAGACAATGCAGTAGAAATTTAAAAACTTACAGTGGAAAGGTTTCCCCATGGCTGCCAGTGTCCCTGGTATTGGCCTCTGATGGCCTGCCATCAAGATGAAGGGAAGGAGCTGCTGTCAGCATGGCTCTGCCTCCTGCTGCTGCCGAGCACTGGCTTTTTACATTTTTCCTGTTAGGTGACACCTGGGAAGTCTTCTAGGAGAAATTCTTACGAATTCTAGGAGAAATTTCTGCATCAATAGCACCGCTGTATTTCTTAATGCTGCATCCCAGGACCAGGGAAGAGACTGAGCCCTTCACGTACACCACCGTCTGTAGAAAATCCAGACCAGGTTGAAGGGTCATCTCCTCAAGGTTTCTACTATATGAAATACTGCTATAATAAACGCCAGGTCAGACTGCTCCAGTAAGCCATTCCTTCTCTTAAAAGACTTTTGCTTTGTTTCAGAAATTAAGTAAAAAAAACCCTTACCATCATTTGGTTGGGACATGTTGATTCAAGGAAGCAGCTGCTGAACGAGCCAGAGATGAAGTAAATAACAAAGCTGATCGCAGCATTATCCTGTGCCCTCTTAGCAATGAAAACACGGACTGGGCTAATTCTCAGTAAGAGAAAATATTCTTTTTCATTTTCTTGGCAGGCACTTCAGCTTGGTTGCTTCAAGGCAGAAGCTGAAAACTCCCACAGCTAGGGCTTTCCTTCCCGAGCACCTCTTGTGTCATCTCCTCTATGAGAAGAGGATTTCCCTCTCCCTACTGCATGTCCCCCTTTGCTCTCCAAGCAGCTTTCCTTCTCCTTACAACCTGCCTTTCCCCCATCTACCTGTGATCCTTTGCTCTAACAAGAAGCAATTAAGTTGAAAATAATCCATGAGGACTGGAATCACCCTTTGCAAACCCAGAGCACTGACCAGCCGGACAGACTCACATGGCAGCAGCGCTCTCAAAAGAAGTAAGATAGGGTAAACGGGCTGGAAACTTAAACCTGTGTGTAAACTGTAGCAGTTTCTATAGGAAAGATGCTTCCCCTCTGTAGTATTTCCCCAGTGTAACCAAATCTGCAGTCCATAGCTTGGGGAGCAGGAAACCAGAGTTAAAAGTCCCTTAATAAACAAAGGGTGGCCATCGAACCCAAGTCCCCACATCCTGCTGGTAAAACCATCATATTTTGTGATGCTGATCCTGTTCTAGCGCTGCCTGAGGTCTGCCAGGAAAGCTCAAGATAATCATCAAGGTTCATCTTTTAATTTTGCTCAGGGCGTAAATTCCTATTGCTTTCTGCTCCCTCTCCAAAATGTCCCACACAGAAGGAAATACTGTTTTTCTTGGGATAACGCTGGTTGCCAAGCCATCGTTAGCAACAGCCTCTCCGTAGGAGATTAGGATTTGGTACATTCACTGATAGAGAATGCAAAGAGCAAACAGAAGTGGCCCAAGTCCATTATACTATGCCTGTCTTTCAGAAGATCTGAACTAAGAACTTGGTGGTAATAGAATTAGACACCAATTAATAGTCAACATGTATAAGCAACATATATGAACAAACACAGCCTCAAGATTAAAGTATTAAATTACTTCCAAAAGCAATTAGTCCAACGTTACTGAGATTGCAGTCAAAAACAGGGCAATTTATTGTTCTCTATTTTAAACATTTAAAATCAATGTGTTTGCCTTGTGAATATACCAACAACTATTCTGAATACAAAGCCAAAACCTATCAAAAAAGACTTAATTACATGAAGTTTTCCATTCCTTCCTGCAACTTCACCACCATTCCTCTTTCCTTCAGATCTTTCTTCTGGTGCATTTTCTTTATGTTATTAGTGCTGTCTATAAAATATGAATCCCAATTCCATGATCATCATAAAAATCATAAAATTCTATGCCTGCCATGAAAATATTACATGATTTATTTTTGTGTGAAGTACATATTAAATATAAGTATTGGAATGATATTTTGCCTCCTTGACATCAAGAACGTTCAAAGACGCACAATTTCTACTCAATTGCTATTATGTTAGATTTCTTTCCTTATTTTAAAACAGATATTTCAGAAGCTATTTATAGATTGAGGTTAATATTCATATTGCCATATGCTGTACAGTATTTGCTCATATACCCTCTTCATTTTTATTTTATATGACATATGGTGGCTGCATTATACACGGCATGCTCCTAATGTATTGCATATGCATATAGTGTTTAATACACTAGTGTGTAAATACACACCTTACCTTTTACACTAACAGATTTTGAACTGATGGACAATGTAGCTCCTCAAGTGTGCTCATCGTGGGATATGTTGAAGAGGAAAAGGTGTGGTCAGAAACACACCAGAGCTCTCTGCTTTGGGGGCTGGTATAGACCCATACCCAAAACCACTGCAGGGACAAAAAAATGCAACATAAAAGGAGAGGGAGAGGAAGCCTCCCTGGTGGCTGAGGAGATCTCCCCAGTCAGAAATACACACATCAGCCTTCACTGCCTTGGTCTCAGAGGTCACCATATGCAGGCCTTAAACTCCATATCAGCCCTAAGCATCCCACTGTTACTACCTGAGGGACGTGTTAACCAACGGCGTGATTTTTCCCCTCTTGTGGACACCAGGAGTTTAAAAATTGATTTTATTGCCTTCAGCTGATAGGTTCTTAATCTTAAGTCTTAACGATTCCCATATGCAAGGTACTGCCACCAGATCTAAGCAAAATTATTCTACCAAAAGCCTTCTTTGCAGTTAAAAAAATACAAATATGAAAACAGGGAAGCAGCTAGCAAATTCACTTCCACATCACTGCACTATTTGCATTGGTAAAAGCACAGCAGCACTAAAAAATAAAAATCCAAGAATATTGAAACATTTTTTTAAAAAAAAGAAATTTTAAAGACTAACGTTTTCTTTGACATTTTCTTCCATTCTGTTTTTAAAGCTAAAAAAAAAGAAATAAAAATCAACAGTCAAGTAAGTGAAACAAAAAAATTAATTTGACTCTGAACTATTTATCCACATTTACTATTGCTAAGGAACAGAAACATCAGTTATTCACACAGCTCTAGTCATCATAGCACTCTATAAAGATCAGTGGTCACAGAGAACTAATAATTAGGTTTTCTTCTTTTTACGCAGAAAAAAAGTCCTCATGGTAATAATCAACAAGTATGTAACATTTTCCATTAAACCTTCCAAGGTTTGTCATGTCCACAGCATTCTAATGTTGCGACCATCGTGTAATGAACATTTTTTGTAATTTTTTCCCCAAAAGGGATCCTTACCATTGCTGTGCATTCCAGCCTGGCTGCCACCGTCATTCGCCAGGCAGGGCTTGTCGTTTCAAGAGAAGACTTTGGTCTGCATTTCTGAGTGGTTAACGACAGGGTCACATCCAAAGTTAGCAAGGGAGAAAAGATGGGGGAAAGTGTGACTTGTGCCAAATGCTTCCTCTGGACTTCACATGTTATTTCTTCAAGGGAGACGAAGTTAGTTGCCCTTGATAAAGAGCAACTCCATTCTGGGTTTGCAGAAGCATCTTGCGTTGAGTACTACCTTTGTCCTTTCAGTCCTGCTCCTTTCCACTAATTCCACAGACATCACAAACGTGAGTATTAACTTCACAGACCGCTATTTTTCCAAAGGGGGCAGTGTTTTGGGGTGTGTTCATGGGTTCCTGGTGATTCCAGTAGAAACAAGGAGTACAACTCAATCCCTGAGACACACCACACAATTCAATAGTCTTGTACGAGTCAAATTCCCATTTCAATCAATACAAACTTATACAAATTGCAGTAAAAAGTACTCATCCTAGCAAACCATGAATCTGTAGTTCAAAGGTTCATGAATGTTTATTGGCTTTAGTGGACTATGGACTCCAGTCCTAGGACCTGGATTTAAAAAGACAGGCAAGGACAAAACCTGCTTTTCTTTCTCTGCAGCTGATCCTTATAAAAATACATTCTCATAAAACAGTTCCAATAACCCAAAAGCACACCCCTTGTCCTCCAGTCCAAATGACATATAATTAAGCCATCTGATCTTCAGATGCTTTTTTCCCCCCTGTCAGAAACAATGAAGAAATAAGCAGATTTCTTCTAGAGCCATAGGCTTTAACTACTGTATCACATACAGAGAACGGAAAGAAAAGCCTGGACAGGATGCAGAAACCATGAAGAAAAATTATTAAAGATTTAGGAAAAAGAAAAATCAATCAAGGGAGATACACAAACCTGATTAGGAAAGAAAAGATTGTATGCTCCTTTATATAAATATATATATAGGCATGTTAACGGGTGGCTGGTTCTTCTAAGATTAAAGAAAATAACCTAAGGTTAAATATCCTTTTGAGTTCCTCTGCTACCATCTACAAAACTGGAAACCTGTTTGCCATGGCTCCAAGCAAAGAGCTGATAAAAGAATATTTTTGCAGCTAAATTCTCTCTTTTTCCACCAGCTCCTGAAGTCATGAGACAAATTCACTTGCCAGAAACTGATTGAGTACAGGGGATTTTTCCAAGTCTCTTTTCTGACCCAGATTTGTGTCTTTGTGCTTTCTGAACAGATGGGTAAGATGATCATTCTTTAAAGATCCCAACTTAAATGAAAATGCGTTTAGTGGTTCCAGTGCAGGGAAATACAGTAAGCCATTAAACCATGACAAATTTGACACACACAACAACTTCAGGGAAAAGAGGCCAAAAAAATGGAGTGTCTCCCTTACCCAAGCAGAAACTGAATCCGAGTGATTAAAAAAAGCAGCGAGGGAGATAAGAAAATAGCCCTCCTTCCCCTCGGCGCTCACACCGCTGCCTACTGCAGGAGCATCACAGCCCGCCCCCACCCCAGCCCCATCCACCAGCATTACCAAAATTAGCACAGAAACGCAAAGCTCCCTGGTAGAGAGCTAGAAAAGCTCCCTGGAAAAGGTAATGAGACACATTCTGCTAACTACTTGCCCACAATTCACAAATGAATATGGCCAGGCTCAGCTAAAGTGGCGGGGGAAAAAAAAAAAAAAAGAAAAAAAAAAAAAGAAAAGAAAAAAAAGAACCAAGACAACAAAACCCCACTGAATTGTGATTTATAGTAAATCTCTGACATTTTTATGGTTCTCAAACCAATAATGCAAGAAGAAACAGCAGACAGTGAGCTCTTGGCACTGGTATTGACTTCAAGGTCAGTGGAGCACAGAAACCCATTGGTTACTGATAAAATGGCCTCTCCTCCACCCAGCTGCTTCTGGTTTTCAGCAGAGAACTTCTTGGAAACCTGCAGGTGTTTGATATTTTGTGGTACTTAACTCCCCTACTGCACTTGATAGAATAATTACTTTGTTTAAACTTTTCAATCAACAGAATTTCTTCTTCCCTTGAGCCGGGAATTGCCTTATTTAGTATCGAGACTGCAGAAAGCAGGTTAACAGCCTTTAGTTATTCACGTCTGTGCAGAAGTCTTTTATTCTTGAATCAAAAATGGTATACCTATTATTATTCTTTTAACTCGTATGTAAGGGTAACATGATTGTGTCTGTAAGTAAGTGCCATACTGAATTTAATCATGCTATTTATTTGCTTTGAATTATCCTGTATTCATTTTTTCCGTACTCTTAAGCATCGATAAAGTGGTTCTTACTATTATAGTAAATTAAATGCACTTTAAAAGATTATCTTTTACATTTGTCATAACAAGAATTTACATCGATGTTTTTCTCTCTTGAAGTGGGTATAAAGAACTCGTATACATTTTCTAATTTATTGTGTAGTAATTATTACATGAAGAATGATTTCTTAACTAATCACAACTCATTAAAAGTGCAAATTATTCCCAATAACCCATGGTAAAAGACTTCTTGTATCAGGAACAGGAAAACAATCCAAAAGCAAAAATTCACAATTCATTTTTTCTCTGTTTTTCCTGAATTAAATGAAATCTTTCAAAATGCAAGAACTCTATGGGAAGTAACAAGCCCTTGGAGGAGACGGAGAAACCAAGTGAAAAGGATGATGGAGGATGGATGTGAGTGCCAAATCGTTGAGCAGACAAGGAAAATGGAGGTGGGATGCTGCATGGAGAGGAGGAACCTCCCTTCTGCCTCCATCCCTCTCTCTGGGGATTACTCTGGTCTACCCTTTGCTGGTGGCCACAACAGAAAGATGCGCTGGGGGTTTCACAGCTGCACCTCCACAGCCCTACGTCATGTTGCCTAATGGCTATCACATAATTATTGTGCTTCCTGAAGCAGGCAGGCCCCTAGCATAATACTTGAACTGCACAAGGCTGTTCTTCATACAGATCTACATAAAGAGCCATTTAAAACTTAGTTGTTAAATACTGTATTCAGCCTGCCAGTTACTTGCCTTTTTTTGCTTCAGATATGTGGCGTTTTCCACATGTTTAGCGCTGAAGCAGACATTTGTTTGGACTATACGCCTCTGTGTACTTTTTTAATGTAATAAAATTGACAGATGACTTCTTTTTGCAACAGGTTTGGTGGAAGAAAATGTTTTTTTTCTTGATGGCTGTTTAGACAGCAGTCTTAAAAAATGACTAGTCACTAAAATTCCTCATGCTCATTTCATATTGTGTTGATTCATATTAAATTCATGACAACAAAAAAGCAACTTGAGGCACTTTTGGAAATGACCACTCTTTAGTGCTTCTCTCCTCCAGGCTCGATAGGCCCAGAGTCCATAAAGCTGCCTGCTGTCTTGTGTCATGAAAAGAAACAGCTTTGCCTGGGAATGCCATTACTGTGTAATGAGGCATGCAGCAAAATATACCTTCAGCAGCCACTTGATGAAGGCTTGCTGACACACCAGACCAGACAGAAATGTTTTTTTGTGTGTTCTTCCTTATTTTGTCCATCAATCACATCATTAGTCAAAGCAGACAGCCCTGTCAGCTGGGCACAGATGCAGACTGGCAGGCGATCAGTGGACAGGTGTTAGAGCTCTCCCAAAACAAGATCTCGAAATGAGAAAAGGAGTGAAGACCTTGTTCCAAGGGCTGGAATGTCAATATATTAAAAATAATAATAATAAATAATAATAAAAAAAAACAGAACTGAAAAAAGAAACCCCACGGCGCCACCCACAAGGGGAAAAGTTCAGAGGGGATGCTCAGAGCCACTACACAGAGACTTCGGGAAAAGTTAAAAGGAGCTGCCACTTTGCATTACATTTTCATTTCTGCCCGTATTAGCTGGTGTCGGTGGATAACAGCAACGTCCAGCATTCGCTGTTTTGAATAGAGTCTAAAGGACATTATGTAAACAGTATTGTACTTCAGTTTCATTAGGAAAATCCTCCATGGCACATGGATTTATTTGTCCGAGGCTTCTGTCATTAAGCTGAGACACTAATACCCACAACGAGCATATATACTTTCAGGCTGACGTGCAAAATGGCAGAGGGCTACACGAGGGATCTCATTTTCATTATAAGAACCAAAAACATAAACACAGCGAGATACATCCAAAGCACCCCTGGTCACAGGGAGTGCTAATCAGGGGGAGGCAAACCCTACCCCTCCCGAGTCCTTACGCAGGCAAAAACCCCACCAACTATCAGCCTGGAGTTGTCCTCTGCCAGCCCGTGGCCATGTCACCCTACTGCGTGTGGCCACAGACACAGCTGCCACCGGCGCGGGGACCCTCGGTTCTCTTTGGGCAGGATGGCCGGGGGGGTGAACCTGCTCCTCAGGCCCAAATCAGCTTCACTAGCAATTCAAACAGCATCATCTTCCCCAGATCACCCAGCCATGGGTTTTATTTCTCTGAACTGGGGCTAGCTCTCTCTCTCACAACATTTTTGTGCAGGTACTTTAAAGCAGAGGGTGTTTCATTTCCTTCCCATCTTCTCAAGCTAGGTTTTTGTCTGCAGTCACACTTTGAATTCTAGAAGGTTTTTAATAATGAGTCTGGCTAATATTGTTTCTGAACGGCTTTGCATGCATTGTGTGCTCCTTCAGAGTAATATTAGATAATTCTCCAGCTCCTTGTCACCAGGCACGTGATAAATCTCCAGCGGAATCTCATTGTTATGAGTCAAGTCCTTCTCCCAAACCTGGGCAGAAGGGTGCTCTTGTGAGGTCCAATACAAAATTCTGGAAATACGATTTTATCTATAATGTGCTTCTCTCAACCTTGCTATGGCTGAGTTGGCCAAACTGAATAAAAAGACCTTTTTATTAATCCCAGCTGAACCCAGCTCCATAGAAAAGCAAGCAGCAAATCCCCCACTAACATGAGTGGGAGAAAACGACCCTTTGGGAAAAAAAACTGTCAAGCAAAGAGTGCCGTCAGGACCATACCAAAAGAGCAAAGACGTTCACAGGATGAAAGTGCAGGAATTGAGCAGCCAGGGATACCACCTACCTCCGACTGCAGTTGGGTTTAGTCTTATTTTAGCAAGAAAGACAAGCCCCTCGAGTGCAGCGATTTGAACAAAAAAATCAATTAGTGCTAATTCCCAGGGAAGTGGAACCAACCAAAGAGCTAACCAGCTTCTTGCTGACAGAAAATGAGTTTGCCAAAACCATGTCACTTTTCAATTAAAAAAATACAACTGATAAACTAGAAAACTTCCCCTTTAGAAACAGAGGTAAAGTGGTTTGGGGAAAGGGACAGCAAGTCAATTGACCAGCAGACATGTGCAATCCACAGCTGGAAAGCTGCAGTGATAATTAAGGTGTCTCGGTGGGGTCACAGGTTTTGCTTCAACTTTTGCCTCCTGCCCACTGCAACTTGGTCTAAAATCCTGCAATTACCTGACTCTTTCCTATTTCCTCCAGGTCCTCACCGTCCTCTTTCTCACTTGCCCCTTTGCTCATATTTACACACTCCACTTCCTCTTCCTTACATCAACCCCCACTAACCCGTTACCCTCCCTTACCTCTTCCTCTGGGCTTTATTCCTTCTTCTCCCCATCTTTAACCATCTCCAACCAAGTCCAGTTTCTCACCATCAATACCTGAAAAATAGGTTTTAATTGACATGGAAAATCAAAAACATGTATCTCCCACTTAAACCTAGGGAGCATGCCCTCTCCACCACTCTGCAATGACACCAGGTTCCCACATGCTGCCAGCACACTGACCTGTTTGAAGTTCTCAGGCACACCGGTTCCTGGGTCTTCGGGAGCACTCAAGGCTCAGCTGCTCAACCACAACTTGGTCCCAAGAGCAGAGCTGGGAGGAGGTCAAACATGGTTTCACACTCACTCTCTCTGTGCCCACCCGTATTGCATCTGCCCCCTCCTGTGTCTCCTGCACCAGACATGGGCTGCATCGCCCCACAGCACCCTGCTTACGGCAATGGAGGCATCACCCATCTCCCACAGGGATGTGGGAAGCCAGGATTAGATCCTCACCCTCTGCTGAGCCTGGAAAACCTAGGTTCACCATCATCCCATCATCCCAGCAGCAGCAGGGTGAGGTCAAAGCCAGCCTGCATCCCGGCTGGCATCCAGGAGATTTACCTCACAAACATGAATATTACACATGAATCTCAATTCTTACAGAAAAAACTGAGTTCCTGTGAATGCTACTGGACCTCCTTGGATCCCAGCACTGTGTGCAGTGGCTGGTATGCAGTGATGGGCCCCGGGGTGCGAGCTCAGGGAATCGCGATGGCTGAGTCCTCAGAGCATGAGGATACACACAGCTCCAAACCTTATAAAACAGGATTGCTCCGAAAAGAGAAGGTTCCTGGTGAAATATCAAGGTAACCTGGATTTTAACTTGCATCATCGCTGTCTTTGGTCACTTATTTTAGCAATTATTTTGAAAAAAAAAAAAAAAGAAAAAAGAGGGAAAAAAAAAGGTCCATTCTGCTTCAATAAATAATAGGCTGGGGGGAAGGTGGAGGAAGGAGGGAAGGAAGAGAAATTAGGATCACTGAAAGGTCAGGTGCCTTTATACAGCACAAGGGAAAAGGAGCAGGCTTTCAGATCTTTCCAAGAGCTGACCTTTCTAAAGATGTGCTCAGCATGAAGGGGGTACTACCTGATACAGAGCCACACATCTACCTTTAAATAAGAATTAAAGCCAGGTATGTCTCTGGAAATACCATTAATCTAACGAGCCTTTAGAGGTCACTGTTGTGCCAAACAGACCTGGGTGGGATACATTTATCTGGTAAAAGAAAATAGTATTGTTTATAGAAGCATTAGTCCAACAGACTTCTAAGCTTTATTAATAAACTCTGCTAAATAACCCTTTTCCTGGAAAACGGGGAGAAACAGTCATTAATAAATTAGCTCGGTTACCCAGCTTTTAACTGTGTGCACATTGACTTCAAACCCCCCAGAAAAATGAGAGTGAAAAAAGTGAACCCGACCCTATGGAAATGGTTAAACTCAAGGGAAAGGACCTTGGTTCTCACAAGAATGGAAGGAAGAAAAATAACATGAACTTGACTAAACCATGGGGGACTTGGCTTTTAAAAGAGATATCTTTTGTGATTCTGAATTATTTGTTTCTCACACAGCTGCAAAATTACAATAATTTGAGGCTAGTTTGTGGCAGAATGGATGGTTTAGCCTACCAATGCTCATGTGTGGTGGCAGCAGGGATCACACAAGGACATTGAGGGAATTCCTTATGTGGTGGGTGAATTTGCTGAGATGACAAGGTGCGCTTGGAGTTTCCAGGTTCACCCAACACAAACTTCAGGCAAGTCCTCCCTTGATGGCTTCAGCTTGTCACTTCTCCCAAACTTCATGACAAGCCCAGGCCCTGCTATAAGAAGGCACCAGGTGAAGTTAATCTGCCAAAATGACATGAGAAGAAAAACAGGGTCCACTCAGTGCATCATTCCTGCTATATTGGTGTCCCAGTGGCAGCCTGCAAAAATCATATGACATATCCCCTCGTTTCTGCAGCCTGGATCCTGTCTCTGCAGCATTGCCATCGATCTCTTGTTCTACATTAGGCTCCTAGGCAGCCCATTGGGGCCGATTTGTCAATAATTTCAAAGGTTATTCAAACGTTCAAGCTTTATTGTGATTCTTAATGGATCATCTCCATAAAGCAATTTAGAAGCGTGGGAGAAGGAAGGTTATGCAGCAAAGGAGAAGGGAGAGTACCAGGCTGGTAACAGCACTGCTGTAACATCATGTGCTACCACCTTACGTTCCAGAGCCACCATGATAGGTCCATGCATGTGTTAGATGCATCAGAACTTTCGAGGAAGACATCAATATCAGGAAGAGGGAGACCACAGCATTAGTGAGAAACAACCACGCAAGCAGAAAGGAACCACCAATGCTATACTGGAACTCAACAGCGCCGGGTCGTTAGCAGTCTTAGCAACTGGAGGACAAACTTGCCATTCTCAAACCTGCCTGTTAAATCAAAAGCATGAGATCCAGGAAAAAAACCCACAATTTAGCGTGAGCTTACCAATGCCCTTTGGAAAAGTGGGACGAATCTTCACAACAAATAGCAAACTCCTGGTGAGTGTCTCTCCGAGAGCCTCACCTTTTAAAAGCATACTTCATGTCTCCCTCCTACCCCTAGACTAAAAGTGTTACAAAAATTTGACCTAATTATTGTGCCAGCTCATCTGTTTGAAGTCAGAAATAACCTCACTGAAGTTAATGGAATTAAGTCAACATAAAAGAAAGGTGGTTTTTCCCCACTGAGACCCAAACTACCAAACGAAAAGCATTTGGTATAAAGACAAACTGCAGCCAGTTGAGACGTGAAGGAGGAAAGCGCAGGGCACAGCCCGGCTGTGTTCGGGAAGCAGGAGCAAGGTAAAGTGTCAATTCCCTGTGAACCAAAATCCCTTCAAAGGGAGAGATCTGCCATAGCTCCTGGGTGCACTGAAGGCAATGACAAAACTCTCACTGAATTCATCAGACCCACTGTTCCATCTAAAGTGTCAGCCTCTTTTTTTTTTTTTTTAAGTGGTCTTAAACTAGAATATCTCATCAGCTGAGAGCTGCCAGATATAAGAGTTATGTTGGGAGGAACTGCAGATTTTGTCTAAACCACACAATTACCTTTAGAAAAAATAGTTTTAAAGTCTATCTATATCTGTAGAGTACACCCAACGCACCTGTCAACCAGATAGGCTATATGTCAGTCATCACAGAATATCAAGTAGATGTCAATCAAATTAGTCTTAAAAAAGTAAGAACTTCTATACTAGAACCACTGAAAAGATCTATATGATTAGCACATGGAATTAGCACCTATTTTGTTATTTCTATCATATTTTCTTAAATCACATGTTCACAATAATGGTTTTACAAGTCTAAATATCGGCTGTACACTAGGACCCAGGTAATGCTCTCTTCCAAACAGACAAATCCAGTAATTTTCACGTTTAAGGTGGCAGCATCCCACTGAAAAGTTTTAATATGAGAGAGCAGCAAGACAATACATACTCCAGCAACTATGCCAGCAAAGGCTTCAACTTTGCACTTCTTGCTGCATGTATCCCTTAACCATGAATCGCTTTTACCATTCCTTGGGTGAGGACTACTCACGTCAGTAAAGATGTCATGAAAACAATAACTCTTAAAGGTAAAGATTATACATATCATAATATAAAGCTGCTGTTGTGTATTTTGCTGAGGAATACTCTCAGTTTTCACATTTTTGCCTTAGCAGTGCTAGGAGGAAAACTCCTCTCATCTATAAACATCCGAGACACAGAAAATGTCTCCTCCTAAGCCATGATGCAAACCTAAAATTTCAAATCTCTTCATGAGCAAAAATGTGAAAAAAAGGAAAAATAGCTCAGTACAAAAAAAAATTAACTATTTATTTTGAAGCACTTAAATTCTCATTTAAATTGTTTAAGATTCTAAAGATAGCCCTTTTAACCTAAACTACAGACATACAGGTTGTCATTCAAAGAAATTTCAGAAGATTTTCTTCGATGTTTTTGAGACAAATAGATTCAAATTAACTTTTATCTATAAACAGACTAGTTTTAACAAATCAGCATTTTGTGATGAAAAACATTTCATCAGCTAACACCAACCATCTCTAAAAATTAATTGCTACTTCACAACATGAAGAAATTTGTGATAGATCTTTCCTTTGTCATTAGAACAAATAATAGAGATTCAGCTTGATTTGAAATGCGTGCTGTAAAAGTACAAATAATAACAACCTTTAGAGGAATTGACTTAACATCTCAAAGTTTTTTTTTTAATATTACATTTCTCCTTCCAAGCAGAAACAGAAACATTAAAACAATCCTAAAAATGCTATAAACCCAAGTATTCTTTAATTAGCAAGAGTCTCAAATCAGGGACAGCTGCCTGAATTTTCACGCCATTCCCTCTGGAAGATACAACTTCCAAAACTGATTACTGGACTGAATAATCAGTAACGGATATTTTTGGAAGAAAACTCATCGATCAAACATTTGCAATGACACCAAACACTGCTAGGTCCTTATTGCAGATGCCAAAGCAAGTTCTTCCTCCCATCTAGGACATTTTGTGATTTCTCTAGTCCAGAAGGACCGAATTTTTATCAAAACTACTTAGCACAGTCCATTTACTTACCAATGTCAATACTGCTTTTTACCTCACTTTGTTCTTCTAATTTACAGAGACAATTTAGTCAGGGTAGTTTTACTTGGACTTTTAAGGGTTTTTAAAACACTGGGACAGCAAAGTAAGATCTATTACAGTGGTGGGAAGATAGTATGAGTTACAGCACAATTACTACCATTTCTAGCAGCATTGTCATGTAGTTACGATGTAGCTTACATTAGGTAAAACGGCTCAAACGCCGAATAGAACAATGTACCGCCCATAAATCTCCACACATCTTCTATTATTAGGAAAACTTCTTAAAATTCATACTTGATAAAGTAATAAACTTGCTTGATGTATAAGACCCCACACACCAACTGCTGAAATACAATGAGGGTTGTTAAAGGAATAAACCTGTTGAATAAATCTGCTATGTAAAAATTTATCTCAATGTTATATATAATGAAACCCTTCTTAAACAAAAACCTGATAAAACAATAAACCTGTTCAAAGATTAAATTTGCTGCACTCTAGGGCTATACTTCTCTGCTGTATTTGGAGCTGCCAGACAACTTTCAACCTGTTTAATTTCAGCAGTTCTGTTTTTACACAATTATTTTTTTTTTTTTGCTATTCTGTTTCAATCACCCCTGCACTTGTAAAATCTAGGGAGATTCCTACAGTCCGAGTGCAATTCACTATAACATTTCTGCCAATGAAAGTTAACAGATGAACTTTTTCATTTTTTCACGCTTCCATTTTTCTCGATACAAATGCATCTCTAGGCACGAGCAACAGTCACCCATTAGCTTGTTATAAAGGCAAGGAAGAGAGTGGGGATGGAGAGAGATCTATGATGCAGAAACACTGGAGAGCGCCTAGAGCAAATGTTCATCCCACCCTGGACTGCTGAGAGAGTAGATGCACAATCTGTCCCCGTTAGTAATGATGTCCCAGAGGAATAAGACGATGTGAAGAGGATTTTAGTATTTTGAAGAGGCAACCACCACTCTGCAGCATTAGCCAGTAAGACTGGCTCTTACTCATGAGATTCATGGTCTATTTGCTTGCTCACAGGTTTTGGCCCTGACTCCAGAAAAACAACACCGTAGGCAGGCTAGGAGCTTTGCTAAAAAAAATTTCAGGAGAACACCCATGACTATATCAAGCATCTGGAGTGTTCTTTAATAGTGAATAATGATATTTCTTTTGTCAGGCAGCTGGCACCTTCTGCCTCCTGACACCCTCTAACATCACTCTTACTTTGAAGGCCTTCGTTAGCTCCCAGCACCCCTCCCACCACTCTCCAACTTTCCCTCTACCTCTGCACTCACCTTCTGAGAAACACAAGTGAGCTGTCGCTGCCCAGGACCTGCCGTCATCAGGAAGATGGTTTCAGCTCACAAGGGTTGGGTTTGTGCTAAGCAACCCCCATTCAGCTAGATGTGGAAAGAGACCTAGGACAGGACTTAAATATCCATGGATTACTTGATTCTATAGGTAACACACAAAGATGCTGAGAGCTCTCAGGCATCTCTCTTAGGTGGCTGCAGCTTTTCAAGGGCAGGCACCAAAAATTTCCTCTGATGGTTGTTAGTACTAGCAGGGGCAGTAACCTCCCTGGCCAACTGAGCTTTGCCCTCTTTGCTGCCAAGGGCAGAGCATCTTCCACCTCGGGTACCAGGACAGCCAAACCTCACCTGGGTCAGCAGGGTGCCTGCTCACCCTCTGCCAGATGTGGATGGAGATGTTATCCCACCACAAGGGCCAGGCTATTCTGGTGAACCTTAAAATGTTTAAAGGTGCTGTGTTTGTGGAGGTAAAAAAAAAGGCTCAAGTAACACTTCACCTGTGCTGTAGATTACCTGTAAGCATTTTTTAACAGGAGCCACCTTCAACCTCAAACGCCAGACGTGCCTCTGCCCTGATGGCACAGTGACTTTCTGCTGAGTCTGGATCATGTCTCCCAGGTGAGACGTGTGGGAGCTCAGGACACTTGCACCTGTGGTTCCTGTCCTGATGGTCAGCTAAGGAGGAAAACACTGACAGCTGGGCATTAAACTCACTGAACGTGTGCAACAGAGGTGCAGATAGAAACGAACTGTTCAAAAATTGGCAGTAAATGCTGCCAGTAATATTCAGGATTCATCATTTTATTTTGGCAGGGATTTGTTTCACCATAGGAAAGTACTTCCAGAGTCATCTTCCACTGAAAAATGTGAGATACTTCCAGAAACTGCAGCGAGCAAACCAATTAATCCTCTCTCAACTCCTTACAAGGGACTGTAACGAAAGGCCTAATTCCTAGAGACAAGGTCACTCCCCAGGAGCAGTTGGGCTGGCAGAAAACCCTGAAGTATAGAGGAGGCATGTTCAATGCTGTCTTTACTCAAACTCTGAGCCAGCAAAGCTCCTTACAAGAACTAATCAAAAATTCCACGTTAGAGGAGCTGCAGGGACTGCTTTCACTGATTTCAGGCACCAGACTCCTGTATCTGCATGGAGTTAAACGTCCAAGATCTGCCCTTCCATCCTTTGACGGCAAAGTTCAGACTCAATCTAACAGTTCCCAACTTTTAGTTTCAAAATCCTCCCTTCAACAAGACAAACACACTGGAGCACACAGAGACACCCCAGCTCCTACCTGGCGGGGTTTGGTCACCGCTGGGGAGGAGAGAGAAGGACGTTTGGGAGGTCTGTCCCAGGCAATGCATCGGCAGCGCGAGACCAGCTCCATGGGTCAGGCAGAGACCAACCCTCTGCTCCACTAAACAAGGAGCCTTTTAACCTCTTCTTGTTATTAACGCGCTTTCAAATAGCACAGAAACATTTCCCAAGACAGGGTGTATCCGAGTAGCCTGTCACAAGCTCACCGCGAGCAGGATCAAGTCTGAAAACTTCAGCCTTGGGAGCATTGGGAGCATGAGGGTCAATCCAGTGTCTCGGGTAAGAAATGATCAAGGTAAAGCTGTAAGATGCCAAAAATCACAGCTTAAAAGATGTAGAAATTACATTGCGCTCATCGACTCTTGACTAAAAAGAGAACTGTGATGCCATTAGAAGAACAAATAAAAGGATGTAGGATGGTGCTACCAGTGACGTGATATCTTACACATCGCGGTCTCTAACAATCCTCTTCGTGCTAATGAGAAATAGATGTTAAAATGTAACATTAGAATTATCAAGAGCAATTAACAATAATAGTATCTGTGGGTCTGCATAGCAATTAGGGAATGAGTCAGAGGGCCGTAGCGTTGTGCGGGATGCCTTTCCCTCATCCTCCTCGTCCTCCCCCTGGCATCCCGAAGGGCAGGTGGGGACACACACCCCTGGGCACGCACAGTCCCTGCCTCCCCCGGCCCCTGGCAGCGCCTGCCTCTTTGTCGCTCACCTAATGCTTGTTTGTTTTTATTCTCCTCCTCTCCAAACAGTCACCGGACCCAGCTCAGGCACAGTGATCTGTAATCTAGCAGCCATTTTTCTGAACATAAGCAGCTTGCATTTAAAACTCTCCGGCTCATCTGTCTTCATTTGAAGACTGGGTTAAAAAATAAAATTAATGATTGCTATCAGAGAGAAGATGAGCAGCATCACCAGTGAAAAGTAGCACTGCCACATTTTACCAAGGCTAACATTTTTCACTGGCTGGAAATGGCTGGATATACTTGTAAACATTATTAAAAATAATAACTTAATGTTTCCTTCCTGTGACTAGCTAGCATTAGCAAGGTATTTTCAATTAGCATTTCCTCCAAGCAATGTAGGTCTTTTACTTCATTTTATTTAAAAAGGGATTTGTTTTCTAATTTTTTTACTTCTGCTGTTGTCAATAATAGAATTCAGTGGAATGGCTGCGGCTTTTTCCTCCCATCACTTACAGTTTGTAAGCCACTGAAAGGGAATGTATGCGTTTGATTTTATTTGCGTTAGCATAGCTGTCCAATGAAAGGAAAAGACATAAGTATGCATTTCAATCCACTCTATAATATTATGCGAGGCCTTAAAATACAAGTAAATAGCATCACACACTTAAATCAAGTCATTTTATTTTTAGGGAAAATAAACAAATAATAAATTGATAAAATAATATAGATGTCTTTGCATTGATTTTTTTTTTTAAATATGCATTATGAGTAAAAACACTAAAAATCCTTCCCCCAACATTTAACATTCCTATATAGTGGAGATTGTTTCATTTCCAGTTCTAACAAGCCTCTCCTTGATGGACTAATCTTACTTCGTTACAAAAACACTATACATATATGTTTTTGAATGCTAAATAGGCTAAAATTATTGCAAATGCAAAGTTGTATCGTGGGTTTTGCAGCCTGAAGGTGATAATTTCCTTCAAGTTCAACACAAAGTTGTTGAATATTTCAATTGATTGCATTGGGCAATTCTCCATTCATTTAATGAGATTAACATATAACTTGCATATTCAACATCAATTTTACATGCTCTAATCCTATAACGTATAAAAGGTTGCAGTGCAATACAACAAGCTCCAAAAAATGCTGTATATCCATCGGCAAGCTTTTAAGTAACACATACATACACAGATGGAGATTCAACTAACGTAACCAATTATCTGCTTGTATTGATAGAAAACAACTTTTGAATAAAAAAAAAATCATTTGGAAGTAAAGATGTACGTTCTATATTCTTCAATTCCAGAAAAAAATGATTGACTTTCTCTTCTATTCATATATCTGCTAATTAAAATTTACTTTTTAAGTACAGCGTGAAACCTTCAACATCCTTAAATATTTCATATACCCCTAATAATAAAACTCAGTGACCCATACAGTAGTTTACAACTGCTTTTAAGATAGGTCCTGATTCGGAAAGCCCTGAAGTGCTGACGTTTCATTGACTAGTCACAATTTCTAATTTGCTAGTAACAAAACAATCCTGGAATATAAGAATCATAAACTCAATGTATCAATCCATCATTCAGAATTGCTTTCATAAAAGAATTATTAATGCTTCACTCACACACATGTGAAGGTAACACCAAACAGCCTTTTATATAGCTAGAACCAGCATGAGAAGTCAAAGGGTGTTTAACCATGATTAAACATATTTCATACAATAGCAATCTCTTCCCAGGAAACAAAAGCTTGGTATGCCACCATAATTAGACAAATGTTGCTAGTCACAAAATGAATGTCTAAACGCAAGCTAAAATTAACTCAGCACAACATCCTAAATCCATAGTTATTCTATGGAAATGGAATTATTGGCATAGTAAACTTTCACATTTACTAGGCTCAACAAATACCCTGCAATCCCAGGAGGAAAATCTATTGCACCGATGCTGAGGTCCATTTAAGTGCATATGTACGTAAAGGATTGGGCCCTAAATCTGTATAGACATTTACTTTTATATGCAGATAATGTGGTATACGGAGCCAGTACAACGAAGTCTTAAAGTGAGACAGAGCATAACAAGAATGGCACAGGAAGAAGAGAAGTATATCGGCATGTGGAGCATTCCGTTTGCAAATGCACTCTTTGGTTGTCGCATCAGAGTTTAATGTAATTTGGGGGTGAAATTAAGGTGGTTTAGCTGCTGAACAGCAAGACCGCTCGTGAGTTTGTAGTGAATGTGCCCCATTGTACACCATCAGGAGCCAGTCAGACTCCGAATCCTCTGCGCTCTGAGTTTCTACCCCTTTTGGAGTTAGTCCTGCTGGGAGATACATTTCTGTAGCTGTAACAGCAAACAAACAATTTTTTGTTTGGAAATATGTTTAAAATATATGTGTGTGTATGTACTGTGCATGCACACATTTGTTTCCACGCTTGCCATAGAGAGGAAACCATTTTATGGCAAGTATCCAACCCTTCACATTATTTCTCTGGCAAACGCTAAAATGTCTGTCAACATCATGTAAACAGGCTGGCAGGGAATTTTGAAGAAAGAAAATGAAAGCTGCCATTTATTCTGTGCATGACACCATTTAAACATTTTTCAAAACATTAAATGTTGAATTGCCATTTAAAATTTTGAATCATTCATCAACATGACATAAGGTGGCATGCATGTCCTTATAAATTCAAACAGATCAATCCCAGAATGACCTACTAAAAAGCAATCAAGAACCTCAAAGCATGTAAAGGTGCTATAAGCTATGGCAGATAGCAGAGGGATAAGATGACGTTAAGCAACACATCTGGTCTCCGTCCTCTACACAGAGACACTCGAATGTGGTTTAATTTTGCAGAAGTTAAGTGTATTTGGTCGCAAGTAGTTAATATTGGCTCAGACTGGCTCTGGGATTAAATCAAGAAACCTTTTCACTCTAGGGACCTGTTTGCAGCCCCCCCGTGGCTTTGCATCTAACTGTCGCTTGCTCTGGAACAGCCCCATCTGAGAAGAGCCATCAAAAATTCTGCAAAGCAGCTGATGGAGACACTGCTTGCCCAAGGCAAACATCCCCATGGGCAGCAGGGCAGGAGTGTCCTGGGGACCCATTCCTCCCATTCCGGGGTGCCTGCCTTGTCCTCAACCCCAAGGACTCAATGGCCCCTGGGTCCTGGGCTGATTTCACCCAAACACACGTGATTCCTGAAGTTTTGGTAAGAACTTCAGCAAGGAGTAATATCATTTAAACATTCCTTTGAATACTTCCTGCTGATCCCAGTGATTTGTTGGGCACCTCACTGTTTGTTGTGTGACAAGTTGGACTTTGGACAAGGTCAGCTCTTGAATCTTGATTATGTTTTTTTCCCCTTGAGCCAGAAGACATTGATTTGTACATCTAGTTTACCTTGTTTTCTTAGCCATTTGTGACACAGTACAACAGTTCCCATCGAAAAAAGTGTCATGTAAATAAATTACAACTTAGGACGTATACATTAAATAATTTTATAAATGAACTTTAAAAATGAAGGAATAAAAAATGCCAGTCCCAGCTTCTATGGCTGCAGTGATTATTCTGATCATGTTGTCATGTGTAATGAAGCACAGTCCCATCATTAATCAAAAGAACCAATCAGATAACTAATTTAGGCAATATTCTTTACCACAGGACATGTCGGTCAGTAAAAATGCATTAAAATAGCAAAAGATCAATAGTAGACACTAGGGACTGTGTTTACAAACCAGTCTTAAACTTTAGGGTATTATATTCTCAGTCATACTGGGCATCTGATTTTTTTAAAGATAAAATAACATGTAAGATAAATGCTGAGATTTTATTTTCAGTTAATAATGTGCATTAGGGGCTGTCTGCTACAAACGTATGAATTGCTGTGTTATTTAATGATTTCCACAAAAGTGTGTTTAGCTACTTTCTAAATACACTCTAACTAGACTGGAGTGACACTGCACAGGGAAGAGTTGGCAGGTTCAGGATTTACCGATGTGCGCCTTCAATACCTTACGTGGGAGCCCACATCAAACACTATACCTGGCAAACACTATTTATGTTCTGCCTTGGGCAGCCTTGTGTTTTACATAGTCAATACCTTTATTGAAATGCAGATTGAAAGGACTTTGTTGCGAGCAGAGGCATACTTTTTCACAGTCGGATCCTTTTTTCTTTTTTTTTTTTTTTCCTTTTCCTTGAGAATGAGAATTTTTTTGCAAATTATTCCAGTAATAAGGAAGCGCATCTCGGATGTGAAATATCACCATTGGATGTAATCCTTTCAAGATGGTAAAGGGAAAAGTAGAGCAGAGCCTTAGAATAGCTGTAGCCTGGGCACAGTCTGCTGCCCAGCTGCATCGCCCCGCTGGACTCCGGAGACTGGTTCCCACACTCCTGGGAAGCCATTCCTGGCTGCACTGCTGGCCTTGAGAGCCACTTACTTGTTAATAATAGTGAAAAAACCACAACGGAGTTATAAGTTCAATGAGTAGTCTCAGTACTTAACCAAAACCGTAACGAGCCACATTATTCAACTTCCACATGCAACGCGCATGAACAGAGGGAGTGCTAAAACACCGACGAGACAGCCTCACGGAGAGGAACGGTGTATTAGGTGGATGCAACATTTATACGATCTCTGTTTGGGAATGCACATCTCATTTTCAGAAATACTCAGGAGCTCCCCATCCTGCCGTAAACATCAGTGGAAAGACATTTGGCACCTTCATCAAAAGTGCTATCCTCTGGCTGGTGGAGAAACAGGTCACCTGAATGGCTAAAAGTTGATTCTATCAGCCCAGTTTTGTAATCAGTGTCTCTCAGACACTGTCCTCTGACCATGTGGGAAAGGAGGAGCGGGTGATCAAGTCACACTTTACCACGTCTATGGAAAAAGAAAATAATCCTACAAACTGGAATAACAAACATCTCGAAAGCAGAAAAGTCCAAACCGACAAACCCCACCAACAGACCCCAACAAATTAGGATGCAGTGATTTCAAAATGGCAGAGCACAGGCTGCGGGGCAGCAGCAGGGCACGGCGACAGAACACAGCCCACCAGGGAAGGCTGCAGATCGGCGGGGTCCCGGTGTTTGCCACAAGCTGGGGCTTTGTGGTGGTCGTATCTGCACTTGCGTATCTGATAGCACTCAGTGGACCACTCTTACTTGAAATATTGAATTCCTGTTCAGATTACTTACGCATTCTGGCCTCCACAATGTTCTGTGTGCTGACTTTCTGTGACGAGTACAAAAATAAAACCAAAACAAAAACAAAAAAAAAAAAAGGAATTTTTTTTCCTACAAGCTAAATTTTAAACCTGATGCCTGATAGTTTTGTGCAACCCCCTTAGCTCCTCTGTTGTCACCTCTCCTCTATTTTGCACATCTCCTCTGTCACATCTTCTCCTAGCCATATCTATTCCAAGCCAAAAAACTACTGATCGAGTTAATCTGGCATCACCCAGGAAGCTACGGGGTTGTCTTGTGGACTTCCTCAGCACCTTCTCCAGCTCAACAGTAGAGCAAGGCACTCTGGTGGCCTACAAACATGGAAATACTGAGGATGTCACCAGAAAACAAAAGGCACTCACAATGTACATGGCTGTGCTACTGGCATGGGGACCAGACAACAGCAAGAAATGTTCCACAAAACGCTTTGAGTAGTCTCATTGAGTTTGGTTATAATGCTCATGTGCTTAACAGTAATCATAAGCTTAAGCATTTTAAGGCCTGACAGATTTGATAAATGAGCTGGTAGAAGACTACTACTATAGTCCAAAATACACCTAGTAGCACACACTTTCAGAGAAGCAGGAAAGCATCTGAGATATTTGAGCTGCTGAGGACCCTTACATTCTTCGGTTGTTTCAAGAGATTTTACTAGATAATATTTGCTGATTTTTTTTTTTAAAAACACAGAACTTTATTTTATTGTACATAATTCAATTACTTCTTTCTACCCAATAAAATAAGCTCATTCAAATAAAATCAGAATTACTTCCCTCTTTTGGCTTGGGTACAGCATCTTTTGTACGCAGCTAAGCAATCTTCACAGTGCTTGGCAATAATCCTGCTTAGAAGGGCAGGATTTAGAACAGATGCAGACTTCTCCATGTCGGGGTGCTACCAAGTTCTCTGTTGATTAGTAGGGTGCATAATTGGGTATGACAGAATATAGATTTCTGGCAGCAAATCATTTCTAATGGGAGAAGCCACTTGCTGAGGACACCCACTTCAATTAAAGGTAGACCAAGCCTCTAAGTTAGGATGTTAACCCCGTGACTTCTCCCAGACCCACTATTTCTGCTTTTAGGAACCGAGATTCAGTGTCTGGTTGCACTATTAACAGAGAAACAACCATTAAGATAACGCATAAACTTAGAACTGTAAACAAGACTCCATCAGAAAGTAGTTTGCTGAAGCTGTCTCGCGTGTAGCAATAATCTTTGATCATAGAGCACTACCTAAATATTATGCAAACACCGTATACTCTGATATACACTAACCTCTAGCTAAGTGGAAGATCTCAAAAACATTTAATTTGTAAACTAATCATCGCTGTGGATGTAGGTACGCTCTTTTGTATGTGCAGTGTCAGCCCTTGGTGGGCTTTGATGCATACGGTTCTTGCGTGCACCTCATGGTTTGAAATGGAAGGGGTGGAAAACCTCACCACAGAAGTTGGGAAAAGACAAGGGTCTATTTAGACACCGTGACACGACGCCTACTGCAAAACCCACTGAAGTCCCACAGAGCTTTTCTGCTGGGTTAAATTCTACCTCCTCTTTTGCTTAAAACTGATCTCAAAGCAACAAGTTTTGTGTGCTTTAGTATCTTCATCCGCTTATTTTTGATTAGACAGCATGCTCACCTCACTCTGAAGCAAAGCTATGGGTGAAGCAGTGTGTGCTACAGACACACATGGGGATACAAGGTTGCCGTGAACCAGATACGAGTCCCTGTTTTATCATGTGGTTATCACCTTAAAATCAGCAATAATCCTGCTGTGCTTAACGTAAGGCACGTGCTCAAGAGCTTCATTTGATTAAAGCCTGACTGATTGGGCTAAGGCTTTTGATCTCGGCCTCTTCTTTTGAGAGAAGAAGAAAGGAAAGAGAAATCACTCTTAGACAGCTATATATCTACAGCACCATCTATGCCAAGGTTGCTGCTCCATGGGGGCAATGACCTTGTCCGCGATTGGAGGTCCCCACCTCACCGAGCAGCTCTGGGCAGATGGGTTTTGCACATCGTGCTGCAGACACAGTGGCCGGGCCATGGTGGTTGGGCATCAGTGACTTCCCTGCAGCTGGTGGGAAGGGCTTGGGCTCACACCACCGCTGTGTGGAGATTTAGGACTGGGGAGACTCCTGAGGACTCAACACCTGATCTCAGGGCCTGGGTTTAGTGTCTGGGGCTCGGTGCTGCACTGGCTCCCAAGAAGCTCTACAGAATCCCATGCAAAACACTGTGAGAGGGAAGATAGCCAAGCCTGAGGGCAAGGTACCTCCGCAACAGTTTTCACTGCCAGCTCACTCCTGTGCTGCTGGAGTTTCCCAAACGAGCCTCTGAAGAGCTGCCACCAAATTCCCCATGGCCCATGCTTTCCTCTCCGCCACATCCGTGTCTCACGGATGGTTGGGCATGTCTCATAAGGGTTACAGACCCAACTGGGACAGCAGGGAGGATCGCAAGGGCAAAAAGCTATGCAACGCACGTGTTGCACACTTACACAAAACCTGGGGAGGCTGCAGAGAGCAGCCTCCAGCATTTGCTCCCACAACTTTCCTAGCAATTTTTTCTTGCGCACCAGATTTAATTCTGAGTCCTTTCAAAATTACTGGACTAGGATCACATACAAGACTGGTATCTAAAATGTAGCAATTCATAGAGGAAAAAATGTCAGCTGCTTAACAGTACACAGCAACAGCACAAACCAAGATGTGAAACATATCGAGCTGGAACTACAGGGGAATTTCAGGCATAAAATGTAACTGCTTGAACTGGAGTTTAGCCAGCACACCAGGATTCACACCCCTGTCTTGCAAAAATACTGCAACGAGGTGTGTGAACCACAAATAATCATGACCTCAAATTTATGACTTACAGGCATCTTAGCATGGTGTTTCCAGCAATATTGTCTTCTCCCAGCACCATACTGGGACATTTGTTCTGTGTCGACTCAAAGAGAAGAATATTGCACACTGATTTACCAGCACCACTACACGAAGTGCGATGGGCCCCTTTAGATGTCCCTTACTCAAGTAATGATGCCGCACAGCTTGTGAGATATAACAACATCACAGCATTAATTGGCATAACTGCAACTACAGCATGAAGACTCCGTACCTTCTAAAATGTTTTTTTAAGAGATTAACTAAATCTTTTAATTAACAATGTCATATATTTTTATTGTGCTTTTGAAGATGACAATAATAAACACAGATGATAATTTGTAGAGAGAATATAAAGAGTGGTGCGGGGTATCATTTCATTCTCTGTTAAGTCTACAGTTAAATTTGTGCCCTACAAAAATATCTTAATTTACTGCTATGATTTGATTCCCTTCATACTGAAAAGGATTTTATGGTAGCACGGGTCAAACATTTGCCATCAAAAAGTTTTCAGAAAAATTCACATCTGTTCTGTTAAAATGTTTCAAGGAAATATTTGCTTTCCTTGAGAAAAAAAAAAAAAACTTGGGAAATTAAAGAATTAAAATATACCATGACAGAAGAAAATACTTTTATCGGAAAAGCTTTGGGAAACACACAATAAAGCATATGTGTTAGTCCTCTCAAGAGATGACAGAAGCCCTCCTCCCTTTCCCAGCAAATCCTACAGTCACTTGTCCCATCAGAAAGCAACCAGAGGACACACCTGGGGTAGGAAACACTGACCCAGACCGTCAAGGCTCTAGGGCTGTCACGGTTCATTCAACACAAAGAGCCCCTGCAGTAGCACAGACTGGCATTACACTCTTATTTTGGTATAGTTTTTGAGCTATATAAACCAAACAAGGCAGTTACAACTAAATAAGCATTTCAATTGTATTCTTTGGACAAATTTTGGTACCAAGCCAATACATTAAAATATGTATTTTTAAACACAACACAAATGTTGCAGCTCACTGACCTGTGAAACAATGGGAGTATGAAGAACAGTGAGGATTAAACCACTTCAAATCCCTCCAGCTCTCACTCACACACCATACTGGGAGAAAATACAAGCGGATACATTTACACCAAGCTCTGTCCTCATTTATAAAGTGATTCCATAACACGTACAGACTCCAGCACACTGGATAGTTATTTTTGATCTGTGTTGCATTTTAAACACAACAGTTTTTAAAGTTAAAGGAATCTGATTAACTCAGTGCTACAACTGACAGAAAAGTGACAAGGTCCAGCAGAAACAGATGTTCCCTGCAAGTTGCTTCTTCCATCCCACGCGCCTTTTAAGAAACATTCAAATTCCATTTGGCACTTCTCCCAATATTTTTTTCCCCATCTTTAATGCAATTGTAGGAAAATTTGACACTTATCTCACTGCTATAAAATTAACAATAATATTAAAGAACATCACTCACATTAAATCTAAGAAAGCGAGACCATGATAATGTACACAGTTTAATGCTAATCCCTTACCAGTACTCTTGTGTGCTCTCGTTTGCTTGCATTAATGCTCTGCTCGAGGTAGATTAGTCTGTGCAAACCTACCATGCCTGCTGCACTCTGTTAGAGATTCCACCTCTGCAAGTGGACCAACCTTCAGCAACACCAGGAGCGGGTCCGAGTCTCAGAGAGAGAAGGAACTTCTGTGGCAGGTGGAAATTGGGCCAACAGTTCATACCTACACGCCCAACAATTTGTACCAGCTGGAAACAGGAGTCACTGCAAAACAAAACGCAAGTCACCTGTGAGAATATTGCACAGAGAAGTACTGGTGTCTTGTGGAGGAACCCCAAATAAATGTCTGTTAGTAGTTCAATATGGAAAAGAAAAAGAATTCATATAAAAAGTTCCCAGCCATTTCATATCTGCTGAATGTGAAAAGCTTTAAAAACAAAAGAAGGGAATGTATGTGTGTATATATATTATACAGTTTAATAACTCTGCTCTAACTACAAATTAATTCAAATCTTGTACTTGCATTAAAAATGAACTCTATCTATTTTATGTTGATCATTAACTAAGAATATTTCACACTAGAGATTTGTCATATTAAGGAGAATTGAAACCACTTATATCAATTAATTGTATTATACATAATCTTTACATAGATTACCAAAAATAATTTAGATTCTATATTAAGGAAATCTTAAATACGAATTCTGCAAGGAGTCATGACCCAAACTCCTGTCTAAATAATATTTTGGGATAGGGAAAGGAATGATAGAAAATAAGTGTAAATCAAAAGCTGATTGGGAGAACTCTTCTGTGAAATTTATCTGTTGAAAAATGCAATGTAACACAACTCACGTGTTTCTTGCAATCATGGCAGTATCCTTAGGGACAGTGTCTCAGGGATGGGATGGAGAAGGAAGGGCTACAGCCCAGTGCTACCAGCAAGTACACGAAATAGGATGTCCTAAATCCAGCAGGATAACCTGAACCTGGTTCTCCTACATGCCAGAAAGCCTTGTTTTGGAGTTTTCTCTCCCCATTCATGCTTTTAAAAATGTTAATAATCATCAGAGAAGTCAACTTTTATTGTTGAATATTAAAAAACTTGGTAAGACCTTGAAGCCATAGTTTTTCTCAGTCATCCCCATTTTTCATGGATAAGTTAGTTCCACTAACCTATGAAAACAGTCAAAAGAAACACAGAGTAGAAGATAGCTGGTGTCTGCTAGAGAGCATGAGGTCAAGCAGTCCCAGAAGGGCATGAGGCTCACACAATTAAGCAACTTTTGACTGGCTTCAGAAAAATACCTGCCAATACGAACACAAACCAGACAATCAATGCCAAAAGCTTTGTGAGCATTGCCCCAATTTTTACCTCTGTACAGTACTCGGCAATCACTTCAAAGAAGCAGGAGGCAGTTCTGCAACGGGAGGGGAGAGGGGCACAAGGGCTAGAATACCCCGAGACGTGGAGGAGGGGGTTAGAGACCACAAGGAGCCCAGAAAAAGCAGTAACGCTCCCAAACATGCTGTACCATTCTTCAGCAGGGCAGGATTCTTGGCATGGGAAAGGGAAATAAATACTTATTAAATAATTGCTTGCCTCTTCAAGAAATCCAGCTTTGAACACAATTAACAGAAAAAGAGTCTAAATCAACTGGACACATGGTTCATTGTGAATTATTAATTTAGGGCTGTACCACCACACATGAACTGAAGCAGTCACACAGGACAACATCACCAGCATCATTTAGATGATACAGACTTTTCTCAACCCAGAGAAGGCAACAACCTACTCAACAAAAGACAGAGCTGATGATATGCACCACCTCACAGTTACCGTGCTTGCATTAATAGAATGTTTACATTTTGTATTTAACTGATATTTCCACAAAAACACATATCCTTTGTATGTTAAAACACAGAGCTTTAAGTTTGCTCATCTTTCCTCAGAGGAAGAAACAGTAAGCCTCTGCCACAGCAGCCTCCTTAGGAGCATGTCCATTATCATGTTTTGGCATCGAGCAGTGCCTGGCATTCTTCGTGCGACCTGCAGATAGCCCAAATACCTCCTGGTAAGAGATTTGAATATGAAATTCCCCAGAATGTTACTGTAGATCCACTCAATTCTGAGTATAACCTTGAAACAACTAATGAAAGGTATTTGACATGCTAACTACCAAATTTATAAGCAGCAAAGGTACATGCTATAGATCCAATTCCAATGGCACTATACCTTCTCTGAAAGGGAAGCAAAAACTTAACCAAATATTTCTGACTTTGTGTGAATTCCACAATCACCAAGCAGCCTACAAAGAGAATTCCTAAAGAAAAAATAAATTACTAACTTTACCTCTGAATAATTCTCTGCTTCAGTGCCATATCATCCTCATATCTGACATTACCCCATGCCTTTTCCAAGCAGGACAAATTAATGATAGGGGAAGCTTCAGAAGTCCCACAAAACCCTGGATGTCAAGACCTCGTGTGCTGCCAGAGAGATATCTCAGCATGTTGCAAATGCAATTTGAAAATTCTGGATTTGGAAATGGGGCTGTTTAGCTCTCGGATGATGCAGAGAATCAATTAATTAACAAGTGACACGAGACCTACCCATCTCTTTGCTCCACCATCCCACTGGGAAGCAGGAGGAGCGCTGAGCATCCCCTGGAGTGCAGAGGCAGCCTGTGGGGCTGGGGAATATGACTGCAGCTCCCACCTTTCAGAGGAGCTGAGACTTCATCAGCATTTCTGTCTGCCAGAATCAGCTCTAAGGCTTTTCCCACCATCTGAGATGCAGAAAGGAAAAGGACAGCAGCGATGCTATGCTAAGGGAAAGGCTGCTTGTCACACTACCATTAACAAAGGCATCAAAGATGAGCCATATTAGACAAAAGTTTTCCTTTATTGAGGAAAGTCGCAGACAATTCAATCCAAAATTTCAGTAACCACTCTGATATGATTATTGATGCAGCTGGTTTTTACCTTATGGTCAAAACTGAAAACAATCAGCAGAACACAAATGAGAGTATTTGCAAAACTGGAAACAAAGAAGAGCTTCAAGACCTCAACATTCTGGGAAAAAAAATCTTTTAAAACTTTTCTATCCAGTAAGCGTTCCTAGTTGGACTGCCTGTCCAAGAGCAAGAAGTGTGACTAAACTGTCACAGAGTCACAGAGCCCAAACTTCAGTGGTGTTAAAAGCCCGCTCTCTGCAGCCGGCGGTGGGGAGGGCACAGGGACAAGCTGGGTGGAAGTGGCCATGTCTCACTGACAGGAAACGCATCGCCTTAGCTCTAGATGCAACAGCTTTCAAAAACATCTTCACCACTTTCACGATGAAAACTTTTCTTCAGGAAAAGCAAGAGGAATTAAAAATTCCCGCAACGCGGCCGAGCACCGCTGCACTGCCCAACCCGGCCCGGGCTCTAGCCTCCGGTCCTCTCCCTTCCCTTCGACTTCTTTCCTCGAGACAGATGGATAAAATTAGAAACATGCACATAATAGTGATCTTCATTCAAACAGTTTCTTGTTTACTCTCTGCCACCTACTTTGTCTACAGCTTTCTTTCAAGTAAATCGTACAATTACTCTTTCCCACCCACTCTTCTTTATAAGTGACATTTGATTAACAAATAAACTGACCCTTAATAAGAAAACTATTGTCTAAATAAGCACTAATACTTTAAATTAAGTATTTTAAATACACCTAATTATGTATTTAATCAGGATTTAACAGGACATGCATTGTATGCTAACTAAACACAAAAAATACATTACTTAAAAGGTATTTATTGAGGTTTAAGAATTATATAGAAAAGAAGTATTTGCTACAAGCTGGCCCATATAACTTTTATTTACTTTAAATAACATCAATGAAACAAATGCTTAAGTCCAGTGCTATCAGTTACAGTCACTTTGTGGTTAAATATACGTATGTCACACAAATAGGATTGTTTCCATATGGTATGCCTTAATGCATTTAACCTGGAAGCATCAAGCTGGTTTCCCATATCCCACATCTTACCTCTGAGCCTCACTAGCTTGTTTCTATCTACTGCGGGAAGCGTCAGCATTTTGAAATCAGTTTCCATTCAGATTCCGAACCATCTTTTCACCTTTATTTTTGTTTTTTCTCCCTTTTATTTCCCCCTTCTCTTTTCCCCTAAACTTTTCCCAGGCTGGAAATCCCTCAGAGCTGCCCAGAGCCATGCCTGCTGGAAGCCTGGGGGCCTGCCTGGGAAGTCTCCTCGTGTTCGGTGGGTCTTCCTACGCAGATGTGGATGCAGAAAGCCGAGGTCTGTGATGCGGGGCAGGCTTTCTGCTGCGGCTACCTTCGAGCCGCGAGGGCTGGCAGGCAGCCACGGAGCCACGCAGGTGACCTGGCAGGAAACCAGACAGATTTACAATGAAAATCTGCTTAGCAGGCTAGGTTCTCTGGGAAGATTCATTGAAAGCCAGATGTTTTCGTGAAATGTTTTGCTTTTGACGAATCGGCATTTTCTGATGGAAAAAACAAAAAAAAAAAACCAGAAAAAAAAACACTTTCTCTCTGAAAACTTCCTCTGAGCTCTGCCGGCAGCCACCGCGGAGAGGAGTCAACAGCAGCATGGTGAGGCTGGGCACTGCTTGGGACAGAGTCCCAGGGCCTCTCAGCTCCTGGTCCTCCTCCTTCACACCAGAGGTGCCCACCACAGTTCGGGTTGTGGGACAGATCCTGCGGTTCTCCATGGGTGGGAGCTCCACAGCGGTGGGAGCTGGCCCCAAGGCAACCATTCCCAGGGTTCTCCTACCTGCAGCACTTGTGTTCAGACAAAAACACTGCCTCCACACCAAGTGGAGCTGGAGAAAACACTGCAATACCCTCAGGGTCTCTAGCAGTCCTGGGTGGGTGTTCCCAGGGTATCAGCATCACAGCCATCTTCCTCCTGCCCTAGGGTGGCAATCCAAGGGTGGTGGCACAGAAGCCCCCCAGGGAGCTACTGGTGAGGTGTCCCCTGCTTGCCCACCACAGACTGTCCCTCACCCCCCCAGCCTTTCCAGCAAACCCAGGGGCACCACCAGCAGCAACACACCAGGGATCTAAACAAGCTTCAGCATCCAGGTCTTCCTGCCACCTTCTGCTGTCTGATAAGAGCAGTGAGAGGCAGCCAGGGCTGGAGAGCTGAACACAGCTCGGACAAATAACGGCTTGTGTCTAACAATACCATTCCTAATAAAAATAAACAGGCATAAAACTGGAGAGGAGGCCCGTGCAGCACGCGGGGCCTGGGGAGTGACTGCAGTGTGGCGCTTCTTTCAAAACATGAGCTATCTGGAAGTGGCACCAAAGGCAAGCACATGAAAAGTGCTGATGAAAACTCTGCTTAAAGACCCCTTTTTCTGAGGCAAGAAATGCCATATGTCTTTCTCTCAGCAGCAGGCCAGACCCACTACTTTACTTCTACAGCTACAGTAAATGGTATACATTAAATAGTCACTAGGTCTCCACAAACTTCACCTCTGATATTATTTTAAAGGACTTTCAGCTGTGAAAACCAGTGTCGTTTTATTCTCCAGACATAGCTATCTTTCAAAGCTAAGATAATTTATTTTTTAATACACAAAGTATTAAAAAAAGTCTCTTGAATCTGTCACATTCAGAACATCTGTCTGTCCCAAAGTCTCAAAACATTAACACATACTTTGTAAATGTTAGAATATCCAAATAACTGTGTCAGATATGACACTTTCTTGTGCTAGTGAAACCCAGATGAAATTCATCAACTTCAGTAGATTGCAGATTTAGAGTTCTGTAAATATGGGGAAAAATTGGCCCTGTGCTTTAATTAACATTTTAAATCAAATCTGCATTTGAAAATGTTCCAAAATTGGAAGAGATCATAAATAACCTTGGTCTGCAATATTAGACTAGAATATACTGTACATTCTTTGCTTTTTAAAAAATGTGGTTTTTATCAAACGATAATTATGGTTGTGCTTGAAATTATCACCCTTAAATTCTTCAGGAAGGTTAAATGACTGCTGAATATTAATATTTTCCCTTTAGTCAGGGATTCAAAACAATTCCCAACAAAATGTTGGGGCCGACGGATTTGGAGGGCTATGTCATTAAAAGCTGCTGTCATTATTCCGCTTACGTGCTTGTTCTGCAGAGACCGTATTTTCAGTAATAAATAATGTTTTGAAACAAACAGGTGATTTCTGTAAGAAGAATCGACGGTATTTTTTTTTTGAAGGCAGTGGTTTCTGTAGAAACCTTTCCTCTCTTTGTCCTCTCCTATCTGCAGGGTATTGACAGCTCTGACAAGACTTTGATTATCTAGTCAGCAGGAGCCTGAGACTTGTCACTTGTCAGGTGTGAGCCGGCAGTCACGCAGCTGATGAAACAATTGAAAGGAGATAGGCTGAGCACGAGGAGGATCAGGGTCATCAAGCCCAAAATGTACGCCTGTCTAGTAAGGGGGTGGCTTACACCCTCGTTAATGACTCCAATAAGGCAGGAGAGGGAGGGAGGCGGGGAGGAGCTGGAATAGGGAATTAAGAAACGCAAAGGTTGGGGATGGTGGAGGAGGCTCCAGGTGTTGACATCTGTTCCTTGCCCACAAGCAGAGCCCCTGCGGCCTGGGTCCATCCCCTGCCCGCTGCGGGAGGTGGAGGTGGCACTCTCCTCCCCTGCCACGGCCGGGTTTTCCCACATCACTCCCCAGCAGTGGGGCTGACAGGCAGGGTGGCTCTCCAGCTGGACCTATAATGGTGGGTTCCCTCCCGTTTCATGCCCATGGGGAGAGCTACCACCAGCCCGACCGCTTCTAAGTGACTGTGCTTCAACTGCCTCCAGCACCACACAGAAATCCCAGCTGTGACAACTGTCCTCACTCCATACGCTAAGTGCAAGTGCATTGGGGTGATCTCTGCCATGCCTGGGGAGAGCTATTGTCCCACCACTGCTGAGGACGTCTGCCCAGTAGTCTGCACTTCGGCACTGGACTGTACAATGGAAACTCCAAGCGGGGCATTTACTAATCCAGAGTCAGGCTTATTCACAGAGGGCAATATAGAACAATAGCCCTTGTCTTGCAATTGGCAGGATTTAACAAAAATGCTCTGTAGAAAGATGCCTGTAATCCATAACGAATCTCCTCTCCGTATATATCATACACAACTGGTGGGTCAGTTGATAGGAGCTTATCCTAAGAACATTTCACACAAAACTGGATTAGTACAATATGCTTTGCACTGGGGAAAATAAAAAAAAAAATCATTCACAAACTTCAGCTCGTGTAAAACCCCGGACTTTTTTTGGTTGGCTCTTCTCACATTACACACTGGCTGTTTTCCTGTGATCTGCATTAGTTACCTATTCATATTAAAATGCAGTTCAAGGTGTGCTTCGCAAGATTTAACAGGCAAAATAGTGCCGCCCGGAAAGTCTCTTTTAAATTTAAATGACAACATAAATTATTATAGACATTTAGCTAATGCCACAGGAAAGATCATGAGTATTGAGGACACAATCTGTCAGTTATACACAGGCAAACCTGCAATCATTTCACTGATTTCAGAACTTTCTCTCCCAGACTGCCCAGACTCAAAGCCACCAAGATGAGAGTTTGGTGTCCCATCACAGGTGTACAAAGTCAGTTGCATTTACTGGTTTATGTGAGCCCCAAACCACCACAGAAAGTTTGAGAGTTGTCTGATGTCCCTTATAAAACTGATTGCTGGTGTTCCTTAAATCTCTGGGGTACTCAGACATATGGATAAGATAAGCATGGATTAACTATGTCTGACTATGCATATCAATTAAGGAGAAAGTTTTGCTCTGAGATAAGGCATCAATGAAAACCTACAAGACAGGACAAGCAGGATCAGAGAGGAGAGGAGACTGAAGGTCTGTGACACTTGCACATGGTGGGACACAACACAACATGGAAGAGGTGGCTGGTTAAGAAAAGGGGCAAGAAATGCGGCTCTAATATTCAGCATGAAGTGTCAGAGGTAGACGTACCATTTTAAACGTCTAAAGGTTCTTTTTTTTATTATTAACTTTGTACAACAACTTTATTGACATAAACCAGAAGACAGCTCATTATAGTCCTGTGTGTGAGGGGTGAGGTGCACAGCAATGTCCCTGCTGAATGTTTGGTAGGTCAAAACCTATCTTGCACAGCTGGGCAGTTATCGTGCACTTGGCCAATCCATCAGTGAGACATTTTTCACCGAGGATTTCGAAGCACTTTATAGGTGTTTATTGCAGGTATCCTAACCAGGGCTTCATATGCCTGAAGGAGAGAACATTAATGCAAGCATTTCACCTAGTACACTAACTATAATTCCCTATATCTAAGCATAGAAGTTTAGGGAGTTTCTAGTATTGTTCAAAACTGGAATACAGTTTAGAAAATACAGTGTTATTTTAGTTATTCTGTAGCTTTTAGGGGTATCCATCATGGTGAATTGATACTTGAATTTCTTCATAAGAGAGCTGGTTCTGGACTTCTAACCACAGATCCAGTATGGAATAGATACTTGATAGGAAAATGACATTGTGATAAATAAAGTGCTTACCAACAATAGCAGGGAGCAATGAATGACAGGTACAGATCAATGGACTACCAAGCATGTTTGCAGCCATCAGTTTATTGTTATTAATACTTTAACTTATTCTCCAGCTTTATAACAAATGATAAAGCCGTCTTTGAGATTCGATTTCTCGTTTCTAAAGCACTGCATCAGAAATGTAACTTAAGAATGATAAACTTACACCAGGGTAATAAATTCATTGAAATAAATTACTTATGCCATTTGCCTCACCTGCCCATCCCAAGGCCCCACACTCACCCCCCCGTCACCTGCAAAAGTAAACAGTGGCCTCTTGAGACTAAAGCTTACTATGCAATTAGTGGACATTTATTTGAAAACAATACTAAAGAGCAGGCCCAGTTTTGGGTCATGCTCAGACATTTCCATACTGGTTTCTGAACTCATTGACCTCCCAGTGCAGGGCCATACCCTGGATGTGCTCACACCCCAAAATTATCTGAAATAACTTACAGTAAGATTTTGGCAACTCTAGGTTGCAGAAGGACAGTGATTCAATGAAGTACAGAAGGGTACCTAATTATTCTGATATTGGCAATAATTTCCTGAGTAATATACCAAGGTCTCTACAACACTGCAAAAAAGAATTCAGGTCCTTCATTATTCAATAAGAACCTGTATCATAATACATGGCTTTGAGTCCACATTATGAATTTTCCATTTATCAAACTTTTGCATTGTTGGGTATTTTTTTTTGCTGGGGACACTGCTTTACTACATTCAAACCTGAAAAAGTGTATTAGCTTTAAGTAAAGCAATACTTTCTTCAGCTCCAGCCAAAATACTGGAATGTTTCATCCATGGAAGAGAGCCCTATCACCATCTACTGTCAATCGTAATAATTCATAAAGGATGCCACAGAGATTTGAATGTACTATTTGATCACTTTTTCAGCTCTTGCCATTTTGTTACAAGAGCAGAGTTTGTAATAAGATCAAACCAGAAAGCTATCAATGCTTAGCTATCAATATACATATTTTCTAGAATGCAAAATCCTCCAGTTAATATAAAATAATTGTGGAAATGTTTGGCAAATTAAAGATGGTTGTTATAGATTCCAAAAATACTTTTGCTTTCAGCAAAATACATTTTTAATTACTTTCCTACTAGCTGTCATTTTTCATAAACCAGTCTAGACAACTCGTGCCAAATCATGCAAAAACTGATCTCAATGAAATGCTTTCCTCTAACACCGAAGATCAGAAAATGTTCTCCTGTTTTTTAAAACACGTGGAGTTTTACAAAACACTTCTAGATAAACTTTGCTGTTTGTGGAGTGCTAAAAAATATTAAAACTTCCATTTTAAAAAAACAATATATCAAAACATCAAATAATACCAATCAATTTTTCCAGTTTAAAAATAATCTTGAAAATATAAATATACACATCTATATTGATTTTTATTGTTCCCTGAATTCAAAGTCTTTTTCCCAAAACATATTGCTATGAAGAACAAACTAGCAAAATCTGCATCAATACATAAGATGTATGCATATGTTTCTACCATGCCTTTTATCTTATTTATTTTAAGCATATTGAAAAGGAGGGAGAAAGAGTGAAAAATAATCCAAATTTATATTTCCTTTACACTTTTGACTGGAATTAAGCTGAGTTACAGCACTCAGAAGTAAGGAATTACGTATAGTAAAGAATGTAGGTTTTGCTTTTAGCGTCATAATCAATGTCCAAATCTAAAATTGATATAATTGACTGTTAATTAATTCCCTTGATATTTTCATTAGCACATCCAAGCAACAAGTCTTCTGTTTGGCACTTCTGAATTATTCAGGAAGTACTCAGATTGCTATAATGAAGGCGTTACTGCCTGATACTATGTTGGCTAATAAAGTTAAATGCAAGGCACGCTTTTATTTTCCTATTCTGATTGGACAATCAAAGGTTTCCCTTAAGATATGTGAAATGAAATTTCAGAGCCACACAAAAAAATGTCAAGAGAAACATCCAAAAATATTTTTGTGAAAAAATCCAGCTCTATACTTTCAATAATTGTAGCTTTCCTTTAAGTCCTCTAACCCTGCAATAAGAAGGGTTGCTGTGAGCGGCATCTAAGTCTGTTTTGAAGGCTCCTAGGTCTTCAGCACTAACATTGCCCATCAGCCCTCCAAGTCTCAAAACATCTGCAGCAACCTAACCAGCCAAAGGAAGAGCAGAGGTTTACGAGTACCATTGCCCTTGCTAGCTCTCCCTCCATGTGCAATATGACCAGGATAATCCCAAACACTCCCAGCACAAATGTTGGCATCCCAACCCAGGTAAATCCTCTCTGGTCTCCAATGTCGATTTTGCCAGGGAAAAGACTTCAGGATTGGCCTAACCAGAAGAAAGTTAGGAGTGTTCTTTCTGTATCCTTTGGTTCATGGTTGTGTCAAAAGCCAGGACAGCTGGTAGTGCTTTATGTTAAACTTGGCAGCTTTGTGTCTTTTTTTTTTTTTTTATGCTGTTTTTTTCTTGTAAGGTACTAAGTGGCAGAAATCCCGTAAATCTTGCCATTCCAAAAAGAAAAAGCTTGAGGGGACTGGGTGGTACATTTGATGGATGCACTGTCCTTAATGCACTAGCCTCTCCCCTAAGGGATTATGGTTTTGAATTTAGTGCAGAGAATGAACTGCTCCACAACTGATGGCAGCAAAAGTTTATCAGCAAAGGATAGTTTTACCTTTCAGATCATCACTGTTCTCTGACACGATCCTACTCCGTACAGATCCTTCATTGCCACTCACAAAACCAATAAATAGCCACTAACAGAGGCAATTCAGATTATTTTTTTTAAAAAAAACAGAATGCTACTTGTACTAATTAATTTAATATTTGTCACTTGGACACCATCTCCCATATGACAACCTCCAAAGACTTTACAAAGATTAATGACACCCCATTATATCAATGAAGCAGAAAGAATAAGAATTAGTTCACCCATTGCTGAAATGCACTCTCTTCCGGGGTGGAACATGACAGGTACTTAACAGCGTATAACATGGAGGAATAGGGCCTTGGGGAATCAAGAACCCACCAGTTACTTCAAGTGAAATATTGGTCCTACAACAATGAAGTTGTTCTTCTCAAGAGTTGGTCAATGAATGTGTAAGTTCCTCCCAAGCCTCCTATGGGATCCAATGGCTGCATGAAGACATTGTACGACTCTAAGGGAGAAAAGTGGAAGAAGTTCTGCTGATACTCCTTAGGTAAGAGAGACCATAGTACCACAAATAAACACTTCTCTGAAAAGAGGGACTTAGATATCTTTTTAGAAAGAGGAAGTGAAAGAGTATGATACCTTCAGACTTTGAATTCACCTTGTCCCTGTGCAGAGGGTTGGATGACAAACCATGGAGTTACTAACCTTGACCAAAAATCTCCAGGGAAGACTTAAGGAGCTTCCATATGTCACCATTCAAATCTATGCCTTCAGAGAAGAGGGGTCTCTTCCCACAGGGAGTTACCCTGCTACTAACAGAGGAGTTTATGCCTGGGACCCGAAAGCCCTGCATGGGACCACCTGCAAGTGGAGCTGGATGACAGTTGGTGCTTACTACAAGCGGGCAAAGTCTCAGTGCCCCATGGCAACGCTGAGAGTGCAGAAGTAACATTATATTTTTTCCTTCCCTCCTAATAACTCAGGAAATTACACAAATCAGTAATAAGAGCCCATTTTGGCAGTGGAATGAGGGGGTGAGCTTGACACAACACCACCCCTGTTGACAGTGGAGGCTGGATGAGCTGCGATGACAGCCCCCACCATCACTGCCAGTCTGGCTGAGGGAGAAGAGGCTCTAGGGCCAATACATGCCCCCATGCCAGTGCCTGTGACAGCAGGTGAAGGACATCTGCCTGAGGTGACCATTCATTGTACAGCCAAGATGTTGAGCACACCTTCTGCTGGCTCCATGGCCACCCCACCAGTGCAAATTGAAGCCTTTCTTCTCATTTTTAATTAATGTATAGGTGGCTGCATTTTGAAATATAAAAACCTTTATATCACTCAATGATTAAAAAAGGGCTTCTGAACACAAACTCTACAGCTTTATCAGTTAATTTGAATTTGCTGGAAAAAAAGCCACATTTTTAGATTTGATCCTCATGGTCTTAAAATATTAATCAGACACATGCTCGGTATTTTTTTTTTAATCCAACTGTCTCCAGAATGCTTATTGACAATTTACTAAGAGAGGTTAGAAAATAGTAAAGGGAAATATGTAAGTAATTATGGTTCTACTATTGCAGGGCCAAGTGAAGTAAATTAATGTAATGCAAACATTTTGTGGATTTGTTTAATTATTTGCAAGTACAATTAAATCTGCAAGTACAATTAAATCATAGTGCAGTAGATGGGGGTTTATAAATTAGAATGTTCCTAATGAGTCTTTTCAGAACACTCAAAATTCTTTGCAAAACACAGATATGCTTCCAGGTCATTTATATCCACTTGCTGAATAGATGACCATACACAGCTGAGGCTATTTCCAAAACAAGATAGGGAACAACTTTTAGTTAGTTACCAATGAAATTCCCCTTGGGCTGAGGGCCAGCACAAGCAAGACCTTTCCACCCTTGCTTCGACTTTGTGAAGTTTTGCGTGACCCAGCAAAGAAGAACTAGCAAAAGACAATTATCACCAGGTCTAGGTAGTACCTGCAGGGACATCTGAGCTGGTTGAAGAACTACTTTCTATGGACCCTGGGCATCAACCAGTCCACTCTGTATTCTAAATCTGAGAGCAAGTGAATGTTAGAAAGACTCTGAAAAGTTGCAGCATTGAAACTCTGCCACCACTGAAGTCGGTGAATTTGTCCCAGGGCTCACTGGGAGCAGACCGATGCTTAGACCTGGAGAATTCAATCTTAAATACTACAGTGCCTCCAAGCAAAAAGTGATTTCATTTTGTTTAAACAGATAAGGTTATATATAGTTCCTGTTAAGCTGAAAATGTTGCAAACCAGAAAGTTTCTTTTCTGAAATATATTGCAATCAACAATTCAATGCCCTGAAATTACAGCTTGGATTTCACATGCTTATACAGCAACAGCTAAACCACAGCATACTTTTTCCTCTTTTTCATTAAGAATTGAAAAAAATACTGACCTAGAAAGTATCGTCTAAATAGCATTCAAGATATTATCTTGAGCTCCCGAATGGAGTCAACAAAATAATTCAGAACCTAAAGGACATTCGGTCCCATTTGCACATGTCTGAGCGCTCTATGGCATGAAGTACCCACCGCGCGACAAAAGCCATCTAGACCTTTCTGTCTGCAACTCACAAAGTTGAGATGTGTTTTGAAAATACATCTTTGACTTTGGTTCTTCAAAGAAATCCTGAGAAGAGGTGAAAATGGAGAGACTGTTCGAAACACTCCAAAAGGCCTGTGTTCTTCCAGGGACTGTTTAATTACCAGCTGAACTGCCAATCCTTTCAGAATGGATCAAAAAGCCACGGAAAGCAGTGACTTAGCAAAAAAAAGAAGCAACTTCCTATTTTTTGTTTCATTTAGAGAGAAACTTTTTCTCTTTTTTCTTTGCATTTCCAGGAATTTTACAACGAGTGGCAGATGTTCTGTGTTGCATGGCTCTTATGCTTTTAAAGGGATGAGCAAACACGTATGGTATTCAATAATGTATAGGAATGTCATATCTTTTAGGCAGTACCCCATGCCCATGAGGTCATCAGCCGTTTGATATTTCTAGATTTAACCTTACTTTAGAGCAATCAACCACAGAATTTGCTTTTTCTTGATCTTTCTCCGAAATCCAGTGCATATCAGTCTTATTGACTTGGCGTCATTTCAGGTGGCTACTGTGTTCATGCTGGGTGGGACGCTGAAGGGGAGAGGGGTGGCTTGGTTAATTTTTCTGATGAGAGAAAAGTCTAGAGCCTTGACCCTGAGGTATCCAGCTTTGGTCAGCTGAGGGCTTGGGTCTACCAAGCTGGAGATGAGAGCAGAAGCCCTGCTCTTTTGGCAAAGTGTTGACTGACTTGCAGAAGGATGAGTGTGAGCATGGGGGAGGGAGGTGATCAGAAAGTGAGGAATCTGCTACTAGCCTTTAAATTGAAAGCTTTATACTCCACGCTTTTATAACTGATGTTTTATAGATGTAAAGTGTTCACAGCCTCAGTGACAGCATCCAGTATACCTTTCTGAAATGAACAGGCACCTGACCTCAGCTGGGTCTTTGATGTGGTGGCTTCAGCTCTCAGTATGTAAATATGTTTATTTGCTACAGAAGCCAGTTCTTTAAGATGACTGACTATGTTTGCTCTCACATACAGATTGAGAGCATGGGGGGACCTTCCAGAAGCAGAACCCTCTGTGATCACTTGGCTTTTGAGCATTTGGTGGGGAACACTGTCCAAAACATTATCGAGATTCACACGTCGGTGCTGTTTTTTACACGCTTCCTTACATACATAGTTTTTCCCAGTTCAGAAACTCTGATAAGCTCATTCTATTCAGTTCTCTGCAAAACTGGCCCAGAAGTAGTTTTTTAAATTATGTGAAAAATAAAAAAAAAAAAATTCATTCTTAAAACATTTCCTACAAATAGTGTTCTAGAGGTCATTAATGAGACCAAGATTATTTTAAATGGATTACTGTTACCAGGAATCAATAATACCCAAACATCCCTAGTATTACTTTCCACTCAGGACACAGCCCCAGCTCCTGCTTCTCCCTCAGGTGAACCATTTGCAGAATTAGTACTAAAATTACAAAAGTCCTGCTTGTAATGCTATTAAAGCAATACGGGTGTACTAAAGCACATAGTATCTCATACAGGGAATCGATGGGTTAAATAGACCTTTTTCAGCTCCAGGATTTGTATGAGGAAATGATGTACATGTAGCCGGGCGCCTACTGAGGGCACGGCACGCACTCTGACAATGGCTTTCCTCCTTATCTAGGATCTTTTAATAAAGTGTTAATTATAAAGGCTTCTCGACTCATTGTTTAGAGTCCTAAAGAGAAGCACGCTTTTCCTGTCAAACACGAAGGGTTTGCAGCAAGTGAGTTTGTCGTGTGGCAGTAAGCTGCATTTTCCCATGAAGTGATTAATTTAAACGGGTTGGTGCTGCCCTGACGTTCTGGGGGCTCCCGTGTTGGTTCACGCTCCCCGTCTCCAAGACAAACCACAGCAAACCATGCCAGCGCCTTGCCACCAGCTCTGTGCCTCAGAGGGGTCCACTTTGCACCATTTCACTGGTAGGAGAGACGTTTGGGTCGGGTCTTTTCCTAGCAAGACTCAACGGCCAAGTGCTGCCTGTGGGACGTGCAAAGGGCCAGCATGTTTAATCCTGCTCCAGCCAAGGCACACCAAATCTCTGGTGCAGGGTGAGAGGCGGTGTGCTGGTCCCCTCCTCTAGACCATTCTACACTGTAAATGCCTCTATCACGTCCTCTGTTGTCACTCACTGGAAGAGTAAACAGACCGGCAGATGAAATACAAAAAGGCCAGTAATAGAGGTATTAACATTCAGTTCCATTAACTTTAGCCAAAAAGGAATGAAAAGTGTGGGAGAAAGGGAAAAAAAGCCCATAATATCATCTGAAAGCAGCACTGTCTCTAGTATGACATGCTGTGTAAAGTGAGCCTTCAAAGGAAAAATAATATCACTTTGTAATGCTGATATTTTGCTGAGTTATTTATTTTATGACAAAAAAGCATTGTGCTGTGTGAACGAATATGAATTTACTACTTTTAAACAAGCAAATAAGAAAACAGAAGCAGTTCACTATAAAAGCCTTCCTGCAATACTTTGTATAAACAATAATAATGAGCAATTAACTGGGGATAATCAGGCTTGCTTTATTCTTTCCCATGGCCTGTTGGAGTATCACCTTAACTCCATGGCCAGGTGCTGACATGGCTGAGCCCTGACAATCACATATTTGCTGTTCCCAGTTTGAGCTAGTCAGGCACAAGCCAGTTCCAGTATCAAAACACCCAACCACTTTTAGACAAATCTGCAATTAGGAGGCAAGTGAGGTCCTGAGAGCTCCCACCCAGCCAGCCCAGTGCAAAAGGACAGACGTGCCCCAAGGTTTAAAGCAGAGTCATCAGCTCCAAAAACTCTCATAAAGAGAGATTAATTTCAACCTCACCTTCAACATAGGAAACGTGAAGAAAAAAAAAACACAACTGGTCGAGAATGAAGCATTTCTAGGGATTTGGAGAAATATGACCTTCAATGTTTCTTTTTTTTTTTTCTAATTGGAAAAACAGAAGAGCAGAGGATGTTTCTGAGACTCGAATAAGCACCAGAGCTGGTTGCACCTTGCCTTTTGGCCAGCTAACTGCATCTGGGCGCGCTCCTTAACCATGCAGAAGACGGCAGGAAGCCCTTTGAAACAAAGGTCTTATAGAGAGGTCGGAGCAAAAAGCCAGGATGCCTTCTTCAGACAGTGCATTTTGCTTATCTTAAACTCATTTCATACAGTTGTTTTTGCTGTATTTATCTGGGCATATTCTGCGTGGTCAGAGGCAGTTATTGCTGGAGAAGTGTTGCACAGCTTTGGATTGCAGCAGCACCAGGGGGGCTCAGACTCAGCAAGTCACCTCCGTGCAAGGTGGGAACACATTAGGAAGTGATGGCTCCTGTTGGAGGAATTCATAACATAACTGAAGCTGGGCCTGAAAGACATAGGCTGAATTCATACTTGCATCCTATTTGGACAAAGGTTCAAACACACTGTTAAGTGACTTACTGAACTGGGAGATGGCTGACCAAAATCACTTCATTGAATAAAAGTGAATGCCTCTGTTTTAATCCTAGTCTAACTGTCCCAGCTAATACATCTTAATCCTGTAGAGATCTGCTACCTTCCTCTCTGGATCCACCGTGCTCTGATCAGTACAATGAACCAGAAAAAAAGTTTGCAAACACAATCTAATTCACATTTGAGGACACCTGAGGAGCCCCAGCGCCCTCTATTTGCAACAAACCATTTTGCTAAGAACATTTGCTGCTAATGATCCTTGCTATTAAAATATGCACATCCTGGCATGATAACTCTTTCTGTGCCTAAGAGGTTTACGCTTCCACCAGGCTGTGTTCTTAATTTGCAATGTGTTTTCTCCACAATTACAGATGTGGCAAGAGTAGAGATCATATTCTCTGGAACCTTACATATTTGCCCCAAATGTCACCCTAAGAGTGGTCTCATCATCCTCCAAGATGTACCCTCACACAACAGAAGCTGACACTTCTGTATTCCCCAACAGCTGCTTCTGCAAAGGCTCTGCAAAATGGCATCTTGGAGCACGTCCTTCAGAAGCCCTGCAGTGACAGTCCAAACCCGTGCCTTGCAACTGCAAAAATTACTCAAGAACGGTAACTACAGATACTGCACATATTTTACATTAAAATTGAGATGCAAAATCACTATATACATTATGCCTGCACATGGATGTTATATGAACTCCTCTGTTGTTTGCCTTTCGGTACGAGTAGATAACCATTGTGATCCTACCCGGTGTTTTTATTGAGCAATGCTATGAAAGGATTAATCAATTTGCATACAATATAAATCCACATTCATCTTTTATTATTGCACAATCAGGGAGCTTTAATGTAACATAAATTCAAGTGCTACATGCTTTGATTGCTCTTTGTAAAAATACTTAAATACTGTTCATTTGGAAAGAATCTTATGGAAATTTTCTAAGTGATATATGTGGTATTTGGGCAGACTTTTCAGATAAAAATCTCTGTACAGCAGTGGGATTGCTGGCCTTCCCGACGTTCATTAGGTGCTATCTTGATGAGTAGAACATTCATAAATGTTTTCATTTAAAAAGACCAAACTGAACCATGGAGGAAAAAAAATGAAAAATCAGCTGATACTAGGAATTTATGTTATATAATGAATACAGAATGTAAGCAATATTTTAAAATTTACTGCTCTATTTGGTAGTGAATTTTAATTATTACTAGACTACATAATACTTATTGTGTTTAGGACTATAATTCAGAGCCTGACTTTCAATAACCACCAAACCCCCTCTGGTCCCTTTGAAAAATCCCAATTCAGAAGAGTTATGTGGAAGTTTATAGAAGTAATTTTTTAAGGCATTATTAGTAAGCAATTAGAAGAGGTTGGAGAAATGTGACCCAGGTTACAGGTCTGTACATGACAAAAATCAAACCAGAATTCTTTTCAGTACAACACACTGACAGTAAGTCTATTGCTTTAAATACCCTTACAAATAAAAAGGGTGTTTCTGAATGACTTCTCTCCATACAATAAGGTTTCCTTCAGCACACTGTCTCTTGCAGGACCCAAGAAAAACAAAACACCATAGAAAAAAAAAAAAGACATGTTCATCTTAGAAAGAAGCAGAATTGCTGCTTTGCCTGAAATTTCCATCTCAGTCTCAGAACTTCAAGAAATTTAGATGGGGTTTGGAAAAGATACTGACATTTTGAGTGATTATCTGAAGAGCACTGAAATATCTTAATTGCTTACTGGTAGCAGAGTATTAGTAACTGCAGCTCAGTAAAGGAAGGGGGAGATAAAATGCTTTCTTAAGCACATATGTGATTCTATGTAAATCTGAACTGCTGCCTGAAATGTTTGCCAATAAAGATGAAAGTCCCACAACATAGTCACAACATGATATCTATCATATGGCTTCCTGGCTGTTGTGTATGTTTTTGCTGTGTGTAATTGACTGTGTTGGTGTTTGCACTACCTAGAATTTGCATATTAGCTCAAACACCGTATTCTCGGTGGGCCTGATCCTGCCAGCTCCCCGAGAGCCTCCGGCCGCTCCTGACACCAAGGGACACTCACACGGGGCTCTCAGGAGGTGCAGAATCCTGCACCTGTGGGTTTTTTCCACATTTGTCATCCTTCCAACAGAAGCTGGTTAAAACTGCCCACATATCTATAAGCACAAGCACGAATGTTGAGCTTTCAGCCTTTAGAATAAAACGTACCGGCTCAAGAGATGACAAAACGTGTGGCTCCACCACAGCCGGCATTCGGGTTACTCTCCAGCTGTGAAGGATGCAAGAGTAAAGTTCTGAGATTCAGTTTAGTTTGGAAATGCCCCATGGAGGTGAGTTTATCCACTCCCACCCTTTTCTGGTTTGTTTTTTTTTTTTTTTTTCCTGAAGCAAAGTATGCAAACACCTGCTTCTGGAAATCCTATTGGAAATTTCTGATGATTGTTTCTGTCAATGAAGCCAGTGGGAACAGAGAGAAGAATTTTGCATGGAAAAGCAGCAGCCACCATCTCTTAACAACAAATGTGAAGCCGTGATCTTATCATTACCCTCGCTGAAGTTATTTCCCTTATTCCAAGCACTCCTGCTCTGCTGCCAGTCCTGGGCTATCCAGTAATCACCCGTCTGTTCTCGTAGCTCTTCCTCTGTGCAGGCGGGTAGCACAAAGCAGCTGTGATGAATCAGGCCTAGATGGGGATTTTACCCACTAAGCAAGTACAAATCATTAATAGAAATTACCTTAGTGTATGACTTGGCTGCTTCTTGTGATGCAGCCACATATGTTGCAGCATGTAGGAGAAAGAGGCACAGCAGATGCTACTGGAAGCAAAATCCTGAGAAGGAAAGATGGCACGTTGCTAGCAGCTCTGGTTAGAGGGGGATGAAAGAAGAAGATGCAGCACTTACTGGACCTGCTGCTGTTGCTATTGAAGCATCTGCTCCATTACCGTGATTAAAGAACGTGTTTCCACTTCCACTGCTGCTACTTCCCTGTTTGGTTTCGGGTTGGGTTTTTTTCCCCTCTCTGTATTTTTTTTTATATTATTATTATTATTTTCTCACAAATGAGAGAAAAATCTATAATGTTTCTGATCAGGTTCATGTTGCAGGCACACAGGGCGGGTGCGGGAAAGGGAGGGAAGGATTCCTACATGAAGATGCATCAACACTCTCCTCGAGTATGTAACAAGTTAATGATCCATTTAAAAATAAAATCTTGACCAGCAGCTAATAAGGCCTCCTGTAGCAAATTCCAGCATAAACAAACACTCATACAGCAAGTGTGAAGTTCAGGATAGGGTCAGAGTATTTAAGGCAGATAAGTGGGAAATCTAGATTCTAGTCCATACTTTACCAGTCTGAAGCTTCCTAAAAATACCATATCTAATTAATCAGAACATCTTTCTGACTCACTCCTCAACAATTACGCAGACAGGGAGAAATAGCATGTAATCAAAGGCTGTAAAAGGGTCCTCTTATATTCTGTGCTGGTCACTGAGAACACAAACCATCTTTAAATTTGTGACTAGAGGCAGACTTCAAGGATATCAGATTAAATAAGAAAAATAATACAGCAAAATTTTACTGGTGGGATGGAGGCATTAGCAAGATGAGATTTGCCCACCCTGTCCCTGCACTGGGTCAGTACCAAAGGAAAGGGCTCTCCACCCAGTACCTGCTGTTGAAAACCAGGGTTCAGACCTGAGGGCACCTGGAGAGAAAGGTCACGGCCACAGAAAAGAGTGGTGGTCCCTCTGTCTCCAAAGGAGATGCTCTTCACAGCCAGTGAAGGTGGACACTAAACTGAATAGGCCTTTATTAATATGGTTTTTAACACTTTCCCCCCACCTCAGCCTGTCCACATACACACCTTCAGTCACACACACACCAACACATCCTCCCACACAACCTGCCCAAGCAGGGGCCATGGAAGTATCTTAAAATTGTGCTGCATATGTTGCCCTCCAAGCTGCCCAACACCGTGCAATGCAGCTCATCCTGGGCTGTCACTCCAGGGAGGAGCTTTGCTGTGCACAGACCTCACCCTAGAAAACTGGATGAGATAGAGCTGTCCTGACAGATGTCCTAAAGGCTTTGCTAGTCCTAGGGCTACCAGTAAGCAAGAAAACATTTAACGCACCAGTTTAGCTCCTCTAAATTACACCACAATACCTGAAAACACACCATAAGATCTTAAACCACTTCAAGTCTGGAACAGCTTTAAGGACATTAACTCCTTAACGCAGTTAAGGCTCTCGTTTGCTGTGAGGACCCGATCCAAAGCCCAGTGAAATCCGTTAAATGATTTCCATTGACTTCAATAGGATTTGAATCGGGCTCTAAATCCTTAAAGCAAAGTCTCAAGCAGTTACTGCATTCTGCCCTGAAGCTTTTAAATCCTTAAGCAGTTTAAAAGGAAGCGTTGACTTGATTTTTATTCTCAGCGAAGCAAAAACCATGTCGGATGCCATTGCTAAGCCCCAAACTACCTTTACAGATAGAGTTTTCCTTTGTCTTCATTTGCTTCCTTCATGGTTTATAAAAAAAACCCAAGCAGCCAAGAAAACTAATTAGAACCCCAGATATGCAACATTCATATGCTTAATTTTAATCAAGTGAGAAACTTTCCTGAATAAGTCAGTTATACAAAATTAAGCACATGCTTAATTAAGCAGTCATAGGATCAAGACACATCTAGGGGAAAAGCAGTGACACTGCGAGTAAGCAGAAAGCTGTTACATGTAAATAAGCCAAAAAAGGGAAACAATGGTTTTAGCTTGGTGTATATCAGTTAAAGCAACTACAGATGATACCTACAAACACAGCTGGGAGAAAGTGGGATTTTAAGAGTCCAAGTGTCCCTTTAAATTCTCAATGCTGAAGAAGTTCAGTGTTTTACAGATTTGGGCAAAACACAGGATCAGCCAGACCTTCCTGTGCAAACAAAGCTTCCCAGTCACTACTGGGTCCATATAACTCAGCCTCTGCTGAAGTAACTCCCCCTAATTCTGCACAAGCAAATCAAACTGAGCGCTTGTCCTGTGTGCATTTGGAGACAGCGTCATCTGGAATTTGATTAACACCAGTATGAATAAGGCATCTGCCCAAACCACATCTGTTTTACCTTGATTGTTACTAGCCTTTTTTTAATTGACTCTATTGCTTTACTGTTTAGTAACATCACTGCGTAAAATAAAGCTGAAAAAGAAGCTTTTGTGTAAGTTAACTTGTAACTTGCTGCTCAGAAAACTCTCAGGCTGCAAATGAGTGATAAAGACACAGAATGAGGTGCCCAAAAAGTACAAAGGACAATAGTTGAAACATTTCCGAGTTCCTCCTTTTATTAAAAGTCCCCATCTATTATCTCAGTTTCTTTATTTATGATATAAATAATATTTCAACAATAAAACGCAGGAACTGAGGGAGCAGAGCCAACTCTGAGACTGAGGGATGTTCTTCAAATCCCTGGCAGGCATTTATTACAAGTTTCCCTCTGTGCCAGTCCACAGAGGATATGAATTATGGCAGCTCCCAGCTGCAGAGCTGTAGCTCTAGGAGAAGCTCATGCTTTTAGCTATGGATGGTTTTGCTTCACTGGTTTGTTGGCCAAGACGGTGACTACCATTTTCCTCAAGGCAAAAGATACCTGAACGTTTTGCTATTTCCTCAAATGTTTTCCCTGTAGGGTTTTAACAAATGAATTTATTTTATATTGCCCCCTCTAGCACTATGATATCGTCACACCCCACTTGCACAGGGCTGAGTTCCTGACCCTGCCATTAGGATGCCCTTTGGCAACATGAACAGTCCAATTAAAGGCAACCTCACTTTGCCCCAGGTCACCAAATCAACATGTCTCACCACCCAAGATGCCCAAAGGGATGGGGGGGGACCCACAATGCTCAGAACAAAACTTTGTAACTTCCAGATACCACATCCCTGCAGCCAATCCTCAGCCCTGAGTCAGACGGCACATTTTTCCTTCTCAGACTGAGCAGCATTCATAAGGCCAATCCCACCCCACTTCTGGGTACAGGCAGTGAGTCCTACACTGCCCACAGCCTGGTAGAAGCCTCTACTGCAGCTTCCACTTCAACATCAGAAGAGCCAGCAGCAGGAAAGGACACATGTCCTTCAAAATGCACCGCAAGTCCCTCTCCACTACTACCTTTCATCCAACAGCTTTGTCCTCACAACATGTACACAACTCATAGGATAGCTGAGGGAGCAGATCCAAGGTATCTCAAGCATCACCTTCTATCTCTCCAGGCAATGTTTTTACAGCCAAATACGCAATATTCCCAATTTCCAACAAGCAGCAGCTGAGCGGGAGCTTTTTGGACCTCTGGTTTTGACATTCATCCTCTTGCAAATGCCTAAGTCCTTCTGTGGGTGTCAGTCTTAAGTTTCAGAAATGAAGTGATCCAATTTACTTCTAGGGCACAGCCCCACTGCGCAGAGATGGGATGCAGAGACAGCCGGGATAGTAGGGTTGGCTGATCTGTGCTAATGTGTTTTCTGGAACAAGCACATTTCCTTACCAGCGCTGGATTATGTTATGCAGAGAGATGAAATTGGATGTTTTTGCCTCCCTTTCCATTACATGGTATAAAGTGTCCAAATAGACTCCACAAAACAGCCTCACGCCTTTGCAGGCAGCAGTGGTACTTGCTTGCTACAGAGGGGAAGCCAAAGTTATTTTAATGACTGATGGATTCAATTTTTATGGCCATTTTTAATACCTGGGTACTGCGATGAAAATCAACCACAGGAAGAACTCAATTTTGTTTTTCATTAATATTCACTTTGTTGACATGAACAGATGATTTTGGGGAGCTCAGTTGCCCTTTTAATTTGTATCTTTGCAATGTGGAGCAGACATCTTCCACTTTCAAGCAAGTAAATCCTGCGTCTCACTTGTTGTGGTTTTTGTCATTATTACAAATGGAACTCAGTCTGGAAGACTTTCTAAAAAAGTTAGGGAGGTAAACACCCTTTCAAAAAAACCAAACAGCTAATGTTATAATCAGTCATTCAATATCATCATTCAGTCTCTAATTTCTAGATATAATAGGGGAAATAAAAAAAGAAAAAGACTAAAACGTGTGTTTGATAGAAATTGCTATTAGATCTAAAACTTACAGCATTCCCTTGAGCTCTGGCCAGGAACTCCATAGCTCTTCACATCAGGAAACTTTCAGCAGAGTCTAGCTAAGGTTTCCTCCTACAGCTTTACATTAAGCTACGTGGATTGTTGGAGAGATCAATACAATGGCCCCGGAATTCAACCTCTCCTACTCAGAGTGATCTCCAGATCTTGGTGAAGAAACATCACTTTTCAGCTGAATGCAATGCATTTTAGAATTGTTTTCTTCTTTCTCTCAAGCCCCATTTTATATTTTTAACACACCCAACTGCTAGCTGGCTCGGCTCAGAAGTGAGCTGACCCTACTGAGGTGACAGAAATAAGTGCTCTAGTTCACTGAGTCAATCACAGCTTTATGGTCCCCAGCACTTTCATACTACTGCTGGCACAGTCATACCAAGAGACATTTCCAAAAAACATTACTTTTCCGCCCAGTGGAAAACATGATATAGAAGCAGTGCAACACACCTAGTATCTTGCTACATTTTGAACCATATTTTTTTTTCATTTCATTTGTATAGTCATGCTTAATCTAAAAAGGGCAAGGCTAGCTGCTTTTATCAGACTTGTGCAGAATAGTTGATGTTAACAGCTTTGTTTGCATTTCAAATACAAGGGTTTTGCATATTCCTGTTTTGGAAAGTGTGTTTTAAAACTGACTATTTTTAAAGTTGATCTAAAAAGAACAGCTTTTCCCCTACCCCCTTCAACTCTGTTTGCTTCTCAAGTTCATTAACGAATCATCTGGTTTCCCCACCCAGTTAAAAGCTAAGCAAAAATACATGAGACAGCAGATTGGACATCCTGTCTGTTCCTGAAACTTTAGGACTACCAGATGCAGATAGGACACTTCCAACCCCCATGTAAGTTTTGACCATCATCTCCTTTCAGGTTACCATTGGGATCCATTCAGTCTTTCCATAAATTCCTAGACATTAACACTGAAATGAAACGATTATGCCTTTGATGTCTAACATAGCCCTTGGTGCCATGCTGAAATAATTTAGATCAGAGCCCAGGAACAGTGAAAGACCTATTTTCATGGTCTATCACTGAAGATTAAGGAACAATTTTGGAGCCCGCATCGTGCAGAACAAAGATTAAAGTTCCATGACAAAACCCTCAGGACTGTTTCCCAATATACATTTTTACTACACCTTGGCATTTATGCTGGCAACTCACTGCCTGTGTCATGATGACACAGCAAAGAGGAAACTTGTTTTCTGGACAGGTTAACCTGCAGCTATGTTGGCAGCAGTGGTCCCATGAATGGCAGACAGATGGGCTAGCCACCTCATTCAGTCTGGCAACTTTTTTTTCTTAGGTGACAAGAGAAGATAACAGGAGCTGGAAATTAATCCACAGTAGGATAAAATGGAATCTGATGGAAGAAGCGGTGTGTAGGATCGCCGTCCTCACCACAACCACAGATAGATACAAACGTGCTGGTTTATTAGAGTGGGTAACATACTATTAGAACCAGAACATCATGGCCTAAGCTACTGTTACATAAAAGACATTACAGATATTTGCAAATCATATTATTCAGAGTCACCTGCCTTTTCAGAAGATGAAAGGCAGAAAATTATGAGTAGATAACCACCACGGAGGTGCAGCTGAGACATCTCTGCTGAAGAGCAGGAATCTCCCCCTACAAGCTCTTCAGCTCAGCTCAGAACAGTGGTACTTATGATTCAGCTCATATTCACTCTATCCTCATTTATAAGATAAATAATTTTGAGATGTATCTAAAATTACTTTACAACCTTTTAATCACTGAAAATTGTGTATAATTATTATACCTGCACTCGGGTGCCAAGATCTGCTGTGAAATACTTGGCTGCTCTAAGTGTGTGGAGGAAATGCTTCAATTCCACATTAATTAATGAATTTTTATCCCCACTCCTGTCCATTAACAACCACCATGCTTTTGCTGTGAATGGTCATTATTACAGACTGAAATAGGAACATAAATTTACTGATAATGAAAGTGTCATTTGGAGGGGCAGTCTATCATACTGTGTGCTGATATGGTCAGACCTTTTTTTGCTGTCTCGCATCTTTGCCTTGTTTCTGAAAGGCTGGCATGTAAGGAAGGGATCCTTTATTTATGGGTACCCATGAAACATCCCTTTAAATGAAGTAGGAATGGTTTTCAGTATTCCAGTAAATATTGCATTGATTTTAAAATTGCCCTCTCTTCTAAGACACTGCAGGTCTCCACCAAGAGAACATCCCTGACCTTCTTGCTCTTGAGATTGCTAGCCAGGTTGGTTTTGTGTTGGCTTGTTTTTGATGAGGAGTGTTGTTGACTGTTGGAGGAAATTACCAGGTTGTCTTAATCCTTGTGTGCACCACTAAAAAGAGATTTCAGTTGCTGTTTTGCATCTCTGGACCATATGGAACAGAGCTCAAGTTGTCACATTTTCTACCTTTTAACTGTTTAACCCATTGAATTCAGTGGCTAGAATCTAACAGGACTTCATCTGCTAATTACTATATTAGCTATAGCATATGATATGATGCACATAGCATGAAAATTCATAAAAACAGGTCTTAGGGCAAAAGCATTACATTAATGCATCTCAAAGTATACAAAATTAAATATGGCTATAAATAATGTTGGAGATAATCTTCATTTTATACTTGGGCTTGTGTTCTGTTATTTCTTTATATAGTGTGTATCTACATATTTCATACAACCTAAAATCTTAAGTGTTTTAAAAGGTCCTTTTTCAAGATGAAGCATGTCTAGGGGGCAGGGGGGGAGCATGGTGGCTTTCCAAACCCAGTTAAGTTTGTGTGCAGCTGGACATTCACTTATGTTTAAAGAAATAACTATATGTAATATGTAGAACAAATTTCCAGCTTTTCTTCTTAATCAAGCATATTTTACACAAATCATGTTAAAATACCAGCAGCGAGACCATACTGCCTACATACTTATGTTTCTCTAAATAAACCTGAACTTTATCCAGTACCCTTTGTCTGATACTACATTACTGGACATTCAGATACTCCTTTCAAAGTGGAAGCACTCAGCAGGACATGGCACCCTGGCATGGAGGACATCACCCATCACAAAAGCAAACCTCTGTAACTGCACAGCGCTCAGCTGACTTCAGTGCCTAAATTACACTATGGCAGTTGCTTACTTCAAGGAAATAGTTGAGAAATTGCTGTTCTTACTTAATATTTGAAAAGGCAAAGAAACTAGGTGAAGGAGTTGTGGGAGAATGGAAGTTATTCACAGGTTTCTATCTTTTGTGGCATGATTATAGACATGCATATAGCATGCTTAAGATTTTTTTCTTCCCCCCCTGCAGTGGTTGGCCAAAATGCCCATGTTCTCCCAGTACTTTCTGCCTGAACAGCCTTAAAATACAGGAGTAATTGCCTGAACCCTGTGCATATGTCCAGGGTCCAGAGAACACCAAAACAGTCCCTGTTTTACTGCATCACAGGACTCAGCCTGCCCAAGGTGCCTGCCTGGGCACAAGGTACTTCAGAACTGCTTCCAAGCTTGCCCACCTAAGCCTTTGGTCTGAATTTTTGTGAAGAATGCCTCTGCAAATAAAAAAAAAAAGAGCCCAAGCAAGTTAATTTAGCCACTGCCTTGGTGCAGTCAAGGCATTTTTAATGTCTCAGCAGGAAGGTGGCTGCAGAGCAGCAGTGGGAGGGAGCGGGTGCCTGGGCACCGACACTCAGGTGTCCTGTCCCACACTGTGCACGAGCCCTTGGCAAGGACTTGGGAAACTCACTTTTAGCCTCATTGGCTGCCTGATCTCCAGCAAGAAAACCCAATTACGGTTACTACTGCTCTTTTGGGACTGGGGAAGGAAAGTCAGTGTTTGTGGAGCTGCTGGATACAATAGCAACCGAGCAGAAACAGCTCCCAGAAAGGACTCCACATTTGGTACAAGGGGTATGTTTTATATAGGCTGAGGCTATATGTCAAAGTTGGAAGACAAAAGTTATCATCTGGATGAGGGAGAGCTTCTTGGGAAATCATAATCGAGATTCTCTACCTGAAAGCAGATGTAGGAACTTCCCCACAAAGTTAATCCTTGCAGCTTTATTGCTGTCTTTAGAGGACATGGCCCATTGAGAACGATGAATACGTTTGCAGTGATCTTGATAGATACAGGATGCAAAGAGACTCGCTCAGATGTGGCTGATCTCTGCACCACATGGGAAACCCCAGCAGAGGCCAGAGGACAAAGCAAACGCTGTGCCCTGTGGATACCGTTGGGTGGGAGCTGAGCCCCAAAGGGTACAAAGGAGGGTAAAAAGGAGGACAGAAGAAAGGGAGTCCAAAAAAGCAGGAGTGTCCCTTCACGCAGGGTGCATTTGGGGCAAGGGAGGAGGCAGGGCAGGACCAGCCCTCCTGCAGTAGCAGGGAGCGTGAGAGTAGCCCAACACGTTTCACAGATCCACACAACTCTCTTCTAGCATAACTGAATAAATAACATTAAAAGATACATTTTTTTTTTTTTTACAGTTCTTCTCCATAAAAAGTAAGATGGCATGTGGTTAGAACAGTACTGTATAAGTAAGATCTTTTTCCTTGTCAATTTACATTATAAAAACATCTCATGCATATAAAAAGTAGGGGTTTGCACCAGTGGAATTATATACAGTAGTGTGTGTTTCTATATACTCAGGTTAGTACATATTTACACGTACAATGCACACAGGATTATGCTGGGGCCAAACACTAAAAGAAAACATGCGGTAAATGGTTGCTTTAATAAGTCCTGTTCCATTGAAAGGAAATAAAACCTGAGTATTAATGAGATATAATTATATATTTAAAATCTTTTCCCTTGTGCAGTATACAGAATTAATGCCAGTAAACTCACAAACTGCAACATTCTACTCCATTACATCTGCAATGATTAGAGATAGTTTGAACATCTGGCATATAATCTGTGATAGAAAACAGCATTCTGCACTTTAATGGACGTCTGGAGGCTACACATATCTGATTTTATTTCTTTGTGTTAACTCTTTCCTGGGAGGAAGAGGAGATCCAGTGCTTGAGCACCTTCTTTCTGTCTTTTGATGAAGTTGCACGTAGCATGAGTATTTAGATATTTAAAACATAAGTGGCCTGAAAGTAGCTAAACTAAAAAGGGACCCACACAGATTTCTGAGAGGTTATTTATAATACAGACAATTGAGCAGCATAAATATTAATGTGTTAAAAGCTAAGAAACTCATCCAATGAAAGCGACAATGATTTCCTCATTTTCAGTGACTCAAGAACCTTAAAACGAAACAGCGTTTGCAGTTCCTTCATTATTTCAAATATTTTATGAATATCCTCCCTTAATTTGGTTTTCTTTCATAATCTTGTACATAAGATGGGGTTACCAATATCTGTACATTTTTGATATACCCTAAGTGTGAGTATGTAAGAGCTTCTTTGACTGGCACTGACTTTCATTGAAAAAATTAGATTATTTCTCAGCTTTTGCAGGGTGTGTTTAGCCCCAAGCTAAACAAGAAGGTTTTAGCCCTACTGTGTTCTGCAGGGAAAAGAGAGATACTAACTTGAAAGGCAAACGAGACTGACAGCGTTATCTTTGCCTTACTTACCCAATATTAGCTAATACCAACACCTAAGGAGACCTTGAAATTAGACTCTGAGTAGTAATTAAGGCTGATTGAAGAGTGGTATCAGAAGAGATCTATGTCACTGCTGAAAGGATCCAGCATTTAGAGTGACCTGACAAGTGTTCTGGATGAGCATATTTAGGTATGAGAAAAAAATATCTACCGTAAGAAAATGCTAGTGTTAAGTAGAATTTTGTAATCTGATAATGTCCATGTCAGGGCTTACTCAGCTGCCATGGTGTAACAGAAGCCATAGGTACCGGGTAGTTTCTGTTGAGTACTAATAATTAGCCTAAACGTGAGTGTATTAAGGTCCTAAGGTCCTTACTGCTGAGGTTCACAAGGGCATCAAACAGTTCTAATGACTGCATAACCACACAGGAACACTTACACCACACATGCACAGGGAAGAACAAAAAGCCTGGAGATAATCATTTAAGGCTAAAACTACCTAAATATGAAGCATGTGCAATACATTAGCTTACTATTGAATTGATTCATGTATTGCTGGACAGTGAAAAGCTTGCAGCCTATGGAGAAAAAAAAAACAGCATTCATTTGTAAACCAGACTGAACCCATTTCAACAAAGATTAGGAAAAATTGGCCTAATTATAGATGATGATCTAATACAATTTGGCCATATTTAATGGAAGTCAGAAGCAGAAAGTTGCATGTTACTTCCAGTTCCAATATCTGAACTAATGGATCAGTGGTTTCTTATGTAGTAAGATATCCAGCCCCTTATAATATTTGTCACTTTTTAAAAAGGTCATTAGATTCAACAGCTGAAGAACATTGAAGGATAACTTGAAATCACCATTTCTTGAGGAATCACCTGCCCAGTCTAATGAAATCCAGGAAAGTTTCTGGAAATAGGCCAAACATGTTTTACCAAAGCACCTACATTGTCTTTGATTTATTTAAAGTTTTTTTCAGACTCATCAAATGCAAAGATCAGTTCTGCAGCTGTAGGGCTCAGTCCTGCTCCAGCTTCAATCAATAAGACTCACTGGAAAAACAGGCTTGTTTAGACCTCAAAGGAGTAGCTTCCCTTTGATAGTAGTTTAGTGAAGGTCCAGAGAGGTTCTGTCAGAACAAGGGGCATATTTAACCTGGATTTTCTTGATCTCCCCTACCTAGAATTGTAAGCAGAGGTCATTGCAGACAATTCCCTAGATTATACTATCCGGTTATTTCAATGTTAAATTCCAGGAAGGGTGATGAGTTTGGGACGTCCATACAATTCCACCTTTCTAAGCAAGTTATTCAAAGACCAGAATTGCCAAGTCATTTGGCACAAAAAGCCTGGAAAAATTAATCTGTGCCCTAGGTCAGATAAAAACTATGAAGTTTATGCTGTTGAGGAGGGAAACATGAGAAAGAAAGGGCTGAAGGACTTGGGAAAGCACTTGAAGTGGTATTTCAGAACCGCAAGGGATGTCTAAAGCAAATTTTAGCTTTCCTCTGTTTCAAATAAGCAGCAGCTTTTACAAGTGTTTGGTGGTCCAGCTGTCCTCCAGTCTTCCCAGATGTGCTTACAGACAATGCAGGACTTAGGCACCCATCACAGTTTTCCTCCCACCCACCAAGGAAGACAAAATGCTCATTAAAAGCCCCACACAGAAGTCAGGTGCTTCTGACTGCCAAGGAACAGGTCAAAGTCCATCTAGCTCAGTGAGAGGGTAGAGTGAATTAGAATGAGACCATTAAGGCTGCTGGTTTTAGCATCATACTTTAAAGCTTTGTACTGGAGTAATGAATCTTTGGGAAAAGGGACCAAAGCACACCCCATTCACCTATTGGTTATTACATATTTTGTTGCCACGCAAGTTTGTCCCCAAGAAGTCCTTTCCAATGGCTCATCAGAAAAACCACACCGCAGTGACACTACCACACCTGTCCTGTCACTGTAGGGCACCTGCTTTGCTTGATGTGCGAGCCAGAAGACTTTGGAGAGGATGGTGGCATCTGACTGCAGCAGACAGTGCATGTAAAACCATCAGAAAGAAACCCTTGGCCTTCCTTGTCAGGGCTTCAGGCTTTCATCCACTGAAACAGCACACTGGAAGGTAGATGAAAAACTTTAAGGTATCTCAGTGGCTCCCAAAACCATAGCTGATGAACCTGGAAGTTTTCTAGCATGAAACAAGCAGGCTTTTGTAGCTTAATAAACAAGGAAATACAGAAAGACAGAGCAGGAGTGTAAGATATGATTTGGGATTTGGTTCCTTTTGTTCTTGAAAAGCACTATGCATAGTTAACATACAGCATTAATTAGCATTTACATTAACATAAAACTGCAATTGAACAACTTACTAGTGAAGATGGAAAACAGACTTGCCACATATTGTATAAAACAGCCCTTCTGCAGGGTGGAAAAGTCTTACACCTAGCAGAGTCCTACTGGCTATCCCAGCTAGACATGCTGTAGTAATACTCAGTTGCACACACTTGGAGAGCTTGTGGGTTTATGGTACGGGCTGAATTCATGCCAACAGCTCCAAACATAGACAGAAAATTAAGTTGAAAAGCTTTTTTCTCACATAATTCCACCAAGAGGTTTGGAGCAACAAACCAATTACTTTTCCCCTCAAACTCTGCAGGCCTTTAAAGATGTAATAACTCTCAGTACTTGCACTCCAAAGGGAATAACTCACAACAAAAAGCAGAATGCTACAGGGCAATGCCAACACCAAAGAATCTTTCAGGTGTTTCTGCTGGAGCGTGCCCCAAGTTAGAAGACCCCCTGGAATTGAGGTGATCTTCAGGGGAGCAGCAGCCTGCCGCAGAAAGGTGGGTCAAGAAGCTCCATAGACTGGGAAAACATACAGAAAAGATGCTGCAAATTCTTCCCCTCTGTGCAATCTTGTGTTGTGACATTCTAGAGAATGCATGCAGAGCACACTCTTGTAAGTCACTGATGACTTTTTGCTCCCTCTCCAAGTAAATGCCACCACACCCTGGTGGTCAGTTGTCCACACAGCCTTGATCTACTTAAAGCCCAAGTTTGAGACTTGCTTTTATTTTGAAGAGGTAACAGTCCAGCTGAGGGTTGCAAGGAAGCTTTACCTTGCAGCCAACATACCCTCAAGGGTCAAAAACCTGGGAGAAAGTTACTTTCTATCTCTTCACTTAACCTCCTGCTTCCTAACCCAGCCTTATGAGTGTTTTATGTTAGGATTTGGCAGGACTCTAAACCAGACAAAAAAGCAGGGAGAATCAGGGGCCCAGATTCAGAGATGTAGAGCCCTGGGCTGTGTGATGGCTAGAGGGACCAGCCAGTGCTGACAGGTCCCCTCTCACAGCCACGGGGACCTGCTCCCAGCACACATCCCCTGAGGAGGGGGCTCCCTTTATCAGGAGCACCTTCATCTTACCTTCCACCTCCTGTCCTCAGTTCCTTCCTCCTACCCGTTATCCATCCCTGGGGATGAGGCTTTCCCTGCCCTGACAAGCACTGCCTTCCCGCGCCCGAGGGGGGTCGGGCACTGCCACAGCAAAAGCACCTTCAGTGCAGAAAGCCAGGCAGGATGGAGCCGGGGGTGTTCAGGAGCCCTGGACTCCTGCCTGCCCCTGCCCGTGGGCTGCACTGCTCCCCATTCGTGGCTTTGAGGGGCTGCCTCTCAGCCCCCCACCCCTCCAGAGCACGCAACAGCACTCTGTTACCCAGCTCACTGTGAGACTCGCTCCCCTACGCACACTAACGAGTGTCAAGGAGTTATACAGAGGAGGAATTTTGGTTTTCATTAATTAATATATCAAAAGAAACCAGTGGAGAAACAGGTCTTGTTATCTGGCTTCTTCGACGGTAGACTTTGGTTCATTAGCCTTAAAGCATATCAACTGGATAACACTATTTATTCCATATAGAATAATGATCTACTTTAAAGGAATACAGTATTGCCCATGCAGGAATGAACTCAACCATTACTCACAGCTTAAACACACACTAACCCATATAAGTGAGAAATACAGATATAAAAGGATTCAGAGAAAGTAGGTCCTGGGAAGAGAGGCAAAATGTAGGTACCCGTCCCCTGGAGCTACCGCAGATCTGACTGTACATTAATTACCCATTAGCTTCAAGTTACACTACACAGATCCAGAGCCTTTGCTCTTTAGCCATATTTAAAGAAAAAGTAAAATGAAAGTTACGCAATGGTCAGCTCCTTTTTTGAGGTCAGCAAGAATACTAACATTAGATTTGGAGCTTTCTGTTTCATTGGAAAACAAGCTGCTGTACTGATATTTAAAATATATATTCAGTGAATTAGTTCAGAGCTATGCAGTAGTAGATAGCTCCACAGACACTTTAACGGCCCCTTCAGAAATACCATGATTTTAATCTTGCAAGCCTGCAAGAGCAATATCTCTGCAGTGTTCAACCTATATTGTTGACAATAAAATTATAAAAAAAAAAGACGCTTTAAACATGCAGTAGCTGTGTCTGAAAATTAAATATATCAGCCATTAATTCCCCCCCCCCCAAATTACTAAAAAGCAACAGTCCACACTAAAGACTAACTGTTTGTAAAATTGGATTTTTAAAGATGAAGTCTTTTTTAAGCCAAGGCTGGTCAAAAAAAGCATTAGAACAATTCCACAACTGGAAAAAATAAAGCTGCTTAGCTAATTCACCTCACTAAAAAAAAAAAAAAGAAAAGGCTTTATGCTGCTCACATCAGTGTTTCAGATACTGCAATTTAAAAGAGTGGGGATATTATATTAAACCCCACAAACCGTGAGGCTCTGGAGAAGCAGGACCAGAGGTAATGAGATATTGATCCTCCCACCTCGAGGTGAGAGCAGACACAGGTGGGGAGCACACGGTCATCACCAGACACAAACCAGGAGCCCCCCTGCAGGCAGTACACAGCACCCAGGACAAACACCCATCTCAGGGCAACTCTCTGAACCCAACAAGCTCCAGGTGGGGAGAGCTCCATGCTCCCATCCACCTCCACTGCCCACCCTGTGACCCAGGTGGGCTGTGGACACCAGCGATGCTCAGCAGAGCTGCTCCAGCTGCAGAAAGACAGCTCTGCAGCTGAGCACTCTCAGGCCGCCACCTTACCATTTTTGAAGGCAGGGAGGGTGGTGGAAATAAGTTTTAAGTTTCAAAGGACGTTGTTTTCCAGACAGCCAGTTTACAACTCGTGTCCCTGAGTGCGGTTGTGCTCCCAGTCCCAGGCTGGAAACCTGACTTCTCCGAGGCACCACCAGAGCCTCACGCTCCCTCCCCTGTGCCGCGCCAGTGAGAAGCCACGTCAGCTGCTAAGTGGCCTAATGCAAACTGATGTGGCAGCTTCAATTCAATTGCCAGTGCACAAGTAACACCATAGCACAAGTCACCACCGTGTGATTGGCGTTGGCTTCCACTGCTATTGTCATCACTCACGTAGGTGCCATCGGAGGAGCACGGTTCTGTGTTGCCTTCACAGCCCAGCGACCGGAGAGCTGATGTGCGCGGCTCCATCACAGCCTGTCAGAGCAGCACACTGCAGCACGGCACGTGCTGTCCCCAGCCTGAGGTGGAAGGGAGTACTTCAGGACAGCGAGTCCCCCTCCCTCTCACAGCCACTAAAGCTTCCAATGGCAGCCACGTGCCACGTTTTGAAATGGGAAGGCTATGACTTGAAGGTCTCTAGGAGTCTTTCAGGGAAAGGAGCTGTAACAGGTTACTCACGCTCGAGGGGGCTGGGGGAGAAGGTGGGTTTATTTTCCCTTTTTAGATCATGACCAGGGTAAGGATTACACCTAACACCGCAGTTCACTAGTGTATGACCATCTGTGGCTGCTTCCTGCATTGTAACCCATTAGGTAGCCCTTGGACTAATCATAGTTTGCAAGTTCTGTGAAATTAAGCAGCAGCTGGTACGGCTGAGCCAGGGAACCTGTATTTGCCACAAACCAAGCAGGGAGGTGGGTGAGGAGCACCCTGACCCCACAGCACATCCCACAGCAGCAGCAGCCTCCAGGAGGGAGCTCAGACCCCCCGGCAGCAAGGAGGGGTCTGTCCCTCTGACTCCAGGCACGGGCACATTACTCTCCCTCGTATCCAGTCTAATTTTAAGTCACTGGAGTGAGTGTTCATCTATCAGTTCTCCTGGGAGCTTATTAAAGAGTTTAGAAGAGCTGCACTTGGGAAGTTTGCCTTTACTCAGTTTTCTCTCATCGCTCCCAGACTCTTTCAGACCATCCCCGCATAACCCTCTTAATTTTCAGTGTTTAGGCACTTAGCAGTGTTCCCAGCAAGCTGCTTGCTGCATCAGTGCCCGTTCCACGATAAGGAGATACACCTGAGAGCAGCCCCTCTTGTTTCCTTCACCCCAGGAGCTAGCAGAGCAGCCCCACAGCCTGCCCAGCCTTCTCCCAGGCTCTGCTGGGGCTCACCCTTTTATAACTATTGCAATCACTGGGCCATTGCAAACACCTGGGCCCAGGCTGGTCCCCAGCACCTGGCTGCAGGCAGGGCTGTGCCCAGCTGGGAGAGCTGCCCAGGCAGCCCAGGGCACTGGGAAACCCCCACTTTGGTATTCCAGGGGTGGGGTACAGGTTTTACTATTTGGGAAAAAAAAAAAGAAAAGAAAAAACAGAAGAAAAAAGTCATTTCCCATGCTTTCTGCAAATGGGGACTACAGAGGTGCCAGCTGAGGTCCCAAAAGACCCCCACACCCTTCCCAGCCCCTGCCCGAGGGCTCCCCGCTGCACCCCTGGGAAGCCCAGCCGCTCACCCCCGGTTCCTCATCCCCCCCTTCCCGCTGCTTCCCTGTTTCTTGCTTGTCTAAACATGCAGTATTGTTGCCCCCAGACCTGAATTTGGTTTGCTTCAGGTTAAATTTTTTATTCTTGCCCATTTTTTTTTCCTCTGTTATTTCTGTCCTCGATGATGTTTGCAATAGCTACTAATGTACTGTCATTTGCAAATGTAATTAGTGTGTTTACTTCTTTCTTTCTTTAGCTCATTAATAAAGATGTTAAATAAAAATATGCCTTCCTCTGCTAACAACATCCTCAAAATAGTTAGGAAGATGGGATCCTAAGGTAATAAAGAACTATATTATTGGACAAGACTTTTCCTTGCATCTTTCAGCATTTGCCATGCTCATTATAGGCAATTAAAGCATAAAACAACTTTCTCGCTTCACACCCAAAATAATCTTCCTCCCTGCTCTGTATTTGCACGTATAGTATACATACATAAAGAGCAAGACTAGACATCAGCTGGCAGCGTGTTGTAACAGAAGCAGCAAGGTTTTCTCTGTTCTAGATGCAGAGGAGTAAAGCGTAGCCATTTGTTAACCTTTTTATGTACATTATCCCTGTCTTCAACAAAGGATAGGAGCGTGAGTGCTTTTAAAACTTTACTTACTGTGATTACCGTAGCTGTGTCCTAATATAACAGCTTGTATGTTTATTATACGACCATAATTCAGCACGTTGGCTGTATCCACTAATGCGTCCAGTATTTCCCAGGACTCACCAGCCATCCTCGTTCCCTTGATTTTGACAGGGCTGGGAACACTCAGCAGTTCGTGGCACTGGCTTGCTGTTGGGACAAAAGGATGTGCACTTCTTTTCACCTTCAGGAAAATGTGCTGAAATTAACTCATGGCTCTAGTGAATTGGTGTGAAATGAAATAATACCGGCTTCCCTTAATTTTCTATGTGCTGAAGAGACAGCAAAGAAAAAACCAAATGCCTACGGAAGCCGAAAAAAAACCCCAAACCCCAAGGAACAGAAGAGACAGGTCCAAGGATACACAGGCTAGTTTATCAAATTCATCTCATCTCTTCATCTCATGCTCAGCTATTTAAACAGAATTTAAATAATACATTTATTTAAAGGAGAGCCTTTTCTCAGGGGGCCTTCTGGCATTAAGGTGTGTGGAAATAGAAGTTGTCTTTTTTCTTTGTAATGCATGAAGGAAGACTTAAGATCACTGGATGCACATTTGGGTAATCATAAATTAATTGTAATGTAAACTTTCACAACATGTTCAGAGCATGTTGAGATTTTGTTTGATTTTGAATTGCTCCAAAATGACATCTAATTATATACTAGTGATTAACACGTTGGTTGCTACTAAGAAATAGCAACCGAGCAAACATTACAATTCAGTATTTGAATTTACTATGGGTTGAATTTGTTGGATTTTTTGCTTTTTTTTTTTAATGCACAAAGGAAACACAGCGGTAAATTCAAATACTTAGACAGGTGCTGTGACTATTTTTCCTCATTTGTGAAAATTAGTGGTTACATCACTACAGGAAGAAAGGGAAAGATGATCCTGATGTCTTATTTTCTCTTCTTTCTCCCTTTTTCTCCCCTTGTCTTTCTGCACCCCTCCTGGGACACAACTCGGCATTGGGGCCTGCCCTACAAGTGTGGGTCTGGGTTCTCTGTTGGAGGCTCAAGCTCTCTCTGGGGCAGGAGGCAGGAGGAGGCAGCTCAGCACCTTGCCTGGGTCATTGTGCCTTGGTTCAGCAACACTCCTGCCTGGGGCAGGAGACAAGTAGGGACCCACCAGCAGTCCCAATTGGATCAGCTTCACACCCCACCCCACCTGTAGAAGCCCCATCCTGAACCTCCCTCTCCAAGCCTGGCTGTTTGCCATCTCCTTGGGAAAACACGTCTCTCCTCTGACCTGAAGCTTTGTCCAAAAGTGGTGCCAGGTCTTTGGTGCTTGAGTGATTCATCAGTTCTTCATATCGTATTTCCACATGCGTGGTTTGGAAGGAATTACTTGACTAAATAGGAAAAATCAGTAGTTAGAACAGTATGTGCTGTATTCTGCATCATTTCTGTCTGATAAAATGGAAACTGTGTGTCCTCCTTGGCCGCAAACAAAAGCTGGCTGACGCCTACCTGGTCTGAGACAATGCTGGGGGCTGAGGAGATGGTCCCCATCCAGGACTCAAGCATATGCCTGTGTGTAACATTTACTCTGTTATCCCTTGTTTAGCGCAGTGCTTTGAAATAAAAGTTTCTGAAGCATTGGAGGAAAACAGCATTTTCAGTGTGAGCTGAAAATAAAGACTTAATGAGATCTAATTTTCATCTCTGAGCCAAATACTGTCCCACATTAGCTCACTTTTTTCCATTCTCACTGGAGTGAGAATCACTGCCCCCCAGCCTTAGTGCTTTTGATGTTAGCTGGAGATTAGCAATGGTCTTAACTGGAAGAAACGAGGGCTTGGTTTTCCATCGAGACACTCTTCTCCAATTTGGGTTAAGCGAACAATATCACATGTCCTTACACTGGCTGTGTTTGGGCAGTTGCTGTCACATTTCGGATGCCAAGCGCTGTCTTACAGGGCTGGGGGTGGGACTGGGCAGAGAGGGACAATAAATCAGCATCGCTTAGCCTCTACACGAGCAGCAGGAGTTTAGTGGTTTCGCTTGGGCAAGGCACACCTTTGGGTGCCATCATTCCCAAGAGCAGCCCAAAGCACGGGGAAACATCTCCAGCTCCCCCTCCCACTTCTGTTGAATGGAAAGATGGACAGGATCAGGCACTTTATTGCATTATTCGAAACATTTATGATTTAATTGTGGATGCATGAGGCTGCTCACCTGGCTCTTGCTCAGGTGGAGATACTGAACTCCTTGCAGCAAACTGAAAATGGACGTGGTCAAGAAGGCGTGGGAAGGTGACAGCATTTCCACTAAAGCAAATACTACTGAGCACCAAAAGGACACTCAGACAGTGGCTCTGCTCCTGAACACCAGACATGTTTTGCCATGGAAGGAGAGGGAAGGAGTAGGTCTTAAAGAACCAACATTTGTAATACTAAGGACAAGGTGTTTCTCCCATAAGTCAACAGCACTTGGAGGCTTTAGCTCTGTGGAAACATGGAGTGGGATCAATGGTTTTGGAAAAAAATGAGCAAGCCTTCCAGTTTTTCAAAGTTAATTGAAAATGAACCTTTTTCTTAGGGCATTGGCAAGATGGGCTTGGTGATGCCAGTACCACCAGTGAGGTTTGAGAAGCAGCACACCAATGACAATTGGCAAAGAGACACAAATACTTTACTCCATAGGGAATGTATGCATCGGGCTGGGTGCTGGCTTCCACCGGCAGCACGGTAAGGACTAGCACAAACGGGGAGCAGTAATTCTCTCGCAAAGATGGATGTATCATAGTCACAGATATCGTGTGAGAGATTTTTAAAAAAAGAGATATTTTCTCTGTTGGGATTAATAGCTCTATTTTTCTTTATTACTCCTTGTGTTTCAGTCATTCATGCATCAACCTCTTTCAAACAGAAAACAATTGAGAAAACAATCCCCCAAGAATAAAATCTAAAAAATAATAAGGAAGCACAGTGGCACAACCTAAAGAGAAATCACGGATTCTGTGTTGCAATATCTCACACAACTTAAGGAAACATTTTCTCCACAAATTCTCACTTTCAAATAGAAGTGGGTTTTGTGTTTTTTTTTCCCTCTAGCTTCATTAATAACAGGCCTGATTCTGCATCAGATTATTTCAACTTTATGCAACTGGAATTTCAGGAGCTACAGCGATTCATCACATCTCATAGCTCAGATTTTTCAAGCCCTTGGCCCATATTTATGCTCCTCTGTAACTAGCTGATGCTCAGAAATGCTGAATATCCATTATTGGCTCCTCTACAGTGTTGAAAATCAGACATGTCAGGACATTGACTATGGAGTTAAGGGGTTAAATCAGGTTCCCATGAAAAGAAAAACTGCTGAGTGTATAATTTTGTGAATTTTATATATATACACACAGAGCAATTACATGTATATAAATATATGTATCAATTTCAGTCCTTTAAAATTTAAAATATTTCATTTTTCACTAAGGATTCCACATTCAGCTTTTTTAAAGATCAGATTTACCTTCCACCTCATCTATTGAGATGTAACTTGCCTACTACTAGTGCCTGCACATGAGACAAAGCCTACGGTAGCTATGTCTATACAGGAAATTGATATGTAAGAAATAGAAGAAACCCTTGTTTCCAGCCTTCTTCACATTTTGAGAACCTGTATATCAAGTAAGAATTAATGACTGTGAGCACAGAGAGTAATTTTCATTGATTTCTTTGTGATATCAGTACGTGAAGGTTCTCACATACATCTGCTGCACAACGCAGTGCCACAGAAACCCAGTATTATTTTAAATCATGAGAAAATCTAAGAAAAGCATAAATAATTAACCCCAAAGAGAGGGGTGTTTGCACCTATGAGAAAAACAAAAAGATTTATCAGTCTTTCAAATCCTGGGGGCAGGTACTCCTCTGGGGTGATAAGGTGGAGTATTTGATTTACACTAGTGGTGGAGAGCCCCTCCGCTTGCCTGTGCTGTGAAGTTTGCCTTCTCTGCCTGCGCTCAGCATCCTTCCACATGGCTCGGAGGAGCAGTAATATAAATTCCGGTCATAAACAAAGAAAAAACCAGACTGACAGAGAATTTGATGAACAATTTGCGTCTGTACACAATTTTTCCCTCTGTTTGCACCACTGAAATGCACGATCTTTTATCTTTAGAGTTCAGGTTGCTTTTTCTGTCCTCTTGGTTGCTAGCAACGCTGTAAAACCTTTAAAATATTAAGAAAATTACATCTGCTACATCTCGCTTTAAATATAGTATTCAGTCTTTGTAAGTGTTAGTTCATACATTAAATGAATAGCTTGCCCACCAGGTAAACTACATTTTGTTGCTCACCATGTCTGTCTTTGCACAACATGTAGTACATGGGCATAAATAACAGTGTGTTATATAAATAATTACATGTATGAAGGGCTGTAAACCACTGAAGATATATTTGTACTTTTACTTACGAGAACATTTTTAAAATGATTGCTTTGTTCGCCGCGCGGTTTTTATATGGTGAGTGGGGTTCACGCAGAGAACATTTTCCAAAGTTGGTTGTTTTTTGGTTAGGTGGTTTTTTTTTTTTCCTTTCCTCCAGGTCACACTAGCGTTATAGTTAGCAAATTGATAAGGTTCCACTGTTAAGCTTTATTACTTGTGACACGAGCCTATGACACTTTATAAAAAGAAGTAATCCAGAACAATCTCTAGGTAATTAACACCTAGATAAACAAACATAAATTTCTATATTGCATTTATTTGGACTACCACTCAAATATGCGTGAACCATGCTTTTTTAATTAAAAGATAAATCTATGTGACACTTAGCCTCAAACTTAATTATTCAGCATAGTATAATAAAAAATAGAGCCCATTAAATGTGTCTTGCTCTGTATTTCTGTATTAACAGCAAAACAGTTCACTCTGGGATCATTTAAATTTTCTTCTTCCTCTTTTCCTGTGATTTCCCTGTTCACTGAGACCCTTTTGGTTAAAAAAAAATACCACAACAAAAAGCCCCCAAACAACACCCCGAGCAACACCAACAGGTGAGGAGCTGCAGAACTTCTCGCAGCCCCCATAACGCTCAGCTGGGTGACATTTTTAACACGGCATTACGCCACAGCTCTACCTTCCCTCCTCCCCCTCCCCACGGAAACATACTGCCACTGTGGTGGATCATGCCAAGCAGCGGTATCCAGAAATGAAAAACACAATACTTAAGAATAATTTCACTGGGATCATGCTTACAATACACAAGGTGAGATTTTTATAATATACTGTTACAATACAGATGTTAAACAGAGAGGGGAAATATTCAATTCCCAAATTACAGTAGACAGAGGGGTTATAGTCCTTATAAAAGTTTCAACAAGAAACATTACCTTAGAGCTGAGAGCAGCCTTGTGATGTCAGGTGGGAAGACTCTTGTCAAGACACCCACCATGGCCATTAGGAAGGCTGCCGATCAGCTGCTGGGTAACAGACACCTCCACAAACGGACCTGGGGGAGACAACCCCCTTTCTCTTCCAGACCTTCTTTTCCACGGACTGCCTTGGCAGGTGATGCCACCCTTCGTGGTACAAGGCCACTTGGTGGTGGTTTTTAGCATTCCCTAGATGTATGTACCGTTTAATGACCGCTTCCCACTGGACATTGAGGACCACAAGGGAGAGGGTGTTTGTAAGCATTCCCACACGGGGGCAAGGAGAGGGTCATTGCTCCTAAATCGGGATTTCACGTTTTCATTTATTGTCTATTGAAACCAGAAGGCACGGAAATCTTTGGGAGAGCCCCACTTTCTCCCCCAACAGTTGTCTTTCCCGGGTGCAGGGCACAGTGGTTACCTGAAAGTTACCTGAAAGGAGAATGTTCCCGTCGGGAGGCAGAGTTCAGCTCTAAGCCTGGAGCTCATCCATCCTCAAGCAACATTTTAAGACACTGATGTTTTGTGCCTAAGAAGAGTGGCTCCCCCCCAACCCAGGGAGGGTGTGAAAGACCTAAACTTTGCAAAACATAAAAATTGTTCATCGACTTCTTGGATTTTGATTAAAATTCGATGCATTACGGATTTTATTTTCTGCAGAGAGAGAGACCTGTGGCATTTGCCTGGCCACCAGTGACTCTGGCCCCAGCTCCACAGGTCACTGTGTCACACACACACTCTGCCAGCCCCCCAACACCACCAACCCCGTGCTGTAATTTTTAACCCCTGAATAATGGAACTTCCATGATGCTGTGCTTTAATTCTTAACCCTTCTAGTCAGTTTTTGTACCTTTTTCTGCTGGAGAATTCAAACTACAACATAACTTTATTACTGCGGATATGACTGGCTTCACCTAATGTTAAAATTTGCCTTTTCTAAATGTGCTTTTCCTCTTCATCTTTTTGTGTGTGTGTGTGTGTGTGTGCAAGGCCATCTTCCTCTCTCCTCCGCGTACTTGCTGTAGTTTCTCAGATTTGGTGCATCTTTTTTTGATGTTAATCATCTTTTTCTAAGATGTGAAAAATCCTTTAATTTAGTTGCTTTCAAATGTGCAAATAAAACCTTAAACAGGAAGAATAAAGATTCATCCAGGAGACTGGGAGTGCTCTCGCACTTGCACATTCTTTGAAGCGTGGGCAGCTTTCTCAACATGCACCATAACAATAAACCTCACGATTTTCTAAAGCCAAATATATGATCTATACAAACAATCTTTTTTAATGTGAAAACATGACTTTATACATCATAGTGTATGATACACACTTCAAACACTTTCAAATCAAAGCTTGATAGACCCCAAGACTTTTTCTATAGTACATAAGTAGTAGTATATAAAACAATTATTACTACATGCTAAAACAGATTTCCACAGTCTTTTAATTAAGCACAATATATATAATATATATATGTATATACTGTATATAGATTTGTTCAGATTAATAAGTGGACTGAGCACACACACCCAGCATAATACACTCCAGTAACTGCCTAACAACTGTGAATTTACTGACATTAATTTATTTTTTTTTTAATCTGACAAAGCTGCAGAAAATAATGTTTTAACTGTTCCTAATAAACATAAGCAAGTAGGAAAACTTTTTTTCAGAGGTAGAGGTTTTATTGCGTAAAACACTGGATAAAACTGTACTGCTTCAAAGACATTTTTATTCTAACAGCAGAAAGAAAACAGTCATTGCTGAAAAAACAACTTTTAATACTTCTATACCAGAATAAAGTTCTGTCAACTGATGTATTATAATAATAAATAATGACCAAGAATAAACTTTAAATACAAAGTTTTCTAATCGTTACAAGCATAGCAACAAAATCCTCTACTCTATTGATCTCAGATTTCCTCCAAGATAGAAATTTTTCTTTGCGTAGGAATGTAGACAGTATTATGACCAGTATCACAGACTACAGAAGTTACAGAGAAAAAACTTGACATGTTTAGATATGAGAAGCATGATGATATTCAGAAACTGACAATGCATCACTGCTGCTGTCACTTGTTTGTATTACAAGTTACAAATGTTCTGGAGAAAAGGGCTATGTCAGAGGGGAGGATAGGGACAGTAGCACCCGACCAAATGGAATCAACACACACATCACAAGGAGCGGGAGATGTTTCCAGTGTCACAAACAGAATTATTGCCTGTCGTATCTGAAAATGCTCAGAAGACACAAAAGAATACTGAAAGAGCTCAAAAAGTGCAAGAAATGGAATGTGGGGGGTGGTTTCGGGGTTTTTTTTCTCTCTTTTCTTTTTTTTTTTTTTTTTTTTTTGCTAAGATACTGAAGGCGGCGCAAACACACAAAAGCAAGCGACTGACACAGTCACCAAACACAGTAGTGCAGTTAAAATCCTAAAGCTTACTACAGTCAGAAAGTTTCAATAACATTTCAATCCTTTATCTAGGATCATAGAAACAGTTGCATTAAGTTTATCAACTCGATTTAAGTAAGGCAGTGAGAACTATACTAGAAAAACAAGAAAAGCAGCTTGCTCTGTGCCAGATGGGTCCAAGTTACACAGTGACCTCATTTAAACTGAAACTTCAGTTGGATGACATCCTTTCCGACAGCATATGCAAACCGTATTCCTTATTAGCCTGAGATTTTTTTTTTTTCCAGTCTCAGGGTAGCGCTAAGAATTTTATTTACATTGATTGCAGTTTAGTATTTTTTATAAACTGCTTTAGGCAGAGCTGAAGTTTTAAGGCCCTGGGGTTTTACTCTGTGCTCCCAGCCTGCAAAGAAATATTGACTTTTTTTAAATTTTTTTTTTTACTTTTTTTTTTTTTTAAAGTCTGGATGATTTTGTTTTAGAAGAAGTTAATACTTCTATACCATCACAATAAACAGCACCAATTTTGCTTCTATTAAAGGAAGTACATTAGAAGGCTAAAATTTTATGCCGTTCAGAGAATTTCAGAATAAACCTTTAGTTATATTTCTTATGGTTTTTTTAAGTATGTGGTTCATTATACTCTCTCAAAAGCTTCCTATGTGGCAAAGACCTTACTAAATTTGGAGCATCCAATCAGTAAAAAAGCTAAAATCTGCAAAAATATAGAACACATTTGTTTTACAAAACCAAAGAAATATCAGCTAAAACACCTTTCTTTATTAGAGACAAAGAGCAGGAAGTTTGAATTCATATTTTAGGTCAAGCTACTTTATAAGAGCTTGCTCCAGAAGAAACTTCTGCACTATGTCTGTAACACTTACAAAAACTAACACATGAAAATTAACCATGACTGGGGAATCCTTCATTCAAGTGTAAAAAAAAAAATAAAAAAGGAACTTAAGGGAAGCTTGGGAAAAAAAAAAAAAACAACAAGGAAAGAAAAGAAGAAAAAAAATTACCAATGTTCTACTTAATAAAATTCTGTTTCTCACCAGCACCTTCTATAGATAAGGCTGACTAGTTTCACTAAACAATATCTCTATATATTGTACTTCTACTTTTATAGCAACTTCTTCATCAACAAGGAAAAACAAAGGAATAAAAGCATGTCCCTCAATACTGCAAGATGATTATAAAAAGTGGAATTACATTTCAAATCTGCAATCGCACATCGGGCTGCAGATTTTTTTCCTAACCATTGATTCATTTGGCTGTGTATTTAAAAAAGAAGAAAAAAAAAAAAGAAAATATAATATCACAATACTTTTCAGTACAGGTCAGTCCTGACCCTAGCTTATGGGCCGTCTAAGGTTTCTCCTATACTGCAGTTGCAACACCACTTGAATTGATTTTCTCTGCAATGACAGCTCCAGTCAGACTGGCACCATGGCAGTCTACCAACACATCTCATTACTATGCTAGGCAAATGACAGCAGCTGGTGTCATATTATAAAGGTGTTTTCAACAATGAAAACACAGCCCCTCAATCTTCAAGGCAACACTAAATCGTTTAGACGGTATCATTTTTCTGTTAAGAGCATTATTTTTGGACAAAGACCACTTTAAAGTTTGAAAATGCCCTGCTTTTTAAATAACTAACGACCTCCTAACATTTTTAAATCACTTTATTATCCCACCTACATTGTTTTGGAAGTACTTGTTGCCAGGTAACAGTTTAGCAGCCATTTTCAAGGGCTGGAAATTTATTTTGTGTGTGTAATATATATATTTAAACACACACACACACACATGCATGGAATGTGTGTATTTTGTGTGTGTGTGTGTGTATGTAGATATATATCCAATATGTGTCCGACTGCATATGTCTCTGCGTGTGTAAATATATATATATATATGCACACGTGTGAGTATGTGTACGTATACATGTATTTGAATGTGTTCAGCATCCTGTACACTTCTGGGAATCTGCACGCCACTCCTTCCCTTGGAAGGCATTCAGCCAACCCTCACCCAAGTGCGCGTCTACGGCCGGCGTGAAGGTGCTCCCGCAGCATGGAGAGGGATCCGCCGAGAGCTGCATCACTCCTGGGCCTTGCTGCCCTCCTCCGTTAGCTCTGCCGAGCTCCCCGGCTTGACAGCTCCAGGTTCCTCCAAATTCCCAGAAGCTTCGGAGTCAACTCTGGAGCGCTTGAACCTGCGGTCGGGATACTGGCTGTTGTCAAAAGGCATGCGATGGACACAGAGAACATGGGTCTTCAGATTTCCCTTCTGAGAGGCACTGTACGGGCAGTATCTGCACTGGAAAGGCCTGTGACCTGCGTGACAGACGAGAGCCTGGTTAGTTTTGTGGGGTTTTTTTTATTTATTTTGTGTAGGTGGTGCCTGCAAACCCCGGAGCCCCCCCCCACCTTCCCGAGCCGAGCTCCCTCCTGCTGAACGCAGGACATCACCGCCTGTCTCCAGCAAGAATAAGAAATCTGTGCTGTTCACATAATGCTTAGTTAAGGAAACTGCGTTTCCAAAATCCTCGGCTTTGGGATTTCCTGGAGAAGTGCAGCTATTTCATCTGCGTCCTCAGACGTGGCTATAAATCCGTCAGCCTGTGATCCAAACTAAACTCCTGTAAATACAGCGCAAGCGCGTCCGAGACTGCCTTCTTTTTACATTTGTTAATTATCTTTTTTATTGAAGTGCAACTCAGGGATGACAATGTGCAGACCCTTAGTCTGATAAACACACTTTGTCTTTGGGTGGGTTTCTGAGTAAAGAATTGTGTGTTTTATTTTAATCACACAGATTACTTTTTAATGGAAAGAAATAATGGATTGAGATAACCAAGGCCTCAAACCTGCAAACATTTACTCCAGTGAGATTACTCCTGTGAGTAAAGATACGCAAGCACATAAGCGTTTGCTGGACCAGGGCCCGAGGTTATCACCAGCTTTAAAATAAAATGTCCGAGCTAGATTAGAAGAGGAATGTTAATGCACAAAATCTGATAGATGCACTTCTTGTGGGTGAAACAGCAACCGACTGCAAAACAAAGGCATGAATGAAAGAAAGATATCACTTCTTAGGAAGGCTATCAATATACTCTCCCATATTTTTCAGATTATTGTGACTTTGAATCTCCATGCTGTATCTGGTTTTGGAGGTTATGTTTCAGCAATCACATTTCAACCTATGCTGGGAAGTTGTTGATGTGTTTTACTGGAACTTTATGAGCTTTGTCTCTCAAATTAACTTAAACCAGGACCATCTGAGGTCAAATGCGCTTAGCTTGCTTTAATTTGCTCCAATAAATGAATAAATAAATGTGCCAGACCATCTACATAAAGCCAGGATAAGTGAAAAACAATACCCTATCTCCACATTTGAAGAGCACATTTTCCTTTGCTGTCGTGGTACTACTGAGGAGGCATAAAACAGATGCTGGTGTAGCCGAGGAGAACCATGCTTCCCGTTATGTGAGAAGGGACTGGGACCATCTCACCTCAGTTTTAGGTGGGAATTTGACAGATAAGCAAATAGATGCTTGTGGTGCACTGGTCCGATGTTACCCACACTGGAGTGGGAATGCCACCGTGGTCTTCCCAGCAGAGATGGGAACCTGGAAGACTCCTGCTTTTAACCTCATGCTGCTGCTGGCACACCAGCATGAGCATCTCTAACAGAGAACATTCACCTGAGCCAGGGTTAGTGCTTTGGGTTGTTCAAATAACTGACCATTTTTACTGTAAGATCAAAACTATCACTGGAAAGCTGAGTGCCCCAAAACATACTGCTTGCTCCCCAGAGGAAAGAAGCATTAAGTCCAGTCCACAGTTACCCAAGCCCTTTGCTCCAGGACTACACATTTCCTTTCTCAAGGGCAGAAAGTTCCCCTCCACTCTTTGCTTTTACAAGTTGAAGACTGCCATAAGCGTGACCACCTCCCCAAGACCTCCAACATACATGTTTTATGCATAAATCTTGGGATGGAGTGTTGGTTCATCCTCTGGTTTTCTCCAGGGATAAAGACAGACATTTTCCCTAACAACTTCATAAGGAAAAAGAAATTAAATCTGTAAGCTGCTAATCATTACCATGTCAAATTTCAGTGGAAAATTTCACAGCAATAACAAAGGAAGAAACCTGCATAGATAATGTTACAGAAATTGGATTGGGCTTTTAGAGAAAAAATTCAGCTGGAAGATGTGAGGCAACGAAGAGATTGAAGGTGTCCCTAGTGCCTCAGAGAGTCAGCCCTAAAATCAATGGAGAAACACAAATATGCTTGAAAATTTTTGAATAAAATAGTTTTGCAAACTGGAAATACTCTCAAAACTGGGTATGAAGAAGGTCCAGAGAAAGTCTGGTTTTCTTTGTTTCAGAAAATCTAGAAATATTTGTAAACTGAGAAAAAGAAACACCTAAGAAAACCATTACATCTCCCCCATTGTTTGGCAGAGATGGATAAAATCATGAGGACTCATAGCAGGGTTCCGGACACTTTTTTTCATTCTCCTTTTTTGTCCCTCTTGAGTAAAATGCCTCTGACTGGGCAGAGTTAAGGGGTCTGTTGCGTACTCTGCTTGGGGAGGTGCCAAAATGCTTTGGTTGAAGCGGGAAAATGTTGGGTAAAGGGGCAGGAGACGTATTCTGTGAAGAATTTCCCCTTTCTCCCAAAGGTGAAGGCCTGCTACTGCCACATCCACTGAGATGAGAGACTGTCTACACCAGCAGCACCAGCTCCCTTCCAGTATCTCAAGTGTTTTTTTTGCTTGACCGTCTGATGGCTGGTTCCTTTGCAAAGAACAGAAGATGCCCTGCTAAATGGTACAACTTGCCCTCCACCCTTATTTACTCTGTTTCATTTATGCTATGGGAAAAGACAATGTCCATTTGGTCCTCCTTGTTACTACAATAGCCAGCGATTGGATGTACCACAGATGATAGTTGACCCTGACAACTGCTGGCAGAGCAGCAGGGAGCACAGACACAGAGTGATGGGACTCCAGGAGCAAGCAGGCACATCAGCCCCCCTCTCTGACTCCCTCAAGCATCACGTAGCATGGAAATAAACTGGACAGTTGTAGCTGGAACTGGTACCACCAGCCAACAGTGTGAGGTCTCACCACGCAGCTCGTAATGCTTTGCCCACAAGTAGCTATCGTTAAATGGCCGTCCTACTTCATTCCTTCATAGACATTCTAAACAAGGAATCCACGAAGCATGGATGGAGCTAACAACTTCACATGTGCCAGAATAGAAGCCAACTCTTTCTGCCTACCACCAAACCAAGTTCAGACCTGTGCAATTCCATATGGAGCATGTCATTTATTCATTCAATGCACTTTAATAAATCAGACAATATAAAGTGCACCTACAAGGATTCAGTTCTGCATCACCTCCCCCACGACTTACTTTTTCAGGCCATCAAAATTTCACATCACTGCCTTGTGAAAAGTAAGTACACAATAAGTTAATTTGTATTGTCACTATGCAGTACAACTGTGGTAAAGAGCACATTCATTTTTAATCTGGTATGAATAATATATAAATATGTATACAGACTTAGGGTCATAGGAAAGCAAGTGGTACATTGTTTACAGCAGAAGTAGTACAAAAACTAGAGATTATTCTCACTTGCAAAGATAACAATATCTGCAATTTGCTTGTAACTAAGGGGTGAAGGAAAATGCCCATTTCTCTTAGGTATCCCATCCATTAATTTTAGCTCAAAAACTTGTTGTGGGCAGCAGGCTCTTAAAATAGCCCTTCCCAGATAAGTTGGCAATAAATTTATAACGTTTTATCTAGCAGTGGTTGGTAGGTTCCTTCTTAGCAAGCTACAGTTTATATATATTTTACCCACTATATATCTTCCAATAAAATTATATGAAAGTCCTTAAAAAAAAAAAAAAAGAAATCTTCCTGATTCAGTTCAGGAGATAATGTGTAATGTGTTGCATTTATAGTAAGGAGAATTAGACTAAAGGGGGGCCAACAAGGGGGGCAAACTATAGTGTATCTTTCTTAGATCAAAAAGCAAAGAGAGGAGACAATGTATTGTTTACAGCTGAAACAATCCTATTGTGGAGGAATGTTCTATGAAGTCCGTGACTGAGCATGTGAAGAGACTTGGTAATCCTCTAGACTGAAGCTAAGATTCAAAATAAATGGAACAGCAGAAAATAGTAATAAACATAGCTAAAATGGTAACGGTGGTAACTGGACTTAAAGAACATTTTCAGAAGGTGTGGATTTCCCCCAGAAGGGTGATTAACTCCAGCACCTTCTGGAACCAGTCCTCAAAAAGTGACCTAAATGTTCCAGAATCAGACCCAGCAACGCCAGCAGTGCTGAGATGACCTAGGATCATCACCACCTCTAGCTTTGACTGTACCCTGTAGAGAACAAGGTGCATGGATGAGAGTTACTTTCTGGCCAGGATGGAGCACTTTTCTGTGGGATCAATATTTAGAAAAATCCCTCAACGTCTGAAACTAGTCCACCTTTTTAAAAATACATGCTGCTTCATTAATTTAGGCTTCGAGAAAAGAAAAAAAAAAGAAGTTTGTTTTCTTTTCTTTCAAGTTTTGTGATCTGATATGTTGCTTTGTGACACATCATGTCAGCCTGCATCAGTCACATCGCGTTAGGTTTCATAACGTGGCACGACTGAGGCAGCCCAACATGGTGCATCAGCTGAACAGAGTCAGAAAATGCAGGCTTTGAGAAAGACATGGATCTCAAAGTCTGGGGTTTAGGAGCATTTAAAAGGAATTTAGGAGCATTTAAAAGCATTTAAACACAGCCACTGCCTGGGAGATGTTAAGGATTCGAATACTTGCCAAACCTATTTTGCTCTGTCTTATCTTTAAAACTCAAAATTGAGTATTACTGGAACACATAAAAAGTCAATGTCAACAAAGTGTCATTGGGTTACTTACTGTAATCCAAACACTGCTAATAGTTACTAATTTATTAACTTTGATATGGATCCATTATTTAAGATTAGCACAAAGAAATACACAAACAAGGGGGAGAGAGAGAGGAAGAGTGATAAATACCAACGTCTTTTTCATTAAAAAAAATCATTTACATGGTCAAGCTGCATTAATTCCCCACTTCTAAAAATATTTGATCGGCATCCAAATTCTATAAAAATTTCCACAAAGAAACATCTTATTTTTGTGATATTACAGGCACATATGTAGGGCTTTGCACTAAAACGTAAAAATGGGCATTGGACTAGTCACATGAATAAGATCAGGAATTTATTCCAGATTGTTAAAAGTGTACTAATCACAGCAAAATCATGGCTTTCTCCCAAAGCAGCAAGAAAACGGTAATTTGAAAGAAAAATGCCAATAATACATCACACACAAGCCGTCTGTTGTCCCCACTACACCACTTTTTATTATATTGCATATGTGTACATATATACACACAGATACACGCGTAGAGGCACAGACACAGAATTTAATGCATAAATTTAGGGAAAAGGCAGAAGAGCAATAAAATGATGAACAGAAAACAAATGCTGTGCAATGTACTATAAATTATAATTAAGTCCTGAATAAAATGTGTTTCTTAGATATGACATTTGTTCCCTTAAAATGCAAAAATGGCCATGATTATCTGACAGAATGTTTTTCCTTAGATGGCCAATGGCTATAGCACTTACTGCGATGCAATACGGCAAACTCATTTCTGATTTCTTTGCCTGGTTTAAGAATATTCTTTCGGTGAAAATGGAAAACAACAGCAATTACCTCTTTAAAACAAATAAATTATGCCCCGGCTAAGAAATATTTGAAAAGCCTCAAAGGTTCGTATTTCTTGGAGGCACATCTCTGTAGTTGAGATGTTGGACACCGAAGATCTGCACTTGACCTCCTGGGCTGCTGTAGCAATCCCAAATGGCCAGGACCACCTCTGGCCATGACCAGGCACTCAGCAGGACCCGCTGCAGTGGCTTAGGATGGATGGCTGTTGCCTCCTGCACTGAGATAGATGCTCAGTCCCACAATGTTGCTGGTGGAACAGCCCATGTAATAACACATCTACCACAGTGCAAAGTCAGCAAGCCCCATTCAAACCTTCTGGGAGGCCAAAACCCTCAAGAAGAGCTGCTTCAAGTCTTTTTTTTTCCTAAGTGAGCTTGTATTTGAGGTACAATCATCTTTAAACAGATGAGGTGTGTGTTGCCTCAGAAGTAGCAGCAGGCAGTGATGGCCACAGGCTTTCCACGTAGGAAAAAAAAGACTTTTTGAGCATCTCCAGTTCTCTGGCAGCGACTACCGGGCTTAACTCATAGCTCTCAGACCACAGCCTCAGGGTCCCAGGCGTCTTGGTGAACGCTGCCATTTTAAAGTAACGCTATTATAGCATAATAACAAACATTTGCAAATGGAGAACTATTTTCATTTAAATCTTGGCTAGTGTGATTTCCTTTTTTTAACGTATAAATTTTCATAAATACATTTACTATCCACAGCAAACATCCCAAGTACTGTATGCGTTACCCAGGAGAGCAGAATGGCTCTAAAGCAGCCATTCTGATCTGGAGCATAACAGTATGGATGGAAAAATGCTGAATAAATATATTTGTCCAATAGACAATAATGGCTGTGATTAAGCCATTCCACTTTATTGGTCTCAAAATATGCATTTTATGAAAATCCCCAAATACTAGACAGATTAAAGTACATCCAATCAGGTTCACGTATGTAATAAAAGTTTTTATAAAACAATTGAAAAGTATATGTTTATTTACACACAGGTCCAGGACCAACCAAGATGGTCTTCTGGGAACATTACAATATTCTGTGAAGTTTATGTGTTTATTGGATTACAAAAAAGGAAATTAAATTTTTAAAACTCTCTATTTCATGTTGACCAGGATAAGCCATAAAACCGAAAAGCCTCGTCTGAGGCTTTTTTGATAATTTACTATAGAAGTATATACACAAAAGCATAATTATCCCCTTTTTAGGAAGACCTGGGAACATTTTCATCTAGCAAAGCTAAGGTTGTGCGTTTCCCATGGGACAGCAGCAGTGTCCGAATAGTAGCAAACGACTGAACCAGCACTGGCTGCAGAACAGCAGGAGAATGAAAATACCTAATCTGTAACTAATTTATTTCAAGGATTTTTACTTTAAAAGAAAATACCTCCATTCATCGGATCAAATTAAACCCTCGGATACCTACATGGCTTTCCTAAAACACCATCAAAGGTGGAGTCCATTCTTGATTTAGTTTATTATACAGTGCTTGGTCTTTCTGAATAGGTATTTCAACTTGCTGATGAGTACACTGAAGGGTTTAATGATGGCAGGGAAAAGCAGAAGTTGATGTTACTCTTTGTCTTTAACACGTATTATTAAAAGATTAACTTAATTTCACACAGTCCCCCTCCTAAAATAAAAACTGCACTTAAAATAACTCTTCAATTCCTGTCTCAAAAGGTTGCTATCACTAATTATCACACACTAAATTTTCCTTCAAAAGCAAAACAAGAAAAACCAAAACCACCACCAAACAAACCCAAAGGTAAGTCAGCGCTCCACAGGGCTGACAACCACCCGGACACTCACGATAAAGAGAAACAAGTAGAAAATTCTATCACTTTCCTTCATACCTATGCTTTTAACTTACTAAACAAACCAGTCACAAAATTATGGAAAACATCACTTGTCCAGTACTTGTTACCTTCGTTACATAGAGCATAGAAATTACAATTATTTGGAAGTAGAGTGAGGAAATGGCTAGCCCTCTGAGCTAAGTGAATTACAAGATGGCTAGTGAAGCCACTGATGGTATAATGGAGACTTGCAATTCCTGGGAAAACAAACATTTCACATTTCTTGAAGAGCTGATAAAGTAATGGAATTACTCATCTCCAGCCACCTGACACAGAATTTGTTTCTTTTTCAGAAGAGTAAGCTTTTCACACAGGAACTTTTGATTTAGAAGGGAAATGGATTTTTCCTTGAAAAAAAAAAAAAAAAGAAAAGCATCAGCAGAACAGGTGAAAAGGTCCTTCTAGACAAATATTAAACATTATGTGGAAAACAAAAATTCTCCTGAAAACTGCTGAAGACTCCGAGGACCCCTGTATTTCAGAGCACTGCCCGGCACGGTGCAGCACCCTGTGCGGGGCGGCAACACCAGTTTGGGTTGGACATGACAACATGAGTTACGAGCCCAGTGCCTCAGAGGGCTCCAAACGAGGTTAGTGGGAACGCTGTCATTGATTGAGCTTCAAATGCCAGACTATCATTGTCCTGTGCTTTGGGAAATTTAATTACATTTAATTTTTCATATTTATTTACTTAGGTTTATACAGATAAGTAGAGGACAGAGTTCTTATCAAGGGCACTGGGTACCTGTTGTAAAGAGTAGGCCACCTCTGACTAAATTTACAATAGCAATGGTTATGACAATTTGCAAATTCCTCAGTCGTAACCCCCTTCCTAATCCTAAACTCACAAAGGCTGGGCCAAAAATATAAGCATTTATCTCTAGCCATTCTGGTACCAATTCTCGTTCCCCCAGAGCCCAGAGGCACAGCTGGCGCATCCCTGCATCTCTGCAGCCTGGTCCCCTCCACGCCAGAGGAGAGGGGTACCCGAGCCCAGGAGGTAGGTGGGCTATAGTCCCCCAACAGCCTTTCTTTTGTGTCTTGGGGATCCAAGCAGACTACAGCTAAGGAAGCGTATTTTGGAGGCAGGTGCCAGGCTTTTCTTTAGTATTAAGTAACCCTGAGCTATTCTCATTATCAAAATTACATGTTCGGAGTCCCACCTTTGCCTTTACTTACATATTTTGATTAATTGTTATGTCTATTCACTCCTTTACTTGTTTTAATCACATCAATAACATTACATTCATATTCTAAGCCCCTTGAGCAAAATATCTCAGTTTTCCTACTAGGTCATTCACAAGTTTTCTGTCTAATGTTCTGCCATACTTTTTAATTGTCTCAGTAAATATTTATTATTTCAGGGAGCATTTAGGACTTCTAGAATGAAGCTCTATTTGAATTTAATGTACCTATGAGTTCCCAGAATAAATGCTGTACTGGTGGCAGTGGGATTTTAGTAAAAGAGAGAACATGCAATTCAAAGGTGCTAATAGGAAAGGCCTTGTCAGTGATGCTATTTCACTACCAAATATCCTTTATTCTGCCTAGCAATTCATAAATACAATAGCATTTTCTCTTTCACTCTGGGCAACTGTCTTGAGCTTATTTATTTTATTTGGTGGAATGGAATTTTTTTTTAAAAAAAAACAACAAAACATACTCAGCTTTCTAAATTTTTCCTGCCCACATTTCAATGTGTCGGATCCCCAGCTGGTGTTGAACAGGATGGACCCGCAGCGCCTGCGCCGGGCAAAGACCTGTCCCTCTATGTACAGGGCCAGGTAAGGGGCAGGAGCTGCCCCATGGGCCACAAAGCACCTACATGTGAAGAGATGGAATTACCCATGTGCTGCAACCTTTGCTGAAGTGGGACCCTAAGCTAGAATCTCCCCTCCTCTGGAGATCTTCAAGACCCACCTGGATGCCGTCCTGAGTGATGTGCTCTGGACAATCCTGCTTTGACCGGGGAGTTGGACTAGATGATCTCTAGAGGTCCCTTCCAACTCTGACAATTCCGTGATTCCATGATTCCATGAATGATTGCTTCCTGCACCTATGATGGCATTTAGGCTAAGCATGTTCTGCTTTAATTTCAGTTGCTTCTTTGTTAACTAACTTGGGCAATTTAGCTGGTATTTTGTCACGTTATAACTTGTCATGTACCTCATGATTCTCTATCTACAGTGGCAAGTGAGTAAAGAGACTGAGGAAAACCAAAACACTTTAAGTAAATAAATATCCAGCTGACTAATAGCTAATATTTCAAATTACCCACGAGCAGCTCGCAGCCCCACTAACCATTCCACTAAAACATTATCTGCTTATGGGGCTTTGTGAGCGTAGGTCACAGAACAACTCGTTATTGGCAATGGTGCAGCATTAGGGGCCATCGTGGCACTGAATGGCCCCCAGTGCCAGCCCGAGTGGGGACCCGCAGCAACCCACCTCTCACTGGGCACATTTCCTACGTAGGTGTACCTATAACTAATGTCTCTGTAAAAAACAAAACAAAACAGAACAAAAAAAAAAAACAAACAAAACAAAACCAAACAAACAAAAAAACCCAACACGTTCTTTATCATCACCCATTCAACAAATCGAGAGCTTAAACAGTAAAAATTAAAAGGCTGCAAAGAATAAATTGAGCATTAACTTTGCAGGACCTCTCCCTCTGGAAAGTACAGTTGATGCTGTCGCAGAAAAAGTGTCTGTTTTATTAAGTCACAAAGGAAATGCTTTCTCCCCTTCTCCTTTTCTTTTCTATAAAAGGCTCTCTAAAATGAAAGGTGTCAGACTTTGCTTTTTCTTCTTGGCATGATCCAGAATGTATGGCTGAGGAATGACAGATGTCTGCAACCAGCTGCAATGAAGCATGCTAAAGTTTCAGTCTAATCCACTTATTTCACTGCAGTCACGTAAACCAAAACAAATGGGCAGTGCCTTACATTATAAAAACACAGCAGCATTACTTTGTTGCATAATGTAGCTGATACGCCATCTTTTTATCATTTTTCCTACTGCAGAAAGAATTCACCTCTTTATTAAAAACAGCCCCTGAAAGTTCTCCCGTTCTGCTCGCCTCTATTTTTTTCTTTTAGTGTCACAGCAGCCCTGCTATGCCCCGTGCATCACTCAATACGCGGCTATTATAGAAAAACACCGCGATATTTTTCTAGGGAAGGCTGCTTTTGTTTTTAAAAGCTCAATCTGATTGCGGGGGGGAGGGAGATGGGGGGGCTGAGTCTGTTCTCGCATCCTTATTTCGAGTCCCCAGGTTGAACGGCCCCGCACTGCTCCCAGCGAGGTCAGGATCGGGCCCACCCCCAAATTGGTGCGTGTTTGGGCTGGGGAACACATGCACCAAGCCCTTACCCTTAATGGTTAGAAAAAAAAAAAAAAAAAACAAACACCCACTTTTCTGCTTTTCACTGATCAAACTGCAAATGGCAGCGGGGACGCAACTAACAACCTTAATCTACGCGACCAACTTCGTTCAACCCCCCCCTCATTTTAACGAGGGGGAAGAGCCTTTGCCGGCGTGTTTGGCGTGTTTACCCAAGCTCCTGGGAACCCCCCCCGCCCCCCCCCCCGGTTCCCCCCCCCAGCCCCATTTCGTTATGCCAGAGGGAGTATAACCTGAGTGAACATGGCATCGCTTCCTGGGAAGGGAGACCCTGCCTCACTCCACCGTGTAGTGCAGCAACCTTTTGAACCCTCCCTCCTTTAATCCTTGTAAGGAAAGGGAAAGGATGAGGAGTCATGTGGCTCCCTCCCCGCCAGCAGTTTCAACAGCTGGGAAGCACGCTTTCAGCGCGATTCATAAAAAAAGATGTGTTGGATTTCGCCTATGGCAGAATGGCGTACAATTTCTGGCCCTTCAGGCTAAAACAATAAATGCAAAGAGGAAAATTTGAGATTTCCCCCCTTAAACTTCCCACAACAACCTCAGCAAAACCACATGACTTGTCTTGTACAATCTCCCTGGTGTTTTCAGTGCTACTTTGGCAGGAAATCAGAATTACTGTTATATAAATTCCATCTGATGCCAGAGCTACCATCTGTGAGTAAAACTGCTTCACCTACGTCTGCCGGCAAAGCCACTCTCCCAGAGACAAGGGAGAAGGGGAAAAAAAATTTGATTAATTTGCAGAATGCTTGTGATTTGCTCATATATTATTATAACTGCTCATCAGCACATGACAAATTCCCAGCACTCCGCACAGGAACCCGTTCAGTTTCAGCAGTTTTTTGCGTCGGCACCTGACAGACTGCAGAGCCACTAATGACTTTCAGATGCTTACAAACAGTAATTCTATCTTCAGAATAAAAAGAAAAATCCGTAGGAAGAAAAGAGTGGAGTTAGTCTATTCCGTTTCCTTCCTGTATATCAACATGATTTAACTCTTCGGGGCAGCAGCGGTTCCAGGATCACAACACGGCTGCTCCTCGCCTGCGAGAGACAAAGACTGCCGATCCCGGGGGAAAGGTGGAAGCAAAAGCCAGTCTCCGAAGGCTTTCCCCACACCAGCTCCACAGAGAGCCAGATACAAAGCAGGTAGCCCAGGGAAAGGCACACCTACCCTGCAGTGCTGAAATAAAATACACGCTCTCCCCAGCGCTCCCGAATTCCATGTCTATTTTCCTATTTTAATACTTCTGATAACCTTTTGCATTTTCAGGGAACACATCTGCTTCCTAACGGCAGCCGAAATGTTTTTCTCTCCCCCTTTAAAACTATGATTATGCTTTCTGAAGCACTGTCTGTGTGCTTGATTGCCTGTTTTAGATTAGAGATTTTAGCAAGGAAACAAAGACTTCAGAGTGCACATCAGTCCTGCATATGAGAAACCACAGAAGGAATAAGCAATAAAATGTGATGCACCATCTGTCCACAAACAATAACCTGGATGTTCTGAAGGCTTACAAATTATTTAGCACACAACCTCACCGAATTATAGGACCCTTAAATAGAGCAATAGACTGGGAATGAGAACCTCTTTGATGTCCTTTTGTATATTTTCTTTTTCCCCACCTCAGCCCTCGATTGATTGCTAACAGTTGAGGTATTTCTCAATGACTATCGGAGCAAGTTGATTTTTATTAAGTAGCTCTCCGTAGAATATTTTGCCACAGATTTGAACAGTGGGGTATGTGCTGCCTCCCCGGCCCTAGCCTGCTGCAAACAGATTGTTAATCAAAAGACAGTCTAAAAGAATAGTCAGTTGGGAGATTCGGTCCTAAGGGCAGCAGGCTGCCCCCGGTACTCATGCGCAACTCCCACTGGCTTCCACGGGAGCTCGCGGGAGCCCTCACTGAGGAATTTGACTTTATTAAGTACTAGAAGGTTTCTGACTGGACTCTTGTGGAACAAATCTCTAACAAAGGATCAGATTTTATTTTTTTCTTTTTTTTTTCCCCTTCCCCCCGCCCCCCAGATTGTATCCCGCTCCAATTAAAAATAAAATGACATTTTTCTTAGCTGTCATGCCGAAGCACAGTGATTTTGCATGCAAAACACATTAGCAACCGAGCACACTTCAGGTACTGTAAACTGGGGTATGTCAAAGCTACTGGATCCCTAGATAAACCTGGCATCCCTCAGCATTCTGCACGTACACCAAAATCAAGACATTCAGAGACCTCTGTTTGGGATAGGGGATTTTGATTCACCATATTTAAGTGTGAGATCATGTTAAAAAAAAAACAAATAAACAAACATAAAAATGATTTCTTTTTAATATGCAGCAAATTAAAGAATTTCTAAATCTACTGTTTTGTTCAACCCCAGCTCTGCTCAATCTCTGAGATTTTAGTGAGCACTGGCAATTTTTTCTCCAGTTGAAGCATACCTCTAAAGCCACACTCCAAAATAAATCAGTGTCCCTAAAAGCCACCCACTTAATTTTAAAAGGGAAGAGTTTCACTACTATTTGTTAACAACCTACCCTAAATATTTCTTTTCCTTTGGTTTCCATAGATATTTTTTTTCTACAGGTTTTCTTAACGTTTCCCATGCTGGCTCTCAGCTAACAAACATCCAGACCCACCTACCCAAGGTCTTCCCGGTGTGCCCTTTAGTCTTTTGTCTACATGGCAGATCAAAATTCAAATAAAAAAAAAATGTTAGAAGACGGAGGATTTTATGTTTTCTTATCATATTCTCTTTGACAAACAGGGGCCAAGATGGGAGGTAACTATCTAATTAACTTTAGATGTGCCTAATGTAACTCCATTATCATTGATGAGTCTTATGGAGAGACACTGAGAGGGAAATGTGCCTTCTAGAGTTTCATTGTGGAGCCAGCACTATTAAAGAATATTTCAGTATTTAGGCCCTGAATCAGCAAACTGCTGGAGGTTATGCGTACTATAAAGCCTGCAAGTCATCCCACAGACCTGTGTGGGAAGGCACACGTGCTTACACCACACACGAGCCCAAGTTGTCTCCGAGCTGAGGCCTCGTAACCCAACGCTTACTTACAAAGATTCCTAAAAGAGACACGAAAATTTGCCTGGGGCTAAAAGCTGGCACATTGCATTGTTTCACTCCGAGCCCACGCTTCTTTTGTGTTTATTTTTGTGTTTATTTTTATGTGGCATTTGCTCCCGGTGCGAGAGGGGCGGAGGGCCCTGAGGATGCTGAGCACGCGAGGGGCCACCAGCCCACCACCTGCAGAGATGGATGGGCAGTGCCAGCCCGGCCACCACCCGTCTGCAGGCTGGGGGCCCCTTGGCCAGGGAGGGCCATTGGCTGCTAATTGGGAGGGTGGCAGTTTTAGCATCGCCCAGGTCACCCACAGCTGGCTGGTTGCAGCACATGTTGCACGCAGACTAATAATCAACACCCAGAGCTGAGGGGTGGCTTTAGCTCCTACCCATGTCCCTAAACCCACGTGTTGTCACCCAGCAAAGGGCACATGATTAACATGCAGCAAATCCCTTAGATGTTGAACAAACCCCAAATCCCCTTCCAATAAGTTCCAATAAGTTCTGTGGCAGTCAGTAGGACCAGGTGCTACTGAGGGTTTTGTTTTGAATAAAATTGTAGAAGTCCAAGATATTGATGCTTCCATGACAAGGGGGACACAAAGTGTCCATTTAGGACACCTGGGTATTTTTTTTTTTGGATGATTTAGAGTAAAAGTGGTCCATACCTATCTCTGAAGAACTTAAGCCAAACACAGCATGTCAGGTAGCAAAGAGGCAAGCATTCCTGCCACCTGCACCCTGCACCCCACAGCCTTGCTCCGAGCCTTGCTGCCTATGGAAGAGCCACTCAATCCCACAAAAGCTTCATTGACTTCCATCATCTTCCAGAGAGAAGGTTTACTTATATGAAATCAATGGCAGGCTCCGGGCTTTCAAGCAAACTGATACCCACTTGGGTGTCTCTGTGTATAAACCAACCTCTTTTTGCAACAAAGCTAATGTATACAACGCTTAGAGGGGGCCAAAATATTTGCCTTCTGGAGAAGCCATGCGATTCCTCCGATTTCAACAAATAATCTGACCCAGGTAACTTTTCTCTATCTAGCCTTATGCTAATCAGAACAGAGAGGTCTATAAATGTACTTAAAGAGACAACTAAAAAAAAAATTAATCTGTGGTTTAACTTAAAGGTCAGCTCAATACATATTGAGAAGTCAACTGAAATTCTGCCATTAAATATAATCACTCCTCCTAGGGTGGCAAATACCGTGTGGTAATACCCACCAGGAGCCAAATCCTGATCTCAGATGAACAGAGGACTGGAGCTGCACGTGGATGGAGGAGAGCAGGGCTGACCTTGCATGCAGAGCCTTTCCGATCTGAGCCTCCAGGTATTGAGATCTAGGCCACTGGAAAAGCTCCTTTAAATTCCATAAGATGTGATTAATATCACCAGATATTTAAAAAAAAAATTAAAACTTTTAAAAATTTTAAAAATTTCTGTGTTTCTTTTTGGACTTTTCCCAGCTTTCTGGATTCCTGCTTCTGAGCATTTCGCACAACTCTAAAGAAAAAGGAAGAGATTTTTCTATTATCACATGTCTACCAGAGTGAAAGACTTCGGGAAATAGGAAACTGCCCCAGCCATCCCTGTAAAATCAGGAAAAGTGAGGACAGCCGTAGGACTCTGAGCCCCCAGCTCTTGTTTCTTGGCTCTGTGGCAGGCATCCATCCCAAGCCATTATTCTACACACCATCGTTCACAACCCCAAACCAGTTTTCCTATTCTCTAATAGAAAGAAGTAAATTGAATCAGGCTTAACTAGCATTTTATACATGTATAAACTTATTCTTTAAATTGTAATATATGGAAGGTACATTATAGGCAGTACCTTCTGAAATAATAAAGACTTGAGTGCAGGGGTGGGTGGAGGGAAGGCACAAAGGTCAGATTTAAATCCTGAAGGTAGCATAAAAAATTCAGATAAAACTGTATATATTTTTGTATAGCATGTGTCCTGACAGTGTCACCATCAGCATGGGCTCCAGAATTCATAATCCACTGTGCTATTTTTTAAAATAGTTTGATTTGTTTATTAACTGTGCTTTCCTATTTCCATGAGATATAGACATCGACAGTGAATAGACCTTTTCTAATTGAACTGATAGCTTGAAAGTGAACATGTCCTTGAATTTACACTGAAAGATAGACAGTGATTATTTATAATAAGGGATTTAGTCAACTGCCTTTCCATTTGTACAGCAAGGACTTTATCAACAGACCATGTTTAGGTAAATAGTGCCAAATAAGATAAATTCTGTATTAAAGGACGAATGTCTCGCAGTGTCAGATGTACAAGGAAGAGACATTTGGCTGATGATATGTCCTGTAAGTATAAAAGAGAGTATTAAGATAACACTTTATGCTAGCATTAATACATCAAAGTTCTGGACTGACCTGTTTCATCCAAAGTGAAAGTGAGGATGCTCTTAATTCCTATCTAAGATTAATTTAATTCAGAAGGCATTCAGCCTTATGTCCTGTTTTGCAGCTTTATAAGAATTGCTGGATTTGCAAAATAGCACGGCTGTATGTACGTTAATAAATGGTCTGTATTTGTCTAGCCAGAGTTGAAGCCTTTCTTTAAAAACACACACACACACACACACACACACAAAACTCTGGCTCTGTGAGCTTGCTTTGCCCACAATATTAGAGCTTAGCTATCTCCTTGCTGAAGGGCCTATTTGTCTGCTTTAAGTGAAATCACTCAATTCTCAAAAGTCAGTGGAGGACTTTGGAAGGGGGAGGGCTGGGAGAGGCCACTCCAAATAAGTTCCATTAATCAAAAGACACAGTCTAATGTAACTAATATTTTACAATTAGAGAAGACAAGATGGAACTAAAAGCCATCTATCTCTCTTACACCACATGATCATCGATTCATAATCAGAAGACTGAGAGTCGCACAAAGATGCATTTACAGGGGCTGGGGGAGGGGGCTTGGTCGGAGCCGGAGATAATGAACACGATGAGAAGGAGCGGCGCTGAAGGCTGGGGAAAGATGACAGAGTGGTTCAATGGTGACGGATGACACGAAGATGAGTACTGATACCTGACAGGCAGCGAATGATGACTGCAGTCCTTTCCCACCATTATGATCCTCAATTATCTTGGTAAGGACTAAGAGGGGAGAGAGAGAGGAAAAAAAAAAAAAAAAAAAGCCGAAGTGGCTCAGCCCATCCGTTTATTTATAAGCTGGGATAATGCTAGAGTGTGCCAGGCTGCTGGGAAAGGCCACCTTTTCACAATTTGATCAGCACTTTATAGGAGCTGTAGTTTTCATTGTCAGCGCTCATGGGCACAAGGGGAAACGGGTAAAATACAGTGCTTGTCCATCTGTTTTGTAATAAAATTCCTAAATCTTCAAAGGGAGTTATTTTTTTTCTTTCACTGCCACCTTCAGGAAAAACCCAAAACCCTGGGCTAACAAAAAAAAAAAAAAAGAGAGAAAACTCACTTTGTATTTGCACGTAGAATTAGCAGGCTGCAGCCTCCGTTCCCAAAATTACGCGCACAGATTTACCCCAATGTGTAAGAGGCAGTGGGGAACGAGCCAGCGTGAGCAAGAGCCGGAGCTGCGAGGAACGCGGGAGCAAAGTGAAGGGGAACTTTTAAAGATTCCTCATTGATTTAGGGAATTATTAATAAAAAGGGAAGAAAGTTCGCTCGAGACTGCTTTGTAGTTGCAGAAGATGCCACAGGCTAGCATTTCTATACCAAAGAATATGCCGTTCTGCTACATTATTTATTTTTAAAGACACAGATCTCCCAGCTATGTTGGAGTCATTGCTTTTGAGAAAAAGAAAAACAAATTAAGATTAATGTTCTACACAGCTCCTGATAGCAGTAAATATTTGATCAGAACAATTCACATTTAAATGTTGACATACTAAAAATCATATTTTGGAAGAAATATTGCTTCTTCATGCTTTAACTGTAACTTCCTTTTCCTGTCCCTTTCCTCTCTTGTCCTCTTGGAGAAACAAAGTCACGCAAGGTAGTGCCACATTTCCCACCCATGGGGGAAAAAAAAAAAAAAAAAAGAATGAAACCAGGTCAAAAACAGCTCCGCTTTTAAAAAAAAAATATAAAAAAAATTCACATGTATTATACAGGTTACATGTGCTCTGCAATTTTGCCTTTTTCCTCTCGCAGCTTTATCCAAAGGAACAGGCTGCTTGGTTTGGTGACACAAGGGGCAGCCCCCTGCTCCAGGGACAGTTCTGCGCTGGCGGAGGTGACCACGGTGGGCTGCCCCGCACAGCCCCGCTCCCCGCCGGGCCCTCCCCCTGGGGCACAGACACTCAGCAAAGGTGCCACGCTGCACATTTTGGGGTGGTGACAGTCTGGTCCATCGTAGGGACGGGCTTTCCAGGTCTGTCTGCAGCACAGCCTGATATCCAGGGAACAAACCAGCACAGAGCCATCTATAGCAGCATCTTCTATATGCATGGGTGAGCACCAAGAACCTGGTAGGCAACCTGAGCCTTCAGGCAGCTTAAATACCAACACACCAGGCTTCACCTGACCCCGTGTAAAAACTTCCCCTACACTTTTCCTGGCTCTGGGACAGCAGCACAAGTATAGCAACAAACAAGACAGAAAGGAGCTGCATCGTCTGTGGTAGCGGCAAAAATCTCCCCGGTCCCATCAGTTCCCATTGGCCAAGTAGCCTCTGGTGGTACGCATTGAAGTTCAGCAGGTGTTTCTCATCAACAGAGATGATTAGGGTGAAGGAGTTCTAGATTATGGCTATGTACGTTAAATAAAATAATAGATTGGCGGGAAAACAAAAAAAAACAACAAACAAACCAACAATGGTGAGAATTAGCTTAAATATAGTTGAAAATGTTTATATTGGTAATATATCTTAAAGCTCTGCCTGTGCACTGGACTGCTGAGACATAACAGGCACTGGGGGGTGGGACTCGTTCCAGCTGGCAGCCTCCATGCTAAGGAAAGGCAAGGATCTACCAGGGTACGTGTCCATGGGGCTACACGGGGCACCGTTTGGTTGACAAACGGCTTGTCCCTGGAAATAGACCGCTTGGAGCTGTTTTTTAATTTTGATGTCTCCCACCCTTGCTTTTCCCCAGGGATCACACATGCTAGACCAGGCTTGAAAGCAACACACGGAACAAATCACGCTTGCACCAGGAACACGGCGCCCATCTCACAGGCAGCGTGTGCACGACGAGATGGTAGAAGACCATAAAAGCAGCATTTCCCAGATTTCCATTTAGGAATCCTAATTGTGAACAAATGTCCTTAATCTGCCCGCTTCATACATCTGAGATAAAAGACAGGTTGAATCCATGATCATCACCCTAATTAGCCCAAACAAAAGCTCCAGATGTGAGAAGCATGGTTCTAATGTAGGGGTCTTAATAGCAATTGATCAAATATCTTATAGCTATAACTGGTTTTCATAAATAACATATCCTCAAAAGTGATGATAACTGCCACATTATAAAATGGATTTTGTCAGGAATTTTTTGCAGGAGCGTGTGCTTCACTTGTGCACAAGTTGGACCCATCTCATTGCAATGTTATTTCAACATTATTTGAGGCAAAAACAACGTCGCCTCCATCAGTGGGTTCACAATTGTGTAAAATTGCAATATCATAGTGATTAATTGGGCTAACTTAATCTGTACATGCAAATTAAGTAATTGCACACACAAATACCTAATTTAGCATGTGCACGCAATAGTTTAATTTGCACATACAATCATACTCTTTGGGTAAATGAGGTACACAATTATGAACAATTTTTTTTTCTGCCCTTCTCTGTATGTGTAAATTCTCTGAGAAAAAAATTCTCATTATTTATATCGAATGCAAAGAAACAAATATTTCTTGTATCTGCCAATATCACTTGTGTTTTCCAATTGGCAATCAGAATAAACTATGTATACTTATGAACTAAAAGGCAAACTAATAAAACAGATAAAAAGGGAAAAGAAAAATACCTTACAACTAAGATTTGGTTGGTTTTGCTTGAATACAATTCTAGCAAGCAGGAGTCTCAGAATTTTGCTTGAATGAGCACTGCAAGGTTGAAGCTTTAAACTAAATTTTGAAAACTTTTCAGAAAATAGTCTGATAAGTTTTATAGCAAAAGATTTAGCTATTAACGTAATAGTAAGATTCTGATATTAACATAAAATTAAGATGCTAAGGTTTGTTCTGCTAGCAGTCTGGTCCACGAGGGCACTGTAACGGCTGCCATTCAACATATCAATATCAACTAAAGTTTACCTTTTTATTACCGTTACAGCTTTTTCACAGTGGCAAATAAATACTAACACCTAAAAACCGCATTAATAATTCCATGCAAATTAACCAGGAATTATCTTCCAAATGATAAGGGGGTTTAAAAAAAAAAAAAAAAAGAGAGAGAGAAAAAAAGAAGAAAGCCGGGCTGTAAACAGAGTTCTAACTACACAATAAGTGACCAACTCAGAAATAAAAATTTTGCCGGGCGCTCCACTAAAAAAATCTATCAAACGTCTCATTAAAATGCCCATTACTGGCGGTTTATTGCGCGTTCGCTCGCTATTTGGACCGAAAGAAAAAGCATATATATATATCTTTATGTATTTACACACGTCTCTCTATCTGTATCTCTCGGTCGCTGTGCGGCGGGGGCGGTGCGGGAGCCGGCGGGAGCCCCCCGCGGCCGCGGTGCGCGGAGGGCGGTCTGCAGCGCCACCTGGAGGCAGCGGCGGCGCGGCGCAGCGCGGGGGAGCGCGGAGCCGCCGGTTCAAATCCCGGTCACCCCCTGGTGCTGCGACCCCGCGGCCGCTCCGCATCCCCCTCCACCCCCCCGCCATAAGAGGGTGGGGGTCCCCCTCCTCCCGACCCTCCCGTAGCCGCGGTTACAAGGAAGCCAGGAAGGATGCGAATTGCGGGTGGTGTTGAAGCACGGCCTTGGCACGGAGCAGGGGGGGACGGGGGGAACCCGCACCCGAAGGGCAGGGGTGCGGGTTCAAGCTGAAAAACCTGCCGAGAGGACAGAGACACATTGCGGGGCTTATTTTCTAGGTGGCAGCGCTGGCAGGGGAGGCTTCGCTCCACCTCAAAGAGCCACCACGTTGAATGTTTAACCCTTGGCTGTTTTGGGGGAAAAGCTGCCTAATTTCAGACCTTCTGCGTCAAGATGAATAGGGGCAAAAGAATTGTAGCCATACAGCTTTGAGTTTTGCAGCCTCCCCAGCCCATGGAGCGCGGCCTGAGTCCCAGGACACCCCCGCAGCTTTGGGCTCAGAGCACGTTTTTGCTCCTCACTCCATCCCTCCTGCCTCCAGCAAAGACAGGGCGAAGGAAGTGCTGCTCACCAGGACCTCTGCTCTGGGGCCAGCCCTCCATCACCTCCTGGTTCTCAACTGACTACTTCTAGTTCCTCAGCAGACACTACCAACTTAAAAAAAAATAATCATATATTTAGCAATAAATATAGTACAGCTTGTTCCTTTCTGCAGGCACAAAAGCACTACAATGCCAGTATGAGCATCCCATGCCCCATTTCACAAGGGATGAAACTTCCCCTGGTTTCTGTGGGGATGGGCTGCAGAGCCCCCCCAAGGGAGGGCACCGGGACAGCATGGGTGGGCAGAGGGGCTGGTGCCCCAGCAGCACGTGGGTGCAGCCTGGCCTGGGGCACAGACGTGAAAACGAGATCAAATTTTGTCTCGAAGCTATCTGAAACATCAAAACACTTTCATGGTCTTGGAACTGATGCGAGACCTAATCTTGGCCCCAGTAATATCAGACAAAAACTCCTTAAATTAAATACGGAGCTCTTCTTTCATCCTCCAAAGGAGGAACTTTGATATGGCAAAAATAACTAAGCGAGCAGAAAGAGAGAAATGAGAGGAAAGGTAAGGTTGGAATTAAACAGAAAGAAAAAAAAAAAGTAAATCACATCACTAATTGACTCAATTCCTGGATTATAAAGCCAGAAGGCACCACTGAGATCACTCCTCCTGACCTCCAAACCTGTGCAGTCTAGAGGACTTCCCGGAATTAATCCGTGCTTTGAGCCTAAGAGCTGTGGCTGAACGAGACGATAAGTTTCAGAAAAATACCCTGTCTGCATGAAGCATAACCTAAAAAGAATCCGCTGAAATCCTCATTACTTTGTGCAAACAGCTGATGTTCTTGCAGGCAGAACTCTTTTCTGTCAAATGGCCCTTTGACATAAAGTTTGTGCTCCAACTGCTTGTTAAACTAAACTCCCTGGATAAACTAACAACGAACCCCAATCTTTTCACTTTTCCAAGGCACTCTGTCTATCCCTTGAGCATCTTCATAGCTCTCCTCTGAACCCTTTCAAACTTGCAGGCCAATACTCGACGTGGTAGTGCTGATCACACCAGCGCTGGCTGCACTAATGGCTCCACTTTCAGCACTCTCTGGTGGGACTTCCGCAGGTTGGATTAATCCCAGAGCCAACAAATGGCACGTTCTTCAAGTATATATATTCCCTATGAGCTTCCAGGGGTCCTGCTCCTCAGCGCGGAGGTGCCCACCCGTTCTTTAGGTGTGACTTCTGATCTTACATTTGGCTTTAATTATTTCTGTGCAATTTGGCCCAATTTATGGAGTAGAAACTTGATACAGAGCGGTGTGGATCACTGTCCTCCTGGCTGTGTATCTCCTTACTAGCCACAACCTCTGGGCTAGTTGCAAACTTTCCAAATTGCCAGATTTTCTACCATGCGACTGATGAAAAAAGGCCCCAAGAAACAAAAAAAAACCCTACACATAAGATCAAAAATGGGACAGTTCAGGACCCTACCATTGAATGCCACTGATAATAATATATAGTATTTTTCATCAGTAAACTTTGAAGTGTTTTCAGAGAGGGGTTGGATTCAGCACTGGTATTTTACAGACCAGGACCATAGAACTCCAAAGGTGACCAACGTCCCTGGGGCTACCCCATAAGGTGGTGGCAGAGTCAGGAGCAAGCCCTGAGACTCTGGAGTTTAACGGAACACGGAATCCACCAACCACGCTCCCAATTTAATAGCTCCCTACTAGATTGGCCCTTTTTAATCCATTCAGTACACGCTGTATATTAATTTCCCAATATTAATTTGGAATGATTCATTGATTTGGAATGATTCATTAATTTGGAATCGGCTTGTAGTAGTCAAAATGTCACACCGCAGAAGGACAAAAGCCACGCAGAAGTTTACCACCCCAACCTCGCTACTTTTACCAAACCAACTTGCAATCCCATCAAAAAACCACATTGAATTTGACAAGGTTTGTTTTCACAAACACATATTGATTGGCATTAATTATGTTTTCCACCATTAATTCTTTATGAAATGAGTCTGAGCTAATCTATTTCATTATTTTCCCCAGACAGAAGGAAGTCTGGTAATTATTTAGGTCGCGAGATTGCCTTACTCCCAGCTTTCTGAAAGTTCATCGTCCAAAACTTAATAAAAGCCAGGCTTAATTGAAGCCTCTGCTTTTTCTCTATTTATTAAAATGCTTTGACTATTGAAATATCTCCCTGTTTCCTAACGGGTGGGTGCCCAGCCCTCGTCTCCTGCCCAGGAGGAGAGCCCACCCCAAGCCCTCCGACGGGGGATGGAGGGACAGAGCCCCACGTGCTGGGGCAAGGAAAGGAGACAGGTGACGTGCCTGGAGCTCAGTGTGTGATAAAACATACAGCATTTTAAACAGCATATTTTAACCTCTCGAAAGGCCCCGGATAGCTCAGATCTAGGTCTGGGCAGGTGGGTAACAGCCTGGGCTGCCTGCGGTGGAAGGTACCTCTGAGCTTCCAGGAGCTGCGTTGGTAGACACGACAGGAGCCGGAGGAGTCATTAGAAAGGACCTCCCCGACACACTGACACACGCCACCCGCGCAGGGTCTAAAAGCAGATTCTTGTTTGGCCTTCAGATGGCACAGGCACCACCAAAAGGCCGTCCATCACCGGGAGGCTGAAAGGCAGCCAGTGCCATCCTTTTCCCTGTGACACGGGACGGCCAAAGCTCCTCAGCGACCGCACTGACAGCCCCACTCCTGAGCAGGGGGGTCTTCCCCCGCTCTGAAACCTGCTGCTGGACACGCTTTCTGCTCTGAGCACTCCTCCCCTGCCCCGGGGAGGCAGGAGCTCCCGTTTCTTTTAACACAGATAAAGGCTTCCAGCAATACAGTCTCCCAAAAAGGTGCAGAAAGTTTCCCCGACGTAAGGACAGAAATTAGCATTCACCTTCCTTCTGTCACTGCGGCTTTTAGAATCAAGTTTAGACCAAGCAAAAATAATTGCAAAAGGGTAATATAGGGATATTTAATTTGAACTAGAGTGAACCTACTAGTTTAAGGAAAGATACAGCCTTTAGCCAGACTGTTCCCTGTTTGCTCATCCAATAGCTTACAGAAGGGAATAATGCTGTCACCAGAAATGACACGGGCTCCTCAAGCCGTTCCCAAGGGAAGAGCTGGACCCTGCAGGAGGTCTGGAGCACCCCCCTGCTGTGCCGAAAAGCTGTATGCCACCACGGCGAGTGCTGAGAAACCCACAAGGTCCTGGTTTAATTTGTCCAGACTCAACTCTTCCCCCCCCACAGTCTGCACAGCTTCCCGAGGAGCTGGGGTGCTGGTGGCTCCGCTGCCACTCACATGTTTTTCCCTGTTTCCAGGGACATCTCAAAGGAAGACTTTCATTGCCCCCCCCTTTCACTTTTTCCGCCCGCCCCCCCCTCCCCTTCCTTCCTCTCTTATCTACTCCCAGACAAGATCTCTGGTCCCTTTGGAGTGATTTTGGATCATGCCTTATCCCAGGTAGATGCAAGGACGCATTTGGAAAGTTAGTCAATAGGACTGTTCTTCGTGTGTAATGTTAATTTCAGTTCTACAAACTTTCTCCTGATTTGCCCAGGGACACGGTGGGTATCTCTAAAGAGCCTCCTGCCTCACTTCACCTCTAGGTAATGTTGGAAGCGTATCTTTTAGGAGCATTATGAGAATTAATTAGTGAATGCTTCCCAAACTGTTAGGCAAGCGGATACGTTACTATTATTATTCTCTTCGTGCAATTTATTTCCTTGCGACGTCCTCTATTGAGCCAGAAGCCAGGATTCCTCCGTGGCATCCCAAAAGGATGTGCTGGAGGCAGTGGATCAATTAGTTGCTGCGATTCTAAAGCCATAAGGCTCCCTGGATGGCTCCTGCCACCCCAGCCCTCCCTGCAAAGGGGCAGACACCAGGCAGGGCTGGTCTCCTACTCACCACGTCCAGCCCACGCCAGAAGAGCCGTGACAGACTGACAGCCTGGCATCAGGGCGACGCTGAGATGGCCCCGGCAGCAACTGGTCGGACTGGTCCAAATGTCTACGCGTTCCTGCCCGCTTGCTGCTAACCCTCCTGTTGGAGCCCCAGATCACCAGGTTTCTACCCACCAGTTGACCACGAAAGCAAAAGGGAGCACTTTCAACGGCTGCAAACTTCTTACCCATCACCTAAGTTTCCTTCACCTTCCTGCACTATCCAAACCATTTCTCCTTAAAATGGCTCAAAACCAGCTTTTGGTCCTGTAAAAAGCATACAGAATGTCCGTATACAGTCTGTATACAGACTTCTGAGCAGTTGGCAATTATAACACTAGTGATGGTTTACCTGCTTTTTTGGGCAAAAGAACAAATTGCACTTTGGTTTCCAATACAATCCTACTTAGTCTGCTCTTGATTGAATGCAGGATGCGTAATTACATTAAGAATTAATATCTAGTTTTAATATGTTTTCCAGGGTCCTCTACAAGACAACTTTTTCTTTTGGCAACCTCAACACCCATAAAACCCAGACGTAGACTCTTTTTGCAGCAGTAATCTTTCCTTGAACATATGACATGCTATTTCTTCTGAGATTGTATGTTAGCTAAAGGAAATGTGCTACGCACTTGGGGATTGATTAACGTGAAGTGTAAAAAGAAAGGTGGGGGGGTGTGTTCTTTTCCTTAGGAATTTTTTTTTTTTACTTTTCAGCAGAAAAAATGTGACTCAGAAGTATTCTGTGATGACTCACAAGAACAATAGTTTAGTGCCTATTGCTTCCAGTTCCTTCCTATAATGGCCAGTTTCCACATGTGGACCACCAGGACTGGGATCAGAGTTGCCTTCTTTTGGGAGTATTTTCATTATTGGCAGGACATTCACTAGCACCAGATTCACAAACTGAATCAAGAGGAGAAAGAGTGGGAAGTAAAATAAATTGCTGTATGGGGAAAAACAGATTGAGAGGTCCTGGCACGCCAAAGGAATAAAAATCACCTCTCTGGCGATGGTTGATATATCTGGGAGAAGTCCTTGTCTTGGATGCACTCTGTAGAGAGGGAATTAAACATCATATCCAAAAAAACAAATCAAAACCCCACTATAATGCATTTATTTCTTGAATCTCGTTCTGAAAGTCAGTTTCTTGATTTGCAGGAACCTGACTCATGATATTGGATTTCTTGAGGTTGGCAATGACAGAGATGCACCTAAATCTCCTTCCTCCCTCTGCAGCTCAGCTATCGAAAGGAGGCTCTGGAGGACAACAAAGTCACAGCCACCCAAACAACAGCTCTCACAAGAATCACCAGCAGCACTTCTAACTGTGACTTCACAGTTCTGCAGTTGCAGGCCATCTGAAGTGTTCTTTGTAAGTGGATATATTTGGTAAATAAACGTTGCTTTGAAAAAACAAGCCCCTCCATAAAATCAGTCCTAATAAAAAGTAATGTTAACGTTTGTCTTCAAGGACCTGACGCTACATCTGGTCAGTTCAGAAAGTACAGGTAAAGGGAGACAACAAGCTCCTCCTGACGGCCACTAAATGATCTGATGAACCAGGCAAAGTCTCTGACTTGGTTACTCCTGGGCTTGTAGGTCACACAACTACTTTTCTTCACCGTACAATCTATGAGATAAATTCAAAACGAGTATTTCCTTATGCATTTAACAATGAGATAGGGTAACCTTTGCCTGCCTGCTCTGAAGACGAGGAAGTCCCTACACCGTATGGCCATTACCCGTTCAGCTTTCCCTATAGAAAAGGCTTAAACGTCATATGATGTAGCTTTGTTAGAAAGGCAATAGGCAAAAACTGCATCATCAGAGACAGAACCACCTGACACAATGCACACCAGGGGACCAGCTTTCCCTGGGGAGCCTTCTACCAGCCTGGAATCCCTGTGCTTATGCCAGGGGAAACAAAAAAAAAAAAAAAAGAAAAAAATATTAAAAAATAATTTCAGTGGCTCACTGGGCCCATCCCAGGGGTGGGAGCCTCACAGTCCCTGTCATGGCTCCTGTGCTGGTCTTGGCCAACTGTCCCAATGCCAAGTGACTCCACATGCCAAGTTAGTCACCGAGTGACTCCCTGGCTGCTTGACTTGCAGGCGAACCTCGCAAACTCCTCTTCATTCACCTGGGGAATTGACAAAAACTGCAAGCACTTTCTTTCCTACCAGCTTCTTCCAAATGTGAAGTTGATGACCGGGAGACAAAAAACTCCCTTAACGTATCCTATAGTCAATTACTCTTCTTTCCTACATAATAGAAGTCTGAACCTGTGCAAGATCTGCAAATAATGCATTTTTGCTTAGCTCTGTCCATGTCATTTGACATCACCTGAAGTTTGGGGTTTTATCACAGCATTGTTCTCTTTTGAAAACAGACCATCATTATTATTTCTGCTTGGGCTATTACTCTCCTTTGGCTATGTAGAGTTTGTTACAATTGTTTATTACTTCTACAAAATGTCTCATATTATGAAGAACAATTCTTACGTATTTCACGCCATTAAATTAACCATGGAAAACATTTACATATGTCTGGCATGAAACTTTTGTGAACAGATTCCAGTTAAGTCCTAGTTAAAAGAACTTTATGTGCAATAAAGTCCTCAAAAATATTAAAAATCATATTTAAAGCATTCTCATAAAATGCGTATTGAGAAAAGACAAGTTTAATTCTCAAAGGCTCCATTATTGAAGCAAAAATTAATATTTGTACTGTTTCTAAATTGGAATAAAATTGCAAGGATGCAAACACTATCCTATATCATAATCTATAAACCAGTCACAAATGTTAAATCAACTGTAAAAATGATTTAAAATCTACATGACTAATTTTATTAAACTGATTTAAAATCACATTTGTGCTACCTTCATTTATTAACTGTATTTCAGACAACACTGTGTTTATAATGGATTTGCATGAATACAGATATATATGGAGAAGAAACTGTTAAAAGGGACAAGACCTTTCCTCTTCTGTGCATGTTTTCTTAGCACATGCTTGTGGTGAGCACAAACATATAAATTAAAGATGCAGAGGCCTTGTTAGGTTCTGCAGTCAATTCTCTGCAATTTTATGGTTGTTCTCTTCAGTTTGCTTATTCATAACACGATTTTTGTTCTTTGTTCCAAGCTTAGAAAGCAGTTCACAAATATTAATTAATATCTGTAAAGCTGTAGCCATTTCGAGTACCATTCTGGCTTCTGGCAGATGGGGGAACTGTGGGCTGTGGTTTTCCATTTAGGTCTAGCACAGATCCGACTAAATCAACAAAGTAATTTCTGGTTTACTTTGGTGAAGCCAATTAGAACTCGCAGGTGATCTTGAGATAGATAAGAAGGGGTCGTATGAAAATTTTAGGGAGCTTTCCAATTATCATTTCAATGCCTTGGGAGTTAATCCCAGCACATGCTCCTCATCAAGCCCCCAGCCTCAGGAATTGATGTGGTCCCTCACCCCAGGGATGGACATCCTTACTGTGAGTCAGTGGCAGGAGAGGGAGCAGCTGCAGGAGTAGCTACGAAATGTACAAAGCTACCAACTGTGGCAAACTTCTAAAAAACAGCAGCAACCATTTTAATAACAAAATGTTCCATGCAACTTTACAGGTGGGAGAGAGTTACAATATAAATGCCCTTCACATGCAGATTAGAATGAAACGTAGGCAAAGGTAGGCTTCTCCAGTCGAAGAACTAAAGGATATATTTCACTGTGATTTTTCTATTTCTAAATAAAGAATTTTAAGGAAAAAAAAAACAAACAACAAAAACCCAGAGAAAAAGCTGTGGTGCTTTGAAGTCTGATGACAGGCACACACATGGTGCAGATAATGTTGTAAGGGTCAGGGTCTGTCATCCCCATGAGCTGCTGGTGTCTCAGCTGGGTGGTGGCACCAGGAGGTCACAATAGTCCCTGCCTAATCCTTGTGGCAGAGAGACTCTGCTGCTGCCATCCAGCAGCACTGAAATCTAAGTGTTTATTAAAGAAAGAGATGCAAAGCCTTCTCACTCTTCCTTCCAAACATCAGGAATAATGATTCCACAGGAACAGGGAAAATCAGAATGTCATACTCTCCACAGGACAAGATATTTGTGTGTTTGGGTTTTTCTCTCCCTTTAGTGTGTCCCTAATCTAAAGCGTATGTCCCTTCACAAAGAAAACAATTTCTTGCTGTCATACCATGAGACATTACAAAAACATTAAGGATAATTCATGTGCAATTTAAAACAGACCCCACAGAGCAAATGGTGGTCTAATGACAGCACACCACTCTGTGACACCACGGGTCTGGGGATGGTCCTTTGGCCCCAGCAGCCCCCAGAGAGGGGTGTGGAGACATCACGTTCACTGTCGAGGATGGGAATGTTGCAATATTTGCCTTTTTTGCTGCATGACAAATTACCAGTAGCCCTTGAAAGCACCCAGCTGCAGCCCTTACTCCACCAGTGGGGCTGGCAGGCACTGTCTGAGCCTCCCCCACCTCTCCCGGGCTGTCCCACGCAGAGTCACTCCGAGGAGAGGCCAGGGGGGACCTGCTCTTGCAGCAGGGCTTGGTGCACGGTGGGAAAGGGCTGCTGAGATACTTCATCCTCACCATCTCTCTGCCGACAGCAGACCAGCAGGCAGGAATCACCATCCTGTGCCTTATCAGAGGGGTCTGTTGCCTCCATCCCACCTAGGGGCACCACCAGCCCCAGCTGGTCCCAGAGAGATGGCAAGGAGCCCTCTGAGGGGTAGCAGTGGGGTTGGCTCTTGGCTGAGGTTCATGACCGTAGCCCTAAGCTGGAGTCTAAACATCAGGGATAATGTTTCCCCTTCGCTCTGCCCTTCCACCCTCCAGGCCTCCGTGATGACCCTTTCTGCTGTGAGCTCTTCCAGGAGGGCACACACCCGCTCGACGTGAAGGCATGAACCACCCCCTGCAAAACAATTTTCTAGAGTTTTGGCAGAATAATTCCATTCAAGTGAAACACTGCTGGACCCGTCTATGCCCTACTGGAGGACAAAAAGCCCAGCTTCACATCTGTCTTCTTAAATCTGCAGATTTCAGCAACCATTTCTTTCAAGCGTTATCTCCTCCCCGGCACATAGTGACCTTAGACATAAGGAACAATCAGCAGGATTCAGGCAGATAAATATTCTAATGCACTTTATCTTAGAGATGCTGCAAACATGTTTGCAAGACAGACACAGTTACTGCTCCTTCAAGACTCAGTATGACCTTTAACATCATTTTCCCCAAAAGTTAATTTCTGTGATTAATGCAATATACTAAAACCCATAAATCTGATCATTTGAAGGATTCAAATTAGGAATTATTGACAGCTGATAGAACAGAAGTGCAGAGATGAGGCAGATTTTCTCATCTGTCCATCTAAATGTTGGAATATGTATTGATTAAAATATGACATGGTATAGAACCCACCATAAATCTAAACTCTATTAGATTAACACAGGCATTCAATTAACATAAAATGACAACCTAAGAGAAAAGCCTTGAATGTCGGCCTATCTCGGTTTGTAATATTTTAACCCACCTATCTGGGCAAGTTTTGAGGCAGAGATGTGTGCCTGGCTTCACCTTGGCTCTGCACCCGCGGGCGTGAACTGAACCCTCGGGTGAACACAGACCCAGGGCACGGAGGGTGCTCCCTGGTTTTCCACTTGACGGCACTCAAATATTCAGGGCGAGTACAAAATTGTACCCGTGACATGAAAAATTGCCAGATATTACCTAAATGCCTAGTTTTCACGCCCTGACTTGGAGCACGTATGCATGCAGAAAGGTGTGTACAGGCTCAAAGTCTCCCTCAAGCTGCTGAAAACCTTAAAAGAATCTTATACCCCCGTCCCCAGCTGCTCTGCTGCCGCAGCATCATTCCCGACAAGGCTGCAGTTAAGCTGGCTGAGCCCGTCTGTTCCTTTCTCCTTCTGGCCAACTCATCCTATCAGAGCCACCTTTTGCCAGCCTTATTCTTTCCAGTAATCAATAATTACCTTTCTCCGCTCCCTCTGATGACTTCTGGAAGGGGTAGCCTTATGTCACTGTAGCAATTGAAACCATAATCTGTGCTCTAATGAGTGTTTGTCTAGGGTTCATGACTGCAAATGGGAAAGTGTTAACCCAAAGTCCCTGCAGAAGCTGGAAGGGACAGGCTGGCTGGCTGGGGCTATACACAAGCGGTGAATCCTCCCAAGAACAAAATTACTATGTATTATTAGTCTGCATATTATGCTCACATTTTAAAAGTTACTAATTTTCTCTCTTTCTCTCCTTTTCTCCAAAGTACCACTATTTAGAACTATAGATTCATAATTGTTCAGGAAAGCCATTGTCCTTGTTCTCTTAGTACGTCCATTATATTTAATTGTCCTGAAGCCTCTATTCAAATGAAACTTGTTAATATTTTTATTATAAAATTCCATATTTTCCGTGAAGCTACTTTCATATTAGATTTTTCCCTCAAAGAGAAACTCGAGCTCTCAACCAAGAAATTTGCAAACCAGCACTATGAGAAACAAGCGAGCTCAAAACACATCTAAAAAAAACACATTTGCATGTGGATTTGTTACGCAGTCAAATTTTTTTATTGCTTACTTGTAATAATTTTCAATAGCTGATTGAAAATTTGCTGTTCTGAACTGAAAAAGCAGGGTTTTGTTCAAAGGAAATGTGCAGGATTTCAACAATTCTTTCAACTGCCATCCCATTTTTTTCACACTCAGCAATTCACCCCGATCAGCAGAAGGGAAAAAAAAAAAAAAAAGAAAAAATGTTGTTTAATGGGCTGGGATTTTGGAAGAAAAAGCAAGGTTGTTGAAAATTCCCTAATCGACTCTACTGAACGGGACCAACAGCAAAGTGTCAAAAAAGGCTGCTGTGGTGCAGGTCAGGGATGCCGAGAGCAGCGAGCTACAGATGTGCCAGGAGAAAGCCTGATGCAGCAAGATTGCCAGCCTTGTCCTAGACGCAGCTGGTTCAGCCTCTGCAAATAAGATCCACTGAAGTGCTCAAACTTCTGCGTGTTTTCATAAATCAAACTAAAACCCTCCAGCTTCCCCCCCCACACCCCCTCCTTTCTCTTCTACTTTTGTGCTTAAAGGAGGCCAAGAACCGAGTGAGTACGTAATTAGTATAAATGGAATCTGAATTGTGGCCTCACCCCCAAGAAAACAGGGGCTTCTTGAGATTAATTGGAAAAGCAAAGAAAATAACCTACTTCAGCTCAAACTGTTTCTGAAGTGCCGCGGTAGGCTCCATATGATATGAATACATAACCTTCCTATGATAAATATACAGAACTGATGCTTTTAATGTGTCAGGAGGAGAAACGTGGTTCATGCAGGAATGAAGCACTTGAGGTATGCAGAGCATCCCTGCCTCCTGCTGCACACACTGGTGGGTACCAATCCCGTACCTTGACACTGCCTCTGGGACACATCCCTGGCCCAGTGGCACCAGAAGAAACCCCAAACACCTCTGCCAGTGCTACCCTGGGGCATGCAGCCAGCAAGACCCTGCTGCACCAGCCCCCGGAGCCAGGCGGGGGGCAGGATGCGACACCCAGTACATACATACAGGGGGATGTATTTCCCCTTCTCGCTCGCTGCTCCCGGCTCATCTCCTCTCTGCCAACTCTCTCCCAAAACTTCCTTCCCTTACTGAACACTGCATTTAGGCCTGTCAAAGGTACAAAGGTACAAAACTGCGTTGTGGTGAGTCAACTGAGCTACTAAGGGAAGTAACTGCAGCAAACTGAACAAACAGGTAAGCAAAAACATCTTGCAAACAATTCATTGACTAGAAGTACACTGCCCCTTCAGACCAAATACCTTCTATGCAAACCAACAGGATGGACAATGGGCTGAAATAAGAAATTGATGTCATCTCTTCCCAGGGATTTTGGCAGCAGAGCCACACTTGGGTCATGCCGATGCTCCATCCCTTGCCAGCTGAAAATTCAGGAGTTTCCTTCTTTGGAAAGAGAAACCAACACAGACTAAAATCAAGGTCCTAACAGACTTAAGCCATTACTCTGCAGGAACTACTGGCAGCCCAGGACACACTCTGCTCTTGTGTCCTCCTCCACAAGGATGAGCCCCTGGCAAAAGATGCCCCTCAGCAGAGCTGCATCCAACAGGCTGATTAAGGCACCTTATACCCCGAGGATGAACACACGTATTTCACACCCTGCACCCACACCAGAGTGAAAGGAAAGTGCACGCCCAGTATATAATCCTGCTTTATGCTATATGGAAATGAGTCATTACTTTTCACCTCAAAAGGTTTGCTATTAGTTACAGTAATTGGGAGGAGAAAGATGGATAAGGAATCACCATGAGATGCCGTATTCTCGCAGCTCTAACAGTGCTGTTTGTAGCTTTGAATGCAGCACCACTTCGGCGTTAGGCAGTGGGTAAGACAGGGATACAGGACTTTCACAGCAAAGATGGCAGGAATCAATTTTTTCACCTTCTGAAGCGGGAAACATTAGTGACAAATTTTACTGTGCATCAGTGACACTCTGTGGCTCTGAAGGCTCTGGGTTACTGCAAAAAGTATTGTGCATCTAGAACACCATCTTGCATTTCACTGATAGACCTGAGTATTAAACACAGCACCTGGTGGAAGTCAAAGATACATCAGGAGTAAGATACTTTTCTCCTCATTCTACCTACAAGAAAGCAGCATTAGCATCACCATCTACAGCAGCACTTCATGGGGAGTGGATCGTGCCCAGCTGAGCCCTCAGGAGGGCTTCCCACCTGGACTGCATCAGCATAGATTTTGCATTTAACACCATCTGCCTTCTCTAGAAACGCACAGCAACACACCAAGGGAACAGAGCTGAGAGGGAAACCAAGATGTACAGAGGGGAAAACAAGTGAGGGAGCTGCAGCACCACAGTCTTGTGGAGCACCAGAAAGCTCATGGGTGAAAAGGGGACACCGAGCAAAAGAGCATCACCGCTTGTCTGAAGTGCCTCTGGGTTTACAAAGACTACCTGAAGCTGAGCTGGCTGATGCACAGGGATGAGCTCAACTCTTGACAGAAAGATGAGACATCCTACTTTGTGTATAATTCCAACTACACTAACTTACATCAGTATTGAATTTAATTTGAATTATGCTAACAGTCTCTCAGGCCCTTCAGAAGGGAAGTAGTTTAATGTCTGCAACATACACTAATGCTGGAAGAAAAATGACGTGCTATTGTGTGTTCAGACATCCATAGTATTTGCTATTTGTTTGGAGTTTTATGGAGTTGGGAAGACAGATGAAAATTTATTTTTTTTTTTGAGCAATGCAAATGATAGCAACATTACTGGATGCCTTGTAGGAAGTCTCAGTGTGGTAGCAAAGCCTCTAGATGTGAATTTTAAATTGAAATTAAGTTTTTCCATTGAAGAAACATGAACTAGGTTGAGTCTGGCTTGGAAAAAAAACACATCAGCAACTTTCCCAACAGACTGAGGGCACACTTCATCACAATGGCATCTTGATCTAAACCTTTGTGATCCCACTGAGACCAAACCCTGAGCATAACACACTGCCCATGGCACCAGCCCGGGAGCTGCTGCATGAGAGCGAGAGGGGCAAGCAGAGGGCAGGAGAGAGAAACGTTGGTCTGAAACAACCAAAGAGGAAGCATCTTCCTAGCATCACTTAGGGAAGGGGGAATGGGACAGTAAAAGCAGTAAGAAGTGTTTTATTTGGTATTTAAGCACAAAGTGTGGACATTGTCAAGAATAAAATTATCGTTCACCCCAGTTTTTCATAAATCACAGAATATTCATGGTTGGAAGGGACCTTTGAGATCATCGAGTCCAAACACAAAAAAAAAAACACACACACCC
>JAOTQQ010000063.1:33343336-33367129 GCA_026546715.1 Gallinago undulata | reverse complement strand
CCCCCAAACCAACCACAAACCATCACATACACCACACCCACCTACAGAGAGACAAAAGCCAACAATCTCGGGCACTAGATCATGCCCTGAAGTGCCACATCTACATGTTTCTTAAATACCTCCAGGGATGGTGACTCCACCACCTCCCTGGACAGGCTGTTCCAGCGCCTGACCACCCTCTCAGGAAAGTCATTCTTCCTCATATCTAATCTAAACCTCCCCTGCCCAACGTTAGACCATTTCCTCTGCTCCTGTCATTATTCCCTTGGGAGAAGAGGCCAACTCCCACCTCTCTACTCCCTCCTTTCCCCGAGTTGGAGAGGGGCTCAGCCTCCTCCAAACTAAAGATGGGTAACTAAATAACCTGGGACAAAAAGCCTTCAAGCCATGAGAGTTTGGGGTGCACAGAGTGCGAAGGAGATTGCTCCTCAGCCTCGTGTAATGGCAGGCTCTGCTTCTTCTCCTCTTCAAGCCCTTCAGAAACCTGGATTCCCCTCGATCCGGCTGGAGTGAGGTGAGTCCTGCCCAAGGTGGACACGGCCCCTGCCTGTACATCTTCAGCAATAGGTTAGCTTCCACTTTTAATAGGCCTTATGTTAAAAAGAGAAAAAAAGAAAGAAAAAAAAAAAAAAAAGGAAAAAAAAAAGGAAAAAAGGTGTTCCTCCTTCTTGTTTGTGGGTTGTGAGCTCCCTCTTGTGGCTCTTGCAAAATTTCCAGCCATTTACCGAGCTCCCTGACGGCAGCTGCAACGTGAAGCCCGGATGGGCACCCACTGGAACTGGCACTCCTCAGGTCCCACCAGTTATCTTCTATCCTACTAACTTCCTGCTTCACCTCTTAAATTCTGCTAAAGCCTTAAATTTAGAAACGTACATTCTCAACTTATGCCCCAAGCCCACACCAGCTCAAAGGAAAGGGTAAGACTGAAGCGTTTCCCTGAGCAGGAGGGCTCTCGGCCAGCCCTGCTGCACCCCCACACAGGACCACAGAGTGGGACGCGTCTCCTGCCAGCTCCACTGGGCGCTGAGGGGTCCCCAGTAGCCCCTCACCTCCTGAATGCACCGCTCATCTGCCATCCTTCACAGCTCAGGCCGGTAGTAGCATCACTGAGCCCAACAGCCCCGTCTCCTTTCTGGGTTTCCTCCCAGCAGCCTTGAAGGGATCTCACCCCCTCCTTGAACTCTCCCACGTCTGGAGCCACATTCCCACGGTGGAAATGGAAACACTTACATTACCCACACTGCCAGGCCACACGTTCCCCCCCGCTCAGTTAGCCCCTTTTCTTTCTGAAGCATCTAACGAGGCAACTTTTCAGGCAGAGGAGACGGAATCGTTCGGGGACGGGTTCCCTCCTGCGAGACTTCCCACCAGCCCTTCCACGAGCAGGGGGACCCTCGCTGTCTCTGGCTCTGCGGAGGCTTTCCCCGCCGCTCTGACAGCTCCTTCCACCCGCTGCATAAATCCTGGTGTTCAGCAGCTGCCCCAGCCCTGACCCTTGGACTTCCCCTGCACGGAGCAGCCGCTCGGCTCGCTGGTAGCATCTTACAGCAACATATGTTTTTACATCTAGTACAGCAGCTACAGAAGGGTTTCCAGAGAGAAGAAAGATATTAAAAAAAAAAACAAACCATGGCTGAAGTACAGCTGACCCTACAACATTATTATTTTTTTTTTTTTACACGGGTCCACCATTTACCTCTGTAACAAGCCAAAGGGAAAGCCCTTCTGGCAAAAGAAAAGCAGCTTCACCAGGAACACATGGACAGGAGTTATCTATGGTTCAACTCGGAGTTGAACTACTTTCATCTTGAATAAAATCAGCAAAGCATCATCCAAACCATCAGCAAAGCATCCAAAGAGAGGAAAACAGAACTATGATATCCATAAAACATCTCCCAGCACCTACTCCCAATAAACCTGGTTAAAAGGGGGAGGCTTGAAGCCCATAAAATGTCAAGGAAAGCACTTGCTAATCATATTCATATGACCAGCTCTACACTGAATGTTGGGGAGGTTTAAACCCCAGCATTGTCATAAAGCTTCCTCTCTTCAACACACCCTTCTAGAAACTGTTTTGTATGAAGATGAGAGGTGTAAAATGCAGAAGAAAAGTGAAAACATTGCAAGACGTGCTGCAGAAATTAGCACTTTTTTGACAAGTGATCATGTTCCCTTTACCAAAGAAAAAAAAAAAAGTCTTCATATTAGAATCTACAGCTGAGTTCCTTCAAATGCTTCTTGGATGTCACTCCAAATGCAAATAGCCAGAGAAGTAAGCCTTATAAAAAGTAGATATATAATTCATCGGTCAGACATGGAACTATTGCTAAATCACAAAAGATGGATGAGTGGCTTTGAAGAATGTGTGTCTTTCAAAGGGGAAGCTACCAGGCTAAGCAGCTCAGTACATTTGAAATCATGGGAACCATACCAAAGTCAGAGAGTAACTGCAGTTTCTAAGAAAACCCCTGATACTCCAAAACTAGAATATTATGTGCCCTTTCTTACACATCCCTCCTAACCACAAAGTACACATGATATGATTTTGTGTGCATCATACACATTTCGTGTACATTAGCATGCGGAAAGCTCTGCATTGTAATGAAAAGAAGGAATCAAAATGTTCAAGTTGCAAAAGAAAGAAAACTTATAAAACTGCCATCTCATGAATGTAATTTATTCTTTTGGAAAGACAAAGGATGAAACATTCCCACAGACCCACAAAGTCTCCACAACCACAGGGCAGGGAAGCACATGAATATGCCAGGCAAGAAGTTTTCAATCCCTGGTGCCTCAGCTAACAATGGGGGAAGGAGTCTTCTCAACCTATTGTCTTCTCCTCGCTCCTAATTGCGGGGACCTATGAGGAACTCAAAGATTTATTCACAAGACTTCCCCTGTAGACAGGGACACCTCAGATAGCCTTCATCCAGTTTTATCCATGGCATGAAATCCAATTTTATTTCTCCATTTTATTTCTTTACAAATAGGAACACCAAGCTTTTAAATGTCTCTTGGGCTATCTATTCCTGTACTAAGGCTGAAGATCCCTCTCATTTAGTGTTTTATTTGCAAGCCCCTGAGAGAAGGAGACCTGTTTAACTCGTAAGCAATGCCACGGGCATATGTTTTCAGAAAAGTCATGGCCTTAGGCAGGTCATGGCACTGTCAAATACTGCAGGCCCATGTTTAGGAGTAAGATGCCATCTCTGGGTGGCTTATATCTCATGGAATTGAAAGAATGGAGAATAAATTAATAGATAATAATAGCAGTACCCAGATGTCATTCTTCTTTGCCTACTACTGCCCCACTCTAGATCAGTAGAGTGCAGCTCCTCAAGTGATCAAAAAGGTGAGTTTCTTCAAATGTGTATTAAAAAAAAAAAAAAATCAGAGCTGAAGCAAAGCTGTCCAGATAGCCGGACGAGTGTGCACACTGCATACTAAATCCTGAGCATGCACCGTCTCAAAAAATAGGACATGTCCCTCGGTAAGGAATCAGAAGAAGCGGTGCAATGAGAACATAGCCATTGATATGGAAATCAGTTTACCTTATGGAGAAACATCTCATTGAAGTAGCTCCTAATTTTTCACCCAGCCCAACTGAATTGTTTTGCAGGCCAATAGAGAGACTGGTGGGATACAAGCGCTGACAGGGGACAGCTCTGCAGCACCCTAACCATTCAGGAGTCTCCAGCAGTGGATGTGGGCATTGCCTGACCCTCCTGGCTACCAAGAGGACACCTTAGGCAGTGACACGCTCCATGTCCCCATGCCACCAACTCTGCCAGAGTTCAACAGCCAGCAAGTGCTCACTGCCCTTTGGTAAAACCAAACTGGCCTGGAGCTGGGCAGGGGGTCACAAAGCTGGAACGGAGGGGCAACATCCTTACAGTGGAGAGAGCAACCAGCTATGACAGAGCGAGAAGGAGCGACTCAGGAAGTGTTACCAAGCTGCTCCTACCCATAATTGGACACCCAAACCAGCACTTAAACATGCATTTATGTGTCTTGAGATTATGCGACTGCATAACAATCTGAATACAGGATACAGACATCCTAAGAGCTTGAAAAGGGGTTCCAAATATGAACTGACTAAAAATATTTCTATTTTTTAAACGATAGATCTGTTTTGCCTCATCTTCTTTCAGAAACTTTGGTTACCAGAAACAGGCAAAATAAGTTTGATGAACAGTGCCCTCACTAACAGCGGACACCGCTGTGGTCATGGGCACGACTGGGTCACCTCTTGCTCAGAGTAGCCATACTTCCTTCTGGAAAACAAGTTTTTATCCAGTATTTGAAAAATAGGCTGCTTCAAAGAGGAAGGGAATCAAATGCCGCATCCATTAGGGATGAGTAGTAAGTGAGCAAAGGCAGAGGGGAGGGATTCTTCTTTCAGTGAGCAGCAGTGATCTGGCAGGAACACATACCCAAGATGTGGGTTACTCTCTCCTCAGCAGAGCAGTGAATTCAGGCCAGGCCTCCTGCATCCTGGATAAGTTTTCTAACTGCTCAACTGGTGGATAAAAGGGCTGTCATCTCCTTCTCTGCCTTTCTGACAGTCTGGCCTTCCGTGGCTTTTGTGTTTTGCTTTTTCTCTCCCCTCACCCCCCAGAATTGCCTCATTCAATACAAAACACAGTATTTTCTACGTTTCATATTATTAAGCAAACTAGAAAAATAAATGCTTTTTGGTTGAGATTGATTTTTTTTTTCCTTTTTTCTTTTTTTTTTTTTTTTTCCCTCTGCAAGACAGCCAAACCAAAAAGTCAATTGTTAGCACAATCATAATAGGGACAGCAGTCTGCACTCAGCATTGCGGGTTACAGAGCAGAGTGGGCCAATACCACATCCCCGAATCCAATTTCCACTTCCAAATTTGGTGAAAGAAGAGATCCGAAGCGATACGCGACCCTGGATCCTTTGACCTCCGAAAATCGCCTTGCCTCTAAATTTGATCTCGGCTTGAAGGCTCGGCTCCCCATCTAAGCGCAGAACCCACATTTGCTACGTGAACTTTTGCTCCCTCCCCTACTTGATTAAGAGCGAAGAAAGTAACAGATGGATCCATGCTGTTCCTTTGTAGCCGGGAGATTAATGTTTGCATTGCATCAGACTACTCGCTCTCCCGCGAGGGAATTCTGCTGCTGTCCCCCCAAACCGGCACCTGCGCTCGCTCCCTCGCTCCGACCGGCGCCTGGGCCAGAAGGGCTGTGTAAGGGAATGCAAAGGGAGCTTTGGTTTGGTTTGAAGTACACTAAACGCTTCGGAAGCACGACACGGTGTGAAAAAAAATTAAAAATAAAAAAAAAAAAAAAAAGCCATGCCTCGAATAGCAAGCTTTGCTGTACTTTTGCCGCTCGCTGCCTCTGCCGTACATCCCCCTGCTAAATGGCTGCCAGGGAGCCCACCCCCAGGCAGGGTGTCAGTAACCAAACCTGGGTGTTTCCTCCTGCCCGCTGAACCCACGGGGAGTGTCAGCACCAAGACAGGATACACTCCAAACCCGCGCCGGCGGTGCTGGAAGCTGGCTCATCCCAAAATCCCCTCCAGGCTCAGCCCGGTGCCCGCAGGTAGCCCTGGCTCCTGCCAGCCACCTTCCCCAGCCCGCAGAGAGGAGATGCTGCGTCTTCACACTCCGTGGTCACGGCTGGGTCCCACAAAGCAACGGCACAATATCAGCGGGGATGAAAAGAGAGGGTTTTGTCTGTGTTATCGGGATTAGATGCTGCGGGTGCCAAGCTGCAGGAGCCTGGAAAGGCTCAGCTGCCAGCCCTCCCGCATCCCGGCTGAATAGGGCTTTGAGTAACCCACAGCTTAAAAAACTCAGATAAAAAGAAAAAGAATTAATTTTAAAAATCAAAAAGTAGCGCTATTCCCTGTAACTTTTGCTGCTTTACCCAACAGTTGATCCTCCTGTTCCCCTCTGCAACATCAGCTGTTTTTCCCTGGGTGTGAAGTCAGGTTTCTGTCCCACAGCCCATTCCTCCACCTGCTTACAGAGAAGGGACGTGTACCCAGAGCAGCCTCGGCCGGGCAGAGCCACACGGGTCACGGTGACCCTGGGAGCTGCGACAGCAGAGATGACACCAGGGAGCACGCCGGGTGGCTTTGGGGGCTGAGAAGAGCCCCCCACAAACTCTGAACACTCACTTCTGCTTCTCGCTGCGACAGAGGATGGACTTTACGTGATTTACTGTGCAGTCTGTGAATTTTAATAACTGCTAGCATTTATCAGGACATCTATCGCACTATATCTTTTGCAGCTGTTGAAAACCAATATTGGTGCTTTCAAAGCAGTTTCATCATAGATTCAAAAAAAGCCTAAAACAAAATTGAAAAACAAAAACCAGCCATATGCCTACTTGACCTAGGATACATAAACCTGTTGTTCAATCCAGAGGAGGGATTACAGCATTACTTTTTAGTAAGTTGCTTTTCATATGGAAATTTCTTTTCACAGTAAAGCTCTGTATTTAATGGCATCAACATAAAAAACATCCCTATTTTTAGTTCCCCGATCATGGACATATAGATTTTTATAGTGTCTGCAAGCATACATTAACGTTAATTTCCCCATTCTCCTTTGTACTTTGTTAATGTCACAATCTGCTGTAAAACCTTGCCAAGTTTCTTAACTGTCATGTTAATTCCGAGACCTAGTCTGCACTCTCTGACATTTCAGGACAGAACATGGCAGTAAAAATAGATTAAAACCAGCTTATAAGTATTATGAAATCTAGAACTTTACAGATGGTGGAATTATATCTGCTGAATGGAAATTTTAGCAACTCAGAACACAATAATATTAGAATAGCCTATTGATTTCTAAGACAAATATTTTCAGAAGTAACGTAATGGTATCTGAATAGTGGGCAAACCCCACAAAAATGTAGGAAAGTTGGGTGGTTTTTTTCTTCTTTTTTTAAAACATCACTGTGAATGTGCATACCGCGTTGGTGCTAGTATTAAGTTTCAAAGCTTTTCTGTGCCATATAAATAAAGGACATAATAAGATCTTGATTTTATTCATGGTTAGTTCAAAGTTCACACAAATTATTTCACACAGGGGATTTGTCTGAGGGTTTTGGCATTATAGAAATGCATTAATGTACTTTAGATATTAAATGACAATGCCACATGGTAAGAAATTTGCACGAATGAACAGGAAATTAGACACTGTTTCTTTTTTTTTTTAACTGATTGCTAAAGAATGCGCTGTTTAAATGTGTACTATCCATTTCAAAGGGAAGCTTTTGCTGATTTCAGGAAGTTTAAAATCAGCTAATCAGAAAGTAATACAGTTAAAGTTAAATATTTTTTTAAAGGAAACTGTTTCTTTAAAAAAAAATCCTTTCCCCTTTTCTTTAAGGAGTACTTATTATTTCCATCATCCTTGTTGAGTTGTTGATGAATAGCTCACATCGTTTGCCAAGCTCCACCCTCTGTCTTTTTTCTAAACCCTTTACTCATTATTTGCTCAGTCTTTTTCCCACAGCCTAGACAGCCTGTCAAGGCAGCTTAAATAAAACACTGTATTAACATTAGGAAATGGCATTCAGTTCCCAATTGATCTCCTAATACTTTATGTTGAAATGATAATTGGTACAGTCTTCATTGAAAAAAAAGAGAGAAAAACTACTTTCAGTCACCACAAGGTATTATCTTAGCTGATGTATTCACGACCAAACAGATACATTTTTAAAATCTCCCCATCTGCTGGAGACTGCAGTTCACAATTCTTTTCAGCTGACATAATCCAGATTGATTCGTTCAGCAGATAAAATTCAGGCCACTTCTGCCCTTTATAGGAGCAACATAATACCAGTCTTTATTCAGTAACAATGTAACATAATGGGATCGGAATGTGCAAAATGACTGTTCTTAAATTACTGTGACACACAAGGGTCCAACACAAGCTGTGGTTTAATGTAAAAAATCATTAGGCACAGATTACTAAAATGGTCCTGCATTAACAAGGTCAAACCAAGACTGTTTATGATATTTTTCAGGAGGCGAAAAAAAAAATATGTTTGCTAATATCTAGATTATGAATGCGTTTTTAAGAGGGGAAAAATATGCAGTTTTTGGTTTTTTTTTTCCATGAAGAAAGTACTGTTTATTCAATAATGAGTGCAACAGTTAAGGATTCTATAAAGACCTTTTCCGCAGAGCCAAGTTAATCTATTACACACTGAAGCACACACACAAAAAATCTAAATATCAAAAGGTTGTCAAGAGAGTTGCCAGAAACGAATATTTTGGTTCATTGCTATATCAAGCAAATTTTGAAGACTGTCAGATTATTATTAACCCGTTCTAGCTCTTTTCTTTTGATATAGCCAGCGACCATTAGAAGGAATTTAGCAAGTTTCCACACCGCTGCAGGGGTTTTGCACCTACATAAATCATTGTTACTTGACAGTACGTCCCTCATACACTTACAAATCAACCTGTCTGCACAAAAAAAGCCAAAGTGAAGGCACAGTAAATTTCACCCTCATTGACAAGTCCTTGCACCCCAAGAGTCTAATGACCATTTAACATCACACAATACATGAATTTTCTTTGTACAGTTATTTCTTCCTATCTGATAAAATCTAAAATTTAGTAAGTCTTATTTAAGAAGTCCATTCTATCATCATGCATGGAAATAAATAAGTAAACAACTGTTTCCCTGTCTATCAAAAAACCTGCTGGTGTTTTCCTCTTGCCTTTGTTTTGGAGGCTAGCAGTACGCGAATGAACCCCAGCATCACAGGCAGGGGCTAGGCTTGTCCATGCACTGTAGCCAGTTTTAGATGTTGATGGAAACTAGAAGAGTCATAGTTCAGCTCCTGGGAGGAAAGATGGTACTGGAAAAAAGGAAAGAAAAAAAAAAAAAAAAAGCCATTCTACCCTGGTTTGTACCTAGATGTCCAGACCAGGTGACTCTCACAGGAACAAAGGGGTTAAATTCCCCACATTCCACTTTCCCATTTTGACCTTGTAAATTGTGAAAGCAGAATTTTGCTGTCCCTTACTACTTCATTAAACTACTATTTGCTGAAATAGTAGTTTTCAGAATTTTCAGAATAGTTGCTTTAATTTAACCTACTAATTTGTGATGAACCAACAAGCAATGAGCATATTTTAAACCCATGTTCATGGAAAGCAGGACCTCCCTGTTTGCATGCCACATCCTCCTGTGCCCATTTCGTCAACTGACAGAAACACCCTCCAGAAACCTGACTAGAAAATGACAGCTGGCAAACTCAAAGGATAGCTGGAGAGGAAACCATCCACTTCAAAACTCGGCATAAGCCTGTCTAGATTCTCCGTACAGGTGGGTGATGGTGGCACCCTGACCCTGCCAGGGGTGCTGGTGGGCAGCAGCAGCACAGACCACGAGCCAGGTTTCCACCAGCATGGCAGCAGATGCCCAGCAGGACAGCATCAAAGTCAAGAAGTGCCCTCATGAAATACGTTAATTTGAAGAATTCCCACAACTTCGGGTCATTTTACAACAAAACGCTGAAGTGTTTCCCAATCAACTCCATCCAAAGCAGCGTGAAAAATGAATTTCTGAAAGTTCATAGCCAGACCATAAAATGAGCTTCGTCCCTAATGTCGTCTGAATAACAAATGTATTTAAATGACATGTGTTCTGCTAAGGTGAACTTCATAATCACAAAAGATTGTAGTTTTAAAAAGTAATGAAAACTAACTGCATAACTCCAACAGTCTCACAAACTCATTACATTCAAATATTTACATATTCTAGTGAACTTAGGATGTCAATTTTGACTGCACAAATCCAATAACTGAAACATATGGCCTTGAAACCTGCAATCAATATAAACCTTTTAGAGCCCAAGCTTCAAAAAGTTATATCAAATATATATTCGATGAGAAGAAGGTTAATTGAATAATTGATTACTCAGTTACAATTAAGTGCTCTTCAGATATCTTTGGGAAATACTGAGATATAATAGTGATAGATATTTATTTGTTTATCAGCTATCCCTGATTTATAGCTATCATTTATTTTTTATTTCCTAAGTCAATTTTTACATTTATATATTTTTAACAATATAGTCCCTGGTGAGAATCAATATACAGGGTTTTTTCACCACAGGGCTATCAAAAGCTAGCCTAGAAATCTATACCCACCAATTCAGCCAATTTCAGTGCAGACTTCAGCCTGATAAACACCTTACTAAAATATTCAGACTTTCTCTCCAGATGGCAGTTACGTAGACAGAACATGCAATATTTGTAGCAATAAAGGTTAACCAATACTAACCGTGCTGATAAACTCTGAACTTAACAACAGTTAAGTGAAAAGATGGCCCTTGGAAAACAAAAATAAAATCAAAGCGTGCTGCTTGCATGTTTTAACAAAGTACTATTTCTTATCAAAATACAAATACGTTCATAAAAGTCCCACCCCTACAGTAACAGCCAAGAGGATCTTTGGGATCTCTGGGGCATTTTAAAGTTGACTAAACAATAAATCAGATAAGACTCGGGTCTTCAGAGTTGTCTGCACAGAAAAATCCTGTTAACTCTTTAGTAGTATTAATATTATTTAAAACATACTTAGCTCAGTAAGGAGGAAAATATTGTTGTGTCACACACAGTGCAGGTCTGTGCATACACACATTATTTATAAATACATACGTACACATACGTACAAGAGGCCCTGCATCTAGTGGCTGATGAGATAAACAAAGCTGGGTGAGATTTGTTAAAACACACAGAATTCCTCTGAAGGGGGCTAAGATAAATTACAAAACCTCACTCTTCCTCCGCAGTAGACGTGGAGGCTTTCAATTCTTTCCTGCATCCATCTCCAAGACATTAGGATAACTACCATAAAACTCTGCTTGAACAGCCCCAGACACAAAGCCTCCTTATCCTCTAGGGCGTCGCTCTGCATCCAGTTCAACACTCAAAGCCTTCTCTCCCATCAATGGCAATGCTACATACGGTGTGTAATAAAGAAAGGTACTAAGTCATTGAAGCAATATTTCAAATATTTTTGATTGGTGCCTCAGATTACAGCGTGCGGTGATAAGGATGAGGAAAATAGCTTCACATTCTCACCGAACAATAAAATCTTATTTTTGTGAATGTCCTCCGGTAATTACAAATGTCTACAGAGGGATGTGTTTCAGGGGAGATAAGTAGCATGAGGAAGACTGAAAAGAAATAAAAATTCACACTTTCCTTTTCTTAGTCTAAGTACCTGCTACACCTAACCCCTGATACGCTCAAAACCTTGAATGAATTATCCTTTCCAAGATAATGAATTTCCAACTAGATCCGTCCAAACCTCAAGTAACTCCACTGGATTGTCCCCTCACTCTCCCTCGGCAGCAGTGCCGAAATGGGACGAGATGTGCATGGGCCACAGAGCGCTAAAATCTCATGAACTGTGCTCTTCAACCTTAAGTTAACACTTTGTGGATGAAATCCATCCCTTAATTCTTTGGTTCTTTTAATCTTCCACCCTGCTGGAGGCCGAGCTAGGCAGAATTAGGTGCTCCGAGGCCTATGAATTTTCAACAGCATGGCCGAGAGCAGAACGTGGTCTTCAGAGGATATTATTATTTAATAGGAGCTTTCAGAACAGAACGCTTTGACTCCACGGATACCGGGCATAACCCTCTTTACACATTGCACTTTATAGCATGTCAGGGGTGATGTACGCTTTATGTTGGGCCTCATAACAAAATGACAGGCGTTGCTGTCCGTTGACAAAGCCACATGACAGCGAGGTGTCACAGACAGAGAGTGCAGATGTATTATCGCTCTGCCACTTAGACAGGAATGACATCCTTTGAATCCCAAGAGACAATGTCGCGGGCGAGCTAACCTCAGCGTGCTGGTTGTACGCTCAACGGTATTGACAGTCAACGATCCCACCTACATCCGTCGCCAAAGAACACTGAGGTCTGAAGACAGCAGATTTCAGGTTTCATACTCAAGATAATGTTAATAGACAAGGGATGACTATGAGCAATATACTTCAAAAAGGGAAGTTAATATTCTATGTTTATGTTCAGTGCTCTAAATCTACTCAAAAATTCTAAATTTTTTTTTTTTTTAAAGAATGTTCCATATTCACATCCTACACTACGGAGAGAATTATTCAGAAAGACACACCATTAAAATTCTTTACAAAGGAATTTATCATATAAAATAAGAACATTTTATATTAATTAGTCCTGATTTGAAAGCCCATAAATTAGCTTTCTTTTGAGTATGACCAAAGATAACATTATAAGCTAAGTCCCGGGGGACATCACAACACTAACATTACCATCTACGCTTCTGAAGCAGGTCACATACTTTCATGGCTCAATTTACTTACATACCCTACAATATTTTCCAGGTTTTATGGAAGTTTATACAATGTTTTAGAAAAATCAACATTATTTCTATAAAAATCTCAAAGAGAAGAGAGACAAACTCATTGCATTATGCAGGTCGCAGCACGTTCGTCACTACACAGATGTTATTCATAGGCACTGGTCCCACATAAGTAGGTCATTGGACCTACTTGCCCTTTTCAGTGATCCTGAAATACGGTGGCATACTTGAAAAGCCATACAGAAACATGGGGCTATCTGGATAAATCATCCCGGGATCAGCTGCTACTTCTTCCATTCAGATTCAGGGAAATGACAGCTGAGTCCTATTAGCAGAGGTGGGGAACAAGGATCAGGGGTCGAGGGGGTGATTCGCTCCTGCCTCTCCTTGAAAGGGACTTCCACTTTGCTGGTAGAATAAGGAGAGGTTGCGGTGGAGACAAACCCTGAAGCAAAACCTGGGAAACAGCAGCGCCCTTCCATGAGAAGCGTGGCTAAGGAAGCTGAAGCAGGAGAATGGGGAAAGTTGAGAGCACACCCAGGAAGGCAGCAGAAGACTGACTCTTTGTAAAGCCAAGTGAAGAAAATTCTCCTTCTCCTTTCTCCTGCACCAAGTCAAACAGGAGAGAGTGCAAAAAAAACCCCACAAACCAAAACCCCCACAACTTAGAATCATAGAATCATTTGGGTTGGAAAGGGGCCTTAAAGATCATCGGGTTCCAACCGCCCTGCCATGGGCAGGGACATCTCCCACTACAGGAGGTTGCTCAAAGACCCATCCAGCCTGGCCTTGAGTACAACTTCTTGTACGGACTATGTACAACTATGTCAACCAAGACACCAGTCGGTGGGGTGGGATGTCTGCCTTAGCTCTACGTGCTCTTAACTTCAATGTTCCTGCTCCAAAGCACTACAGCAGAGAAACAGGGAGCCAGGCATCGCTGCTTTAGGGGAGGGGGCACAGTTAATGCTGGCTATAACCTCAGCCTATGTGGTCTCATCACACTACGCTCTTAACTACATACAGCTCCTCTCACCTCTGATGCAATCTCTTGCTTGATACCTAATAAAACAGAAAAGTCTGGCTTAACTTTGTACAAGGGGATGGGGGGGAGAAATAATTAGGGAATTTTTTTCTCCAGAAAAAAATCTCAGTGTCTCAAGATAGCAACAAAGAGTTGGCCTTTAGGTATCTAAGATCAAGAAAAAAGGAAAAAGAAAAACAAAAAAAAATCAAACCAAACCAAAACCCCAAAATGAGTTAAGCTATCTAAACCTTTTCAACTGCATGAATTGTGTATGTTAAGAGGCCTGGAAACTGCTTTATGTGTTTCACCTCCTGCTGTGCAGTTTTTATGCTGACAGGACTGAAGATAGCTTTTCTAGCTCATAGTATCACAGGGAAAATGCTATATTAAACTACGACATCTCTGATCATATGTTAAAAGTGCACATGAAACATGCTTATGATAAGTCCGCTTACCATTAGAGGAAAGTTTAAAATATAGTTGTTTTGAGTTGTTCTAGGTTCTGAAAAGTCATCTATTTGTTTAAGTAATTCATACATACTTTGAATTTTCAGCGTATAGCAGTTCCAAAGCACAAAGTGCAACTTGTCTGAAAACACAGATTTAATTTGTTTGTGGTGAAGAATGCATGTAAACACATTTTATACGACTGCTACTCATACCTGGAGCATCAGCTCAGGCTCATGCTAGGAATTTTTTAATGCATACTTGCCCAAAACATGTTGAAAATCATCAATATTTTTTTCTAAATCTGGGTACGGTATCCCCAGATCTAGTGTAGAGTGAAAAAACACCATCCCTGGTTAACTGAATCACAGACTTCCCTGTAGAAAAATCTTTCAGTGAACACCCAGCAAATAGCACAAGATCAAAACTAGCCTCTCCATTTTAGGTCTACCCAGTCCTTTGAACTCTGGAGAAAAAAAAAGGCCTGGGACAAAAGCAATGTTTTTCTAAACCTTTGTCTTCAGTAGATCTTCCTTCCGACTACAGATGTGGGGTTTTATCTTATGTTGAGCTACATTCTGCTATGTGCAAAGTAAAATCTTTCACAATCCGATTTTGATTTTTTTCATAGTTTCCAAAGGCAAGCTAAAATTTAGTTTTCAGTGTCAAACAAATTAACTATTGTAACTCTGCCTGTACAAAAAAAAAAAATGCCTTAGGAAATGACAAAAGCGTTTCCTAAAATGGATGTGTTATAAATCCACAAATGACTGGAAATAAAAATTACCCTCAAATTTCAAAACTTCATTTTTTTTCATAAGAAAACTGTCTACCCAAAAACGGCTTCGTATTTAAAATTATAAAAAACAAATCTCAAATATGAAAATGGAGGTCAAGTCTTATTGCCACTGTCCTTTGCATCTTCTGCATAGGTCATACCTCTCTTCATATCATTAGTTACACCGCATTTTGCTACTGCTAAACACAACTGGACTCATTCTTCAATGCACTCGCATTTCATAATGAAAAATAAAGACATTTTAATTTAAAAGTAAAGAGAACAGAATGACCTACAAATATTACACGCAACAGAGGGACTCTATGAAATAATGAATTGCTCTCTCTCATTAGGAATGACCGTGCATAACGGATTCAAGGCTCTGCTTTGCTTCAGCACTTAGCATCTTGCAGGTTATTCCTGACTCATGAAAATAACATTTCTGGATTCACTTCTCTTAATGCATGAAAATTACCCCTCCCTGCACAAAGCCTGCAGTAGGAAAAGCGAGCAGGATGGTGGGAATGAAGAAATTTAACCTTTGAGTGCCTGGAAGTCCATGGAGATGTTGTGAAGCCCCTCCATGGTACCACATCAGACCATTTTTTGTGGTCTGAGAAAGGCAGAAAAGGGAAAAAGCTTCTGATGTTTGTCAGCAGGTCTTGGCTTCGGTGAGCCAGCCTGAGCCCTCCTACAAACCATCCTCTGTGCTAGTGCCACTTCCATTTATTATGGCGGGGTGGCCACAGGAGGAAGGAGCTTGCCAAATCTTCATCCTTCTGGGTGAAGGCAGGCTGGCTGGTGAAACACCAGAGACAGGAGGGAAAAGGGTGATGTTACCCCTTCTGAAAGGTTCTATATGCATATAGAACACTACCTGAGAAACACATATCTGATCTGCTAAAGACTCCAGCACCAAGCACATACACAGCCCAGAAGTCAGTCCAGGTCTGAGTGCCCCGTTACACCTCCTGCTGTTGCCACCACGGCTGGTGGTGCTGCAGCCAGCCCTGCAGCGAGGTCCTGCCCTTGGCACAGCACAGGCCACCAAGAGAAAGGCAGCTCCCACCCCTAAGTGCCTGCAAGATGAAAGAGGTCAGGCAGACAAGGGAAGAATTAGGAAAAAAAATGACTTCTGCTTATTAAGGCCATTCTTAATTAGATTATGCTCTTTTGGACAAAGATCTTTCTTCCTGGTGATGTTTGTTTAGTACCATTCAGCTGGAGACCAAAATTCTGTTACTTTATATTACCGATTTATGTTGGTAAAATAAAAATAGTATATTTTCCAGTTTGAAAACACACATTCACCCTCCTTCCTCTTATGCACGCTGGGCGCTGCTCCTCGAGGAAGGGAAGGGGAAGGTGAGCATCCTTCTGTGCACTACAAACTTTTCCCCTCCGTGCTGTTTCCTCTAGGGTGGCTTCTTTTTCCCTGCGTTAGCACGTAACGTTCATGGCATCTGCTGCAACTCAGACGTGCAGTTGGGATCTCAGAGACAGGCTTGTGGGTCCACCATTCCAGTAAGAGGTATAGCACCCAGACAGAGAGATGCAAAAAGCTCCAGAGCCACCAACCATAAAGTTCAGAGGCTTCTGCTGGCCTGAATGGGGCAGAGACCCTCCAAAGGACAATGAAGTCCCTAGCCAGGTTTAACAGGAGCTTGGGCTGATGAACAGAGAGTTTCAGTTGTGTCAGGCTCCACTTTCTGTCTTCTCTAAATCCAAGAAGATCAGAAGAAGAGGGGGAAATTAAAGGTTAGCTCTAAGTATCAGGCAAGGACCTGGGATGTGGGTTTTTTTTTTAATGTAGTCTTAATGAGTTTTGCCATCCTATATCTACTGACATTTTAATAACTACTAAACCCCAGAAAGTCTCGAGAGAAGGTGCACTGATACTATGATGAGCATAATATAAATGCATAGACAGACGGACAGATATTAATAATTTCTTCCTACTGATATAAGTGTATATATTCATTTATAATAATATAAAGCTTTCAGGGTATTTTACCCCTATTCAGCACAACAATGTTTACTACTATCAGTCTAATCATAAATACAATTATTCTTGAGTACTCTATTACAAAAACCAATAAACTAGGCCTCAATAGAGATTCTGAAATTACTTAACTTTTCTTTAGAAAAATATTAAAACAGTATTATCACATCAATGAGAGGAAAAGACAGGAAGATAATAAAGTTATGTTAAACCTCCCTGTATTTACTCATGTGTGAAACAGTTATGTCTGGTCACATAATTGCAATGGTTCTGAGAAATATTTCATATTTTATAATGAACATTAAAAGAGTTTGTGGATCATTACTTTATATGAGTTCCAAAGTTATTACATAAAACCCAACAGGAATGGTTATAAATTATTTGATCCTCTAGTCTGGCCTTGGTAAACATAACATGAAGGCTGAACTATCTCAGCAGACAAGATTCATGATAATAGGTAAAGTGCTTCCACGGTTAAAAAAAAAAAAAAGAAGAAAATACCAGAGTACTTGTAAGCAAGGCTCTTAACATTTTTTTCTTTGCTGTTTCAAAGAAATCCTTCTCTGCAATGAGCTTAAGCCAGTAGGAAAAAAAAAAAAGAAAAAAAAAGAAAAAAAAGCTTTGTGTAGAACAAAAGAAAACTTGCTCACAGGCATGTTCTATCGTCTACCAATGTGGCATTATCATAACCGTGGCTCTAAAGTCACTTACAAATTCTTGAACTTACAGCACAGTATGTATTTAAGAAACTATACTTAGCCACAGAATAATATCACAAGCAATTATTTGATTTTTCAAAAGGATCTTCAAGAGCAACTCATTGAAATATGAAAACTAATAGTATACTAACAAAAATTACACACTTGACACAATTATCAAGAATTTTTGTCTTCCAACTACAATTGGCAGAAGAATTTTAATTAATGAGTGATCATTTGCTCCAGAGATAAGTGTAATACAAAATGAATTCTGGTCCACTTCCCCCTCTCAGCTCATCTTTGTCTCCAGTTCCTGTGCTTTGTGTCAAAATACTTCGTGGATGTTTTTGTTTTGTTCTATAAATGTCTTCTAAGAATATTAATATGGAGAATTAATTCAGTTATGCACGCAAAACATTTAATAAGGTTGGAAAACATGTTTAGATATTCCAGTCAATTTATAAAATATATGTAATGCAGATCATATCCGAGGCTCAAATCCTGCAGATTTCTGCTCGCGGGTGCCATGTTTTCTTGCACTTTTCTGTGAAAGAATTACTGGGGGACACTTTTTGCCCCACACAGACAGAAGTCTGGATGGGGTGACCATGGTGGTTCCTCCTGGTTCACTGCTCTGCTCTAGGCTTCCAAGGCCATGGCCAGCGGGCAGGAGCTGGGCACCGCTCAAGTGAACAGAAAAGCTACCACTAAAGCTGGGAAGGCCCAGGACCCTGCTCACACAGTACCTGCTGTAGCAGTACAGCGTCCAGTCTCTCTAGCTTCTAACTTCCAACTTCTTTTTTTATTATGATTATTTTTATTTTATTTTTCCCCTCCAGAATTCCAGGAATTGCATTGAAGCACTAAACCCCACAGCCAAGGGCACTTAGCCTCCGCAGTCTTTCATCACCGAACACTTAGGTATGAAAATTTCCTGCCTTGCAACTCATCTAGTCGCCTGATGCCAGGAGTGCCTGCTATGCCCTGGCTCTGCTGGAAAAGCTGCCGAGGTGGGTCAAGATCCCACCTGTCAGCATCTCCTGCCCCAGAGAAGTTAGATTTTATTCGATTTTCATTGAGGTTTTATACTACCTCCTGTTCAACAAATACCCCTTTGGGAAAGTGGAGTGTTGAGCCACGCCAAAGCATTCTGTGCTTTAAAGAGCTCACTGCTATCACTGTCCAATTCCCATTAGTGCTACTGGTTCTCTGTGTGATCACCTTTCAGGTCCCACATCATACCTATTCACTGCTGTAGATTTGTCAAGCTGGGAGTCTAGCTGCTGCCCTCACTTTTGTCTCGCTCTCGTTATTTTTTTCTACACTTGAAGGCACTAACTCTTTCCATTCCTCAAGTAAGGATGTAATTTCTTAAATACTAACTTCCTCCTTTCTCTTTGGCTTTTCAGGAAAATTCAAGGAAGAAAGACCCTTCGTAACGTTGCCTGGAAATTCTTCCTGGTCTGTCAGGGAGCTTGTTCTCTGGATTTTTCTAGCAATATTCTGACTTCCAACAGCATCTCTTTGAATTAAAAAAATATACAACTAGGAGTGAGTGTTGACACGGAAGGATTTTACTGAAGAGCCAGCCCAAAGCAGTCCATAAACACTGGTGAGTTTGCGTGTCACCGGTGCAGGGAAGGTGCAGAATGGGTGTAGCCTAAGAGAGCAAAACAAACTAAACTTCCAGGGCTGTTTTGGGGGAGGCAGAGGTTTGTTTGAAGCACTTTGCTTTTTAAAAGATAATCTCTTCCTCTCCGGGTTTTTTATTCGACGAGCATTTCTAAGCCATCTGTGCCGCATCCTCTAGGTGGTGCTGATACTGCACAGCTCCGGCTTCCCCGCACAATGAAAACATTAATTTGCTATGAGATAATTTTTGACGTAAATGTAAAATGGTGCCCATTCGAACTCAGTAATGAAGCATGGTGCATTTCTACAGCTCCTAATTTGACTAGTTAAATGACTCCATTACGTGTCTAACAGACAGAAGCAAATAATTTCTGGTCAGTTGACGCTCACTTATCCGTATCATTTTACCCTGAAAATAAAGTCTCTAATCTACAGTTTCTTTGTCTTAGTTTTTTTAAATATTATTAAAGCAAACATACTTAAATAAGAGAGATTAAACCAACACAAACTAACAATTAAGGCTACAATACAGAAATCAAGTTTATATCATGTGGGAGGATGGATAAAAATTAAAATTAAATAATAAATTAAACGACCGCTTATCTCTGTTATTTCCACTGTGAGATTTGACAACATTACTATTTAGGAAAAGGAAAATATCTTTCTCAAATTCACTGACTTTGAAAACCACTTTAAATACTGCTTGCAAATCTGCCCATAAAACTTCCCTGCACAACTTTGAGAATGTTTGGAAAGACTCTCTACAGTACAGAGCAATAAAATAAAAATGTTGCCTTAATAAATATCAGGTGATGAATAATTTTGCCCCAAGGAAAAAAATGGTTAATACTGAATCTTAATGTTCCTCATCTAAATGCTTTTTTCTTCCTGCTAAAAACAAGTTTAGAATTAAAGCATATCACTTTACACATATTGCATGCATATTAGCGAGACACAGCTGCTTATGCCCTACTCTTAAGAGCCATATGATTAAGTTATGGGATATCAGATAATCCAAAGCCCTTTTCTATTGGTCACCTTTTGCAGACAAAGGCTTTTTAGTTTTAAGTCCATTTAATGACAGAATGTCCAATTCTATAAATGTGTGAGTAATTCCAGTGGAACACCTGTGGCTCTCTCTGCTAGAATATAGAAGGAAAGATATAAAATGTCATTACAGTAACATTCAGTGTCTGACTTTAGCAAAAAATATTCGCAATCAAGACTGCCACTCCATCCCTGATGTATTCCATCATACTCAGGTTTCCATGGTCTCGGAGAAGTAAGTGTGAGCTTACATACCATATGTGGAACCAGCCTTCATCACAGTAGGGTGAGCTAAGGACAGAGCAGCAATTTTCTGGTTGAAGTCACGGGTCCTGTGGGCTTATTTCCACGACGGTTTGTGGGGACAGAGGCATGTGACTCTCAGAATTATTAGCAAGGAAAACATAAAAGAAAAGTTTGCATGCCACTCTTAAAAAACAAAGAAAATCCCCCCAAACCTCTCCTTAGCCTTATTTTCATGGGGTTTTCCTCTTATCATTTAATTATAGGGGTTCTTCCAAAGATTAAAACACTATTTGGGCAGTTTTTATACAAGTACGAGTTTCCTGATGACAGGGAAGAAGGATAACCAGATTTTGAAGCATCTGATGCAGCATCCAGGAAACCTGAGGTTTCTATTGATGTTGTTTTTGCATCCATGACAGGGGAAATGTTATGACCCAAATCTAACTATGGAGAGTTACATTAAAATTAATGGGCTTCTTCATAGTAGCCATTCTTCAAACAGAAGAAGCGTTCAAGGAGTTAGAGTTGAATTTACAGCTAAAATATAAAGCTCAGTATCGATGTCCAATTTCAGCAGGGTTAATTTTTGAGAGAATGCCTAAAGTGTCAGTGAATCGCAGGCTCGCTGCTGCTCTCGAGGAAGGCAATGGCAAAACTCCCAGCTGACTTCAATGAGAGGAGGAGCAGACCCTGAATGGAATAAAGGAGCGGAGGAAACAACTCCATACGGAAATGGCAAGTGTTCAAAGATGAGTTCATATCAGCAGAAAATACACATGCGGTCTGACAAAAATACACGAAGGGTCAAGGAAACAATCTCTGTCTTGGGGAATCCAAAATAGCAAGGAGGAGATCTCAGATTGAGGAGAAAGGATGGTCTGGAAAGGACGGACAGGACGCTGGCCTTGGCCTCCAAACAGCAAGCATGGTTTCTCGGTTTATCAAGGACTGGGATGCACATGGGGAGGTTGGCATGAGGCCACCCAACACCACATGCAAGCAAACCAACCAACCAGGGCACTGAGGAGATATCTGCTGCCAAGGCGGCTGCAAATGCCAATGTATGGAGTGGCTACAGGGGACGAGAAAGATGAATCAATGAAGTGAAGGGGAAGCTGTAAAAATGCAGTTCTTCAAGTACCTAGAAGTCCAAAACAAGCTGCTGAAGACGGGATGCCTGCCAGAATTTGGAAGGAAAAGGTAGAAGGAAGGGGACACTTCAGCAAGTATCTGTGGAACACCTTTGGAAGCCGGGCAGGTACCCGTGGATGGGAGGACCAATGTTAACACCCAGATATAATAACAGCTCTAGGGAAGATCAGGGAAATTAAACGCGACTCAGCCTGATTTCAGCAGTGGGGAAGATATTGGAAACACTAATCAGGGACAAAATAGGGAAAGTTATGATTTAATTAAAGATATTCAGCATGGATTCACAAAAGGGAGATCATACGTAACAAAACTAATAGAATATTTGGGGAAAAAAATAATCCAAAAACCCCTCAAAAAGAATTGAAGGAAGCCATGAACGTGATTTACGTGGACTCTATGAAAGCTAATGCTGTATGATCCCCTAACAGCCTACAATGTCATAAGTTCTGAGGAGAGGGCGAGCTAAATAATGCATAACGAGCCGGACAGTGTACGAGGGCGCTCTGCATGCTAACATCAGGAGGGAGGAGCGACGGGAGGCATAGCTGGTCTGTCCCAAAGATCACCAGCAAAGCTGATTTCATTCCACTTCTATTTTGATGGCATGCAAAAACGGGATGAAATTTATTCAAAGTAGAAAATGGAGGGGAAGCCGCAGACAATATGAATGAAGGGACAATATATAAATAAAAAAAAAATAATCCAGCCTGCCTTTTAGTGAGCAGGGAAAGTGATGGGATGCAATTCAATAAAGAAAAAATGTCAAGTAACATTGTGGTAAGAACAAAAGGCAGGCACCACTCGCCGTGCTCCTTAGTGGAGACGAAAGGGGCAGAAGCACGGTAAATGATTAGAAATTAAACTCTTAAACCTAAGACCTAATGTCAGCATAAAAAGAGGCAGAGATATTTCTGGAATTTCCAAATTGAGGCACTGACTAAACTGTGCGAAATCGTTCCTGCAGCGTGTAATGGGAGAATGAGGAAATATTTGGAAAACCATACCCCAACTTTGGCTATCTTTATCATTAGACAGATACAGAACATCCAAAAAATGAATGACAAAATTATCCCAGTGAGTCAAACCCAACCAGATCAGTGTTCTTTAAAAGCCGAGGTAGAGAACACACAACTGCTGAAGTAGCCTCAAGTTACAGCCGTATCTAACAACAAGCGGGCGCGAGCCGAAGCTAAGGAAAAGCAGGCACTAATGGAATTTGAGTGGAATTTCTTTACTCGGAGATGATAGTCAATGTCACATGCAACCCACTGCAGCATTAGCAACCTGTGGAAAAATATTACACTGTGACTCATTCAGAAGAAGAGACAAAGCCTGACACGATGTCCCTGGCTTTTCATCCTCTAGAACTCTGTGAGCCGCTACTCAAGTGAAATATTAAAATAAAGGCTCTTGCATTTGTCTCGTGAGCCAGGTAAGCAACGTCAGCTGACACAACCGCAAATTTTCGTGCAAGCACCATGTGAAGGCAAGTAATGGAGAGGTGCGTGCGAGCCATAGGATGCATGAAGGGCCACCTCGGGGTGCACCCTGGGGCTGTGGAGGAGCCCCGCTGCCTCTGAGGGGCTGCAGTCACACCTAACTCACTTCTTCTGCTTTGCTTGGGTTTTTATTATTTTCCAGGCAAGGATACACCACAACTGTCTGTAACTGATAGCACAGCCCTTATTGCCTCTACTGTAATGGGGTTTTACTCTTGAATGCTTTCAGCACCCATCCAATAGCACAGGGCCTGTCATGGAGGAGATCCCATCCAGCTGCATTTCCCTGGCCCTTCTTAGGGCTTATGGATTTCAAGTGATTCCTTGCAGAGGAGCATTGCTGGTGGGACCCTCTAGAAGATGTACTAGACAAGCGGGGCTTGCCTTCCAGCTGGTGCCAGAGGAAGGTGGAAAACAAGCCAGGAAAAGATGCGACAACAAGGGGCTCAGGGCAAATATTTAAGAAAAAAAAGACCAAACTAAACAAAAAACACTGCAACCACCCAAAACACAGCAAACAACAATCCCCAACCAGCCAAAAATACCAAACACCACCACACCCTCAGTGCTACAAACATTCAAGTTTGCTTACAATTAAACCTTCCTCAAGCCCATGAAGAATTTCTCACCCACTTCAAACAGGCACCAGGCCCGTGCTTACTCTTTCAGTTGTGTTACAAAACCACCCTAAAACTGACCACGTGGCTTGGCAATAGATAGGAACAGACTTTGCTAGCTGTTATTTTCTGCTCTAGGATGCTGCACGTGCACAGAGTGTCACAGACGATGAGACAAGGGGAAATGGCTTCAAGTTGCTCCAGGGGAGGGTCAGGTTAGATATTAGGAAATATTTCTTTACTGAAAGGGTTGTCAGACATTGGAATGGGCTGCCCAGGGAGGTGGTT
>JAOTQQ010000063.1:33254379-33343236 GCA_026546715.1 Gallinago undulata | reverse complement strand
GGGTTGGTGTTGTTTTGGGTGTGGTGTGGGGGTTTTGGGGGGGCAGTTGAGGGGTTTTGGGGTTGGTTTTTTTTGTGGTTTTTTTTTTCATTGGTTGGACTAGGTGATCTTAAAAGGTCCCTTTTCCAACCTAGGTGGTTCAGTAATTCTGTGCAAAGCCCAGTGAGAAGCAGCCAACCCGGCCCCTGCTTTGTGAAGGGTTATCTCCACGTAACCCAGGCAGGTACCTTAAAAAGCACAGCCTTAGAAATGGTGCTTTTGCAGCAGAAGCCTCAAGAGACACCAAACACCAATGCCACTCTCTGCAAGCCCAGCATAATAAATACTAGGAATACCGAGATGGCAAGAACAAGAGTTGGATCAATAGTGAGGAAAGGGGGGCGGGGGGGTGAAGCAGGGAGAGAGAGAGAATTTTGTGGCACCGAAGCAGCACGCCAAGGGCTCTGTGCTAGAGGTGCTGTGTCCCCACCTTGCTCCCTCCCTCGCTGCTTGGGAAGTCATCTTCTAACCCTAACGGGGGGAGCACGTTACATCTTCCCCATTCCACACCTAAACATCACCATCACGCCGCACTCCCACCGCCCATCCAGAAAAAAGGTTCTCATGAAGATACAGCTCTGGGAACTCATAAATAAATAGCGCTAAACTTTAATTTACAACAGAGCCTAGTGCAGCACCCCTTAATTACAGCCAGACCCATGAATGCAAGGTGTCTAGAATGAAAACAAAGCGTTAAAATACCTGTCTGGGTTTTTTCTTGAAAATCAGTCATTGAGAATCATCTGTCAGTAAGACAAAATTAATTACTACATGTAAAATGAAAAAAAAAAAAACCAACATAAGTTTATATATTACATAATATTACCAAAATGTTCATAAAATCCTATTGCTAATGATGCATGTTCACCTTTCTAATACTCAAACAAGCCAAGATTATTATACCCAATTTGCAATAATCAAAAAGGAGAGAAAAAAAAGACTTTTTTTTTTAAATTATTTTATCTGACTTTAGAAGCCTTGGAAAAAGCCTTCTATAAATTACAGTAACTTGCAAAATTCAGTCATATTTTTGAATAGAGGTCTGGTGCTGAAGAAATTGTTGGAGTTTAAACATTAGACATTTATGCTTAACAAAGCTGGTAAATAGAAGCCTTAACCACTTCATTCACTCAAATCAGGGCAATTATTGCACTTTTCTCTTGCAAATATTTTACTAATTTATGCGTAGTTAATTTTACTTATACAGTAAATCAATTGCTGGTAATATATTAAATATGGTTTTAAGTTTAACACATAAATATAGTTCTGTACTGGAGCTTTAAGGCCTTTTTTGGAAAAGGTTGCACGTGTTTATGTTAAAAGGGCTTTCAAAATTTGGCAGTGAACAGACGCCCTTGTTCCCCAGAGCAGAGGCCCAAACCTTCTGTGTGCCCCGGGCCAGTGCCCAGCACGCTGGGATGCTGGAGGAGCCAAAAGCAAGAGTCCGGGGAGCCACCTCCCACCTCCAAAAAGAGACTGAAATATATATATATATATATATATATGTAACCTAGCTGGTATACTATGTGGAGTGCAGCCTCCAGCTGGCATAATTTTTAAGTTAATAACATTTAAAAAAAAAAAAAAAAGAAAAAGAAAAAAACTTGAACATTGCTCATTTTAGCCATTTTCAAGAAGTGACCCACTATGAGAACAGCACAGCCTGACAGACACTGACCGACCCCATCCCATTTCACTCCCCTTTTGGCCGTGGGACAGTTTTTTGCAAACTCCTGTACCCTTCTGCCCAGAGCATCTGCACGTGGTGCTGCTTCTGACCTGCCTGAGCTTTCCCCCTCCACACCAACGTGAGAATACGGGATGGGCCATGATGGTGAGACTGGGACACTCCTCACAGGCCACCTCAACTGGCTGTCAAAATTGGTCCTCCAGGTATTTAGCCCAAATACAGAGATCAAGCAGGATTCTGAGGAGCAAGCTGAGCAGAAGCTGGCTGCATTCATCCATCCCTGAGAGGTGCTGCCGGGTGCCTCATGGGAGAGACTGAGCAGCCTTTTTATTGGGGTTTGATGCAAAGAGGGGGTCCCTGTTATCGTGCAGTGCAAGCCCCTCAGATATCTGCCTCTGGAATAGCTCCACACACACCCTGGATACAAAGAGCTCTTATTGGGAGGTAAACAGGTATAAAAATAAAAAAGCAAGAAAGAAAAAAAGAATGAAGAATTACTGAAATTCGCAAAAAGCTTTTTCAAATCACCAAAGCTTGCCAAAGCAGTAAATACTGCCCCTCCATCCAGACCATTCCCTCTGACTGACTCACAGACTAGCAGTGGTTACTGTCCTGGCCAAAACCAAGTACCACCAAAGCATGGAGCCTTCCAGTTAGAAGAGCAAGTCGGATTGTCTGTTGTGACAAACGTATATAGCATGAAGATATGAAGATATTCCCTGAGGATGCAACACCTCCATGTCTCCTTCCATAAAACTTCCATTAAAAAAAAAAAAAAAGAAAAAAAAAAAGAGGGAAATTTTGCAGAACAACGGCTACGGAGTCAAAATAAGTCCTGTGTTAAGAGGGTAGAAAGGTTACACACGGCAGGGAGGTTCTGAGGAGGTGACTGCTCTGGGCTGGCCCAGCACCAAAGACACATCCAGGCTCAGCCCGTGGGTGCTGCCCCGAAAGCCAGTAAGCAAATCCCTAGCTCTTTCTTGGACACAGTTTCCTCGACCAAGAAAGCTGAGACTGCAAATTGCTATTAAGAATTGGAAGGGAAAAGTGTCTTTTGTTGAAGACATGAAGGGGGGGGAGGGAATTAATAAAGCAGCAGAAAATGGGAATTGGTTGCCAAACTGGAAAAATCAATTATTCTACTGAACAACAGTAGTGACAAATATAGCTGCCTCTACTCCCTCCTCCTCCTCCTCCATTGAACAAATTGTTAAAAGAACCAACAATCTGTTGAACGACAACCCCCGGTATGGTGTCATCATTTTAAAAGTGAACACAGAAAAGGTCTTGTTAAAAAGGAGGCACAAAGCTCCAGACACGATTTTGGATTCACCCTCATTGAATCCCCGCGTTCGTTTTGTTGAGTTTAAAGCAGCCATTCTGAACTAGGTGTTTGATCATATCAATGCAAATAAATGCTTGATAAGCACCCAAAACAGCCCAGATCACGACAATAGTGTTTGGACTCTTTCCATCTAAGAGCAAATTCCCACAGTCACTTAGCCCCCCACCTGGGATCTCCTTCACTTTGGCTTTTTTTTTTAAAAAAAAAAAAAAGGAATACACCAGCATTGTCTTCGGTCCAATTATTGCACTTTTAAATGCAAACTGAGGTTTCAAAACCAGCCGATAAATTTTTTTCTCTTCAAGTGGGATGAATAAAAACCTGGTGGTGACCCAACGGGTCGGCAGCATTGCAGAGCAGGGTCCTGTGGGTTTCTTTGGAAGAACTGCTCTCGCATCAGCGGCAGACAAAGGAAAATGGTAGGAATTTTTCTTCTGTGTCCACGTTGGTGGCTGGGGTTGAATGAAATGGGAGGTTTCCATGAGGCGAGGCGGCAGGACGGGTACTGGGTCCCCAAAGGGCAGTGGCATGGCTGGGGACCCACGGGTGGCTCTGCCTCACGTGCTGCAGCAGCAGGGCTCATCCCTTCTCATTGCCTTGCAGAAATTTTACATCTTTACTCTTAAAGTGGTGGCCCAGTAAAGGTAAGGGATGCAACACCAAGAGGTAACACATACTTCTGAGACAAACCAGAGAACTGTTGTGCTGCGCCAAGAGAAGACCATGGCCAAGACACCGTTACAACAGTTGCTGTTTTGGCCATCTCAGGCCTCCAAGTTATGATTTTTTTTAACATTTCCAGCCTGTGGCAGGTGGGTTCACACATCTCTGCTAATAAAACAGGGTCTCATGGCAAGCTTCAAAGCTGTCTTTACACTTGTACTCTCAGGCACTTACTACAAGGAACGTAGCCATGCCAATATGCTTTGGTTGCCAAACTGATAAAATGAATAATGCTGGACACCATTTTTGCTTTCTTTTCCTTGTCAGATGAATACATTAAAAAAAAACACGCTAAAAAACTAAGAATCTTAATAGCTGTTGAGCATTCAGCAGATGGTACCATCTAGACCCATCTAATTTGAGGCCAAGCAGCCTAAATCCTGGTTGTAGACAAGAATTAAAATTTAACAGTGATGAATAGGGGGCAAAAGCAATGACTTGAGAAAACAGAGGGGATCATCCATTCCTTTAGCTTGGAAAATAAAGGGCAGTTACTATACATAGTGGCAGCAGATTTGACCAATGTGCCAACAACAAGCCAAACTTGAATCTGATCTGATCTATAGAAGTGCCATTTCAAGAGTCACGTCTGATTTACAGAGGGGTAAATGGACCCAAGTCAGGCTTAATTCTACTTTTCCTCTACAAGAAAATCTTTAAAACACCAAGTCTTGGAAATGAAACTAGTTTCAAAAATATTTACACTAAGAAAACCTGCCACGGCTGAACCATCCACAGAAACTGCTATTTTCTGTTAATATTTTTAAAGCTATTTTTTAATTCTTTCTAATGAGGAGAGTTACTTTTCCGAGAGGAAAGCACAGCAACACTGAAAAAAGAGAATGATTCCCGAGTACAAAGTGCAATGAAAGGCTGTATATGCTTTTCATGTAAGCATACATTATGCCTTCCATATTGTTTAAACTTGCTCATCACTGAACTACTCTACATGTAACTAAATTACAAATGGCTCAATGCTAACAAAACATAGCAAATTAAGACAGAATCAGGTCAGACTTCTGTTTGAATTATCTAACTGAATCGCAAACCTGGCGGAGTATTTGGCCACGGTCAAAAATACATTAAATACACACAAGCATATATATATATATATATACACACACACACACACACACACGTATGCGTGTGTATGTCTATGAGTGTGTGAATAAATGCATAAAAAAAAAAAAAAAGACTGACAAAAAGCACAGGAGTTGAAATGTGTGTGCCAGAGTACATTGCCAGGGGATGGGGGGCGGGGGAACCAGGACACATTTACACTAAGACTTCTTAATTGTGGGTACAATCAAACCCACAAAACCAAAATTGAGGTGCAAGATGAAGCGTTTGCATCATCGTCTACCTGATCTGATCAGGCAGCTAGGCAGACACCAGCTCAAATACTCAGAGACTGTGGGAAATTATAGACGGAAATCTATAGGTTCACAGCAAAAATGCTAAAGGCAGTGATCAGCCTAAAAGGTTCATTGCTAGGAGAAAGTAGTAATGTTGCACATTAATGAGAGCCCGGACCTATCACCTGCTGCAATAATTGTCATGCTAATACGGGGGGTTGCCTCAGTTTGTGGTTTTTGGCATTCCCATTACTACCAGAAACTGCAAATTCAAACACTGTATGTGCAACATAAATGAAAATATTCTCACCTTAACACTGTGCAGAAGAAATAAAATATGTTTGATTTTGGGTTTTGGCGTGGTTTTTTTTTTTTTTTCTTTTTTTTCATTTTCACTTTTAAATTTCCTTTGACTGGGTGAACCTCAGGCTATGGAAACACACGCTGGTGTTGTAGCTACACAGATACCAGCACACAAATCTCTTCTGCACAGGAAACACATAAACACTAATCCATTTTCTATACAAAATTTAAAACTTCACATGTTCTGTTCAAGCTCATTACCGACTAGTATCTTAAGCTTGTCAAGTGTTTTAAAGGAGCTTTCCAAGAGAAGTTTGTAGTTAAGCATATGGTAAGCTCGTCCAGTCCATATGACTGGTTGAGCATCGACCACTACTGTTGATACAGTTTCCCTCAATATTATGACAGTATTTGTCAATGAAAATTAAATTGCTGTCAAACTTTTCCCACTAAACTTACGGCACAACACTCGGAGAGAGCCAGCTTTGTGACTCAAGCCAATAAGGCCTCTTCTAAATAATACTCTATTCTACCCATTTGTGGAAGAGTCCCCGAGGATTTATTTCTAACTTTTGCAATAACCAATAAAGGCTTTCCAGTGCTTTCTGCGAAAAAAATTCTGTGAAGCCATATTTAATGCATTTACTGTTTTTTTCTTATATTCTGTGAAAATCACGTACACAAACAGCCGCAGCAGTATCTGGGCAATCTGTAAGCACGGGTGCATTTGCAGGCGGCAGAACGGGTGACGATGCGGTGCCAAACACGAGGAATCACACATGGATGTGACACGTCCTGCTCATGTATACAAACATCTGCTCGAGTTCCTGTTTCGAGGGTCAGGGAGGAATCACGTAATGAAAAAAAAGCCTAAAAACCCCTAGACCCAACAGGGCCCAAAATAACAATTATAACTTTACTATCTTTATTCAAAGGAGGTAGTTGGTGAAATGTTGCATGTTTTAAACAAATGAGATGCAGGTTACTTTTTTACCTTTGATTTATTATTTTTTTTTCAAATGCTGAGTAGCAGTGCCTATGAGCAAAAAACCATTAGACCTTCAATGAGAAATTACACCAGAGAAGGCTGTTCCTTAATCAACCTTAAGCTCAAAAAAAAATAAAAGCTTGATAGCCATTTGTGGGGCTGTTTTTTTTTTTATATCACATTAAAAAAAGGTGTAATGGAAGATGCCAACAGTGAATAAACAGTCTGGGAAGAAAAAAAATAAAAATGTATAGATGGGTATACCAAGAACAACATGGCATTAATTGCAGTAAATAATGAAATGCCACTTTTATTTGGTGTTTTACCATCTCCCTTCAACACATGAATCTAGTCTCATCCACCAATGTAGGAAAATACTTGTACTGTAAGACTGATTTATAGGATCATTCTGGAATTGTACTTTTTTGCCACCATTCTCCGTGCCTTTCCTGAGCACATTTCTCATCAGACTATGCAGCCAGCACCTTGGGATCACCAAATCAATGCTACGTGATATTTACTGACAACTGCGGCACCAAACTCCAGAAATTTTCATTGATGTGCTGGTGCTGGGCACCAAGCTTGAGCTTTGGCTGAGCAGACCCCACTGAGGACATGGGCAAGGTATGTCCCAAGCCTGTCATGGGTGATCTTCAGGGGCCAGAGGAAGCCAGGCTAATGAACTCCCCTGGGTGGGATGGGAGGCACATTGGGTCTGCTGGAGCTTAAACCCATTTTGTCTAGGCGCACTGCTCTACCAGATGCCATCAGAGGTGGTAGAGGCTCTAGGAGCTCAGCACCAGATGGGGCAGCTGCAAAACCAGGGCCCACCTCGCCACGGGACTTTTATTTGCAACTCCTATTGCGTTATTGAACCAATCCTGCTCAAACAGATGGGCACTCTTTTCATCCAAACACAGGAGGTAGTGAATACCTTGCATCTCCATATCTTTCCACAACAAGGGGCTTCAGTTTGGTGTTTCTGCTCTAACAGCCCGCATACACGTGAAGATTGGGCTGTGGTAGAAAATCAAAAGTCAAGATGCTTTTCTCTTGTCTAATCTGGGGCTGCAGAAAGACAAATCAGTAGCAGTGGAGCTTCTCTCCTTTTGGGATCCCTTTGTGAGGGACAGGGGATAGTGCTCAAGGTCATTGGCTTTGGTGTTTTTGACAAAATTATTTGTCTGCTCCTAAATTCAATGGGCAATTTCAGTTGCAGCCACTTCCCAAAGCCTAAATTTGGCAGTTTGTAATACTTAGCCAGTCTGTTGGGAAGGCAGCGATGTCCCTAAAATACAGATATGGAATTAAAATATGGAGCAGAACAATGACTCTATTTGTCTCTTATATGGAGACACATACACAGAGATTACTCAGATGGAAAAAGGGATATAAGAAGAATCCCAGAAATGACAAGCGCACATTAAGCATCATCATGCTTTAGACGGGGGTATTTCTTTGAGAAATTATTTGCGACTCGGAGCCGTACCTCCGCAGCGCACACGTGGCTGGGGCGCGATGAGCAATCGGAGCCGAGATTAGCTGGAGTCTCTAGCAGAGAAAAATGGGCGAAGGCTGATACATATCTATGTTCGAAGGTGATAGTGTCACCCTGGGCCATCAGAATTTCAGTAGGCTGATGGTGGAATTCAAGTCTCTCTCATATCGCGCGCACAAAGAGGTACATCTTGGCAGTATAACAAAAGCCAATGTGGGTGGCAAGGTAGCTGCAAATTTAAGCATGAATGCTCTGGATGTGGGGGCTTGCACCTGATTACCAGATGCTTCAAGCAGATGGCCGGGGAGAGGAGAGAACAAGGCTCATGGTTGCTTTGATAGGGTTACAAAAAAGCACCAAAACCAGAGAAGAGAAAAAAAGAAAGCTTCCCCGACTGCAGAAGGTATCAGATCAACAGGGCCACCGAGACACGGCACGCTCCACACCAGATTTCAGAGGTGACTCCCAGAACCAGGCTGGTGGTTAAGTATCAGCAGGAAAGGTGATGGAAAAGGGGTTTGGGGGGGGGAGGGGGGGAATAAATAAATACACAACGATTACCACTATGCAGAACAGGGAGCTGCTATTTAAGCATAGAATATTCTTGGGGTTTTTCTCTTTGGAGGAGTTCTTCCCATAGGAGGCTTTGCACTGATGTGTCATCTAGTACAGGTGGGAGTCAATATACGATTTTTCTTTGGGGCTGCAAATGAGCTTTCCTACAAGCAGTGAGAAGTGCCAGGGCTTAGAAAAAAAAAAAAGCAACCCAAAAAAAAAAAAAAGAAAACACCACCAAAACAAAAAAACAACCCCCCCCAACAACAACATAACAAAAAAAACAAAACAAAATATATTACAAAGGGAAAAAATCAAAAAGCTCATTTTGCACAAAACGCAAGGTAAAAATTTGAGAATTTGACTCTGTTTCACCCTGATGAGTAACCAGACAAAATCGATCCACCTCAACGATTTGAGCAGTATTTGTGTCATGGCACGTCTGGTCCTGCCTTGGGACCGATGGACCTGGCGCTGCCGAAACACGGGTCTGTTGGCACAGGGCACCTCCAAAGGCAGCCACGAGCCTTCCTGCCCCGACCTCCCCAACAGCGTGGTGGGGGAGAACGTTACAGCGTTGGCATAAACCACAGGTAACTGGTGACCTGAAATCATTAAAAATCCATGTTCATCACATTTCTCAGGAGGAGGCAGATTCGGCCAGGCATCTTGGCTAACCTCCCACTCCGATCCCCTCACCCTGCCAGCTCCATTGCTCCGTGTCCTTTTGGTTTAGTGTTTTATCCTCCATAACTCCTTCCCGGTGTTTTGAGGGGTGCACAGGATGGAGACAGCTGATCTCCGTACGCACCACCAGTACACAAACTGGGTCTTCCATACCCAAGCACTACAGGAACATCTCACCAAGCACCCAAATACAGCATCCAGCTGACAGAACCACATGGACCCAGCAAGGCAGTGGGTCCAGGTCCACGTTCAGAAATACATCATCACATTCGCGCTGCCAGCCTCCACAAAACGTGCATCTACATTAGGATAACGAATGTTTGATTGTTTAATGCAGTTTAAAAATACTTAGTGAAAGACAAAGCTGTTGTGAGGAGGGATGTAGGGTGGTGGCACATTGCCTTCATGACTGCCCAGCCCCAAAGCCCCATCTTGCACCTTTCTGCTGGTGGCAAACCATGGCCAAGAAGTTTGGCACATCCAGTGAGATCTGATGTGAAGACTCGACTCTGAGGAGAACCCCCTCTGGGGCAGTCAACCACAAAAACTCACAGAGAGAGGGTTCACTGAATTCCTCACCCCATCCCAGCCACGGGAACACTTTACTTGACATCTGGGCAGCCCAACAGGCACCTCCCTGGTGGGCCAAGGGGACCAGTCCCCCCTCAGCCTCCCCACGCCGGCACCCGGGGGGAAGGAGAACGGGCGGCACGGGGAGAAGGAAGGAGGATCTTACTCACCAAGGCCTCTCCTCTTTAGTGTGCTAATCATTACAGCACATCCGCTCAGCATTACCTTTTCCTTCTGCGCAAATAATTAAGAAACACCTGTGTTCTTTCCTTTCAGTAACGCACGTTTCAGAGAAAGCCGCTCTCTTAAGCTTACTTAGATTATTTTCTGTCGCCACGATTCAGCTGACAAAATAACAATGACTTGCTTTGCCAAGGACTGAGAAAGGGGGGGGAGGGAGAGGTTATCAGTCATACTGTGAAAAAAAAAAAATTTTAAAAAACAAATGAATATTGAAAATAAAGAGGAAGCAACCTCAACGTTTATCTCCTTCAAAATGGCCGGTGCCCCCCGTGCAACTTTGAAATCTGAATAAACTCCTGGAGGTGACTCTTTGCCAACGTTCGCTCCTATGCCAGCTTTCTCACAAACGAACAGCTTGTATCTCCATGAAAACCAATGGATGGAACAAATTGTATTAAATTATGTAAAATGATACTAAAGAGCACAATCTACCAGTAAAAAAAAAAATATTTAAAAATTGGAAAATCTTGTTTTTATAAATTTGAGAAAATTGTAAAAGATAATTAGGAGAGGGAAATGTTAAATTTTTATTGCACTTAAAGGGATGTCTCATGGCTTTAAGCAGGAAATGAGATTTATTCTCTCATAGGTCAGACACACATAATTCTTTGGTGCCGTTGACACCTGTGAGTTATTTAGCCTTCCTCATACTTTAGCATGTAGAGAAATCCCATCTCTATGAAGCTGAGCGTAGCCCTGTGACAGTCTCAAATTGTCCCTCCCCATCACACTGTAGGAGCTGTCAGTGCACATTATGTATCCAAATTTCCTTCTACTTCTCAGAGACCCTTTTCGGAGGGGGGGAAGGGGATGCAAATAACTGTAATTAGCACCAAATTTGCTATATCCTCAGAAAATGATTAAGGATATTTTCAGCACCTTTTGGGGACTTTTGTAATTTAAATATACTGCCATGTCCATGCAAAGAACATTCCAGCAACTTTGCCTGAAATGGGTTTTAAATTGATGATTTCTAGGCATGAGTCAGTTAATCATGAACAAAAAGATCTGACTATTTCTGTATCCAGGGTGGCAGAGAGGGTGAGGTTGCGAGAGCTTTTGGCTGGTTCCAGGCTTTAAATGACACTCCATTGGCATACAATAGGCAGCCGTAATTCGGGGCTTTGTTCTGATAGCACTGAGCCCCTCGCTTCCCACAGGGCACCCCACGAGAAGCCCGTCCCCTACGAGGGTCGGTGTCCCCCGCTGGGGTCCCGCTGCCACCGGCGGAGCCCGAGCATCCCCCGGGGCTGCAGGAGGCGGCCGGTGCCCCGGTGCGTGGTCAGGGCTCCATCACCTGCCCCACTTCACCAAAGGTGCCAAAAAATCCAAACGGGATAAGCCGGATATATTGTCTTCAATCAAAGTGACAGAGAGACATTAATCCAGTTTTAAAATAAAGAGGTCTGCCTGCATGTGCTTTTTTTTTTTTTTCTTTCCTAATTTTTCCCTCCCCCCTTTCCATTGCAAGACCCTAAAACACACTCATGATTCTTGGCTGCAACAGATAGTTAATTTATTCTGCAACCGCATTAACTCGGTGTACATCCAAACCTTCCTAACCTATCTCTGGGAGGATATTTTTGTGCCACATGAGTGAGGGTTAGCTTTAACTCAGTCCTACCACACAGATCTCCACTGGAGACCTTTGCAATCCTAAAAAAAATTAAAAAAAAAAATAAAAAAAATAACTTCTGCAGCCAGTAAAGCACATACAAGAACTGCTCAGCAGGACAAATGAGCATTGTAGCTTCCATAGTCACATACACCACAGGGAGCCCCAACTAATTTCCACTCTCAATAGAGCTTATACAGACCTGGAAGCTTAAAATTGTTCCTGTCTTTCCATTGAATAACACTGAGCTCCTGTAAAAAAAAGGCACTCCTTTCCCGAAGGGCAAGAGGAATTTGAAGGCCTTTGGGGCTGCAGAGGGAGAAGTTGCTCTGCCCCTTCCCTAGGCGGCTGCACGGTGGCCGCTGAAACCAAACATACCCCATAAAACACAGGACCTTTCATGTCCCATCCCTGCCTTGAACCCCACCTCTGCCACCAGAGAAAAGAAAAACAAGAGGAGCCCAGCTGAGACCACTAAAGCGTGGGAGCCGAGGCCAGCATCGCCTGCTGCAAAATGACAGCGTGCTTGCTATTGATGTTTTTTTTGTTTGTTTTTTTTTTTTTTTGCAAAACAGGTAGTGCTTAAAAGCTGGCCTGGAAGGGTTAACGCATTGACTCGACAAATAAAATTTCTCCACAATCCAGTCGCCACCGAGACCCTGCCCTCGTGACTCCCAGCAGCTGGAGTTGCTAAACTAGCAGCGTCCTAGGGTGGCATCGAGAAATTTAAGATAAAAAAGCATATACCATATAAAAATAATCCTAATAAATTCTGGAAACTGTAGATGTGCAAAGCTCCACGCGCTAAAAAAGCATCCTGCTAGAGAAACTATTTTTAAAATGGCTATTAGGAGGTGTGAAAGCAAAGCTGTCTATTATGCTTCTAAAGAAAGGCACCAAATGCTTATTTTTCATCCCAATGCATTCCGAGTGGCCGTTTCTGACAGACAGTTAGCACAAGGTCACTGCCAGGCAGCGGGCTGGTGGCCAGCAGAGCTTTCTGGCCACAGGACTCCCCGCACCGGAGGGACCAGGCACTTGGGGAGAAAATGGGACCTGCCCAAACAACGTTGGTTGAGATCATCAGAATGGAACCCTCCCTCAGCGCCTCTTGTCTGGGCTTCTCTTTCATACTTTTTCTTATGCAGCGGGACAATTTGATATTTCTTTTTTATTTTTTTATTTTATTTTTTTTTCCACCATTAAAATCCAGCAGCTCTTTCCCTTAACGTGTTTTTCATATGGTAAACTGAGGGTATAATAAAGTATAATAATAAAAAAAAAGATGGGGAAAATATTCCCTTCCCCTCTGTGCGATTCCCAGCAAAGACAATGCAAACCCCACAACACGTGTTTGTAGGGAAACCAGAGCACACTCAGGGCTAGGAGTGCAAATTCATCTCATCTAAATGATTAAACCAGGAACAGTTATAAACAAGGAGCTTTTTATCCCACTGATTTGGGGATGGGTTAGCGCTTTTCTCCAAACAGTCTTCAAATAGTTTACGCTAACCGAAAATATCTCTCCAAAAACACAGCCTCGCGGTGACCAAATAAACAAGAGGATAAGTCCGAGGGGGAGAAGGCAGCACGCGGGGGAGGGCAAACGTGGAGGGCTCTGCTGGGGTCCTGACAGACCAGGTCACCTTTTGGTCCATGTACAAGTTGTCATTTCATTTTATGTCCCACCTGTAGCAAACACGGCACATTCAGAAACACCTCCCTTCTGCTTTATTCCCTGTCATTTCAGCTAAAAGTGCCGTCAGGTTTTGGTTTTGGTTTTTAATTAATGTAACTATCTAAACAATTGGCTTTGCAGATTTATTTATTTGTTTATTTTTAAACAGCAGTTCTAGGAGGAGCTTTGAAAAAGCAGTTTTCGAAGGAGATGGAGGACTCTGCAGTCAAATCTCATCTTTACCACTTGCCCGTTATCACCTCATGGTAAGAGACCAACACCTCATGCTTTCTCCTCCCTGAAGGCATGGGAACACCTAGACCTTCACTGACTCCTACCCAGAACCCAAAGCACCAGGAGGATCTTCCTGCTCCGTGTCAAAAGCTGCACACTGACTTCAGGAGCCTGTGAATCAGGCCCACAATCTGTAGCAAAAACACAGTGACAGCCTTAATTTGCTTTCACACCAGCTTCTCTCTTTTTCCTCTTTTTTTTTTTTTTTAAATATTAAAAACATATTTCATCATTACGATCTACATTTTCATTCACGCACATCTTTTTCATTATTTTTTATCAGTTAATCTAAAATGATACACCAAGTGCTACCTAAAAAGCCAGTTTAATATTATTTCTTGGAAGGAAAAGATCTGACTCTGATTTTGCTCAGAATTCGCTTCCATGCAGCCAGCAGAGTTACATTGGTATAGAAGGGATAGAAATAAGATCAAGATGGGCTTACAGGTGTTAGGCAACAGAGTAAGAGAATACAGTCAAATTCTTACACACATAGCACTCTATACGTGTGTTGGAAGTGCTATTTAAGCGCACAGCAGTTGAATGAATAAAAGAATGCCTTTTTGAAAAAAAAAAATGATTTATATGTCATTGCAAAACACCATGGGAGCAATTGGTTTCTCCCCCAAACGTCACCTGAAAAACCCAGGGTACATGGATTAATAAGGATCTTCTCTGAATTCAGGGCTTCTAAAAATATGAGGACTATCACAAAAATACTTATACAGGTGATACTCTGTTTTTCCATCAGACTTTTATGCAAGAAATTGGGCTTGCATATTACACATGATTCAAAAAGAATAATTAAAGTCCTACATGGACACATATCTGCCTCAGGGCAGACCTTTTATGTTGTTTTGCATTCCATGTGTCACTCAAAAGAATTGCAACTGGGAAATGATGTTGAACTAAAATAAGACAAGAACACATTGACTAAAATTATACCCTGTCCAATTTGCTGACACCCCTTTAGACATCTCGCCATGATTGCTCTGGAGCAACCACTGTTCTACGTATGGGTGACATTTAAACTAAGCATAGTTGTACACGGGAATCAAATAAAGGATTTGAAGACTTCTCCCCCCCACACACACTCCTTTTTGATACTGAAAAGTCCATGGGATTGAAAGCAGAAGAAAAGGGACATTTTTGAGCAGTGATCTGCTTTTGTTACCCTGTCTAGAAAAGGCGTTGTTGGTTTTCTATGATAATATATTTGGGGGAGAAGAATCAGATGAGGAGCCTGAATCATGAGCCCTTGTATGCCCAAAAATCCTACAGAAGTTAATGGGGGATTTCAGCCCGTGAGGATAACAGGGCTGGGCCTTTATTCTGCAAAACCAGGTTTCCTGAAGCCCTGACACACAAACATGTTTAAGTCACACGTTATTTTTGCCCAGCACATGGCATCTCCCCTTCACCTCGCTGTGGATGGGCACACTAGGGTGGTGGGTGACAGCAGCCCACCTTCTGAGGGTCCTGTTATCCCACCCCGGCCCCTGCCATCCCAGCAGCCCTTCGGAGAGCGAGAAGCACAGGATGAAAACCCAGGGATTTTTATGATACGTCAGATCCTTTTTTAAACCACTTAGAGCTAAATTTAACACATCCTCTGCATGCTACCCATCCCACCTTTCCTTCCCACCTCTAGCCTTCTCTTTGGCTGTTTTGTTTTCTCTTTCGTTTCGCTCACTTCCTTAATTAAGTTGATAATGTAATTATGTCACAGCTGTAGCATCCTCCTCTTGCAGAGGTGGCTGGATTTCTGTAACTTCAGCCTGTTTGATGACTGATTGATATGTACGGAGATAATTGTAACTTTTCAGAAATGTTATAAATAAGTTGTAAAATGAAGGTACTGGCTACGGCACAAAGGGCACTAATGTCTGGCACCAAGTGGGTCTTGGTTACCTTCCGTGGAAGGGCTACGGCAGAGGAAGGGGAGCAGCAGGGAATGGCTGGGGGGGGAGGGTTAGTGTAGAATTCTCGAGTGCTGGGGGAGGGAGAGCACTTCAGCTGCGGGAAGGAAGGAGAGACCTTCTCCATCTCTCAGTAATTGCCAAGGCAGAGGCAAGAAAGCAGCCAGTTCTGTAAAATCTCAGCCTCTATATCACACTCCCATCCCACCCACCCCCCCCCAAAAAAAACCCACACAAAAGGGGTTGCATTGAGCTACTGTACATTTTCAAATGAAAAAATCCAAACAAAGGGTTCAAGGTAATTTGACAGATAACTTGTAATCAATATATTTACCTTCCTATTTTCCTAAAGAGTAGAATTTCCTGTGAGGTACTTGATATATGACTCTTGGTAATGAAAGAATAATATCCCTGACCTTTTATTACATATGGAAATATTTAAGTGTTTTACATCAACACATCACGGCATATTAATAGGAGACAATCTTGGAGAACGGTTACCCGAGAAGAGGAAAAAGCTTCATCAACTACTCAAATTTCCAGAAGAGGATCAGAAGTACTTGCCCCTATGAACAAACAAAACGTATCTACCGGGAAATGTAAACAGAGTCAGTGTGAATCATGAGACCCATCATGTTTTAGAGCAAATCTGCAAGCACATGCATATTCCAGAAATAAAAATCTATTAGCGGGGGGGTCAAGGTTGCACGGGGAAGCGAGCAAAGAGATAAAACTCAGCCCTTTCTTCCTCTGACGTTGACCTGCTCGCTCCTTCTCTCTTCACACCCTACCGCTCTGCTCTTCTCCACACCCCGCATCCTCCAGCGCCGCTCAGGAGCCGCGGACGTGGGAAGCAAAGCTCTCCTCGCCGTGCCCACATGTGCGGCGCAGCCCGCCTCCCCTCCCGCGCCCCGGCGGGATCCTTTACTAAAAATACCGCTCTGGAAACGTTACCATGCGCACGCCAAACTTTGATCTTCCCAGCTCCATATATCAATCAGGAGGAAACCCGTTCCGCTGTCACGGGCGCAGGCGCTCCTCCCCGGTGGCTGCCTGTCGGCCCCAAGGCACTTCCACGGGGAAGCGGCACCAGATCCCGGGGGCTCTCACCAGACCCGAGTTTCTCCCCACATCGGGCAGAGTATACCATCAGCCCAGGAGCAGGAAGATTATTTTTTTTTCCCTACACCAGCTTTAAGGCTTCAGTTTTTATAGCTGGCTGCAGGTGTTGCAGTGAAAGGGGAGGAGTGGGATGCCTTTCTCTGATATCTCTTTCTCTGATATTCTGCCCAGATTCTATCGCAGGCAGAGCTCGTGTAAAGTTTTGAGGCACATTCTCCCCGGGAGCGAGGTGTTCCCGGCGCTCGGCACCCAGCGGGGCCGGCCGATCAAACGCAGCAGGTTCTCCTGAAGAGAGAGGGTCCCTCCCCTCTGGTGCCAGGCCTCCACAGGATCAAAAGGCATCCCCCATAGACATACACTCAGTAAGCCCTTTCATCCGGCTCGGTTTTCCCCGTCCAGGAGAAAACCAGGAGGTTTGCACAGCTGCAAGCCAGGTATGACTGTAACTTTTACCAAGATCTTTGACCACTTTCTGTCTCACATGTGGTCAAGTCACGATCAGGATCTAATGTATGGTAACCCAGCTAGATCTCCCTGAAAAATGCATTTTAGAGGCAGCTACCCTTCAGTGTTCCTGTGCTCAGGTACTTTCTAAAAATCGCACAAAGAATCGTATGGGGTTTTCTATGGCTTTAGGGAAACAAACCATGGGAACAGGATCAAATTTTGATTTCATGACTTTTGGAAAGGTGACTCCTAGCAGGCATCCACAGCCAACTTGAGGTGCAGAACCACTAATGAAAACTTTCACAACCACCTTTGTCCATTGCATCTCTTCCAGGACCAAGAATCAGAGATGGGTGCAGTGCATCAACTGTGTTGTCTACAGTGGATACTATTTCTGATAGTTTGTTCACCTGACTTTTGTTGGAGTGATTTCACTATGTCCAAAATATATCCTGAGAACTTTTAAGCTCTGTTGGGGTATTACTGTTGGACAAACAACGCAGGTCCGGACAGTAGGGACACTTCATTACTATCTCCATGCCACCACGGCTCTAACGTATTTATCATGTGTCATCTAAATCCATCTCTTCTTTAAAAAGCAGAAATATGGAGGGGAAAGGGGAAACACCAAAAATAAATTAAAAAAAGACAACGTCCAAGCTGTGATAACCTGCTGTGGTCAAGGGTAACAGTGAAAAACTTCAGGTGGTTTTCACATCACAGCATTGGTTATTAGACAGAGATATTGCCCGGAAAAAAAAAAAAATAAAAATCACAAGCTCAATCTTTTTTTTGCGTTTCAGGGAGCCCCGTGTGGGCTGAGATGGAGCCAGCCCTTTGGGGAGGAGGGGAAGCTGTGCCCTCTTCCACGCAGCAAAACCAAACCGCCAGCGATGCAGCCTTCATGGGAGGACTCCATTACCCACCGCCAAAAGAGGCTTCTTGCTATTATGAAATGGAAATTATTTGTAAAGCAAGGTGAAAGGTCACACGCAGGCATTCACTGGGAATTATTGACATAGGTATGACATAGATGATAGCCAATCAAAAAGCAATTTTATAAACATTGTTATTAAATAGTAGGGTAATTGCTTTAAGTACTGGAGGAATGTCAGGGTCATATGAGAGTTTTGTTGGTGTCATAGTTTTTTATTTGACACTTAGTGGATCAATGACACTTAGTATATTTATTCTGAAATGTGAGCTGTGTCGCCAGCCTAGAAGCTAATCCACATACCACATACTACCCCATACTTATAGAGAAATAATTTCTGATTTTTATTTCATTCACTAAGTATCCAGCCACGCAAGCGTCAAAGCTCTCCACACATAAAAGTATGGAAGTAATTAGGGATTATGTGGTAAGTGTACAAACATAGTTTATATTACTGTGTATTAGAAAGGACCCCTTTTATAGCTGCCTTTGTCAATTTGACAGAGCAAAGGGTTTTAATGTACTGTAATAAGAAATGTAAGAGGGGGCAAAGGACAGCGTGGCTACGATGCCTGTTTGTAAACTGCCTGGCCCTGAGGTCCTCCCTCTCTCCTACTCATCCATGCTCCGTGCTTATTCCACGGTCATATACATTTTAACTGAGTTAATAGCAGTCTGGGGGTGTGGGGGGGTGGGGAGGAAGTCCCTTCAATGCACGTTGTCAGCCGCCTCTGGAGCTTACAGCAGGGCTTCCACCAGGGCAGATGCTTGCAGAAGGCAGCAGCCTGGTACAGACTATCGGAGGCACGTGCGTGATAAAGCATGCTGCAGAGATATGTTACCACTTTATTTCCCCTTTTTATACCCAGAATCAGGTGACTGATTAAAAATAAATAAACGCAGAGGTGAACAGAGTCGGGTGGGGGGGGGCGGGGGGCATCCAGGTGAGCCCCTGAGCTGATGTCTCCTGAGCCTGAAATTTGTAACGGGGAGGGGTTCCTGGATGCTCAGCGGCTTCGTGGTGGGTTTGCTCTGCACCTGTTCTTCATCAGGACTTCTGAGGGCCCAAGAGGGTCTCTGGCCATGCTTGCAACGCCTCACCTCAACCAAGCAGCCGACCCCGCTCCCCCCCTCTAATGAGAAACAGGTCAGGTACAAGTGTTCCTGCAGCCTCCCTGTGACCTCCGGAGGGGAGAGGGGAGGGCTGGGGGGACGGGGAGTGTTATTTACTATTTAGAAGGCGGATGGCATCCCTGGCTTCACACGTAGTGTAACAGATGACAGCGGCGCTTCACGGCAAAGAGTTCAGAATTCAAATTATAACATGAAATATATACTACCCGCTAACGTCCCTGTCACACTCTGTGAACTTTAGCTCAATTAAAAAAAGAAATCAGCTGACATTGATAAAATGCTATTTTCAATAGAACCGAAAGGAAAAATTGTACCAACACCAATTTAGGGCAAATTCAAAACAAACCCCAGAGGGAAGAACGGAGGAGAAATAAAGGACCGGAGCGCGTGGTTCAGAAATGGGAGGGTACTCACGAACCACAAACTGCCCATTTTGAAGGATGTGGGGTAACTTCAATGTCCCATTTTTGAACCTCCAGCTCTTGTCCCCCAGTGGGAGAAGCAGCCAGCCCCCTGCCAGCCCTCCCCACTCCCCGTGGACCCGCAGCGCAGCACGGAGCCAACCATGCCAGACCCGGTTAGTAGGAGGCACTCCACCGAGCAAGTGGAAAGCCCAGCACCAGAGTTAGAGGGTAGTTTACCTAAAGGACTAGGAATGGCCAGGACATGCCAGCACAGAGCAATGGTTGCCACCCACAGCTGCCTCCCTCCTCCCCACATCGCAGGAGCTCTGCCGCAGCCGGACGGGGAATTTCAAAGGGCTCCTGCATTTACTTTGGCCTTTTACCTGTTATGCCAGGTTCATCCCTAAGATCTACGGTACACAGTCTAAAGCCTGGAATGAAAATAAGCCCTCACTGAAAATGTGAGAAATCACATCTTACTGTGGTTCATGCAGTAGACAATACGTTCTGGCTGCGGATTGACTGAACTGGTGGTCCCAACCTGCATCTCTCGTCTGAAGAATGCAGAGGCTCCTCAGCAGAAGCTTGCACTGTGGCATGAGAGCTTTGCCTCCTTGACAGTAATCCAGAAGGCAACAACTTCCAGAAACAACATTAAACGAATCAGATTTCCCGCTGCTCTGGAACTGTAATAATTTAGTGTGGTGGTAACTGCCTGGCACTTTGGAAAATCGAGTAACTGAGTCGGATAGCTCTGCGAGGGGGTTAACAGCTTTGGTCTAGGAACTCTCATTCCCCAGAAGTTATCGCTGCGATTTTTGTACAGGGATAATAAATCCAGGCTCTGATAGGGAGCTCACATTTAAAAATAAAGTCACTGATCTCTATTTGGCATGCAGCAGAGATGTAGCAAGCATGATGAGAACAGGAGAAAAGATCAGTCACCAGAAAAAATGGAGCACAGGAAACAGGTGATAGCTTTAGTATAATGAATTCCCCATCTTAATTTTTAAGTTTATTACTTACAGACAGACATAGGTCTAGATGGTATGATTTAGATACTCTATTTAATTCAGCATTAAGAGTTTGGGCATATTCAGCTCCTTTCACAACGCTGAGAAGCTCAGCCCAGACCCACGCTGGATCAGGGGAGTTCAGCACGTTGCCTCCACCAGGTTCACCCCCAAAACCAAGCTCTGCTGGTTACTTCCCACCCACACCACCCCTCCCCATATCTCCTTCACCCTTCTTTACAAGATCTAGATGCTCACACCATGCTGGGTGCACAAAACATCTACGGGATGTTCTCGCTGACTGGCAATGGAAAGATAACACAGCCACTGGAATGGGAGTGAACAGAGACCACAAATTTACACGTGCAAGTATTTGGGAGAACGTGTGTAAATAACCAGACCAAGAGTACAGGTTTCCACCCTGCAACATGTAGCTACAGGACACCACAAGCTCTACCCCAGCAAGAGAACGTACGGCAAAGAAGGAAAAGGCTCGATCTGCATTCCTGCAGAAACCTCTGCTGTTTCAAAGCTCAGGGTCTGTCAGTCCATCCCTGGCACTGGTGGCTGATGACTGGCCTTTGCGTATATGTGGCCCATCACCCCACTGCAAGATGATTTATCTGGTTATGTATTCCCCACAATGACAAATCTCTAAATGCATTTATTCTGGCTTGAAAGCCATTGGATCCCATGCATTACAGCATGCCACCACACAGCAGCTCCTGGTTTAACAGATGACCACTGTCACCCAAGAACGGACAGACAGATCCTCACAGATTGCTCTTCTCCCTGCTCAGGCATAAGTCCCCTTTCCAGAGCCCCCTCGTTCATCAAGGCAGGTCTCCTGCAGGCTTCCTCCACAGACCTCAATCAGAGAACATAGTGCCAAAGCCTTCTGCCAGCATCGTTCCTTGAATAAAATAGATACCCATTTAATCTAGAACCGAGATAAAAATGAATCAGCCTTAGATGAGGAAAATTATATAATATCAGTCCATGGTCACAACATCCCCTGGGGTGACAGGAGTTAGGGCAAGACAAACCATGCCTTTTTGTCAAGTAGCAGCACTGTGCCTCCTGTCCATCTAATTACCTGCACTCCTGGGTGATCAATACTGTTATGTAATGACTTAACTACTCCTGTAATATAAATACTGAATGCTAAGAGCAATACCCCAGGAACCAGTGGAAAAAATGGAGACTTGTTAAGGGTGACCACTGCAGAAGTTTAAAAAAAAAAAAAGAGCACATTTTGCATATAAAAAGACTACTTTAATTTGTTTGAAAGCCTAATTCTTATCAACTGCACAGTAAAAATGTGAGCCTCATAAAGACAAAATTCTTCACTTTCTGTTTCAACATATTCAGCATGTAGAGAAGCATATTCAGTAGGTTTCTATATTTGATGATCTTTTTCCATTCAAAGTTTCTAATTAGTACTATGCCCTATTCTGTGAGTTTTATTTTCAGCACTAGAGCCAGCACACAACACCCAAAATGCCTCTCCTTCAACTGGATAAAAATATGTACGTCCACATTCATTCTGTAGCAACACATCCTTTTTTTAACTGCTTGGTGAGGACTTGGAGCTGGGTTGACCAAGCACCAGAAACTCAGAATATTGTTCCCGTTACAAAATGGGAATGGATGAACAGAGATGTATCAGAAATACTCTCGACTCACGACTGTTATGTGGTGTAACAGGTCTGTCAGTCTGCCACATGGATATTTTAACGCCATAAAGTGGGGAGGGTTAGTAATACCAGTACCTCAATGAGAGTCCTGCCTCCAGTGCTACCTGGAAGCCCATCTGCCTGCCCACCAGCAGCGAGGGGGCTGTATCCAACACTAGTTTTGCAGGACCCACATGCAGTTTGCATAACTACCTGTCTCCTGCCTTTGTTCTTGGATAGCATGCTCAAGCTTCGATTGTCAGTGATGGGTTAGGACACCTCAGAGTGTGGTGTGTCCACGCTTCTCCTGTACCCCACCAGAATATCTCCTCCCGTGGTTTGCCAGCCAGAGGATGAGGGACGATGCTCAGTCATTCCACCCCGAAAATTTGCCTTCCCACATTCACATTCTGCAGAAAACCCCTAGAAACTTAGAACTACCCAAAGAGGGAGATGCAACCAACCCCCAAACCCACATGAGTTCAGAGACCAAAACAAATTTCTCCCCAGCCTTCCTTTTCTTTGTTGAAGTTTACCCTCCAAGAGGGGAGCAGATCCCCGCTCTCAGCAGCGGTGCAGGGCTGCCTAGGATGGGGATGGCCACGGCTTGCTGTGTGCGTGGCCTCCTCCCAAACACACCTGGAGGGCAGCTCCAGTTTTGCCCACACTTCCCAATGACTATTCCCAGTATAGATCAAAGAGATGCCCAGACAAATCCCACAGCTGGCTGGGATCACCCATATCCCACGCACTCAGCTCCAACTGCTTTGACCTGAACCCAGAGCTCAGCTTTGTGATCCCAACTGTTTAAGATTTAAGACTTTTTCCCCGACTCCTAAAAATCCGTCCATCGGCTTACATCTGCATTCAGCATTAACAAAGGAAGAGCTGTGAGTACAAAAAAAAAAAAAGAAATAATAATAATCTTAGGGGTGGGAGAAGCTGGAGGGAGGTGTTATAAAATAAAGCCAAATGAAAATAAAACAAAAGAGGAACACGGTACATAGCAGGAAAATCAAAAGGCAAAATAAAAGATTAAGGAGTGCAGGTAAAGATAAAATTCAAAAAATGCTTTAAATGTTGATTCTCTGAAACACCCTACTGTTTTTGTTTCATGCAGTATTTTGATGCTAGCATCTAATTATTCTTTGCAGTGTTTTATCTCCCCCATTATAGTATCACCAGATTTTTTTTATTGGCACTTTCCTTATTAATGATTACAACACCTACGTTTAAGGAGCTAAATGAGTTCTCTCTTTTCCTGTGCTGAAGAGAGGGGGGTCAGCAGAGAAATGAGAATTATTCTGTTGTATGCAGATGTGTTATACTCAAAATTATTTTTGGCCATTGAAGTAGCTCCCACAGCTCGCTCAGGCAAAAAAAAAAAAAAAAAAAGATTCCACCCCAGTCCTAGCTGTGACCCAGGAAAGGTAAGGAGAGATCCTTCTGCTCTCCAGTCAGTCACAAGAGGAATTTAACAAACCTTTCAGCTTCAGTCTAAAAGTATTAACAGTTTCCTTCTAAATACCTGTTCCTCATGAAATTTGGTTTTCTTTTAAGAATCACGCAGCACAAAACCTGTCCACTAACAACATATAATCACTTCTCTCTCTCTCTACCAACGGATTGGATCTCAATGCTTGCTGTAGCAAAGTACAATACCAAAGCACCCTGAATTACATCCCTGGGGACAGTCCCCATTCATGGCATTACTCACATGGCACGTGTGGAGCCTACGTCCTCCGCAGCCCCCGTGGAGCTACTGGGTGCTGCTGTTCCATCTCGAGTTCCATCTGATGATGCTCCCAGCGGGTCACGATACCAGCTGGGGGCAATTAAGCTCTGCTGGAGCTGGGGACAGGGTGGCTGCCACCCCCTCCGATGCCACGGCTGGGCTCGCACTGGGAGAGCTGCCTTCCCCAGGGAGGCCACCCAGCTGGAGCTGGACCTTCACGTCGGCCACACCGCCCCGCAGGCAGGTGTAGAGCTTCTGAGGGTAATGGTATAACAAGAGAAACCTGGGCTGGCAATAAAGCAAGGAAAGCCCAAACAGGGTGGGGGGAGAGAAGAAAGGAAGAGATTTTTACTGTTTACACGTCAGGCAGGAAAAGCAACCCAGGGCGCAAATAAACTTTTGTCAAGAGCCAGAAATTTTCGCACCTATGCAAAGTTGGCAACACGCCTCAGGCTTACTAATTTTTTATTTTTATTTTTTTTTTCCTTTGGACTCCAAAATGTGCCTGCCATGCTCCCCGCACAAGGAACAAGTTATGTTAATATATTGGTTTTGACCGTGGTTTTCATACACTTCAGTTTCTCAGGTATTACAGGGGTTTTAGTAAGTAATTAGAAGACATTAATAAAGATCTGTGTAAATATTGTTCTAAATTACTGCTTAGTAAATCACTCCGTATTTATATTACATTAAATAAATCAAATTAACACAATCAAAGTTTGATGGCAAAGCAGTAGAAATATTAGAGAAGCAGACAGACAGACAGCCTTTCGGGGAGACAAAAGCTAAAGCTTTCTTAACATAGAAAATGTTCCATGAATAGGGTTAAATACTTAATGGTTGCTAGCAAAAGATAAGACAAATATTCTTTGTTAATATTTATAGAATCCCATCAGGAACTCTTTTGTCCTAGCATTGTTTCCAAAATTCAATCCCCTAGTTATATCCATCATTTTTCATGATTAAAGGAATCTAAATTTGCTGCCTTGTCTTGTAAAAGAGTAAAAAGTTAGATCTGTATTATTAAAGCCTCTTGGTTGGAGCAAGAAATGTAATATTGATGGTCTATGGTATATAAGTCTAAAAACCCGACTGATCACACACACACATGACATATAAAATGCATTCATAGGCTTCACGATGTTATTCCTAAGAAGTTGGGATCCAGCTAAAAAAAGAGATAATTACGTCCTTCCAAAAAGAGACAAATAAAGTATTTCAAACTGATAAAAGGCAAGAAACAAAAAGACTAGAACCCCGAGGAAAAAAAAAAAATTGGGAAGGCTTTGATGACAGGGAAGTGAGACTCAACTTCAGTCACTGTCACCACTGCCCCGCACTCCCTGGGCCTGGGTCCTCTGCTACAGGAGGGAATCCTTAAACCCTGCCCTGCGCCAAAGCTGGGAGCCACGGGCAATAACTGGAGGTAGCTTTGGCCATCAGAGGTGTCTTGGCAGAAACGGGTGCTGGTGGAACCTGCTGCAGGACAGCCAGCCACGTAACGGCCTCGTTAGTCATCAAGGGGGCTGGATGTGGGAAGGTGGGTGTGTGGGATCTGTGTTGAACTCACTCCAGATGATGCAGGGCACCTCTGCAGGGGGAACCAGGCTCCTCCAGGGGGGTCTCACCCAGCTGCCGCCACCGGCGGCACATGTGGCTGCAGCATCATCCCCCAGTGGGGCAAACCCAGCCAGCACGGTGGGATGGATGGACTTCCTTTCCCCCCACCCACGAAGCAGGAACCCCAATAGCTTTTGCATCAGTACTGCTAATTAACAGCAATATCATTACCAAATATCGTCCTCGTGACAGACTAAGCATCCCTGCACCCAGCTATCTGCTGATGTGCTGACCCCCGGCGCCTTCTGCAGACCCCCCAGAGCAGCCCATGGCACCCGCCCCAAGGCAGGGTGAGGGGCAGGTGCCAGCGGCCGGGCCACCGGACAACTCCATCTGGGCATCTTTAGTCCAGACCGAAAGAGCAAAACCCTTCAACTTTAGAAAAATGGAAAAAAACATGATGGTTTTCCCTTCAACTTTAGAAAACTAAGACTCGGTGTTGCATTTTTCTCAGCCTACTAAAAAAGTTTTTTTTTTACAAAACAGGCAAAAGCCAAGTCCTCATTGATCCAATTTTTTTTTTTACCCAGAACTTCTTAACAGCTTTAGAAAAATAGATAATTATTGCAGTTAATTTCAGCAAAACAGTTCAAACTCATCAGGGCTGCACAAGTATAATTTACTACTCCTTCTGACTTATTGTTTTGACTAGATGTAGATTGATGATTAAAGTGATAAACAGTAACATTTTTATAAAATGGCTGACTCTGCCAATGGCAACTGAATAAGAAACATGCTGAAATAGCTGTGCTGTTATTGTGATTGTACTCAAGGCTGTCAACAAAGAATATAAGTATTTGACAAGGTGTTATCTAATTGTGTTTTTAAAAGCCACGATACATACATCTTTTAATGTGTCACTTTAAGCTGCAAGAGAATTTCTTTTATTAAAAAGTACAAAGGAAAAATGAATGCCTTGCATTTTCTTGTTTCTTTTTCCCAAGCTCTGCCCTTTTGCCGTCATTCGACAGAATATATTTGCTCTTTAGTCAAATTGGCTTTTATTTAAATGGTAGCCCAAAATAGCACAGCAACATTAGGTGTATGAGAAGAAAGAACAGTGTGTCCCACAGACAATTTTTACCTCAGCCCTGGTGGGAATTAACTGATCGAAAGAGAAGGCTAAGAATAAAATCCTTTTGACGCTTGGAGTTAGTGAAACAGCATTTTGGAGGTTTGTGTTTTTTGTGGTTTTTCTTTTTTTTTATTTATTTTTAAGAGGGATCACCAGGAAAATGATCTTAACATGCTACCTGTAGTCCTTTCATGGTCATTCCTGCTACACACAGGCATCTTTACATCCAAAATGCAGTTATCCTCAGAAAGCCCCTTCGGCCTAGGGAAGGGCTATCATCTGCTCTGACTCCAGGGCTGTAGACTGGAGTCTTCTCCTCCAGCCCACCGACCCTTTCTTTGCTTGGGAGAAAAAGCCTGGAGACCATAAGAGAAGAAGGGGTTTGCTCAAGAATTTGAAGAAAGATGGAATTTCTAGGAGGGGTGAAGGAGCAGAAGCTGGAGAGGGCACTGCTGCTGGGGCCGAGATGGTCCCGTGTGGAGGCTGATGACTGCCAGGGAAGGAGGGAGTTAAAATGGACCAAGGAGGGAATTAAATAAAAATAAATTAAAAAAAGAACCTCCTACTTCTGTGTTCTTGCCTTCTAGGATGACAATAGCATCGTGAAATGCTGCAAGGCATGGAGACAGACAGCTAATTAACTGTTTGGAATCCCTCTGCCTTACTAGGAGTTTGAAAAATGGGGAGGAGCACTGACCGATGGTGCCTCTAGGACCAATCTGGACCTCTGAGGGTTTATTTCAGTGAGAGCCTGGGGAAGGCATAGGTGCAAAACTCTCTCCTTTCCAGTTAGGTAGCGACCTGATAACTAGTGGAAGGAGACTTCACTGCTGGAGCCTTCCTGTTGGCAAACGCTGCCGTGATGCTCTCAGAAAACCAGTATTTTGTTGGCAACAAGGACATGCTGCCAGACCAAGGAGGTGGGCCCTTCTGAATCCTGATGGACCTGCAATGCCATCGCTCCAAGAGCGCTCTCCATTGGACATCAGCTGGAGAAAGCAGATACTCCAGTCCAAGCCCAGAAGCCAGAAACAGAGTCGACCTTTTCATTAGCATTTGTGTAAATGTTGCCTACCCACGAAGGAGGGGAAACTTCAAGAGAAGGAGGATGGCAGCAGTGTGGCACTTACTTAAAAACACTGTATTTTAGGGAATGCAGTCGAGGGTCAGGTAGAGCAGCAACACTAATGCAAAATGCAGGTTTCCGAATTGAGCTGGGATCTAACAATGTCATTTGCAGGCTGGTCCTCACAGCACCGCTGAAATATAGAGGTCAATTTGGTCTATTATGGGACAGCAACTTCTAATTTTTAATCCCAGTGGTATTTTAAGCACGGGATAGAAGTTAAAGGAGAAAAAAAAAAAGAAAAATCTCCTTATAATGAAAGACGTGAACAGCTCCCTTCTGACCTGATTCTGTGAGGTGAGGAGCTTCGTCCCTGTCCCGGCCTGAGCTCCCCGTGTTTGTTTGTCTTTGAAGGAATATTCTCCAGAAGTCATGAGGAAAGATCAGAGCCTTGGTTTCAGAGGTTATGAATATCTTTGATAACGTCTGATGGCCTGGGTTGACAGCACAGAACAGTTCATTCCTCAGCGTTGATTTTAAAACTGCCTCAGTCTCGAATGGCTGATTTTTTCAGAGGGAATTGAATAAACACTCCAAAGATAATGACTGAGTGGCCTCTAGGTTTTGAGTTTAAAGATGTAGAATAAGAGAGATTAATGCTGGAAAACCCTACATGTCCTTCTCTCTACAAATGGGCAGATGCAGGTCATGGACCCGCCGCAGCAGAAATGCAGGCAGAAAATAACCAAATACTCAAAAATAGCTTATTGTTAACATAGGAACTCCTTTCCAAGCAGGGATCACGACTGCCACAAGAACTATCTCCAGCCAGTTCAGAAAGTTTAAAAGTCAGCAAATTTCCAATTCAAAATCCTGACCTTTTACGCAAATTTACCAACCCTCATCTTTGAGAGCGACGAGAGCGGTTCAAGGAGCAGGGCTTGTTGCCCAGTGCCCAGACACCATCTCCAGCAGCCCCAGCAGGGCTGGCAGTGCCCTGGCGCTGGGTTCTGAGCTGCTCATTGCAGTGAGCAAAGCACCGGAGCCCGTCCTCTTGAGAACCTGAAGCAGCGCTGACCTGGGCACCTGCTGGTGGTTTCTGCAGAGCAGCTGAAGACTGGGTGCTCTGAAACAGCCTCTTGCAGTGGCTTCCCCCTTCGACCAACACACAGACAGAAAAACCAGAGACAACGCATTCAGGTTCCTCTAAGTGCCTAAGGACAAGCGATGCGCCTGCTCCTGGAGAGGGCAACTTGCATCTAACAATCCACAGCAGCCGTGCAGTCATGATCCACCACATACACACATTCTTACCAAAAAAAAATAAATAATAATAATCATCATCATCATCATCAACGTAAAAGAAAAATGTGTGAAGAATAACCTGTATTTCTACTTTTTCAACTCTAAATGTTGGAAGTGATTTAGTACCAGCTACTACATGGACCTAGGTCCGTTCTTCCCACCTGGACTCTCAAGCATGCTCATCAAGAAGAAAAACCATTACCTGTGAGATTTTAATTTTTAATAACATTTTGACTTTAGTTCTCTTTCCGGTGATGCTATGCCCTTTAGTAGCTGGCTCCAAATAAATTATACTACTATAAAAGGTTTTGCCACACTTTACATTACCTAGGAGTATGAGAAGTTACCTGAAGGCAAAGATAAAAAGGTAATATAATTAGTTAACTTAATCTGAAGCAGAACATCTGACTCATTTGGGGTGCAGTCCCAAGGAAAGATCCTAATAAGTTAATGTAGAGAAAGAGTTTTATATTCAAATGGACAAACTTATGAGGAAATCTACATACTTGGAATCAGATCCAGGATTATTTTTATCATCTTTTGTCTTTCTTTATTTTTTTCTTCTTTTTTTTTTTCTTTTTTTTTTTTCCAATGAACAACTGTAATTCAAAGGTGCTGCCATTTGCCATGATTTACAAGATATAGCCAACTTTTTGTGAAGCTAGTGGGAATTTTAAATCTTCCTTGACTTTATTTGTATTTCAGAGTGAATCCTGTGAATTTGGAGCCCCTTTGGAAGAGAAGAAGGAAAAGACAGTCGCAGGCTCCTGCATTAATTATGATATTTTTAGTTATTTAGCTAGATTTAGGAAAAATAAAGTCAACATACTGTAAATACATTCTCAAATCCCTAGCTTTGTGGTTTCTCAAACTGAGTTTCAGTGGAAGAGATTCAAAAGCCACATAATTTCTATTACAAAAACAGTAAAACAAAGATTTGGGCTGTCTTTTGGAAATTTTCAATAGCATCACTCTATAGCAACACTATGGATGTCTAAAAAAGAAAGAACTTATTTACAAGTGTGTCAGTAGGAAGGGGGTTATTTTTCAAGGATTTCAGTGTACAAAGATCTGGCCGGTGTCAGAGCAGTGGAAGAGCTTCAAAACCTTCCTCACTCCCCTGCAGAGGTGGGCTGAGGAGTAATGGCTAAGGAATCGCAGCCTCGTCTTTTGGTCATACAATTCCAGTGTCAAGCAGACAATTAATAAGCAGTCAGCAGAGTCTGCAACCAGTGATTATATGAACAAAGGGGTTTGCTTTTGCATTATTTCTCAGGCCCTGGTACAATATGTTGGAGTTTTTAGCCAATTGCTCATTATCGTACTCATTTCCTAAGATCTTGTTTTAACTAGGATACTGTCAAAGTACTTAGTTATACTCTCTGTACAATTTTTTTTCTGAAGTCGGGAGGATTAAATACAAAATACGATCTGGTATCCTGTGATGAGGATATTTGAGGATCCTTCCCCAATATTCTTTCATTTCAGAGGATCCAGTTATTTTTAATATCTGAGCAGCTAGCAACAGTGAGATAGGGCTGTTCTTTCCAAGTATCTACTCAGCTGAGGGGGCTCTGAGACAATAAATCTACAATTAGGGCTTTCGTGTTCTCATCCAGACAATCCTGAAGGGAGGGAGATGCTGCACATGAACTGCGAGCACTGAGGCTGCTTGAGCGGGCAGCACACCTGCGTGGCTGCTGGTCCAGCTCCTGGCCATGGGATGGCACATCCAACCAAAATGGGCAGCATTGCCATGGAGGAGAGGAGGACAGCAGGGAAAGGAGGCTCTTTGGTTGTCCTAGCTGTCCCGCTGCTTCCCTGGTTTTGTCACATTATGAAAAAAATCCCCAACCTCTGATGAACACTAGTGTCCAACTGTCCACAACAACCACTAATACCAAAGCAGTTACATTCATGCAAAAGAGAAGAAAAAACAAGGTTAAAGACAGTCTGGCTGATCAGGGTGAGGACCCGGGTCAAGCAGTAACTAGACTTACAGGCTGAAGGTCTGCACAGGCTTGTTCCAGTCCTTTGGGAGGAAAAACATCATGGTTTGGTAAGGCACAGCCTGGTCACCCTGGTAGCTGGACTGCTGATTCCCAGGCTGAACTTCCCCAGGCAAAGGCAATTTTTGTGACCAGAGAGACTATAAAGCTGACCAGTCACCCCAGAAGACCTAGCACAGACCAGCCACACAACCGGAGTGAAAGCAAAGTCCTTGTGCAGGGATCTAGCCTGAACAGGTACTCCCGGGAGCACTAGTACTCACAAATAAAAAATAATAAAAATAATCATAAATATTACTAATGAAGTGTCATTCATCCAAGGGCATAATGCAGACACGCCATCTCTTAGGAAAACAACATTACAATGCTTCACTTATGTCTTCCAGAGATGTATTGAAAGGGATAAGGACCATATTGTAGAATAACCACCATATGCCATTCACCCTTTGTTCTGGATTCATTTTTTTTTTCCTGTTAGGCTTCTTACAACTTTCTCTTGGAAGAGTGCCAATGTCAGAAGTATATACGTTATCCCTTCTTTTGGCTCCTAGAGATCTGAGATAATCTCTTCATATACTGTAATGGAAGAAGCGTCCAGTTGGGGAATACGTGGTCGCACTTCTGCCACGCAGCCTTGGGTGTGTCTAACAACTCTTTATCCAGAGTGGATTTTTGGGGTATTTTTCCTAAAAAAAAGCCAAAAGCATTAGGACGGATAATTCAAACCTTTAGGCTCATGGACAATTCCCCTATTTCCATATTCATTCACACTAGGACTGCTCTTATTTTGCATATATTAGTGGAGGGTGTTTGATTTCTTCTTTTTAGGAATGTTTTATTCTGTTACTTTGGTAGCCTCAATATTTTCCTTTTATTACCAGCATATTTCTGATTTATGGCAATGTGGGGCCAGCAAATAAGATTGTCAAAATGAGTATGCGCTTGTTATAACCCACTCAAAAAAAAATAAAAAGGATTTTAAAAGAAAACAAATTCAAGTCAGTTTTAATTTTGACACTGATTGATGTTGATATTTCTGACCAGTTTTATGTTGCACAGATTTTAAACGATATCCTCCTCTGATCTTCAGTGCTGTAGTTATAAATACTTGATAGCATTTTCATAAAAGGATCTTTTTACAATATGCTTAATGAGAGCTTCTGCTTCAGATATACAAGTCAAAAGAAACCTAGCCTGATACGGTGGCAGTCAGATACTCAATAAATGGCACATATTCTAAAAAACCTCTGACAAAAAAAGTTTCAATTATTATACCTGTGCCTTTCATCGTCACTTTACTGTATCAATTATTCATGTAACATCTAACTGAAAAATGTTATATTTAGCAATCATTTAAAAAATTCTCTAAACAGTAGCAGGACAGCAGATAAGATGACAAAATGATCATTCATCACCTATCTGTAATGATGAAACTGTCACAAACTGGGAAGAAAAAGTTGATTTTTTTTTTCTCCTGGCTTAAAAAAAACCAAACCACAAAGTTATTTGTGATTATGCGACATTTGCTTTCCATTTCCACAGACAGTTAGGGTTCACAAACATGAAAATCCATTATGGAATGGTACATAAAGTGTGACCGATTCTTGTTCAGTCAATTAGTGAGCGAAGTCTGAATATGATGTTTATCTGATAATCTGCATCTTTAGTACAGACATCAGTAAAGACGGCATTAACAAAGGATTGGGTTTAACTTCTTGGGAGCAACTGGTTCAACAAATTGCACTTTTGCTGATTATTCGTTCACACAAAGCACACAGCAGCCTGTTTCCTGTTTGTAATAAAATCTAAGGACTATATATGGAAGAATATAAGCACACGACAGAAAATAAAAGTTAACAGTAAAAATCACATTTTTAGAGCTTTGTTTCTATTCATGAAGCTTGTTATTAATGTAGGACTTCTCAAAAAACCACTGTGTGGTCTCTTTGTTTGTACTAAGACACACTTATTAAATATGGACATATTATTCCTCTGAACACAATGCTATTTTTATTTTACAAGAATTACTCCAGTGACTTCCATATAGAAATTATCTCACGCATCTGTATTCTGATTATGATATTTAGTGCAAGGGTCATGAATAATAAAATTGCTAAATATGCTTATTGCCATCTATAAATAAAGGTTATCATATTCGAGGTTTGGGAGTGTTGGAACAAGTAGGGTTAGTTGCAAGACAATAGTGCTTTAATTTTACTATGAAAATAAATACTTAAATGTATAAATATTCAAATGATTTCCAAGGTGAAGCGAGCCTAAATTAATGCTTGCAAAACGAATGCAACAGCAAAATTGCAGAAGTTCACATTATCTTAGAAAGTCCACAGCTCTATGCAGTGTCGGAGCCCTACCAAGCAGGAGATCAACGCTTGCAGCACGACTGCCTCGGCCCCAGTGGAAAAACTCCCATTTAGCCCAGTGGGGCATGGAAAAGCAATTCTTCGCAATGACTATGAAAATGCAGAACGTTCTTAATTTTTTTTACAATTGGTATTTATCCGCAGCTGTAATTGGGGGACGGGGGTCGTTTCCTACCCGACGTCTCTGAACTCCTGAATTGGAAATAACATCCAACCAATAATCATTCCATATTTCTTGCACAAACGTTAGCATTTAAGACTGAATTATCTGTACCTTCTGTGGACTTTGAAGAGATGATGCAAAACAGTTAAACAGCCTAAAGTTGCTGTTCAGCTTTGTAAGTTTTCGTGGTGTTTTCTATAGACTGGGTCTTACAAGAGGTCTTACGACAGCTGTAAGGTTTAACTTCTCCACTTAGAATCATAGAATCATCTAGGTTGGAAGGGACCTTAAAGATCATCTGGTCCAACCATCAACCTAACTCTGACAAAAAAATAAATAAGAAATAAGAAATAAAAGTCACTAAACCATGTTCCTGAGGACCATGTCTTTTGAACACCTCCAGGGATGGTGCCTCAACCACTTCCCTGGGCAGCCTATTCCAATGCTTGATAACCCTTTCGGTGAAGAAATGTTTCCTAATACCCAATCTAAACCTCCCCTGATGCAACTTGAGGCCATTTCCCCTTATCCTATCTCCTGTGACTTGGGAGACAAGACCGACCCCCGCCTCTCTACACCCCTCCTTCAGGTAGTTATAGAGTGCGAGAAGGTCTCCCCTCAGCCTCCTCTTCTCCAGACTGAACACCCCCAGCTCCCTCAGCCTCTCCTCATAACACTTCCTTAAAAGCTCTTCTGGGAAGGAAGCCCTGCCCATACTTTTCTTGAAGCTTTGGCACAGGACCTTACAGCGGCACGTATACAATCCTCACACTTTTGGGGTTCCTCACCCAGCCACCCGCTCCTGCTGGGACACTGCTCCCATCTGGGACCTCAGCAACTTGTGTGGACACTACACCCTGCTACTGGTGCAGCTGCAGTGCAGCAACGAGAGGAACAACGTTTGTTTTGATCAGTTTGATAAGTCATTTAAAAGTACTGTGGCAGAGCCATCGAGACAGAAAGCCACGCCATTGTTACCCACCGGCACCGTCTCGTTGTATGAGGTAATTGAAACCTGTGGGAACAATATATGATTTAAAGCAGACTGTGAAGTTCTTTTCTTAAACAACAATAAGATTGTCTTTCTATGATCCTGATCTCGCTCATGGGAGCAAACTTCACTAAGTAAGGAGTTTGTGAAATTTTTGGTTGCCGATTTCTAGTGACTGGTGATGACTTTCCAGGAAGGCTGTAGAACTGGGTCCTCCTTCAACAAAAACTTCTTCCACAGGATGTTTTATGAATTGCATTTCTACACAAACCCGGGTGGGTTTCCCAGTGCTCCAGGTGTGTTTGAGACCAATAGCTCAATTGACAGTAAAAGGTGTGCGCTGAACTCTGCTGTCGGGGGCTGTACATTTCTGTAGCGGGGCCTGACGGGCTGGAGGGACACCGAAAACATGGCTCTCTGCTTTGCCTTAGGTTTATGTCCTAAGAGTAAAACATCAAATAACAGTAGAGAAACTCTAAGTGCATTTTAGACTTATACACCCCAGAGGTCCTCAATAGGTACCGAGGAATTTCTTTGCCATGATTGAGGTTTGGAGACCAGATGAAGAAATGACAACCGATCTTGATTTACTTGGAAAAATGAGTCATATCACTTATTATTAACTATTAAAGTAATTTAAACCCTTTTGAGAATAGATCTAAAGCTGCAATGCTTTGAAGGTTTGATATGTCTTGTAATCCATAGATTATTAAAGTTAATTTCTCTGCTGAGATCCTACTTTCAGTAAAAAATGCATGCACACTAAAATGGTGTTGTTTTTTTTGTTTGTCTCTCCCTTTTTTATAACAAAGGTGTACTTTAATTGGCTTTCTATTTATACTGCACTCAATAAAGGTATGGAGGCTGCAAGTGGGAGAAACCTTCCACTATTCTGGCTTGCAAAGCATACAGAAAAGCACACCATTCATCCACAAGTACACCCAAACCTTTCATTTGAGTTGGGTTGTGCTTGTGGGTGCATGGCGTTCTTTTCTCTCTATTTGTTCTCCATGTATAATTTAGACTACATTTTGCTTTAGAGACCCTTAACGGATAAGGAAAAGAAGGCAATAACAATATGTTGATTTATATCACCGTGAAACATTTTTCCCCCATACTTCAAAGTAATTTTAATTGAATTTAATCCTCTTGACTTTCATTTACTTATAAATGAGTTTTAGTTGTAATGTTAGAATGAAACAGACTTTAGCAGTTAACAGGTTTTTAGTGGTTTTGATTATAGATTATTATATAATATTTCTTGGGCTAGAAAACACTGAATGCTAAATACTGTCCCATATTAGATCATTTTAAAACCTTCCACTCTTCTACAAGTAGGAGAGAGGCATAGCAATTTAGGTTAAAATACAGTTAATTTAAAAAGGTAAAAATGTTCAAGGAAATGATTAAAAGTACTGCAAATCATTTACCAGCTTATGTCCATGATCAAGAATATATCTAAGCAGAAAATTGAAAAAAAACAAACAAGAATATCTTCCAAAGGAACTGTGCCATGTATAATCCCATCAGTTGTGTGCACGCATTTATCATTTTTTAGCTCTTCATCCATAGATCATAGGACACTAAGAGCCCAATTCATTAAAAATTGAATACTCTATTTAAGCTGGATGGTCTTATACTTGGATAAAAAGCATGGAACCGTTTTTTTTTTTTTTTTTCTCTGAAAAGTCACATTTTTGCCATTCAATAAACCCTTGTTTCTCTCGGCTTCTAACCGGACAGCACTCCTCAGTTAATTGCTACACAACTTTAGAGCTTCATAATTGAATGTACGAAAGAAAACTCAACAGAAAAAATGTCTGCTATGTTCTTTGAAAATTACAGAATGATTCCCACCTGCCTTTAACACGCGCACACACGTACCCCCTCCCGCTGCTCTGCCACGGCTGCCCTGGCTTTAAAACTCAGTTTAGCCGTCGTGTCCTATTTGAACTGTCCTTGAAGCCTATCAGTCAACCCCCTAATCAGTTAAATTACGTTAACATTACTGGGTGCTGAATTTGCCATTCCTACAGGATTTTCCCGGCCCTGTTTCAGCGGGTCCCTCCGGCACACCTCGGTCGCTCCTTAGGAAACAGACGGGTTCCCACCACAACTTCCAAGTCCCAAGCAGCCGCGGCACAGCCTGGTGCTCTCAGCAGCATGGACTTTGAAGACGGAGCTTTGAAACAAGAAGTTTGGAAGCACCAGATGATCTAGTCTGCTAATGAATGAGATCATCATAACGATGATCTCGCCTGCTAATGAATAAGCCGGGCGTGCGGGATGGGCAGGAGCAGCCAACGAGCATTTTCTGGGTTGCTGAAGAGGTGAGGAAGGCTTTGAAGCATTTTAGCACTAGACTTCCCTGCTCCCTGGCCGAAACATGGTCAGACGTGTGGTGTACAAACAGCATGTCATTTCAAAATACACCTGCATACCCTAAGGATCTTAGTTACCAATATTCAGATTTATGCCTTACATAGTTACTAACCTAATTTTAGTATTAGTTTTCAAGCTAGCACGTTTTGCATTGCTTACTGGACTCTTCTGCCAGCCGTACCAATACATACAGTCCTATATCTGAAATGTATGCATGAACCTCTCCTCTCCATTGGAGGAGAGAGGTTCCTTTCCTCTACAATAACTGATGAAAAAAAAAAAAATCCTCACATGAGACAACTCGGAAAGAGCAGGCCACCCCTCTCCCGAAACATGCATGTTGCTTGTGTACCAACAGATTTGTTTTTCTGACAGATAAATCACTTATTCACTAAGTGGTTATTGAAATGTATTTATGCTCATCAAGATAAATCTCCACTCACAACCTGAAACTTTTCTGCCTATTAGAGAATTTCAGAACTTTATCCATGTGTACTCGGCAGACGTAACACCATTACTGACCCTGTTAACGCACCTACTGCCAGCTCAGCTTACACAATATAAGGAGTTATGTTTTCCAGGGAAAAGCCCATTAAAGCCAAAAGAAATTGCTCGTCTGCATTTGCACCCACTGTCGTGGAAGAGTACAAGATGAAAACACAGACTTCAGGCAGAGGTGCTGTTACTAAAGGTGTACGTATAGCGAGCATCACCCCACGCTCTCAGTCCTGTGGCCACTGTATCCTGCTATACCATAACATGCTATTTCCTATTCAGAGTAATTACTGATGTGGGCAAATGCTGAATTTTTAATGGTGCCCACTGTAGGCAGCAGAAAGCTCTAAATGAGAAACACTGAAGACATGGTCCTAAGAGATATATCTGTTTAGAGACTTTGCTTAAGAAAATTAAATGGAACAAGTAAAGAACATAAAGTTTGCAGAAAATGGAGATTAAATGCCTTTCCTGAATAGACAGGCGTGGATTGACTGAAGTTTTCCCTCAAATGAACAATCTTCTCCTCATTCCACATGCTTCCGTCATGAGTGGAGGAAGTTCTCCTCCACCACCATCAGCCACCTGCATCCAAGGGACAGACCTCCCCGTTCCCTGCACCAGGACATGTCTGCTGGTCGATCAGCAACACAAAGTAAAGATGGGCTGGAATAAAGACCCAGACCAGAATGCAGTCTCCCCACGAGCCAAGGCTCTTCAGAAGGTGGGAGAAATGGTTAAGGAAAGCTCCCTGCAAGAGTCGTTGTCGGGGTTTTGTGTCAGTGTTTTTCCACTCCTCCTGGCTGAGGTACAGCAGCGGTTCAGCCTCGGTGGCTGTGATGCCACAGCATGCCTCATATCACACCCTAATCCTTTCGAGTACTTTCAGTACCAGCTATGGATTCAGTAAGTGCAACATGGGTTAAAGGAGCAAAGCAATCTGGTTTTCCTTTTTTTTTTGTTCAAGTTTCTTCCTAGGAGTACACAGGAATTGCAAGTGGTCCCTTTTTTTTTGTACGTGCAGATGCTCGTTACTAATTGCTACGGTTGAGACTGTGACCTGACAACTGAACTGCAGCAAGCACTGCAATCCCAACTCTCATTCTCCGAGGTTGCGCTGATGATCCTGGAAGTGGGAAAGGCACAGCTTAGCCTTTGTCGGGCAGAATGAGGAAAGTATTTCAAGCTTTATTTTATACAATCTATTGCTCTTCAATTTCTGAGGTCAATGCCAGAAGTTGGGTGTTACTGCAGGTCAAAACCAGAAATTACGATTAAAGAAGAGATGAGCGATTCACTGCACAGAGGGAAGAGGTGTTTGGGGAAGACAGGGACCACACTGGTGTGGACACAGCCACTTGAGGGAACTAACATAGCATCACCATCCAGCACCCAACACCCTGGGGAGAACCCGCCCCAAGGCTGACACCCAAAAACCCCTGTTCCAGTCCGAAGAAGAGGCTCTGCTTGGCATCCCCTGGGGGCATCGTAGCTCCCAGGGGTGCAGCCACCCCAAAAGGACATAAATTACTCTGCTACGAGGGACCGTCCCTAACCTAGGGTGCCAGTGGGCAGTGCAGGAATGAAGCCCTCCGAGATGCCTACCTGCCCACCACCTCCTCCCACAGCAGGGCCGGCTGTGGCGTCTGCCTGGTTTAAAGCCTTTTAGCACTTCATAAAGCAGCCCTTAGCAGGCCACAAAGTTTACTTGTTTCCATATGAGTTGTAAACGGCAGAATGGGAACATCTATGCCTTACAGAGGGAAGAGGAGAGGTTTCACGTGCTCCTTCAGAAGGCCAGGGCTGAAAGGGAAAAGAGAGGGCCTCCTCCGGCGGCCACAGCTCTGAGGGGGGCTGGAAAACGGGAGGAGAATATGAAACTTGGGCAGCACCAAACCTCATTCACGGCAAACGGTGCGAAGCAGATGATAAACCAGCTCATTTTACCTACGTACAGGGATAGGCTAGAATGAAAATACCTGCTACTTTCAATAATCTACTGATATACCCAGTTAATAAAATCATGAATACTAATAATTATTATTAATAAGAAATGAAGGGACCTCCACAAAGGCTGAGATTAAAAACACAATGCAGAAGACATGACACGACTGACCAGAGGAAGGTCAGAGCACCCTCAATTACAGACTGGTTAGACAAAACATCTTTATCCAACTATTTATATTTTTATGAATCAACCAAACCCAATTCTAGTTGCGCGTTAAACGAGGTTGAGATTAGTGTTACCGTGGAAAGCTGAAGGATTTCGTTCAGCGCTATCGCAGCATACAGTGACACAGAGTACAGCTCGGAATAGGAGAGCTGAGAGTGGCTGGTGTTGTACAATACTATAGGAAAAACATGATTGAGCTGTGGCTGGCAAGATCTCAATGCTTAATGGGATATCAGTGTTCTGCAGGAATACCAGCATATGGTATTCCATATTCTTGATCTATGTAAGAGTTGCATTTTATACAGCTCCTGATACCCGCAGACCTCAGACTGGGTTTGTGCTCTTCTACATACCCGCAAGCATTAAAAAATATTATAACTAAAACGTGAGAACGGCGTGCACCTGACTTTACCACGTGGTGTTATGCTAATATAACACGTTAATGAGCTATGCTAGGAATATTGAAAATGCAATAGCATCTTAATGCAATATTGATAAAAGACTGACATTCCTGCTCATTCTGTCTCACTTGCAACAGCGCCTGGCAAATTATAGCTGTATTTTCATGATCATAAACTTAGAGGAAACATGTTCAGGGTCTGTCAACAGTTGAAAATAGTATTCGCCATACATTTGTGCCTGTCTTCTTCATAAAATGTTTAATGCGCTGTGTTTTGCAGCACAGTTTATATTTCACGTGACCAATATAGGAAACTCTTTCCATGTAATGTGAGATCATGTAATAGCTATAGTAAACAAAATGTGCAATAATATTTATATACATCTGCTTTATATATAGAGTATCAGAATGTATGTTCATAGGCAGAAGATTCTGTCGTGTATGTATAGCAGTGCAACGTTAACTCCTAAAAGGCTTGAAATAACTTACTTTTTTGTTTGTTTGTTGGGGTTTTTTGGTGGAAATGTATTTATGTGAACCTTGCCAGCTCCTCTCGCAAGGAAAGTGCGATGGGGAGGCAACCTGACTTTTAATAATGCTGCAATGAATACCTGAGTATTTTCAATATTCCAAGTATAACTCTATTAGCATAGCACGAGCGTGATAATAAACTTACAAACATACAGCTCCTTTCAGCCATCAGTTTATCAAAGTTCTATTTGCTTTATAAGTAAAACACGATGAGAAATTATTCCATAAGATTAGGAGGCAATTCAGCCTCTGTGTGATTCAACAGACTTTAAAGGATTGCTCCAGAAAAGAATTTGGTCCTCCAAATCTAATGTATTCAAGGAGTTTCGAGAAAAAACTATTTTTTTTAACAAGAGTTTTACAGATGTCTGCTAAAACCTTAATAGAAGCTTTGAGCTGGAGACTCCTATAATTCAACCCCTGAACTTTTGAACAACAATTTTATTTAGAAAGTTGATTTATTCATAAGTAAATAGGATACAGTGTGGATGAAGTACAAGGGATCAGGAGGCAGTTATTAGATTTATAAGTACAAAAGCCTCACTGTTGCAGACAGTGGAGGCTCAGCAGTTACTGTACCTTTCAAAACTAATATGTAACCATATCTGTTTTAAAAGAGTGATTCATATTACTCCGAATGCATGAGAAACTCTTTCTCATCCCCACCACAGGAAACTTGAGTCTGATTTTAATGAGCTTCAATTGGAATGTGGCCTTTGAAAAGTAGTGCATTTGAAAAGATGGAACATTAAATTTTGTAATGATGTAAAACATCTTCAATTTTTGACAGGACAATGGTGCTTATTGTGCTTTATGGGCCCAGTGGTGATTCAAAGGTCACTTTGTATATGACTCCACAGACAGGGGCAGCAGTGAATGAAAATTAGGTTACATGTGATCAGCTTTATTATTAATCAGATGAAAATGGATTTTTAACATTTTTCTAATGAGCAACAGAGAAAGAAGAAAATACCATGAATAAAACTACAAGAGGGAACAGCAAGACCGAAATGCACGATGTGCATAACCAAACGAATGTGTATTAAATCTGAAATCCTTAAATACTGTCTCAAGAAATAAAATGCGGCTGCATATTTTTGTGTCATAAATATATAGAAAACTGCTGAAATACCTACTGTAATTTACTATCTCTGTCCTTTGTTTATAACTAACTAATGAACTGATTTCTTCGTACAGTATATTATAGCAGCACCAGATAGCACTGCTATGGTTAAGGTTGTGTCAGCGTTTCCATTATAAATCCTGTTTTTCAGGGGTTTATAACTCAGCTGTAAAAATGCAGCCCAGGCTAAAACTTGGCGTACAAGGTCTCTGCCAGGAAGCACATTTATTTTACAAATTTCCCCAAAACGTCTCTCAGAATATTCTGGTATTACATGAATGTGAGTTACATAAATACTGTAAAAGTTTACTAGTTTAGGACTCTGCACTTGTTTAATTTTAGAAACAGGTTCTGATTTAAAAAGAAAAAAAAAAAAAAAACACCAAACCCCCAAACTTTATAAAATGACAGGCTAACACACCTTTGCTCTGGAAAGAGCAAAAAATTAAACTATTTTTAAAATCCTTTGAAACATCACTCCTAAGCAGAGTGAGTGCTGCTTTTTCATACCCTGGAATATTTTCACGCTAAATAAAACATAGTGCTACAGAATTAGATTGTTGAACGTTTCCCGTTGAATCCACATGCTGGGAGTGAACTTACATTAAACCTCACATTAATAAAGCGCTTGATCAGAAGAAGCCTGTGTGCCTGGCTCTCTGTTTGGCTCAGCCAAATGCCATTTGGCTATCAAAGTCCTGTTTTGATTAGCAACTGGTGCCAAGAAGCGGGGAGAGGAGTGGCTTGCAGAAACGAGAAATGCTTCTTTTCGTAGTTAATCACCCAGAGAGGAGCAGGAAAAAAAAAAAAAACAAAAAAAAAAAACCCCAAACCAATCCACAGTACAGCGATGGCTGAGAAGGAAATCCAAAATCAGCCCTTCTGCCAACAAAACACATCACAGGTACCCGTCTCGCCAGTCGCCAGGGCTGTGGGCGCTGCTGGGGAAAGCTGCTGGCCAGGGCTGGGGCTACCTGCTCTGAAGCCCCCTCATTTTCAGCTTTGGAGGAAGGTGCCTCCAAGGAACGGTGGAGAGAAACGCGACGGCCACGTTGCAACAACAAAAAGCAGTGGTCAGCACAAGTGATGGTGTTACAGGAGAGGCTGGGCGAATTTTCTATCTTGCAAAGAGATTTACTGGGATATAAACGGGTGAGTAGAGCAGGGAGGGGGTTGGCAGATGGTGGGGTAAAGAGCACCATGCTCTCCCTCCCCCCGTACACAGCACACCCTCCCAGGCTTGGAGGAACCAACACGTCCTCCTGTCCCACTGGGGCTGCCTGTGCCCAGCCTGACCCGAGGTCTCCAGCACTGGGATTTCCTGGAAGTGCCCCACGGGACCACACAGGAACGGCTGCTGCATCCCAAACAAGGCTGCGATCCCCCCCCACACACGGAGGAGATGCTAGTCAACCTTCTTGGTGTCACTCCCTTCTTCTAAAACTTTACTCCTGTGGGTAAGGCGTGAACTTAGGAGGAGGAGGAGGAACAGTGGCAGAGGTGTGTGGCAGTGCTGGCTGCAGGCTGCTCCCAGCACAAAGCCACGGCACCCCGAGAAGCACCAACCACCACCCTGAGGACCACGACCATGGCAGCTCCAGGCATCAGCGCCTCCAGCCCCCTCAGCCTTCCCAGAGCCACTTCCTCCTGATCAAACCCTGAGCCTGCAGGGAGGGTTTCCTGCCTCCCACCAGCCTCCCACCTCCCACAAGAGCAACCACAGCCCTGGCCTCAGGCTGCTGAAACGAAACCTCTCCAGCTCCAGCACAACTGGGGATATTCCAGCCCCCTCTTGCCACGGGAAGTGCATGAGAGAAGCATCACTCGGGCATATTCAGGACCATTTACTTTAAACAATGGAAAGCAGACTGAGAGAAGAAAGGTGCTGTATCTTACAATGAGCCACCCCTCCAGAGCCTTGAGCGAGTATGTCCTTCCCCCAGCCCCACGAGCCCATGCTACGACAGAGGGATGATGCTCCGTTGCAGCTGCAGAGCAATGCTGCCCACCCAAAAAACAAGCTCCTGTTAGAAGCAGGAACACTTGACGGAGTGGTGGCTGAAGACCCAGCAGTTGCCAACAAGAAAGACAGACCAAATGTTTCTGAGAGCAGAAGGCTTGAGGGGGAAACCTGCAGAAATTCCCTGCCATCAGGGCTGGGTGGCAATATCACTACCCACTATCAAGCTCAAAAAAGGGCTGCACAAGGCTCCTGGCCCTCCACCCCCCACCCCCCGGCTTCAGAAAGGAGCAGGTTTCAGTAAGGTCTTACTGTGGTTCCACGGTGCTTCTCTCTCTCCTGCGAAGAGGGGGCTGGGGCAGGCAGCTGCACCCCGGTGGGATGAAGTGAGAGGCGAGAGCAGCAGCTCCCGGTACCGGGTTAACGATGCACGGCTGCTCTGCTGGTGCTTCGTTAGCCCCTCAGCCCTCGCTCCAGCCACGGGGCAGGCAGCCTTTCACAAGGGAGATTTTCCTGCTCTCTGGCTAATTCCTGGGGGAAGGCACACGGATATTTAATTTTCCATGTATTTCATCTGAACTGGGATTCTGCACCCAAGGAGGGCGGGGGGGTACTGGAGCCTGTTGGGGTGCTCTGAAAGGGAAGAGGAGGGAAGCAATCTAAAATACATATTCCATCACAAAAGGATGCAAAACGGACCTTTGATTGCTCTATGGGTCAGTTCCTGATGGTGTTTATTCCATTGGCAGTGGTCTCTATCACCATCCCAGGCTGCAATTTTAATGGATGTTTCTTTAAGAAATTAAGAAAAAACATAGAATTTGCAGTAAAATATAGAGGATATGCCATAGTACTTTTGATTATTAAGCTAAATAGCCATGTAAAATGAATATAACATATTGGCACTGATTCCTGCTGTACTGAGGCTCCTTTGTGAAATTAGTTAATTAGTTCTCCCCCTCCACCCCAAACTTCGCTTGAATAAATTTGTGGTTAGCACAAGTATGAAGGATTTTGCTTTTCTTGGCTAATTTTTTCCCTCTTCCCCCCTTTTCAAAGCAAACTTCACCCATCTATTGGGATAGCACCGTTCACTTTGGATAAAGATGACTGGCTAAAGACTTAATTTTAGCAAATATATATTTTGTGTAGCAAAAAAGCTGCCCATACTTTCTCTGAAAGTAACTGCCCATCATGGCATAAGGTGAATAAACAGATTCTGCAGACTGTTATAAGCTTGTTAATTCTTTAACAAGTTAGCCATAAAAAAGTGTTAATTAACTAGTAAAAATGATTAGGGGATTCTTTGAGAAAAAAATCCTAAGCGCTGGAAAAGTGTATACTTAGCAATACATAAAAATACAGGTTTTTAACTCAATTTCTGAGACTTTTACAACAAAGTGCAGAGGAAGACAGATGAAATTATGTTCTGACTACACACACTGAATAAGCCCAATGGGAACCTCTGTATATAGTTATCAGTGGCACTGAAATCTGCTTAGGAAAGCAACAAGTCTTTTGTTCTGTTGACAACAGTTATTACAATTAATTCATTTTGTGATTGGTATTTGCTCTGAGTGACAAGGTGTTATTTTACCTCAGTAAAAGTTAAAATGGTAATACCTACATGCGAAATAACACTGAGTTTGCTATCACTCAATAAAAGAAAAAGCCTTTCTTCAGAAATGCCTGCTCAGCCACCACTCCTGCAAACCTGAACTATTAGCATCAGCCTTCTCCCCCTCCTCTTTCCCCAGATTTTTACTTTTTTTTTTCTTTCCCCCCTTCTAAAAGTTTCTTTGGGGGAAAAAAAAGATAAAAAAAAAAAAAAAACCCAACCAAAAAGTTGTCTACTTTCTGCTAACAGACAGAACAAAACGTAAGTGAACACAGCAAAAGGCTTCCCAGTGCTCAGCTGCAAGGTGGGCTGAGATCCCCGCGGTGGCTACAGGCTCCCTGGGCTACCTGCCCAGGGGTGGCATTGCTGAGGGCAGGACACAGTGTCCTCCGGGCTGAGTCCCACCAGCTGGACCGCAGTGGGGGCTGGCACAGGCAGGGAGAGGTGCTTGGGGCTGGGGAGGTGACAGCATCTCCTGTCTTAGGGTAGGAGAGAGGCAAGCCCCACCATGGGCACGGTGCTAGGACACCCTCCATGTCACGCTGCCATGGGAGTGAAACTGAGAGTCCTTCAGCCCTGAGGATGCAGCACTCTGTGCCGGTGGGATGCTGTCTGCTCAGCCCCAGCAGGGACACAGGAGACACCAAGCCCTGAGCAGTCCCAGGAGGGGAGAGGAGGGTCTCCTGCCACTCAGGGCAGGGCGAGGTGCCAGGCAGATGCTGGTGCTGCGTTGAGCCATGGAGCTCAAAACACCACCTACGATCTCCAGGGCTTCAGGGCAACCTCAGATTGAGTTGAGACCTGCTGAGACCTGCCTGTCTCGCATACCTCAAGGAAGAACCCGTGTAGAGGCTGAGACACCCTCAAAGCTGTGGAGCTGCACCAGAGAATAGAATACAGTACAGTATAATAGACTAGACTAGACTAGACCAGAATAAAATAGAATAGAATAGAATAGAATCATCTAGGTTGGAAGGGACCTTAAAAATCATCTGGTCCAACCATCAACCTAACTCTGACAAAAAAATAAATAAGAAATAAGAAATAAAAGTCACTAAACCATATTCCTGAGGACCATGTCTACCCGTCTTTTGAACACCTCCAGGGATGGTGCCTCAACTACTCCCCTGGGACCCCGTTCCAGTGCTTGATAACACTTTCGGTGAAGAAATGTTTCCTAATACCCAATCTAAACCTCCCCTGATGCAACTTGAGGCCATTTCCCCTTATCCTATCTCCTGTGACTTGGGAGACAAGACCGACCCCCGCCTCTCTACACCCCTCCTTCAGGTAGTTATAGAGTGCGAGAAGGTCTCCCCTCAGCCTCCTCTTCTCCAGACTGAACACCCCCAGCTCCCTCAGCCTCTCCTCATCAGACTTACCCTCCAGACCCCTCACCAGCTCCGTTGCCCTTCTCTGGCCCACAACCACAACTGCTCATTTCAGACCCAGCGCAGCCACACCTGGATCCAGCCCCTCTCTACCAAACATCTGTACACACCTGCGGATGGAGGGGGACCCTCAGCTGGCCGGTGAACCCTCGGCTGCCCATTTTTAGCACAAGAAAGATAAAACAAGGAGCGAGGAGCGTTAGATGATATAAATTTTACCTTTTGTAGCAGGACCCGGCAGAGCAGGGGAAGTTTGCAGCGCAAGCAAATGGCAAATAACCCATTAGCTATGGATAGTTCAGCACGTCCCTACTTTTATTATAAGTTAGACTCGCTAAACCATTGACTTAACAGAGAATCATTATAAATCCCCATTTTGAATTTTTTTATTAGCAGTATTTATCACCTTCTCAAAATCAATCCTATATTTTTAAATTAAAACAAATGACTACTTGTACTGCAATCAATATTCGTACATTTCCCTCTTTTAAAAGGAGAAAAAATGGAATACAAAGAAATGTCCTTCTTTGGCTGCATCAATCCAATTTCAATATAATTCAATATTTAATAAATATAATCCTCCGTGTCTGTGCAGGGAAACATCATAAAAAATGCAAAAGGTTTCCTGGTCTCCAATAACTTGCATGAAACAAAGTGTTTCCTTATTCCGTCCATAAATACTGCATTCTTAGGCTACTGGTTTTTTCTTCCTGCGTATTAGAAGGAGTTTGCTCTGATTATGTATAAGAAAGGAGGTTTACATATTTCATGATTAAAAATCAAAAATGCTACCTACCATCTCCAGAAAAATTTGCCATCTTTATCTCTGTACTTCTTTGGATTCTTGTTTTTGAAAGGGCAAAAAAGAAAAACCTTATATAATACCTAATTTGTACATCTGTGGTTTCCCTCTGACTTGTGTAGGCACCATATGTTTTTAATTATCATAATAGCCTTAAAGAACCTGTTCAGTGGGAAACACATATGATCCTTTTATTACTGGTTTGTAATTTAAACAGTTTTAACAGAAAGGGTCTGGCTATAAGGGACTGAGAGGCACAAAGGTCTAAAAACCCTGTTATTGACCTCTGAAAGCAAGAGTTCAGATCCCACCCACCGAGGTGGGACCCGGCTCTCCCGCCTCTGACAGAGGTAATCGGTCGCATGTGCAACGGCTCTTCGGGACCTTAAAAGACATAATCTCCAATCTCAAATGACTCGACGTTTCAGTCAGCGGCTGACACAATGAAACCGGGGTCTATAAACATTATCGCGCACCCGATCTGCACTTTCTTCTCCCTGGCAAAAGCCCGCGGAGGGATGATGCCGTAGGAGAAGCCCTGTGAACGCCAGAAGCTCAGAATTTCAGCAATTCTCATTAGTTGTTGCCCTTTCAAATTCCTGGTTTTGTCCTTTATGCAAATGGGAGACTGGTGAGCACGCCAGTCTCCCAGCCACGGGAAACAGTCAGATATTCGGAGGTAGGAATTAAATTTAACAAGTTCAATTCACTCCTGATTCTGGACATCTAAACACATAATCAGTCTGATAATGTTATTAATTATCATTCAAGCGACAACCTTTGACACTGGCATGCTCCCACAACCTCCCTACTCCAATAACTCAAACAGAAAATCGTTGGCATGAAAACCCACAGTCTTATGAACAGAAATTGCAAATAAGCAGGCACTGAACATACAACTGGGAGTGAGCAAAATCCCCCTTTTCAGAGAGAAAGCAGAGGCTCACACAATAGCTCAGTCACTTGACCCAAAATGAAATTCTGCACAACTTCGTCCCAAAACAGATAATTTACACCCCAAACAAAGAGCTGTGGGGAGAAGAGGGTGGGGAAGGGAGCCCAGCTAAAATTACACTAAGGCTGGAAGTCGTTACGGCTCCATCTCGGGAGATGGATGGTGTCCTCATTAGAACGAAGCTTTATTTAGACGGACGGACAGAATCCTTATTAGAACATTAGGCTGAAAAGTTTAAATGTCAGGAAATACAAAATTAAGATTTTGCAAATAAATGCTGACTTGGAGGAAAAAAAACTTAGAGCTTCCTGAACAGATCCCACTGGAGACACTTAGGAAAAATGAAACCACTCAGGAATTGCAATCTCCCGTGCCAGTCTAACCCTTCAAGGGATTCTTGGAAAACTCACAAAACCCAGAGGAGATCCCTTTTCTTGGGCAAAGTGGTTTCCGCTCGTGATCTGATGGTTTCAGCTCCATCCCTGGCAGCGCACCGAGCCCAGAGGGAAGGGAGAAGTCAGGAGTCACCCATTTCTGGGGGCCCCCCCCAGAGAAGGACATGATGATGTTGGAAACCCATTTCCAGCTGCATGGATCCTGCTCTTGGAAGGAGTGTGTGACCAGTGTCTCACACAGAGACCCTCACTGGGGAGAGGGACGTGGTGCCCCAAAGACTGTGAATGAGCCATTCCCTGCCCTTCCCTGTCTCTCTCTCCCCCTCCCCAGGCCCTCTGCTTTCTCCAGGGAAACTCAGGTATTTTGCAGTGATGGAAAAACAGCTTAATTATCTTGCATACAGAAAAGACGGTCATTGTTTTCCGTTTTACCTGAAAGCTAATGGATCTTGGGATACCAGACGTGGATGCTCAAAATCCCCTCTGGAGCTTTTCTGGTGATTTGTCGTCTCTTGGTTGCCTTTGGTGCACACTGGTCTCTGCCGAGGCAATACGTGAGCTATTGCACACTAAAAGCAGATTTTTGAGAGAGGAAGTGCGTGCACACACACACGTACACCCACACCCACCCAGACACCCTCCACCCCCCTGTCCTGCACCTTGCTTGCAGGTCCTGCTCCAAAGCACAGCGACCTGAGGAGGAACTTCTCATCTCACAGGCTTCAGCAGTTGGGGTGGGAAAGGCCAGGTGGGTTTTAGTCCTGAGAGAGGCACAGCACTGCAGAGCTCTGCATAGCACGGTCCTTCTCCTCTCACTCCGGGCTCATTGGAAAGACCCATGGGTGCTGCTGTCCCCCATGCTTTGCTGAGACAGACCCAGGCAGCCGGTGGGACGGACATGCCAACGGAGGCAGACATCTCCACTGGCCCCACCAGGGCTCCCTGTTCTTCCTGGATGCAGCAATTTTCAGGTCACCCCCCTCCATGTCCCCTTTGCCAGGGTCTAAGCCTTCACACTGAGCTTTACACGTGGGCCAGAAGGGGATGCTTATGGAAACAGAGTTTCTGCTGGGATTAAACACATTTTTTAAAAAATCTTGCATTTGTTCTAAATAAATAAAGATATTTTATCTTTGGGTGGTTTTTTGTTGTGTTGGTGGTTGTTTTTTTTTCCTCATTATGCATCCAGTGAAAACCTAGCTTTCCTTTCCCACAGCATCACCCACAAAATCATCAGGATGAAGTTTTCTGATGAAACAGAAGCGCTCGGTGTTTAACGTGCCGCATGGGGAGGATGGCAGGGAACACCACGCGTTGCGGTCGCGCCGCCGGAGGACAGTCCCCAATTCCCTGATGGCTCAGCAGGAAAGCCCTACTCTGCACGGATGTGTTTGTGTACCTCTCCCACCACCCTCTGAGCAGCTGACTCTGCCAGCCACCAGCAAAGGAGGGAGCACCAACACACCCCACCAGACCGTATCTATCTCCTCGCTTTTGGATCAGGACAGATGGCTCCATCCATCTGTTGAATTCACGTCCACCACCAAGTCAAGTCAGCCTAGGGGACCCTGCCTGCTACAGGTCTCAAGCAGAAGTGCTTCCACCTTGTCCTCCTCTTCTCCCAGACACGTACAAACACAATTCTACCTTAAGAGAAAATCCCAGTTCTGGGTCCGAGAAATCTCTTTCTTTTTCTATTTAAGGATCCTCCTTTCACGGTAAGGATCCTCCAAATTTCCAAAAAAGTGGATAACAACAATACCACTGTGATCCCATCTGTACACAGCAATGGCACTGTAATGCATAGAGCATAAAACACCAAATTCCCACAGACAGCATCTGTCTTACTACAAACAATGGACCATTATCTTGTAAATAATTCTGATTAAGCTGCAGCATTTTCCCCAAACAAACAGTAGGGGAGCAGAGGGTGAGGATTTTTCTAGTGGGAGTGCCGGTTTTCCCCTTCCCCAGCACTGACACTCAGTTTTTTATTCAACTGATTGGCCCCCTCCCCTCCCGGCTCTGTCCCCCATGGCTTGGTTTTCATCTTCTGACCTTATCCAGCTGTCAATCATTTTGGCAACTAAAGAGGGAGCCGTCATGTTAATGGGATTCCCACCTCTATCCTTTGGGAAAGCTTTTCTGGCTTGTTTTTTTTGTGTTGTTTTTTTTTTTTTCACCCCAACGTACAGTGAATACACCCATAAACCCTCCCATTATTAAACAGTTCTTGTGTTAGGGGAGGCAAAAATCAGCGCTGGGTGCGTGTTGGTGCCGGTCAGACTTTGGGGACGTCTGGTTGTGCCGGTGATGGATTTTGGTGCGCTTGGCATCGGGGTGAAGGTGCCACGGGAGCAGACTTTGCGGGGCAAAAAACTGTCACCCTCTTCAAACCCTGAGCAGGGGGAGCTGAGCCCTCGGCTGCCCGCGGTGGGGAGCGGGGCTGGGGGCTCTCCAGGGGGGTACCTGCACCTGCAGGAGCAGCAGGCTGGGCTCCTCGCACTCCCAAGGGCAGGCTAAACCAGCAAAAGGCTTGCCGGGAAGATTTTAAAGGATTTAAAAGAAAACCAAGCGCAGAGATGGGGACGGGGTTAGCTGTGCAAAGGGACAAGTGAAACTAGACACAAATAGGGCTAACGTGGCCCTTTCTCCCAAAGTTCACAAAGTGACCCACGTGGCAGCTGTGAACTGAGGAGCGCCTCTGAGAAATCCTGAATTTTGTCTTTAACCTGTTCATTTCAGTGCACAAACCTTTTCTTACATGTCTCTCTGGATAAATGCCACATCCCTACATGGCTGAAGGGTTGGTTTTCCTTCCCTCTGTCCTCTTAACTTGCCTTGTTATACAAGCAAGTTGTTCACGATCAAGCACACTTCCTGGCTTGAATTAAAAAAAAAAAAAAAAAAAGCAAAGAAACAAGGACTAATCTAGGATGGTAATGTTGAAAAGCAGGCAATAAAAATTTTAACTTACAAGTAGTGAATGGAAGTCACTGCCTTTCAATTAAAAAAAATCACGCAACAGCCAGTTCAGCCACCGGACCAGCAAGTGTGAGCAGGAACACCGGGACCTGCCAACACTGGGCATCACGCTGACACTGAAAAGGAGGGGACAAAGGGTGGCAGACAGCGAGGTGGGTCCTCGGTCCTGACAAAGGTCCTGCTCACGCAGGCACAGGACAGGAGGACCCGCAGGCTGCAGGAGGGCTAGGGACCGAGCAACCCACAGGACACCTTGCTGACCCATCACCTGCCTCACGCTGGGGCTGGTGTCCTGCACCGACAGTCAAAAACCAGCAGCTCAACCCAGCTGGCACTCCAAAGAGCCCTGAGGTCAAAATCCATGGGTTTGGTGGAATGACATGATGGCCAAACGATGGCAAAGCTGGTGCAGGCGCAGAGAGCCCCTGAGGGGCTGCTCACCGACCTTGCCTGGGCACTGAAAGGAAACACACACCCAACATCTACTCTCCATGTGTGTTTATCTCCATCAATAAATTTGTAGAGCTTACTGTAGTTGTATCAGAGAAGCAAGCATTCAGAGACTGAACTTATATAATGTTCGTCATCTTCAAAGAGCATTAATTCATTCGTTTACCCTCACAGCATTCCTACCAGGGAGATAAGTGCTATTATTTTCTATTTCACAATGGAGAATCCAAAACGGAAAACTTATTTTTTCCCATGGCCAGTGAGTGAATCGCAGGTAGACCTGCAGGAGGAGCGGGGGCCACCAGCTTCTGAACGTGAGCCCCCCCCTCCCAAATCTTATTTAAAAGAGTTGTGTTCTGCCAGAGTCATGGCGTATATTGGGATATGCCTTGGGTTTTTCCTTCGGTAAGAGATAATTAAGGAACAATTCCCTCTCTGATCCCCAGCATGGCGTGCTATTTTCTACCCCACTGTTGCTCTGCGAGCCGAACAATGGCTGTTCTATGCAGGGAACGGCGCTACAGACGCCCCGGATCAGAGGAGATCGGCTTAAAGAAACTTTGCCAGCCCACGTCTCGCTCCCCACACAATGGGGCGGGCTGGGCACGAATGCCCGGCGGCGTGGGGACGGCCCCGGGGACACCTGCTTATAAATGGCATCGTCTGAGAGCCGGGGTCGCTGGCACCCAGCACACCTACCTAGGCATTTCACGCAGGGGGAAAACGGCAGCGGTTTCTGGTATCTGGTCTCTCAATCCTAAGCGTGTTCCTGCTCCACCCGAGCGGGAGGGATGCTCCTAGTTCACCTCTGCGGTGCCGCTGGGAATAAACCTCCTTCCCGCCTGCTCCTCGCCAGCAAACCACACGGCAGTAACAGTGATCGGGAGCGTGAAAGGCTCGCTTTCAAAAAAATTGGGACCGGCTCCTCTAAGGAGAGTGTTCAGATCAGAGAAGTTAAATCAATATTGGGCGTGACAACCTGAGAAAAAAAAACACAATCCTCATTTTATAATTTCTGAGAAAGACGTGTTTCGCCTGTTATGATCCTGGTTAGTGAAGACCTTACCCACCCTGGTTTGTTTTTTTTTCCCACTAGTTCATGTTTTGACAATAATAAAAAAGCACAACCCTCCCCAACCTTCTAGGTAATTTTCTAGCTTGGGAAAGATACCTCCATTAGCAAAATAACCTGCCAAGTTACGCCATGGCATATTGCAGGAGACATGACCACGTCCTAGTGGGGAAAGGCCCGTACCTAGATGTTGCTTCGGAACAACCAGAACAATTGTTTAGTGAGAAATGTTTTTCGCCTATGACTCATCAACCCTTGAAAACAGGATTTCTTATATAATACAAGTGCTGACACAGCCTTCACTTGAGTGGTGTGACTGCAGCTGTATAATTACAACTTTAGATTTGATGTTATGGACCTTAGGTTACGCCATTCAGACAAATGCTCCATTGTATTACAGAGATATTTTTTCCTTAGTCATATTGCCCACAGGACAATAAGGACTATATTCACAGCTCACTGCATAGAAGTTTAGGCATGTATCAGCCAGCGGTATTACACAAGATGAGATTATACCCTATGGGGGTTAAATGGATTCATAATTGCCACTTTTTCTTGTCTTTTTTTTTTTCTTTGCTCCTAGTTGATACTTTTTTGGGAGTGCTCTCCAAATAAAAGGAAGAACAATCTCACACTGAGTCTGGATAAATGTTACAGTTGTCTCACAAATGCTGTATTATTTCTAGCCCTTCCAAAATAATATAATTGTCCTACTGCTGAACTACAGATTTTTCTCAGTATGACACAGAACGCTAAAATGTCAGGTCCTGACTCATGGTGTTTTGGTGGAATAAATAAAAAGTACCAATATGCTATTCAAAACTGACAGCATTCATGAAGATGTGACATTGTGAGCCCTGGTCATGTTTTCCTTTAGCTCCCATACCCAGGGGTGCACCGAGCAACAGGCCACCTGCTATGGTCCCCGTCCTGGAAATACTTACCATAGACCTGAGTGGTTCTACTGGCACTGATAGAACTGGTTGCTCGTTACCCTGTGCATGCTTTACCTCGGGTGAATCGTAAGCAGGTCTGAGGAGGGAGGCTACTCTCGGGACACTTATCGCACGTTCTTCCCATGGGAAACAAAAAGGAGAGTTCAGTGCTACCATCTGCAGTACCAAAGGCTGTGACTTAATGCAAGGAGAGGCACCATCAGCCAAGGAAGATCACTCACGGGCTGTAGGCTCCTGGTGCTCCTCCACTGGGGCAGACGTCGTACACCTATTATGCACTAAGGCTGTGTTTCCAGCAGCAGGACTGGACCCGGATACGTACCTCACCCTGGCCAAGCACCCAGCACTAATACCAACACACTGAATCCGTCCCACATGACTCATTTGGAACCAGTGGCCCCTCCCAAAATAATATTCTGCAGGATTTTAATAGTGACGGAGAAGAAACAAGTCCCACATTCCCAAGATATTTTCTGTGAGAGAGGAAACAAGTCTAATGCCCCCCGTTATATACCTGCCTAAGCACACGTGGCATCGTTCTAACAACAAACCCCTCCTTCCTTAGAAGACTGCATTTTTAATAAATATCCTTCACAAGGCCAACAAGTAGCTTTGCAGAGTTTGCCTCTCAAAGCATCAAACAGCTGTGGATTGCATGAGTGGTCTTTGGTCTACCAAAAGGTACAACCGTTTCTCAGAGAGTTTTCTTGAATGAATTAACAAAATGACTCAAAACTGCACTAATGGTTAACAGCTTTTTTTTTATTAGCAACACTGAGATAAGTTATTGAAGCATTTTAGTATTGTTTTACATTCCATTCAGAAGTGACCTAACTTGTAACTCCATATACATTTAAAGATATAGTTTGACACTTATTCAGAAAGCAACAATTATTAAAACTTACATACCTTCATTACCAGGAAACCTTAATATATTTTCTAATTACTTCCAACAATACTCTATTCCAAAGCACATGATAACCCACTAGAAGTTTACACATTTCACTTCAATCACAGGTTTTAAATTGTGGTTGTCAGAGTGCTGTTCATTGAATTTTACTGTCTTTCTTGGTTAATATTGGAAAACCTGGCACAATATATTAAGCTAGAAATATTGCTTAAAGAATATGAAAAAAGATAACTACAGTATTTTTTCCTGCTAAAGCATTACAAAATACAGGACCATTAAAAACTCAAATAGAAATGACAATAAATAACCTTAAAAATGTTAAGAGAATTTTCACTCATACTAAAGTCCATTCCCTAAGCTTGCCAAACACATAAATAACAGAACATATTCAGGACCTCTATTTTTGTACTATTATGATGGTTTGTTATATACCGTGGATGTATTGTGTATACATATATTAATGCTTACACTTAAGTTATATATATTTTTTTTTTCTTTGCTGAAACAATTAATAAGCCTCAGGTAATTATTTACCCCTGGTACTACAGGCATCTAGATAAGTGGGAGCAAACCTCAGAAATTCCAGATATGCAATACTGTGCATAACAAGATCGTCTCCGCATAACGATATCCTAAATTCCTTAGATTACAAAGATGAATTTGGTTATTTATTTCTGAAAGCCTGTAACATAAAATGATAATTGCTGTCAAATTAATTGTTTAAAATTGGCCTCGTAATAGGTATTAATCGTACACTTAGTTTTGACTTACAAAGATGTCTAAATTGTTCATGTTCATGCGTAGTTGTAGGAAATACTATACTTCAGACACAGGAATATATATTCCTCAACCCAAACACAAACCAGAGCATTGTCTCACTTTGGAAAGACCTGGAAACATCCCTGTGCCTCTGCCTAATCCTAAATTATAATTTAAATTTGACCTGGATGTGAGAAAAAAACAATGAGAATATATTGTTTGGGAGATGAAACTTAGAGTAAAATCATACGGCTCTAAGCTTACATCATTATTTTGTCTCCGCAAAGAAAAGAAAAGCCTTTCTGTGCTGGGGATTTGCCTTGGTGCGGCTGGCCACTGATGTCTGAAATCAAGGCACATACCAAGGCCTCCTTTTGCAAACACAATCCCCCTTTCAGATCTGGTGCTAGGAGGGACTGAACGCCTCCAGTTTCACTGGGAATGGGAGGTACTCAGCACTTAGCTCTATCGGATATTTTAGGGGCTAATTTCCAGGAACATAAATGGCATGGGAATGTTACACTGCAACGTGAAAAATGGTAAGAAATAAAAATTTTCAATAGTAAACAAAATGGTGATACCGAACTTATCACCTGACCAATTTATGATACAACAAAACACGGTCAAATTAAATTACATGAATATAGCAATGAAATTTAAAATCAAACATACATAGGACCTGATTCTGCAATCCTTAGTCATGTAAGTAGTCCCACTCACGGAGAATGAGGGATGCAAGACTGGGTCCTTAGCTTCTGCTTAGGAAGTCAATGTTGATTCAGACAGTATCTTTTCTAGCCAAAAATATGCAGCAAAAGGAAAGTAACATAAACAAGGCTAAATGTCAACAGTGTTTGCAGACTTACAGACACCATCCATTTGTTTGTACTGAAATGACTAGCGAACCATTTGGCAAATACAATGCTATTCACAGACCGGCCCTTTTATCCAGCAACACAAACTTCTCTGGATCACTGGCATTCCCAGTTAATTAGAGAAAGGAAGCAAGCCATATGAGTTTGGTTTGATTCTGCCATGCAAATGGCACTGCGACATCCCAAAGCGCGGCCGAAACCCCAGCGTGGGGCCGAGGTGCTGATCTCCCCATCCGCAGCTCATACGCTAAAGGCAGGCTTTGGACCTCCTAACTCAAACTAGATAGAGAAACCTCTTCAAAATCACCATAATGGGGTAAAGAAAATCCTGCAGTAAAACTTCCATACCATCATTTCATCCGTCCTTGAAGGAAAAGAATATTCTGGTTATTCTTTCAACTGCAGACCAGGCAAAATGTTGAGTTAGTTAAGAGCATTACAAGATCCTTTAAATGGGCAGGAGTGCTAGATTTGCTGCAGTGGGATGACCTTCCAGTGCCTCGCACCCGCCCTAGAGCTTGGTTCTGTATCAGGCCTTTTGCTTCTGTTTAATAGGGATTTTCTGATTTAAAAGAGCTGCAATAAGGATTCAAGTGAAGCCACCGAAAACAATTAAAAATCTTTTTCTGTATTTTATATGTTGGTGGTAGTTCTGAAGGGGTTAGTATTATAATCTTTTTGGTTTTGACACCTGTGGCAATAAGCAATTTGCAACAACTAAATTCACTATTTAAACATTGGGGTAGAGCACTATAATTATGTGACAATAAAGCTGTAATAATCTGCCACAATCGATCTTCCCCTTGCCCAGCCCTCTTGTCTGTGCTGCAGTTCCACATTTGGAAGGTATTGCAGAAAGTTACAATGCTGAACATTTTAATAATTCTGTGCAATGCTGAACGCTTTCTGCTCCAAAGGAAACTGGAAGTGCTCAGCCCTTTGCAGGATGAGAACTCCAACCCAACCTCAGAAGGGCCCTGCCCTGTTTGCATACAGAGGAAGAAGTGATAATGGGGTGGAGCCTACGCAGGAGAAAAACAGAACTAATTGCAGAGGAAAGCAAGCACGAATGGAAGCAAATTAGATTTATAGAGCCAACATGGAACTAACACTTTTGGACATCATTAAGTGTGGGTTCAATAGTACTAACCCATTAAGCAACCAGCTAACGCCCAGGACTATCTCTGGCCAACAGTTCTGCAGCCCAGCAGCTCTTCCTTGAAAGCCTAAGTACTTCCCAAGCAGAAAATGGAGCAGGGACATTTTGCTACCTTAGACACAAAGCAGGAAAACTTAAAGGGGAGGAGAGAGAAAAAGGAAAGGGTCTTGTCATAAATAGATGCCGTGTAAATCACGTGTAATTTATTGACTTGGAACAGAAGGTAGAACACTACTGCGATACAACTACTTGTATATGGGAAGACAAGCAGAGAAAGAGAAGAGCATAAATGAGAAGGAAACCAGATCTTCCAAAACTGAAATACGAAGTAGGTCTAGAACTTCCAAGTGTAACTTCTCAAACAAGCAATGGCTGTGAAAGCAGAGCACATGGAAGCTCAGGACAGCTACCAAACCATGGAGACATTGCCCTGGTCTTCCCCTCCACACTGAGCTATTGGCTGCCAAGCAGCAAGGAAAGGCATGTCTTCTTCTCAGAAAGTGCATGCTAGAAAAGATTAACCAGATCGGCTCCAAAGTATAGTCACTTGAGACTCCAAACCCAAGTACAGGTCAGGAGTAACTCTGAATTCATCAATGGTATTTTTCTCTTTCTTTCTGTCCTTTCCTATTCTGCTATATATGTAAAGGAGAAATATTACAAAAATTTGTGATTTTTCTCAGCAGCATTTTGACATAGAAATTTCTGTATTATGCAGTAATTACGGTTCTTTCCTAATTGTGTCTTTCATTCTTACAGCCTGAAGCCTGATAGGAGCATAAATGAATTATGTGTACATCATCGATCTCTCTCATTCTACAACCAGGGAAACTGAGGACCCATCTGTGGTGACTTTCCAGAACAATAATGTGAGTTGGTGGCATTCTCCTCTAGAAATTAAACCATTTTCATGCCAAGATTTGTGCTTAAAAACTGACCCATTATCTTAAGGTAAAATCTGCCAACTAAAAATAATCCACATGGATCACTGAAAATCCCAGCTTGTTCTTATGCAGCCAGAAATTTAACTCAATTAGTGTGGCTAATCAAAGATGCAATTTCAGCTAACTGAGACCGAGATATTTTATTTCATTTCCACTGTATTCTGACTGCAGAAAGAGCACCACGCCTTGCTCTCTCGATTGTGCAAGGACTGTATCGAGCATATCAGTGTTCTCTCTTGAGATGTCAACAACCCACATATCACTGGCTGTAAAAAGATAGGCAAATGCACAGAGTCTCCCAAAATACAACAGAACACAAGAATCCTGCCCTGGAATTGGGCACTGGAGATGGGACTCATGTTTTCTGATCTCTCTGTCAGTAGAAGAAACAAAGGGAACCATGACTAAGGTCATGGGCTTTGCACAAGAGGGAAGGAAGGCTAATACATGAGCAGGGGGCTCCTGAAGGCTAATCTGCAAGCACAGAAACATCAGGTGAGATTCCCCACACTGGCATGCACAGATGGAGTGTGATTTCACAGTATAAAATGTCACTGAGAAAATGAAAACTCCCCAAAACCACTACTTTGAAGTGGGCGGTGTCCAAGCCAACCAAACAAAAAAAGAACTACTGACACGGGGCTTGTTCATACTCATCATACTTTTGCTGTGAGATATTGAGAAAAATGAAAAAATATATTTAAATATTCAACCTTAATATTTATATACTGCAACCACTCAACAGAATGTCGGTAAAGAGTTTTTTAAAGCTATTTTTGGAGGGGGGAGAAAGGAGGACTCACACTGCATTTTCCATTTAAAAATGGCTTAAAAAGTAGAACAGACAAGCTTCTGTTGTTTTTGTCTTTTTTTCCTTCATACTTCAACTCAAATCCATTATCACTGGGCAGAGCTTGTGAAAGGGATATGGTCTTTAAAACCATATAAACTCAAGCCATTATAAAATGTCTGTTGAATTGATTGGAAGATGAAACAAAAAACTAATGGAAGTAATATGACCTCATTTCAATAATAATGTTAGAGGATTGGGGTTTTTTTGTTGTTTTAAAAATCTTATGTCTGGCAAGAAGTATAAAGACATTTTATACAAAGCAAGAAATCTTAGTTTTCCATTTGTTTTACTTGTTTGTTTACAGAGTTATTTCTCTGCTGTTTTTTTTTTTTTTAACTGATTGTACTCCACAAATAGGAAAAAAAAATCCAAGGAGAATTTTATCAGCTGCAAATTAAATCAACTATCAACTATTTTCAAAATACCAGTAATGTAATGGCTGATTTTGAAGAATCTGGAAATATTTCCAACTATCTGAACTGGTTCTTAGTGCATTGAGACACAGAAGTTTACAAGTAAGGCCATGCAGATACTTGGGCTTGTGATTCAGTTTAAGTAATGACAACGTTGTGAAGCCAAAATGCTCTAAGATACATACAAGTGAGACAAACTTTGTGAGGAGAAATCAGACTTTTTTATCAGACCACCTAATAAATGTGGAAAAGCAGAGAGGGGCCTGAAGAAGGGGTTATGGCTTTAAGCACATCCTAGTAAAGTCAAACAAAGCTCCCACTAACCTTAAATTAACCAGGGTAACCACTCTTAAGTGTTTGCAGATTTAGGCTTTCATTTTAAATTGTCAGGCTTTATAACTGTTCATCACATTTTCTTCTCTTTTTTTTTTTTTTTTAACTTGAATACATTTTATAAAGCATGTTCAGCTCTGACATTGAGTTTTCTGATTAGTTTGAAGGTTAAGTGAAACAAGCACTCTGAAGTTTCTGTGCCCTTTTCTGTATCTGCTTTTTAAAGTGATACAGTTTTTCAAAGGATTGACGCTCTAAACTCTCTTTCAAACAAGAGCTATGCTGACAAAATAGGAGATAAACTGAAAAAATCCTCATTCTCATCCAAACAGATTTAACTTTCATTTTTGTCAAATACGATGTGTGTGATATAAGGAAGTAAAACTGCAGTTTTGTAAATTAGAGACTAATAAGGGTAAAAGATGCTTTTCTTTGTTTGGTGTGTTGTTGTTTGTTTGTTTTTTAATTACCTGGAGGCATATTCTTAATTAGGCAAATCACAATTCGTACAACTGCTAGTTAGAATAGTGAAAATGGTCAAGGGCGACTACTGTATGGGTGCCACTGAAACAAACAAACAAAAATAATTAAAAAAAAGTAAGGGGAAATAAAAGAAAAAGAAAAAGGCTCTTCACCACAGCTAGACGCATTCCATGCAATTGGCCTTTGATGTCATTATTATTGTGGTAATTGAATACACCCTAATTTAAAGAAAGGGGAAAAAAAAACATAAAGAAAGCAAGGTTTGCTTGGCAAAGCATCCAGTGTTTTTCTTGGGTTCTTACTTATATCAAAATACTGAAAAGTTTGCAAGTTACCATGTAAATTTTTTTAAAACTTTTTCCTTCTTCGAGTATGCTAAAGCAGTATCCCCTTCAGATGCCACTAGCACAGATAGTCTATATTGCTGCTACTCTAGTTTAAAAAGCAAGTTCTTTCTAAAGTCCTGTGTAAGTATATGCATGCAGCACTGCTGATTTCAATGGAGTAGACCACATATACGACTAGAATTTGGCCCACAGGGTTTAACATTTAAAAAAATGTATTACTAACAAACATGACTAAGTATATTTCAAGAGCAGCTTCATGATTCTGCACAAGTGTTTTCTGAAATGGTCTAAAAGAAGGTCTAAAACTTACCACACAAGTCAGGTCTCTTGATACATCCACTAGTTGCTGTGCTACTTGCAAGTCCATTAAAGGCTGCTAAGCCATCAGAGCTGTAAGCTCTTAGGACTGACAACATGTTCATCTGCTTCTCCAGGACCTGTGGACCCTGAACTTGTTCGGGTTTCATCGCTCCTTGTGCAGTTTCATGGGAGGATAGAAGATTCTGACTGTGCCACTGCTTTTCTGACGCTTGCGGCAGTGGTGATACAAGCCCTTGTGTTGGTTGTGAGGTGACTGCACTTTGTATATTGTCGCCTCCTTCACTGCTTTCTTTATTTAGGGCAGCCAACTGCTTATTCATAATGTCTGGTTCTGTGTCAATGTCCTCATCTTCAATGTTTTCTTCCTTGGAAGATTCCATGTCCTCAGATGAAGCTATGTCAGACAGGTCATCAGTAGCACTTTTATTTACAGAGTCAGAGAGCAGAATATTTGGGTCATCTTCGGATTGCGTTTTTATTTCGGATTCATTACTGGTGCGAGAATTTTGTGTTCCCGTGCCAATAACACCAGGATAAACACCAAACTGCTTATAGAAGTCTGTTGTAAAATTACAAAAAGTGGATTCCATGTGGCTGGGCCAGGCAGTGCTCTTTGCCTCTCCCAGGCTCTCTTTATTTTGTCCTTGGGTCATTTTCTCAGAAGATGAGTCCAGCTGGCTCAACATGTTTGAAACTACCGCCTCCTTGCTGGACTGCACAGAAGAGGGGAGCAAGCTCACTTTATTAACCGAGGCTGAGGCTTCTCTAGCTTGCTCTTTGTTGTTCCCCATGATGGTGTCTTTACGTTTAGCCTTGCCCAAGTGATTGGCCTGGAGGTGCAGAGCCATTAGTTCCATCGATGAAGTGGTAAAGGAACAAAATAGGCAGCCGTGCCAAGCGATATTGTCTTGAACAGTAACAGATGACCCTGGGAGGGAGGCTGCATCTGGCCTTACAGATAAGTCAAGAGGTTCGTATTGTGACTTTTCTGTTTTTCGCTGTGAGGACTTGCTATTTATCTTTTCCTCACCACCATCTGAGCCCAGAGCTTTTGCTGAAAGTGGATCTGAGAGCGCTTTGTCCTTCATTTCTTTTTCTTTCTTCAAAGAACTTAGGACAAAGCTGTCCATGAAAGCTTGCAAAGACCCTTGAAAGTTCACACCGTTCCCAACCATGTTCTGGTAAGCACGGCCAAGTTCAGAGAAGTGTGTTCCTTTGGAAGATATGTCTGAACCCTTCATATTTTCTGAAGATACTTCAGATGACATGCCAGCTGCTTGTCCTTGTTGATCTCCAGAAGACAGCATTCCTGACGTCCACTGCTGTGAGACCATGCCACTTCGGAAATCAATACCAGGAAGCCCCTTGAAGGCTCCTCTCAATATATCTGGTCTAATAAACACAGAATTTTTACTTGGTGTCTCATCTTTGTGTTCTTGGCTTGCAGATTGGCCAGAGAGCGGTCCTGCTCCGTTCTGTCGCTCCCGATGGTGCCGTTCCAAGTGGTATTTGAGGGATGCAGACTGAGTACCAGCATAATCACAATGAGGACACTTGTAAGGCTTTTCACCTATATGTATGGATAAAGAGAAAAATACAAAGAAAGAGAGTTGACTGTACTTTGGTGTGCGGATGAGTGAAGAGAAAAAAAAATATCAACATTAGCTGCTTGCAAACAAGAAGGTCTTGGAGCTAATAATTCATTTTTAAAAAAGAAATGCCTTTAATTGAAGACCAATTCATAAACCGAATATTTCTAAAATGGGTTTCCAGAATGTGGGGCTATTCAGGAATGACATGGTATCTACACACAATTAGCCATCTTTTTCTTAATCTAACATGTAGAAAACTGTTGTAGAATTAAAAGCTATGATTATGAAAATGAAGCATAACAATTTCAACCACAGTAATCATTAAAAGTACAAGTTTAAAAAAAGAGAGACAAAGAATGTAACAAATGGATGGTTGCAATATTTTGTGTATACAATTGCTCTAAAATTTGTTTAAATTATACACATGGAAACCATTTTTAAACCTAAAAATTTTATGGCACTGTTACGCAAGACTGAAATGAATGATTTAAGTCTTGCTCTGCAGTAAATCATGGATATAATTAGCAAATGGCATACTGCACAAGTAATTTATCATTATTTGGAGGGCACCATTCCAGAAGGATTCAAAGATCTGCAGACCTACTGCATTGTTTCTAAATAAAGAACTATAAATACAGATTCTATAAAATATTAATATCATTACACTACATTATGATTGCAGCGTGTAAGAACATATAGTTAAAATAAAAAGTAGTCAATAAAATAAAAAAGAAATCGAGTAATAAAAAAGTACAAACTATATTTAGTTTCTCTATTTGAAATTAGCTTTATCTACTGTTTTTTGCAGTCCTTTAAATTTGTACTAATGGCATTTCTAATGCTCAAGTAGTAAAAAGTGTAATTTACCTACCTTAAGCACATTTCTAGGACTAGCTTGAGTAGAGTTTTAAAACATATAGGATGATTTTCATGAATTAAATATATATTTTAATCCCACACTAAACTTTTACTGTTCTTTCAATACTTTAAAAGAGGTAGAAGATATTACACGTATAATAAATACTCACATAGAATCATTAAGACATATCCAAAAAGAATGTACATCTAGGCAAATGTACATCTAAATTTTTGCAGAGCACTTGTTAGCAATGCAGAGTGCCCTTTAAAGGAAGAAGTAGGGAAACCCTCACTAAAAGTCTCAGGAATCTGAAAGACCTGTGAGCTGTCAATATTGGTAACTATTTCTAGGAGGCAAGAAGAAGAAGAAGAAGAAACTGTTTTCTCTACGTAGCTTTTTTTTCCCTAAGTGATCCAAAAGACAAAGACAAGCCTTCTCCAAATGGCATAATGGAAATACTTGTTTTGGAAACTTGCTCCACAGTAAAAATGCTCTACAATACTCTGCAGTTCACCAAACCAGCTGGAAAGTTACCCGTTTTCAAATGACCTCTAAATCTGCTTAAAACAAAACTGAAAGGCCTTCAAACTTTTGTTACTTAAGCTACAGCCTTTCAACTGAAAGGCTGGTAAATACTTGGGACGCTGCTCCTCTCGCTGATTGCAGGAATCTACTAATGAGGTGCATCACCACAACACTCAAATGACCAGAGCGCTGCGCCAGCGGGCTCACTGACCATGAACGGTAGCTGGATTCATGCTGCAATTCAGAGGGGGCCGAGGTAAATTACAGGCAGTGGAAATTCTAAATTGCAATCCTAAAGCTAAACGGTGAGACATGAGAGCTTCACGTCAACCCCATTAATCGAGCTTTTTAGGGGAGAAAAGCGCAGCACCTCAAACAAGAGGTGTTCAGCAGAGGGGGGAGGTAGTAATTAGCATGGTTCACGCTTTAGGCCTGGGTCCACACAGCTTAACAGAAGAAATCAGATTTAAACATTTCAGTGCAACTTCTGAGTTTTCCACAATCACCTAATTAAGCTCTGGCGCTCCCCCAACAAGAAGTAGGGGCTGCGTTTCAGTGGGAGTTGCGCAAAAGCAAACTGCTCCTACTGACGTGCAAGAATCACCCAACGGAGACACATCATGTCTGCCTGGGCTTCCCTGGGCTCAGGTGAGAGCCCGAGCACTCCCACAGCCACCGCGGGTGTTGGAGGGTAGGGACAAGGGGACAGGGGACACCTTCTGGCTGTGAGGAAAAACTTTTTCACAGTGAGGGTGCCAGAACCCTGGCAGAGACTGCCCAGGGAGGTTGTGGAGTCCCCTTCTCTGGAGATTTTCAAGACCTGCCTGGATGCAGTCCTGAGTGGCATGCTCTGACATGCTCTGGGTGGTCCTGCTTTGGCAGGGGAGTTGGACTAGATGATCTCTATGGTCCCTTCCAACTCCAAAAAATTCAGTGAAATTCAGTGAAATTTGCTTGCATTTCTGCAGGGCTGTCTGGGAGGGTGCAAGCTCTGGCCAGTAAAAACGTGGGCAAGTATTAATGCTGGATTTGCAGTATGTACATACAGCCGTATTTTTGAGCCATTTTCTATTATCCTGATGCTTGTCCCACCAGTTAATATCAACAATTACTATTAACAGTCACTAGTGACCACTGAGCCAACTTAGGTATTTCATGTTGCCTAAGAACTGGCGAAAAACAGGTACCAGACTTTATAAGGTTAAATGCTCTCCCTTTTGCATTTTCACTCCTCTTAATTGAAAAGCTCTTCCTCAGCATCTTCTCTTATGGCTTTAAGGAAATCTTTAACACAATTATATTGAGCACTTCCTTTTATTCTAATGATAGTTGGGTGTGTGTTTGCATTGCACGTCAAGTGACACCACTAAAGAGCGTGTCCCAGCGTTGCAGGCACTACCAGCCCTTGGGGAACTGCTCCTGCTGGGAGGAGGAGAAGTTTGCAATACAGGCTGCACTCACGTTGCTAAAAACATGCAGGAGCTGTTCAAAGCAATAAATAGATGTAAAAATGGGTGTGAATGAGTTAAATTATGCTAACTCGATGAATTACTAGTAATATTTTGTACTTCTAAAGTACCTTCAGTCTAAAGCACTGGGCACAACATACTCTTATTCTGAAGGGCTAAGCCTCAAAGCCATTATAGTTTCTGTACAAGAGCTTCTCCAACGAGTGAGGTTCCTTTCAGCAGAGGAGATCTGGACACTGCTCGCCACTGGCACCACAAGCATTGGCCTGAAAGAAGACACTGACCGAGCGAGCGTGATAGAAAGTTCAAATCTCCCCTAGCCTTGGTACGCTGCCTCTGCGGCGCTCCCACCTCTCGCACGGCTAGAAATGAGATCTGAAGCTGAAGGTCTGAAATTGGACTCAACATGGAGCAACACACTGTGCCACCTTTACAACGCAGGACTGGCCAAATCGCATTGTTCAAAGGGAGCTATTCAAAACCTCCCTCTTTTAGATCCAAATATTGGCACTGATTTCTGTACTTCAAAGCAATCTTAACTGCTGCCATTTCAAGGGAAGGCACGGGGAGAAGGGAGTAGGATGGAGTAAATCATCTTTGAATCTTTCAGACTGAGTGCGTCAGTATTTCTTAAATTCAGTAATTTTGCAGGAATTTAGATGCTATTTTATTCATTCAATTTAGCAACCAGTTACTCCCTGCATAAGTCCCTGTACAAATGACAAAACAGAGTTAGAAGCTGCTGTAGGAAAAAACAGTTATAAGCTGCTGCAACCTAACCTCAAACAAACTAACCAAATGTTACAATGCAATGGAAAACCCAAAGGACCCCTACTAGCAGGACTCCATCAGCAATGGCAATAGCCCTATGTCCCAAGAATACTAGAGGGGACAAAAGTGGTAGGCTATGATTCTTGTTAGAAGACAACCTGTTTATATCTCATATTTTGAGGAAAGGTTTCAGAGAATTCATCCTACTGTAATGACTACCCCAGTAATACTGCCAAAAGCAGTGTCTGGATGAGTTATTTAACACTTAATATCAGTTCGCATGAATTAACATTGCCATGTAGGAGTGAGGGAACAGGACTTTTTCAAAATTATTTTCTGCATTTCATACATTTCATATCCAAGAGTCATTTTTCGTTGTTCACAAAGGCAATGACCATCCTGATCTTGCTAATTCTCTGGCCTTGTTTGCATCCCTGCAAACCTTTTCACAACAGGGTAGAAAGAAAGAATATTCCAGTGTGTACAATGGAAAAATAAAATAAATAAAAAACTCTTACAGAGGATAACTTATCTGGGCAACATAATCACAGTTCTGATCTATCTACTGCTCTGGTTTACAAGACCCAAGACATCTCACAAGAACTATTTTATATTAGGATACAGTAAAACAAATCTGCACAAAAGCTTGGTAGATAACTGGAAACAGACATGTTGTCTGGTAGAAACAGGTCTATTTGTATCGTAAGTTGTATAAACGATGCAGATGTATAAACTGTGCAAGTTATCACCAGTCGTGCTCAGAACACAATCTGATCATTCGAGTCACAAGAATTATCTGCTACGGGCTGAGCAAGGAGACCACAGCCAGATTATAAATAGATTTACAGATCCTAAGGCCAGGAGGGACAATTATGATCACCTAGTCTGATCTGCCGTACAACACACCAAAGACCCTCACATGGTAATTCCTGCATCCAATTTTAACTACAATTTGAAACAAAACTTTCTTGGTTTAGTTTAAACATATTCTGTTTCAACCACAGCGACCACAGCAATGAAGAGGAATCCAACATGTCCCTCCGTAAACTGTTTGACTGGTTAAGTATTTTCACTACTCAAAACATGTGCCTTATTTCTGCTTGAATTTGTCCAAAGTCTGTTTCCTACTACTGAACATTGCTACGTTTTTCCCTGCTAGATTAAATAGATTTATTAAAAAAAAATTAATCTATGCCCTAAGGAAGATACTTGCAGATGGCAAACCAGTCACCTCTTCACCTTCTCTCGCTCTTGAGTAGAACATCCTTCCCAATTTTTCAATGTCCTTTTACATTATGGGTACCCACTAAAGCTTTGATGGAATTTCAACTTGATACTAATCTTATACAGTCCAAGACTGTGTTTCCATCCATAGCTATAGCACTCAACTAACAGTTCATATTCTATCACTTCTCTACCATAATCCTAGGCCCAGTTCATCAACACCTCTGATATTTGTTCCTTTATATTTTGCTGATTTAAAATTCATATTGTTGAAAAGAGCCCACTTGACTAAGTGACAAATCAGTGCCTCCCCATGATTTTTAGCATCGTACCATTTTTGTGCCACTGGCAAATTTTATCAACAGTGATTTTATATACTCTTCCAAATAATCATGGAACACCAAATAGATGGAGCTGAAAGCAGTGCTGTGGAACTGCCAATTTACATGCCACTTCATCTCCGTATACTGTGGGGGCTTTTTTGGTGGGGGGGACTGTCACACATAACAAGACTTGAGAGAAAGTGAGAAACATGATAAAATTACTTTCATAAAATAATTGATTTAACCAATTCTTAATTAGTTAACAAATTCATTCTGTAGTTTTACCCAAAACTTACATCAGGGTAGTCCATTTATAATTTCAAGATTTTAATATTCTTTCTTTTTGGAAATACTAGAATAGCCAGTTTTTTTTACTACCACAAGTGCTCTGAAACTTGCTCCGTGTTCCAAGACTTGGTTTTATAAATGAACTTTAATGATTTGGAGAGCTCTTCAACCAGGGTTTTTAAGACTTTATCTGTAAGTTATCCAGTCTCATTCACTCTAAAAAATATTAAAATGTAGTGGGCTACAGCATAACAGCCTCATTACTTAATGGCAGAACTGTATCATTGGAAAATACTTATAAAAACCATCATGCTTCTTTCTGAGAACAGAGCAGAAGAGTATTTAGTCTTCTATACAATGAATTTTATCCATTCTTCTCCAGCATTAGCAAGATACCAATTGATCTGCCAGATCTACAGAATTTTACCCTGTTCTCCATAACCCTAATAGCCACATGCGTATTTTTACTATTACTTTTAGTTTCCCTTATCAAAGCCTCTTAAATATCTATTTATATTTAGTGCTGTGGGCTTCTTGGTTCATTTTTCATAGCTAATGTGCAGATTGTTAAAAATCCACTCCCCTTCCTCACCGAATGCCCCCTCTTCTTTTTAAGTAAGATTTTTTTAAGGAGTCTGTGGAGTGTACCCCTTTGCTCCCCAGCGCAGCGCGGGCACCCCAACACCCTAATGCTCAGCAGCGGGGGGTTGACATTCACTCAGGGACAATGTGAGTTGCAATTCAATCCTATACATTTCTAAACAAGCTCTAGCAGATGAAATCAAACATTTTATAATTCCAGAGAATATCGCTTAATGAAAACACTGAAAACATTTTCCAGCATTTTTTATTTTACCATTGAAACAGTTATTGATAACCTATTTTATCCATTGTGCAGCAGATATTTTAGAAATGAATTGCTGTATGGTTTAATTAGTTCATTATTATGCCTATTCTTACACGGTAATTTCTTTTATCATTCTAATCATTCACTTCACACTTTTTAAACCAAATGGAATATCAAAGGTTCTGTAGGATTATTTTTGGATCCTGCACATGTTTCACCACACAATTAATCTGTTTGTCAGAAATACTAGTTAACTTCTTCTCTTTACTACTTTCCTTTACTAGTGATTTTTCTCTATTATTTAAGATGAAACTACGCCTACCCTGTAAAGGACAGACTTTTGATGCTTTTGACTCAGTTTATTAAATATTTTTCAATTGTGCACTAGAAATTACAATAAAAATATTTTAATTTTTATAAAGTTTTATAATTGAATATTTTCCTTTATCTATAGCTCATCTGCAATATTTATTTAGCCTTTTTACATGTCTTTACTTAGTTAAAATGCAGAGAGATAAATATGGTTGTTACTTTGCAAGGAAGATTCAGTACATTAATATAAACTGTACACTAATTCCCCCAAAGCATATATATATGTTGTAAACCTGAAGACTTTTTACACAGCTGCTTATTGCTAAACAGTGCCTTGTCCAGAAGGGGACAATCTGTGTCTCTAATTGCTGTCACTGAAGCTGAGATTCATTATGTGACTTTCCCATTAAAATGTGAGCATTAATTTGTATAATGAAATATCACCCACTGCAGTGTTCATTAGCCATGCCCTACTGTATACTGCACATTGTTAGCTACCTAGAAACTGTAGTTAATTTCACTAATGGATATTTCCCTACTTAGTGTTTGGTAGGAAATTTATACTGTAACATTACCTCTTAAACTTTTAAGGAAATTTAAATTCAATCAATTATTTTCAACAAAAGTTTGGGATGTCATTAAGACAGGAGAAAAGGCATGCTGTACAATGTTAAGGATGGGAAATCTGGAGAAATCTAGAGAAATGAAAAGTCCTTTTAGTTCATCTTAGAAATGTAAGAATAAAGGATGTTCAATACCAAAATTGTCTCCTCTTGGAGCACATATACCCATTTTCCTTAATTATTCATATTGCTCATCCCACTACAAGCGCCTTCAGAGAATGGCAACAGGCAGTCTTTTTTTAGGACGAAAATGTGAATTGAATTCATTTAAAACAGCACCATTTTTACTGTATTTCATCAGTTCAGCTAAGCAAGTTTTAGAATTGGCTAGTCACATTTCCAAGGGAAGATGCAGTAACACTGTAAATGTATATAATACATCTAATACATGTAAGAGGTGTGTCATACACATCATAACATACTCTCAGTCAATGGACACAGCCCTGCCAAGATTTTTCTTCCTGTACCTCTCTTTTCTAGGTTTCTTCTATTTATCACAACCCAAACCTTCTTCAAGGCTTGACTTTGCTCAGGCACATTATTCTTTTTAAATTGCTCAAGGGATTTAATGGTGCCAGTCACGCTGGGAATATACCTCAGCACCTAATGACCACAAAAACCCATGAATGGAGCTTCTGAATGCTAACCCAAGGGGCAAAGAGGTGCTAGAGCCAATCTGAAACTGGCCCCGACACAATGTGTTGCTTGTCAAGGGTAGAACGTAAGAAAATTTAATTTTCTTACACTTAACTGTTTCTGTGCAGTCCGAAGGCCAAGACATGACAAGTAAAAACCACACCCATTTATTTGATTTCAGTGGGAACTGAGAGAGCTGAAGAACACAGAGAAGATGCTCAGCTCTTTGAACGTAGGAATCTTACACTGGTCCCCACAGAGGGGAAAAATTCCAACTCTGGAAGCATCTGGCCTATGGTACATTATGGGTCTGAGATACTTGGATGGTTTTCTGTTTCACAAAGTCTTAGCATCTCTAAGCCCTCTGTGTTACAACCTTCTGAGCTGTATTACATATTACTTTATAACCAGGAAGCCGAATGTCAGTGGTGTGCCCACACGCCTCCTGTGCGTTACTGGTGAATACACACGCTTTGCCCCTGTTTCTGCAACTCTCCAGGCAGTGAATTTGTGTGAGTTGAAGTAGGCAGCTTTGAAGAAGCAGGACCATGCAGCCCATCTCTGTTTACTGGCCAATATAAAGGTGTCACCTAGGAGGGCTACAAGAATTCTGTCTGTCCTCTCTAAGCCCTGAGGCTCTGGAGCATTTTTCCCCGAGAGTCCTCCCTCTCTTCTCTTGGGTTTGAGCTAAGGAACTGTCTTGCCCTTCAACTGTTGTTAGAGCAAGAGAAGAAACTTGGATTTCATAATTATGGCCTTTTCTTCTTATCATATGGGAAGAATGAGACATCGTCCGCTAAAAGCTCTTCCTGGCTGAATATCATTGAATTAGATAAGAGGAAAAATCCTCTACAGTTGTGTGTTGGGACTCAACTTTGAGTGTGCTAAATAAAAACTTGATTATTGTTTTTTCTTCGGAAACTTATTATATGATAGCAAGCTACACAGAAACTGAGACTCAGTGTGGAGAAGGTTGCAACCACGACATATCTAAGGCAAAAAAGAAGCAACCCAAGCCACTAGCTAAATCTTCTAAAAGAGAGCACAGCTTCCTCCTTTTGTGGAGGATTAAACGGCTTCTCTAGCTTTTTTGGGCCAATTGCCACAGAAGCACCTCCTGGCTGGATCAGAATCTGGGACTCGTCTTGGCACACGTACCAAACCAACCTACTCCTGCGCCTCCAAACACACAGATGTTCGAAGGAACCTGACTTCTGCTGAACTGCTTGAGCTCATCTCTAACAAACAGGTGCTGTGAGAACAAGAACAGTAATTGAGTTAATGTAGTGGAGAAACACAGTAAAGTGTTTTTTATCAGTCAGTTATATGATCCGGGCATATAATAAAGACAGAGTGTGACATAAAAGGCAGGAAACTGTCCCTGATAAGTATGAGCTAACCGATATTTGTTTAATAACTGGTATCTATTACATCATTTCCATTTACTGCAAAGCAACTTAATTTTTATTTAATAACTCTAGTAATTTGCCAATTTACATTTTTATAATATTTATTAGGATTATTTCCAACATGTAAAACATTGCTCCATTTAAACATATTCTTGTCATTATTTACAAATACTTTGTTCTCAACCTAATGGAAACTGATCTTTATCTATTTTAAAATTATAATGATTTTTAAATATATTGCAAATGTTGTTTCAACAGTATGTATGATGTTTTCTATTTTTTTTGTTGTTATTTTATACATGGTTTATTTTTTCTTGTTTTAATTTTGTTTAGCCAGTTTTAATATGCAAGTTTTATGGAATATTTCCATTGCAATTAATTTACTTTCCATTAGTTCTAAGCCACAAATACCAAATGTGTAATCAATGCCATCTTTAAAACAAGAACAAAATGACCACTATAGAATAAAGCAAAAGGGAGAGATGGGTATCCTTAGGTTATTTTAAAGAACTTTCCTTTGCATCTCCATTAAGAAAAATGTCAAACTGTTTAAGCCTCATAGTTACAAGATGATTTTCCAATAAAATAACTAACATTTATTTACTTTTACTCTTTTACTACATTAGAGAGCACACAAATAGGGTTTCCACCGTGTTTCTTCTTTTTTTTTAACGAAGTCCAACACAAAGAAAAGAATATTCCAGCCCTAAGTGGTTTGCAATCCAATCAGATAAAACTACATTAGGGTGCTAAATTTTAAAATTCAGATCAAACCATCGTAGTATACTCCTACTCTGCAATCTGAAGGAAGAAGAAAAAATACAAAGGACAAACTTTCCCATCTCAACAATGACATTGTTTTCTTTAAATAATTTTCAACCTTCACTTTCAATTTTTCCAAATCAGGCTTCACATTCGCAAATCCAACTTTAAATATTACACCTGCGCAAACACATAGTAGAAAAATCACTGCTGGTTTTGGGAAGGGGGGAAAATACTGCTTATCTGGTATTTCATGGAAATGAAAACTAACACTGAAGTTTTTCCAAGTAGGAGGTACAACTGGAAAATAATTCTTCATGCAATTTATTTTACTTATCTATTAGAAAAGCAGCAGTAAAATTCTGAAATTAATTTAAAACAGTTTAAAAACAAAATTACTCCACAATTACAGTGCCCAATGTCTGTTTACAAAGAGAAGTATCTTAAATCTCCAGTTTTCCTTATTCTCCCAAAGCCTACTATGATACCTAAGACTTGGAGGAAAACATCAGATACAGCATTTCTAGTAATGTCAACAGCACCTGAGGATATCAGCATTTGAATTATGGATAGAATAAGTCTTCTTAAACATATACTGGGGCTCTAAATGAACCTTATCATGCATATAAGTATTTTTAAGCAAACAAGGTATTACAATTCAAATAGAGTGGCTATAGTTGGCTAGTATGGAGAGCAGCCCACACAATGAGTGACATAGCAAAATAAAATGAGAATCCAGACCAGTAGTAAGTCTCTCTAGTGTAGAAATACTGTGACTGTTACTAAAATAAAACATGGCAAGTTTTGCCGGGGTGCAAAACATAAAAAGTTTTACTTCTTACAAGGACTAAGTCGGGTGAGTTCTAGTGAAAAAAAAAACAAAATAAAAATGCAGATCCATGAAGCTGATGTATTCATATGAACAGTGAGAGGTTAAAAATGAGCATGCTAAATGGAACAAAAATAGTAACTGAGAAAAACATACAGAATCCCTAAGCAGATGCTAAGGAAGGCCTTTGAAGCAGTTAGTGTAAGTCTGAAACCAATAGGCTTATGCCTATTGAAGGACAAGGGTAATTGAAGGAAACAGTGATGAAGCAGGGAAGGAGACAGAAATAACCTCAACTGGGAAAAGATGATTCTATTAAAGTGGTCTTTATCCAACAACACATTCCTTGTGCTTTTATTTAAGACTGTCATATATCTTTCTCAAAAGACTTTCTCCATCTAATGAGTCCAAATCTACACTGGGAATTAAAGCTCCAAGCCACATATTACGTTAACCCCCACACACATGGCATGTGTCGACAGCGCTCCGCTCACTTGTTCCTCTCACCTGTATGTATTCTCAAGTGGACCTTTAAGTGATGTGAAGTTCTGAAAGTTTTTCCACAATATGGGCAGTCTTTCATGGCAGAACCAAGGCTCCTGTCTCTCAGTAAAGCTGGCTGCTGGACTCCTACAGATCTCCCAGCTTCTTCTCCGATGTCTGCAACACAGAAATGTTCTCACATCACTTCAGCACATGTCAGGAGTTGTTCTCACTAAAACTGCTAACACAACACAAAGTTAAACATGTCAATACTACACCTGTCTATTTCATTCTTTCAATCTGACAGAATGCTGACAATTCACGTATTTTCTTGTTATTGTCTTAAATTATTTCATCTTTCCTATCATCATTTTAAGCGGCATATGGTACCTTTATATTGAACTGAATTATACAAGAAAAGAAACAGCTGTGTCAGCAGCTGGTTTGATTTCTTCTTTTGCTTAGTTCCTATTAATTTTTCCCCCAAAAGTTTTAGATTGCTGCTTTGTTGACTCTATTTAATTTATAAGAACTGTAAAAACCTGTATGCTTTTAGAAGGAAAAAGTTTGCATCAGTATATTAAAATCCCCCATAACAACAGAATTGCAGTGATGACGGGGTGGATGTCCAACAGGACTGGTGATGTCCGCACACAAAGCTAATCAACTTCCTTCTGAAACATTTCAGCATCGGCGTCACGACAGAGGACCTAGTGAGTCACCGAATATCATGGGAAACGCAATGAAAAAAGTGGTCAAGTGGGGAGAATTCCTTCTCCCTCTCGCCCGCAGCTCCTGGGCTTTCTCCTTCAGTGTTCACAGCTACACTTGCTCTTTGCATCATAATACAGTAAGTGAGACTCCAGGACTTCTCTTCTCCCTCCTGATATAAACAGACATTCCCAGCCATCTTGAGTGAGCTGCTATTACCCAAGCAGGCTATGAACAAAATAACTTGCAAAAGACTGACATAAAAATTGCAAAAATATAGGGCATTTTTAAAAAATCATTATTCAAACCACACAAGGCGCATCTATCATCTTGTACTTGCAGGGTCACGCAATATCACATATAAGTATCAATTCACAATTTCACCAAAATGTACCCTGGCAAATGTTGAAATTCTGACCCAGATTGATGGTGCTGGCACAGCACAGAGGTGCGATACACATGGACACGGCATCACACCCGATGGAAAAGCTGAACTATCTGGGTTACACTGAGATGGGCAGCACATAGTTAAAATCTGCACACAGAGCCTTGATTATTTCAACCATAAACTACTGCCTAAAAATGTTCTGTCTTTACCCATTTGATATGTAACTAAAGCTGTCAGGAAACATAGTGCAGTTTACACAGCATTGCCTTTTAAATGGAAGTGATGGGACATAAGAAAGACTTAAATATTTGGCTCTAATAAAAACTATTCACGCAGTAGCAGAGAACCGAATACCACATTTCTGGAAAAGGTAACACTAACAGGCTTTTAGTTATTTATTATAAAACGGTCCCTCTAAACCATCTCACTTAAAGCTGAAAGAAGGGGATGATAGAGTGATTTAAAAAATAAAATATATAAAATGCTTATCTTAGTCATGTATGTAATCAAGGTATTGCTAGTATTCAAAAGGCAAAATGAGTTTTCACATCACATTCTTGTTTAACATTTTCCGATTGTTCTTAGACTGCAGAGTTAAAGCACAATATTTAAGTTAGAAAGCTAGTAACTGTCATTTTGAATTATTCGCAAGTATGTAAAGTAACATACCACAGGAGTTTATTTTGTCTTTAGGAGTCCAGGAAAACATATATAGGTGCTAGGCTATAATTCCAAACTCACTAAAGAGTTTAGTTTTCTCCCTTTTTTTTATTCCTCCAAAGTTGTATATAATCATGTCTTAAGCTGCTTCGGGAAAAAATGAATTCCTGAGTGCAAAAAGATTTTTCCGAAGTGCAAAATACAGAATGCATGATGATAAACTGCAGGATTTTATTTTGGTTTTCAATAAATACTATACAAGCATTATAGATAAATATATAGATAAAGCTAACAAGCCACTCAGGAGGAATTTACCGAATAAGTCTACTAGTTATGTTTTGCTATATGTCACTCTAAATGATGGCCTGTTATCCATTTGCCTTTTATCTTTCTATCTAGAATATGTGTGGCCCAATAAAAAAGAATAAATTTGTAAGATAAACAGCTCGCTTTGCAGATTTAAGAGTCTAATTTTCACTTTACACAAAATTGAATTTTTTTCAAGGCAGCGAGACGACTGAGTTTACTCTACCACTAATCCCTCTGAAAAAGCAAACTGAAAACAACAATGAAGCAAAGAAAGATGTGGGTGGTCTGAAGAGTTTTCTTTTAGATTTAAGTAGACATACAGTAGATAGCTCCAAAGGCTTTGCTCCAACAGGGGCCTTACCTTGAAGAATTTTTCTTCCCACAGTGAAAGCATTCCTAAGACTTTAAAGCTGGGCTGAGGGGTTTTCTTTTGAATTCCTCTGCCTACAAAGCCCACCGAAGCGCTGGAGGCCATCGCTACCTGAATGAGCAGCTTTACATCTAAGTTCTTTTATTTCAAACAATGAAAAGATATGTTCAAGGCTGCCGACTCTCCCCATCAAATGCCACCCCAAGTTCTTACTAGGGCCATATTTTGCCAAATCGGACCTATTTGTCAAGGCACTTAAGTTTCAAATGTGCTTAACTTTAAACGTATTTAAGTCTCACTGACTCTGCTACTAAAGTGGGCTTTTTTAATACTGGGTCTCCGAAAGTGTTCTATGGAAAGTGAAGGGGGAAAAAGTGACACAGAAAAAGACGAGATCAGCAAGGAAAAAGAAGCAAACCGAATACAGGCTACGCCAACATCAGTGAATGTGAGGAATGAAAAATCTTCAGCTGTACCACTAATCGTGTATTCTACACCTCTGATGGCCCCTTTCTCCTCCTATTGAGATCCCCTTCCAAAGTAGAAATTCAGCTCTGTTAAATCGTGCAAAACTGTAGTAATGTTTTACAGACCTGCAGAACTACGATTAGCCCCAGCAAACTAATTTAATTTATGATTTACTCAGGATTTGAGCTATGGTTTTTGGGCTGCTTAATTCCGAGGATAAAAGATCAGGAAGGAAAGAGAACAGTTACTTATCTTACATCCATTGTGGTTCACTGAGTTATGTGGTCTACATGATGTGCCCTCGATGCATGTGGGATTCGTCTGCTTTTTTCACTATCTACTTCCATTACAGGCAGGTCTATGTCCTGAATGTCTTCCTGCCCATCCCTACCTTTCCTGATTCAAGTGCAGGAAATTTCACAACAGGGCATAAAATATTGCATAGATGTCCATGTGAGATGTCAGGCTGCCGAGCCTCCTCTCTGAACTTAACTTTCACTGAGCTTTTCACTTTGAAAGCATCTGTTCACAGCAAAAGTCACGGACAGAAGTGCAAAAAGCAACACTCAGTTCTGCATATGAAAAGGTCCTTGTGCCAGTATAAGGAGAAGGCAACAGCTGGGAGATCTCCAGCTGCCTCCTACGCTGTACCTGCTGGACAGGGAGATACCGCTCCATGGCACAGGACTCGGAGGAATTCAGCCATGAAGCAGCTTCTGGGGTGGTATGACAGGGACAGCTCTTGCACACCGTGCCTTGTAACTGACTTGTGCCTGTCCTCACGGGACAAATGCAAGGAAAGAAAGTTCACTTTATCAGAAGGTGGCAATTAGCCACCTAACTAAAGAGCCAATTTGGTCAAAAGGTGAGCGAATGTATTTGCCACAGAGACAAAATTAAAATTAAGCAATCCATAAGATGAGTAATTGAATGACTAGTCTTCAGACAGGTACCCACTTCTCAGGAGAGGAGGGACAAAACCCCACCACTCTCCCCTATCATGGAGATGACCCATGGAGTGCTGCAGGTTCCTTTCACTTCCCTGCGGTACCCGGAAAGGAAATGCCCACAGAACCAGGTAATCCCAATAAAGAGTTTTGAGCCAGGAGCACTTTAACAGTAGCACGTTAAAAGTGAGAGACACACCAGTGAATCCTTTTTTACAGCCAGTATCTTGGTAGGTATGAGGGATGATCTACCCAGAAATGAGCCGCTGCCACGGCTGGCAGTGCCCTCAGCACATGGACAGAGATGCTGCAGAGGCACAGTGCCAAATTCAGTGGATATTTCCAGAAAAGAGAAGACAGACTTAGGTGGATAGAGAATCTGTGTACTCAAAGCAGAAGCTATCTAAGCAGTCATAGGAAGAGCAAAAGAAAAATAACTATTTGAAATTTCCATATATGTTCTGTAGGACTGGTCTACCTCTCTGGGATGAGCCTATAAACATGATTAGAAAAGCACTGATTGCTTTTGTAAAAATAAACCAGTTTTCAGTCGGTTAGGTACCAGCACTGTCATGTCAGCAGCCAAATTTTCAAAGGCGCATCTACATACATGTCCTGTAAAATTTACAGGAGTATTTATTTACCACCTGTATGGGAAAGTTTGGGGATTCACAAAGAGATACTTTCATGTTCGAAGGAGCTAAATTGCAGTCCTCATGGCAGACTAAATTATCAATGAAGTCAGTTGGAATTTGTCGACACAAGGATTGCCAAATTAGCCAAAAACAGGCAATCACATGGAAAAGGTAATCAAATCACAAAATAGGAAACCAGTCTGAAAAGTATGTGTTTGCTCTTGCACATTTTTCAGACATTACTAAAGAACCCTTTGAAAATGTGGCCAGAAGCCTTTAAAGCTGCACATAATCCCAGATTTTCATATATTTCTGAAATTCAAAATATTTGTAGTTCTTTAGAACTGCCTGTCGATGAAACACGGTGCAACAAGAAGTGGTAGTGGCCGCGGCTATTCTTTGATCATCTATAAACCACCCAAGATCAGCCCATCTCGTGGCAGCAAAAATAATATCCTGAATCTCATGTCAAGAAGGGCGTTAGAAGATATTCAGTGTGTTGATCCTGTCACTGCTGCCACCGGGCAGGTATGCCTGGATTCGACCACCTCCGGGAAGCAGCACAGCAAAGTTTCTGGGAAAACATGCTTACCTTTCTTGTCTGTTCCTTAGAGAAAGCTTTAATAATACTGAAAATAGTGGAAAACAGGAATATGGTTAGGGATACAATTAACCATATTTTTCTAGCTAACTGAAGTAGCTTCAATTAGTATGCGTCGATGTAAATTAGAACAGAATCTGGCCCACTGCTCGTAATTTTTTATCAGAATCCTATTAGCAGGCGTCACTACACTTTTTTGCTAATGAAGTTCATGGCTTAAAATGAAAAAGTCTAATACTACTAAACATCACAGTTATATTTTAGGCCTCCGGAAAGAGTTACTAATGTCTTAGGTCAGGAACAACTTGCTGTCTCTATTGTTTCTTCAAGGATTTAGGTTTTATAATGACCATATATGGGAATCTTAAACTGTTAGGCATTAATATGGATTGGCAGAGAATTTGTTTAAACAGAGAGCTATTTTAGAAGAGAATTGGAAAGGAGGCCTACTAGTGAGAAAGCAGCATTCACATTGTTTGTATTATTAGAAATAAAGATTATACCAAAGGTTCCATTGGTAAATAAAAAGATACCACTTCTGACATCAGACTTCCCACTTAGCTCTCTGAACCACACAGGCAAACAAAAGGCACAAACCGCTAAGACTGTATTTTAAATTTAAATCTGCCAACGATTAGTGCATTGGCAGATTTAAATTTAAAAGACAATCAAAATTAAATTGAAGTAAAATGCTCGCAACCATTTATAGGAGGTAGGACGTTTAGATGTGGGCCAATGGCAGTCACAGGCCACCCCTCGGGCTCCGGGGGATCACTCTCAGCGTTACTTCAAGCACAAGGGAGCCAAAATATTCTAAGGGATATTTTAGTAACTGGTAGGCTGGTGACCTGGGGGCAGCCACACAGCTTAAGCCCATGCTTGGAGCACAGGACACACTTGAGGATCGGTGGATTTCACACCTCACGGGTGCAAAACACTTTGCACAACAACGCTGCCTGTACAAATGTCGGTTATATCTTCGTGGTTTTCACTGTGGTACACATTCCCAGAAACATGCAAGAGGCTGTACATACAGCACAAAGAGACATCAATAGACACTTAACCAAAAATTAAGCTTTTGTTTATCACAAAATGCTTCTTATCCTCTCTTTTCATTTTAATCAAATTCCCCACAGAGTTTTTGTTTTGGAGTTCTTAGCAGTCCTACTTTTCAAATTGTTCTAAATCTTTAAAACCTTTTAAGATAATCAAAGTTCAAACACAGTTTCTGAGTACATCATTTTAGCTGCCTGATTTGTTTGAAGAATTGTGTGACCAAAAGACAGAAAATTAAATGTAGTACTTAAAAAACAGGATTGGTTACTTGCTATTAACTTACAGAGCTCACTTTGGACTGAAAATTAAGCATATTTTCTAAAAAAAAAGTTTTTTGAGAGAACGTTTTTTGCATGAAGGCTTTTTAACTGTGTCTTTTTAAAAAAAAGAAGACATCTTAAGCACCTTACAATATCCTTCATTTAACAGTTGGCAGAAGGAAACTCCCAGATGAACATTGGCCTGTGTCTTTCTCTTTAACCAGCTGAGTGATCCAAGCTTTTAATAAAGCTGTTCCAATTATTGTAAAAGTCATCTAGTACCTTATAGCCACAAATATTGACAGTTTATTGCACAACGCATTCATGACATTTGAAGGTCACATCATACATAATACATACACTTTTATAAAAGTGTCTGGAACAAAGAGATACATGATCAGCAATTACATCTTACCATTTGAGGGTATGATTTTATACTTATTTAAAATGAAATACTATATGAAATGCAAATTGTTAATAAACCACAAAACAGTTCATTTTCTGTATTTATTGTTTTATTAATCAGTGATACTGAATTCCCTTGTACAAAAATCAACAGAATGTGGTCCATGCCCCAAGAAGATCACAGTTAAATATCATTATCCTGCAAACCATCACACATCTTCTTAGCTCAGCGTGAGAAGAAAGTAAGATTAAAACTTTCATCTCGCTACTGTATACCTGTCCAGCCCTACTGAATTCAATGAAACTGCAGCACTGAGATTTGAATCAGGGCCTTAGTATATTATTGAAATATTAGTTTTGATAAAGCTGAATCAAAATGAAATGGAGAAGAAGGAGGAAGATTTTTTTTTAAATATATAAACATGTAGGCATATCAAACTTCTTCATCCTCTTCCAATGCTCCTGACTTTTGAGGCCATTCTAAAATCACATACACATGCACAAATGGTGTAATTAAAAGGTGCAAGTTGCAATTTATGCAGTCAGACCTTTGCACAGTCCTTCAATGGACTTTAACAACCATCAGAAATACACAAAGTATGGCCATGAGACCGCCTGCCTTTGGTTAAATAGTCTTCATTTCTATAGCATCACCACTAGGTCCCGGAACCTCCACCTACCTAATGAAAGTTGAGCTTGCGGCAAATGACCATGGATCACTACATCATTCCTTCTAATACATTTTTTTGCTGATTTGTTTCAAAATCCTGCTATCTTATTTCCTAAGCCCTTCACATGCAAGACATTTCCCCCATCCAACTCCTCCACTGCCTTTTCAGTTCTGCTACTCCAAAATCACGGCCTAGAAATCCCACTTCCCCAGTTGGACTGTATTGATCAAAGCACTTCCGATCCCAAATCATTGAGTTTGCCAGATGATGTTCATGAAATTCCACTAGACTTGTATAATCTTTCCACAGGAAAAGTGGATGCTTTAGAGGAGGATGCACTTTGTCATTTATCAACGATGAAGACGGATCTGTTTGCTATCCTGAATGTAACACTAGTTACTCTCAGTGATGGGCTTCTGCTTGTTCTTGCTTTCTTCAGAAGTGCACATCTGAGCTGCCAGAACACCTTATTGTGCTCCTCTGTACAGAACACATATCTTCACAAGCAAAGCAGATACTCTTTGGATCTGCTATACTGGGCTTAAATATGTACTCATGGATCTTTCCCTGGTATTTTGCCAAAGTTCTTTGTCATCTATGCTCAAAATTTACTCTGTTGTTCATTTATACATCTGATAGCAATGTCAGCTCCCAAACCTTCCACACAAAATACTTTACATGGTTTTCACCTCCTTTTCTTAAAACAAGCTTGGAGTATTCTGGATTTTTACCAAATGTTCATGCCAACAGCGGTCTGTGATTCCTCATGCAAGCCTGTCTCACTAGTTTCCTTACCCAAACCCTTGACTCACCCATGTTAACTTTGATCCTGTCACCTCCATTTTAAATTGGCTCTTGATTACTGACCAGAGAAGACAAGGTCTTTCCACACTTCATACAGACTGTTTACTGCTTTTGAGAAAATTCCAGTGGGGAATCTAAGCAGAGAAGCTATCCAACTGGACCATCTTTTGGATTTGTATGTGTTATTTGTAGGCAGGTGTTCAGGTACCAGATGGCCTTAAAGCCCGTACTACTCAGGTTATAGCAGCTTCTACAGGCTGTCTGCATCATATTCCCATCTCTGAGATTTGCAGAATGGCTACATGGAGCCTGATAAACACTTTTACCTAGCATTGCTCTCCTGATGCCAAGGCTAGATCAGATATCCAATTTGGGAGAGTTGCCTTACAGTCCCTCTTTAATTAAGTACTCCTGATCTCCTACTCCTGGGATGGATTGCTACTGCTGATTAAGCTCCAGAAGTAAGGATCTGTGGAGGCAATTTCATGAGGGAGAAAATGAAGTTGCTAGCTAATCAACTAAAATAACCACTAACTGGACTTCTGTGAATGAACATATTGCCTTATTCCTGCTTCCATACTAACCCTGTTTCTTCCTCGTTAGCATCTCCACATACCTATAGACCCAATGGGCAAGGTGTACTTCATGATGACATTTATCTTGTTCCTAACCTACATGTAGGACAAACAGAACCATTCGGTACAGTGTACAGGCTACACCATAAAGAAAATCCAAGATGGTGTCAGTAAACGGTAGGAAAGATGATGAACCTGGGTAGAAGAGAGTGGCATTGAACCTATGTTCTCTGGGCTCTTCCCATCAACGCAGAGTTTGTGAGATTTTAAAAGGCATAAATTAACACCCAACTCCACATCGTTTTCAAAATCCATTAATATCTTTTAAAATCTTTTGCGTAGTTGTATGGAAATATTTAATAACTGCACTGGCCAAGTTTCACCCTGAGTTGCTGGGCTTAAAAAAACCCAAAAACCAAACAAATCATTTTTTCAAGTCAGAACTACAGACTTGCCTACATTATAAGTAGCTCTCACGTCATCAGGTAACATTGGAGAAGTTTTTGCATGCTATTGATTAAGAAAACCCCTTTTCATTATTATTAGTATCCTATCATAAGGTTGCAAAATCAGCATAGAAGTTCTGGTAGAAGGTCATCAGATTTTACAAAAATTCATTCTAATAAAGAAAAATGTAAATTATTTTAAATGTCACAGAAACATCTTTTTGTAGCTGTCAGTAAGAAAGAAACCAACAATAGCAGCAGTCACTTAAAAACAACTGTACAGGTAGCTAAATTACCGATTTCCCCTTTAACAGAATGAGAAAGAATTAAAGACCATCATTCCATTTACAGATTACTGATTAGAGAGGTGCTGACAGTCTCTCCAAAGAGTGAATAATGTCATGGTGTGTGTTACAACATTTGGACAATGATAGTATAGACTTTTCCAGTACGTGTATTTCTTTATTTTTTACTTTCCAGTGCTGCCTTCAAACTAAATGACTGCTTTGAGCTAATACAAATACCTCTGTAAATAATTTTTCTCTTGTTTAACTTCTTTGGTACATGCCACTTAAGTATAACTTCCAAATTCTTTCCCTATTTCACAAAAAATGAGTTGTACTTGAAGAAATACTTCTAAGCAACTCTCAACTGACGCATCTGTTTTACTAGCACCCTTTTCCTATTAAAAAATACGTTATTTACATTAATTTCTCTATTACAGAAAAATATTGATTAAATTCATTAGTTCTACTCTAAAGGAAGGATTCTTTAACTGTTCTGGTGGGGTTTTTTGATTCTCATTGGTTTAACAGTGTATTGTGGGCATTCTGAGAACACCATGTCTTTAAATATGATATTGTATGAATGGGCTCATTCATTTTTTTTTACAAATGATGTATCTCAAAAAGTACATACTATGACAACCTGTATCCATGTTTTGTAAAATAGCCTTAAAATACACCGATAGCATGAAATGCTACCTATGGAGCTGATATATCAATAATCTAGTTTCCCTTTTCTACTACAAAAATAGGGAATTTTTCATCTGAACTATCCTGGTGAAAAAAAAGAGAAAAAATACTATTTTGAATGCTCTCCTCTGCTTTAGCTGAGCTTGTGGCAATAACTGGTTTAGGCATAGGCTTCAGTATGCTGGAATGATCCTGAAACTAATTTTGCATGTGTTGGAGTTGGACTGTGGCCATGCACGTCAGTATGCTGGAACAGAGTTATCTAAATCCTGAGCCTTATTTTACATGTGCTGGTGTTGGACTGTGGCCCTGCAATCTTTTAGGTCTCCATCTGTAGCTATCAAAGCCAGGGTGTGCCCAGCCACTCGCTACTGCTCACTGCTTTCCTTCCTCAGGAAAGCTACAGGCTCCCAACCACCCTCCCACACATCGGTGTGACCACGAGATCTTCAGAGTCCTGGCAGGTCTCATCAACCTTCCTCCAAAGCCTCTTTGCTGCCACGGCCGGCCTTTTGCAGCGCTTCACACTTCTTATATCACTATAATCCCAGAGAGTCATCAAGTTCCACATCAGTGACGAGAAATATCAACATCTCAGACAGATGTTCCCTCAGATTGCGTGAGTTAATTCCCCTTTCAATACTAGGTAAAACAACTCACTAATTTTTGAGCAAGCTATGGAGACCACAGCTCCCAGACTGACAGAAGGCCTCTCCGTGTTTCCCAGCCTGCCAGAGCTTCCCCTGCCACCACCAGCCAAAGTGATTTGAAGTCCAGACTTCAAATTTTTCTAGTCGGAAATAACTAGTTGTTTTCTTCTGGGGAAGGGCATAAGAAAAGACCAGGCACTCAGAAGCCACATTCCTCCAAAAATGCCATAAAGGCTGGCTGGGGACAAATCTGGAACATCACCACAGAGGCAGTAATGGGGACCGAGCAATGCAAAGGTAGTTGGACAAAGTACTTATTGTCACCCTGAGAACTGACAACCTGGAGGGACTTACGGATTCATGGTAACACAGTGAAAAGGTTTTGCAAGGCTCCTTCCACTTGTTTACAGTTCCTCCACATTAATCCACCAGCAAATACATATTTTAACCCATCGGCAGCATCTGTCAAACTAGGAGATCATCTGGAATTAAATTATTTGCTAGCATTTTTCTCTACTTGAAATGAGTGACTTTTTTCTCTATGGAGCCTACCAAACTGAGGAAACAACTTCACACCAAGGTCAAATTTAGACATTTGCATGAAGATCAGGCATTATTCTGTGACTGGACAGACACAAGTTAGCTGCCTCAGAGACAGAGGAAGACTTATTTTAGAAAAAGGAGGGTTGTTCCATCTCTTAACTTATTAGCAATGCACTTTCTTCAAACTCCAGCGGTAAAAGAAATTCAAAACCCAGGTAGTCTGCATGCACGGAAGCACCTTTTGTTTAATAAATAATTCAACCATGTATTCCTTTTTAATTTAAAAACGGTCTGACTGAACAGTCAACAGAGTGAACTAAAGTTGGCAAAATACAGTGTTGAAAAATTAAAAAGTGTATTCAAGGCCGTATTCATTTGCTTCACTTCTCATATGCTGGAGAGACGGGCTGCACTGAAGTTCTAACTTTTTTCTTTTTCTTTTAAATTATACACATGCAGTCACATGATGCTCACTTGATTCTGAAAGCTGCCTTGCTCTGGAATTAGCCTCTCTCTCTTTCTGTTACCAGCTCAGCATCCCCTGCTCCTCTAACCTCATGAACATCATGAGCAATTCAGCCAAAATGTTCTCATGAGCTCCTCTGCCATGCCTGTGAGGGCCAGACTTAACCAGCAACCATCTTGGAGAACAGAACCACTGTAAAACATTCTGGAAATATTCAGACCATCATCTGAATGATGGTCCCATATAGTGATAAGTGTGTGATAAGGTACAGGAAACACATCTGGTGGGAAAAATCTGCAGATAATGATGCAATGAATTCAGTCCCATCCCGGGACTAAATTTGTAACACCCTATTGCAAACTCATACAAATGACTGGAATCAATCGAGTGCATTTGGTACTGACTGATCCTCTTGAAAACACTCAAAAGCATATAGGACCATCTTAAGTATGAATTCATGGGCTTAGTTTCTGTGAAACAAAATTCTTAGCAGTAAGCAGCTGAGGATAAGAATGAAAAAGACAAATAAGAATCAATTCTTACATTTAGCCTTCTGCACTACAATGATTAAAAGAACTTCTTGAGTCTTGGAGCAGACAGCAAGGAAAAAGTATTGCTGTGGTGAAACCTCCTTATTTCAGATTCCTGGAGATCCACCCATTCCCCCAGACATCCCTGAGGAGCATAAGGTACTTAATACCTTCCTAACAAAGCACCACCTCTTGGACTCTGCTCTGCTGAGCACTTGATTCCCAGCACTGGGAATGGCTTTACAATGTTTTGCTCCCTTTATGATGAACCTTTCCTGAACCAATGACCACTCTGTAACCATCACGTAACATCCACCAACATGAAACTACCAGTTTGATGATGCTCACATGACATTAAATGCTGAAAGAAGGAAATCTTAGCTCAGAAAGGTAAGATACACAGGAAAGAAGATCTTTACAGGGTAGGAGAGTATGGGAAACCTAACCCTTAGAAAGTAACACCGACTTTAAAGGAAACGACATGTCAATAACATATTTTTAAAAGTGGACATACTTACTTAAAAGCCATCTTCTTAATGTCACAGGATGACAGACATGAGTCACATTTGGAAGAGACAGAAGTTTCACAAGTACATCTTGAAAAATTCCACAGCATATGGAGGAAGACCAGCTTTTCACCAAATTTTCACTATTCTGAACAATAGTAATATTACCAGCATATGTAGGATGAAAACACTAACCCGACCAGGTAAATACTTTGTACAGATAGGAAACTCAACACCTTGCTTTGTTGTGACAAAACAGCCTGCGAATTATATGTACAGAGTAAGTCTCTGAATCTGACAAAATCTGAACAAATGCACCAGGATAACTCTAGAGATTGTTTAGACACAAACTCCTACCCTGTAAGTCAGAGAGTCTAAAGATTCTAATTTTGGCCAATTACCAGCTTACGCTGAGACACTACGCAGTAAGTACCATCTCAGTGAACAGACTAATTTGAACTCCGAGAATGCAGGCTACCACATTTGTGGAGACACATGTTTCCATGCCTTTTCAGGATGGTACTAGTGGGAGCCACTCCAATGGCCTGGCAAGCCCATGCAGAATTTGGTACGTGACAAACTGGGCTTGCAACCCATTACATTTCAAAGCTGTCTACGGTGGAACCGGCCAACCTAACAAAGTCATGTATGGGGTTGAGAAAAGGTGAAAAGCAGTATAAACTGGTCAAATGAAACTGAACTAATCTCAATTATTTTACTAGTCCCGTTTTTTTCCTGGCTACAGAATCTGTGATATCTCACTACAGATATGTGCCCAGTCACAAGGGTCATATGTATTTTTTTCAAAAAAGGGATCCTGTTGACTACTGGGCAGTGGAGCTTGCCGATAAACACTGCAATATTTTAATAAAGGGTGGACAACCAAAACCTGCCACTGCTTAACAGCCAGTAACTCCATACTGCTATCATACCAAGGTTTATCATTAAACTGCAGGAAAGTAGCGTTCAATATTTAAAATAAACAAAGATGGGAAGATGCAACCAAGAAAGGGCAGCTCAGATACCAGACAGGTATTTCTGCATTCCAGAAAAGAACTGCTAGATAGACCATCACCTGCAGTACTGCTCCAGTGAGTGCTGCTCACCAGACAACAATGTATTTCCTTCTCTGTATTTCAGGGTTCTTGTCAATTAATATTTGTTTTAGTTATGTTGAATCACTGCTCATCTTCTGAGATATTATTTGTGGGTTTTTTTTAAGAAATTCCTTTCTTCTTGGATATGCTTTCACCACCGTATTTTTGAAG
>JAOTQQ010000063.1:33236879-33249379 GCA_026546715.1 Gallinago undulata | reverse complement strand
AGTGGGGTCAGACAGGCAGGAGAAGCCCATCTCAGCACGGCTGTCTTCTGGACAGACAGCTGGACGACAGAGCACGTGAGCCTGGAGAACGGCATCAGAGAGGGAGCAGAACTCCAAGAGGGGAGCAGTCGAGGATAAAAAACACCATAAAAACTAACTCCTACAGTTTACAAATTCCGACTGAACATTTGTATGGTCTGGATGGTTAAAATAAAAAGAAAAAGAAAACAAAACAGAAAAGAGGAAAGAGGTAGGGGGATCTGAACTCCGGGGCTCTATTTCCAGTACAACCACCAAGCTGCTGTAAAACTCAGTTTACCTATTTGACAGGCTTAGTTAATTAATGTTTGTAAAGTGCTTTGAGATCCCTGGATGATAGTGCTATATAGGTATAAAGTATTATTATACTAGAAAGTAAAACGTCCCATAAAATAGATATTGCCCTAAATTCTGGTAAAAGTTAGTGCAATAATGTAAAAAGCTGGTTATGTGCCTACATTAAACCCAGATTTAAAAGCATTAGCACATCACCAATGTGCTCCTGTTTGGCATGTGTTTTATGCCCAATACCCTACTCTGGCACATTAACAATCTGTGTATTCATTTATCAGCAGTACATTTTGAATTGTATATTTATGGCACAGTGCACTTTTCATAGCTGAAAATTAATGAACATGCCTCTCTCGTAACAAACAAGCACCTGTGCTGCATAGTTAGTAATCGGAAACAGATTTATTTTTATTAGTGTATATGTGGGCAAAATTTCTATTTTTTTTAAACTATGGTATGCTAAAAGCTTGATTATAAGAGCATATTCTGCCAAAGGATATCTTTGTTTTATAAACTTCTCCTTATAATTTCTGCCTGTAATATTTTCTTTTCAGATTTAGTGATAATGCCTTCATATAGAAAGTAATCATTTGTTTGCAGAGCATACTTGTCTTGACAAATCAAGTTCTGAGCTGTTGCCGACCACTACTATAACAAAATGAATATCCACAAGTAATGAGGAAGACGGAACTGAATATTTAACCATTTCAGCTAAGGAGCAGTTCCAAAATGTCTTTAAGAGCATTCACAGCTCCAGTCAAAACCTGCGTTAACTTCATCAGTTTGGACAAATTCATCCTGGAGATGAACGGTTCCTATTTCCTGGCATGTCACTCATCAGTTTTCCTTTTGGTTATTTAAGGACAGGGGTTAGCCCAGGAATCAAGGAAAGACTCAAACCCATGAAAACTACACACATCTTGAAATATGCTCCTGGCCTTTAGTGTCATCTTCATTTAACTTCCTACCTGCTGCAACTTTAAGAGGTTTTGGGGATCTCTTCCAGCACCATAAACCAAGTACAGTCATTCTAGTTAAGTCCACACTATCTTACGCCTTTACTTCTGAGTATAAAGAAACATCTCCTGGCACTGTCTTCCCACATCTGTACCCCTGTTGCTCCCTCCACGGCTCCTCCGTAGCCTGTGGCCCAAAGAGGCTTTTCGGGGCTTAGAAATTGGAACTGAAAGAACAAAGAGAGTCTTTCACCACCCGACAATAACTGAACTTGACCTGTGCACAGCTCAGGCTTCAGTTTATGGTAACACCTGTAATATGGCAGTCAAATAAAAACCTTGTCACTGATAATGGTGGCAAAAGGGGTAGCTTATTCAATTTTACTTCACAGAGTATCTACACAGAAAACAATCCTAGAAAACTATGAAGATAATCAAATATTTCCAGAGGTGTTAATTTGGGAGCCTCCATTTCATTTTAGTAGACCACAACTTCAAATCCAAACTTGAATATAGAGTCTTTCATTGAGCACTTTAATCAAATTCATTTGTAAATTAAGCTACAAACAACCTGTCAAAACCCACTAAGAAACCTGAACAGAACTCTCCTGGAGCACATACTGTACATCACCACGCAGTATAGCACATCAGGTCTCAGATCTACGCTGCTCTTCTCTCTGGTGTTCTGCAAGATTGTTGGATGCAAACATTGCTTTTCAATGGCCTACATCAAACACAGTTTCCTGTTCACATACCAGGATGGAAACACTAATGTAAGAATGCCAAAACATCTAGCCAAAAATGGTTCTTCTGCAGCCACCAAGCTAATAGCCATCTTGCTAATTTTCATTATGTATCCCTTATGAGCTTTACAGTCCCCTCAACCCTAGGTATATACGCTGCATGGGGAAAAAAATGGCATTTATCTTATCAGTCATCTATCTCACACCACAAAAACATTCACTTCCAATGACGTGCATATTTGTCAGTATTAAAATATAAAGCAACCTACTAACAAACCCATTAAGAAAAAAAAATGTAGTTAAATAGCATTTAAGTTGCAACAAAAATTTTTTTGGAGTATAAATCATAGCTGATGCTGAAACCCTGATCTTTAGCAATAAAGAACAAATCCAAGATTAATTGCCAAATCAGTTCTTTCTCTTGCAGAACTGTTGGGAGTGGAACTTCTTGCAGACATGTTCAGGAAGAGCAAAAAACGATAGCTCATGCACAACCTGGGCCACTGGACACAAAATCCTTCTACTACTTCAAAGTCACTGTCTCATCTCCACCAGCTCGTTGTTTCAAAGCTGTCTTAAGCTCAGAAACTCAACACCAGCCCATTTCTCAGCATAAGACAAGAATGGGAAGGGAGCAAAATTTTCCGTTTCTGACACTGCGACCCAGAGGATGGTTTTCATGGTCTGGTCACAACCCAGCACAGTGTTTAAGCTACATTTTTGCTTAGAGCTCAGCGAAACCAGGATTTGTTTTTGGGAAACTTATGTGCTTCATGAGTTGTGAAAGAGTCCCTGGGTTAAACGCAGTTGGGTTTTTAGAACACAGAACTAACATGTGGAAATTTTGGACTCTTTGGGGAAACATGTACAAGGCATGCCTCACTAATAACACACTAGGAAAAAAGGCAAAATGTTCCTCTGTGCCAGTAACGCTGTCTTCTCAGTTTGGCCTTTTAATGCTGATGTCAATAGTAACCCCATCCAATTTTAAAAGTAGAATATGTTTCAGTAATTTTTACTGCAATTCTCTACTATATTTTATAGTAATAATGCTGTTACAGCTATGATGATCTAAGGACATAAGCACAGCAGAATTTGCAAGATGTAACAGCTTATATTAAAACTTAACTGATATTAAAACAGCTAACATAACCTGAAAAAAGCAGGAACACTTTTCAGGCACAGATTCTTTTTCAGGAGGAGAGCAAGCAACAAACCTCAAGCTCAATTACTGAAGTTAAACTAAAAGCAATTGTTCCTGGTCTACACTTATCTCATATTTAATAGTGTTGTTTGGTTTGGGTGGTTGTTTTTTTTTTTCGTTTTAGGAAACAACTTTAATGTTTATTTTTAGGGAAAAAAATAATTTTTGAGAAATAAATTATTCGTTTACTTTTCGAGATATCCATTAGAGCAAACACAGAAGCATTGGACTCAATGTACCTGTAAATTCAGCCACGGACAGCAGGTTCTGTTTTGGTGAAGGACAGACCTGTAAACCAACACAAGTCTGTCCTCCACCTTATACATGTTGTGATAAAATGCAAGTTTTAAGGTCACTATCAGAGGCTAATCATTTTCTTTGTGGGACTCAAACCATTCGCCACTGATGACTCAAACCCCCAAAGTCATCTTTTAAAAACTCCTAACCAGGCATTTCTAAAGAAATATATTTTTGCGTGACACATTCCAGTGCTGGAGCTTAAAGTCAGTACCTGAAGAAAATGGAGAATTTTGCTAAGTATGGATACTATCACATTAGTAGTATTTCCAGCAATTTCTGGACATCTGGATGCAAAGATTTTTTTTCTACCAAATTCTCTAATTCATAACTAAATAAAAATCCCCTTAATTTAAAGGGAGAGTACATTAGAATTGGTTTAGGTCAGTAAAACTAAAAAGCTTAACTTTCCTTATCCAGAGGCCAAAAAGAAGTCTGAAAGGTTTGCATACACCAACCTTTTGCTAACTGGTCACAATAAAAATAAATAAATGTACAAAACTTAGTATTATCCCCAGTATGAATAATGTTAATTGACATTTAGATAACTGATGATAAAGTGTGAACTACTTCCGCTGCCACAAACTTGGAGAATACTATTTGGATGCAGTTTGAAATGGAAATCGTCAAGTATCCTGTTTAAATATTAAAAACCAGAGGGGTGGGGCTCGGCTCAGTTTCACAAAGCTCAGTGCGCCACAAACCACTGCAACACCACCATTTAGCTTTTCTGCACAAATGTTTATCCACAGATCTCAATGCATTCAACAAAGAAAGCCCATCTGTATTTTAGAACAGCAGAAACTGGAGCATATAAAACCAAACGTACTTGCCTAGGCTTACAGAAATGTTTGTGGAAGAAAGAAGCTTATTTCAATTTACTCCCAATCCTGTCCCATCCTGGGAAATCAACAACATCCTTGAAGTAGTCTAGAGTAAACCTAAATATTTAAAGCCATATATGTTCAACGCATTTCAGCACAGATGACCTGACAGACTAAAAGACAGACATCCCAGGTAGAAGCTACCCCATAAATCAATACTACTGTGTCACTCCATATAAAGATAGTTAGAAGAAATGCACATTGCAAGACACTTCCAAAGTTACACTGAATTAAATATTTATAATTGCAGAGTGGACTTGACACAAACAAACATCTTGTTAAAAAAAATATATAAAATAAATGCAGCCCATATTCACAGTTTGCTGCACAGGTACAAACTGATGGACTCCTGTAGGACCTTATTTTCTAAGCTGGCCATTTGCTTGCTTTTATCAAGCACCTCTTTGTTCCCAAACGCTTCTCAAGGAACCTTTATTGCAGCAATTCCCAGTGCTGGGAAGCTCCATCCATTGCCAATGGCCTCCTGCATTGTTCAATGAGAGTCCCACAAAACTGCTGCTGCATCACAGAAGGTGACAAAGACATTTACAACTGTTTCACTGCAAGTCCTGGAAAACAGGAATCCTTAACATAAATTCAGAGAGACCCTTAAAATGCAGAAACTGCTATGCAGGACAAGTTCAATCTATCAAAAGAGGAAAAAGTTTTTCAGATCCTAAATTTGGGTTGGGACCACAGAAGCTTTTGAGTCCATCTTCGGATAAATTTCACAAAGGGCTTAATATTTATCATATAAATTCAAACACTTTTATCTTAATAGAATGCAAAGTCCAACAGAGGTTGTGGTATGTTAACAGGTATGTTAACTCAGGCACCTCTTCACCTGCCACAGGGACAGAAAGCAGCTGTTATTTAAAAGGATCTGAAACAACAGTTTGAAAACAAAGTGAGGAAAATGGAATCAAATTGAAACTGCATGGACAATTTAGGCTTAAAGAATGTAATTACACAAACCAAATTAAGGAAAATTCTCCTTCTGAGAAAGGCAGGGCATGGTCTTTAGTCTGACAAGTGGCCAAGTTTGTTCCATGCCCTGCTCATAAAACTCCTGTAGCACCTGTCTCTCATGGCACTGGAGCAATCCACGGGGAACTGGAATCCAGTCTGTAAATCACAGCTCACCTGAGCACAGTTCCCAGCACTGACACTACCTAAGATGATGCCTTTTGCTTCTTTGATCAAGAGTCAAGACGTTTATTCTAGATCCAAGAGCGTAGGGAGATAAACCTGCGACTTCAGGCAGGATGGTTAAAAGTGACTGGTTTTCAGAAGCACTCGCTACTGGCAGCTACTGCGTTTTCACCTGACAATGAGATTCTTAGTTCCTTGGCTTTCAGCTGCTCATCTATAGAATGTATCTAGTAACATGTATATTGTAGGAGAAGTATTATAAATCTACAATTAATATGGGTGTGAAAGTATATCACCTGTTGAGTAACACTCGCTAGTAAAATTCTTGGACCTTCCCTTCCTAATTAATTATTCCATTAAACCCCCTTGCTTTTATAGGGCAGGGCTACTACCATACCTTCAAGTTGTACATCATCTACATATCTTGATGAATTATGTTCAGTAGTAGCAAGTTTTTGTAGCTCATAAACTAATTTTATCATTTGTCAGTCAGTCAGTCTCACTAAACATGATCTCTTCACATATCTGGGAACCTCCCCCTCCACTTGCTGGACCTCCTTCTTCTCCGGGTCCTCCTCGGTCAGCCTGAGGCAGAATATGCTGCAGCCACCTGCTCTGCAGGGCATGAACCTCCTGCCTGGTGCAACTATTTCGGTGCTGGGAGATGAGAAGGCAGAAGACAGCAGAAGCTTTTCTTACAGTTATTTTTGACAGGGAAACTCACAGTGAAAAACCCAAGGGCACGTTCTGCTTTCAGCACTAGGGAGCAAGGAAGGAGCAGAAGCACTCCGGAGAAGTTAAGGAAATTTTCTTACCCAACACTTCTCCACAAAAATCCCCTCGCTATCATCTTTGACTGAACTGGAGCCAGCTCAACAGCTCTCTTTCTTCTTCTCCAAAAATAGTGGCTTTGGGTACTCAGAAGAACCCTCAGATATAAAGCTGGGTGCTATTAACATACTATTTTTCAACAACTGCATCACATAAAAAGATTCCAAACTTAGTTCTCTCCCATCTGTAGGTCTGATGCTGCTGTCCCTGTGCAAGCAAAGTCCTCTATCAAAATCAGTCATTCCCTACTTTTTATGGTTTTTTTATGATCAAAATACATACTGACACCATCACATAATACTCACAGACTATGTAAAAGCACATAACTTCAACTGCAGTAAAACATGGACAAGACCTCAATGATATTAGACTAGAAGTGGAGGGTTTTATTTTCAGAAAAGAGGTCTCAGTGAGTTTTCTTTGTCCCTTAAATGAGACAGTTTTAACGTAGCAGTTTGCCATGCTCTCAGTTTTTGTGTAAATGATGTAACAAAGCATACCATTATTTTTCCTCATGGATTTTAGTGGAAAGCCTGAAGGAAATTTTCTTAAACTTGCTGCTTACCTCTTTCCCCAAAAGGGTATGTTTCTCTTTAAAGTTAAAAGAAAAGAAAAAAGGAAGGAAAAAAAAGGGGGGGGAGTTATATTACTGGTAACAAAGGTTTTAGCATCCACTAAAATGTCAGCTAAAGTTGCCAAATAAATACTTACATGCTGCTGATGACTGTTTGTTTAGGAAAAGGAGATTTAGCTGCTCACATGTTCATTAGCACACACAGAGAAACGGATGAAAAATTCTTTTGGTGCTTAAAACTGATGCCATGGCTGCTGCTTACAAGTATTTCTAATACACAGTGGGTAAAAAGTGAATAATGACCAGATTAAGATATTTAAGGAAAGCAACGCTTGAACTTTTTCTTTTAAAAAAAATATGAAGCAACCGACAAAAATGCCCTTTCTTTTTTCCTGGTTACTCTATAAACTCAAAAATGCTTGAAGCAGATTGCCTGTTATTTTTAGCAAAATATGGTGATTTCGGAGCGTTCCTGTGCTTTTACATATTTGAGTTTTGCAATGATTCAGGCATTATTGCTCTGTAATAGGTGTGGCTGCCTTTGAAATGTAAGCTCACAGCTTCTGTAGTCAGTGAACCATTGCTGATAGGGCTGACTAGTCAGAAGCAAAACTGGCTAGTTATGAAACTACTATAGTATATCCTTTATCTCATACACATTTAAAGGATTTACCTATCTATCCCACTGCAGACCTACTCATTGAGTAGGAGCCAACAGCATATGATTGTGTTAATTAATCTGCTATTGTGAGTAAAGGAACAGCTGCAGTGGTCTCGTGGATACGTTGTCAAAGGAAAACAATGTAATGTTAAGCTTCTGACTGCATATTCTGTTACAAAGGAGGTTTACGAGAAGTTAAATTCATAAATCACAGATCATTTTTATAATAATAATAAATATCATCTGACCTTTAAAGGAAAGGCTTTAGCATTCTTAATTTCAGTTTGAAATATGTTCTGAAATATGATACTTAAGCTTTAACCCAATTCTTTGTTTTGAAAACAAACATTCCCCAGAAATGATAGGAAATGGTAGTAGCTATAGAAATGACCTCTGACTGTACTAGATACATGCCATTGTAGTTTTAACAAAGATCAGAGCCCAAAATATCAAGTTAAAAGAAAAAATTGTTGGCTTCCATCCAATGCCTCTTCTAATAAAAACACAATTTCCAATATTATACAGAAATGCAGAATGAAAGGAACATTCATTACAGGAAAAACACTTATTATTTACATAGGATTTTATCTTTTTTTTATATGGGAAAGGGTACAAAAAAGACTTTTTCCTAAGTAAAATAACAATCACTTTTGTGATTCAAATCTACCCCCTACCAAATCCTTTTGGACGGTATATACATCGACCCTTTCATAAACACCCAAGTGGTGACTGACCCAAAAGAGAGAACAAATAGAAATTTTTTATGGCTGGCACTTAGAACATAACCATAGAAACTTATATTAGAAATGCAAGTAGGAAAAGTTTCACAATTCAAAGATGCCTTGATTCAATATTAACCTTGTGCTATGGCCAGCATGATTTTATGAAAACACCCCAAGAGCCTTTTAATTCCGAAGTGGATTGCTTATTGAAATAAATAGAGGAACATCCGATACAACCATTATTTTAAATAACAGGGACCAGATTCTCGGTGGGTACAACCAGCAAATCTCCACTGGTATCCGTATTCTTATGCCACTTTACAGCAGCACAACAGCTGGTCCAAAAAGTACTACCTGTCAGGCAAAATGTCAAATTATAGAATTCTTGCTTTGTTTTGTTTATTTCCTTTGACAGTTGTAGTTGGCTTTATTGGCATATATGCTTTCGATTAGATAAGCTGCTATTTTATTACTCTTAAATCTTTTATGTCTGGCACCCTTTTCTTTTCTCCTTATTCTAAAAAATCTGCTAAAATTGTGAAATCAAGGACTCAATCCAGAGCGCTGGTACACTGGAATGACTGGTGATTTCAGAGGAACTAAGTCAATTTAAATCTCTACAACATCCCGGCACCAAAGGAGATGTTTCGCTTCAACTGGAGTGGAACATCTAAGAAAGCCCGAAGTAGCTTTATTCGTCATTTTAAATGTGATTTAAAACAAAGAAAAATAAAGGAGCATAATTTTAGATATAAATCACCAGCGTACAACTTGATAACCCATCAGTAACTGTATGGCACCAAACAACAGATTTCAATCCAACAGCAGGCTCCAAGGAAAGAGAGTAATGCCAGAAATTAGGACCCCAGTGTTTTAAACCCAAGTAAGTGATATCTTCCAAATTAAAGGGTTGCTCACAATAAGAATCATTTTATGGATCATAAAATGCAATATCAGCCATGGATATCCAAATAAATAAATAAATCTAAATAATATCAGTGGATGTTCTTTGTGTTTAGAGGATGTTGTTCTTCTTCAGAGTAAATTCTGGTATCCATACACCCAGTGTCCCCCAGAAATACTCCCTGAACTCTTGAGAACTGCCATCTGTATTTGGGCTCATACACACTATTATTTAACAGATCTGACTATGCTTTATTAAAATATCAGCATGTATCTACTCCCTGAAATATGCACACAGTATTCACCTCAACTGTGTGGAATTGCCAATTGCTTGCATAAGGTCATTAAAACAACACTTTTTTAACTTTAATCAGGCTCTGTGAATTCATGAGCATCATTAGTCACCGGGTTGATGACTTCAGTGAGGTTGATTGGGTTGGGCCTTCATTACCACTTAGAATTATGCTTCATTTTCCAAGTCAAAATTCTCAAATAGAACAATTTCTTGGACTTTTTAAAGTCTGAGTAAAACAGTGGTATGGGCTGAGACTACCAATATTTTCATTTGACAAAATTTGCTACAATTTTGGATAAAATCAGATACATATTTTAATAGGAACTTATAGCTTTAATTACAGTACCATTTCTTTCAGGCTATGAAAAGAAGAATGCATGGAGAAAAACAAATTCCCTAAGTTTCCACAATGGAAATCTAAAAAGTTCCCAAAAAATAATTGAAATAAAAAGGTACATTGAAATAAATGTTAAACTCTGTTATGCTTATGACTGGAAGGCTACCTATGCATCCTCAGCATCAGATATAATAAAGTTTTTTACTGATGTTCTCTTTCCTCGGAGATTAAATGAATCTAGTCTGTCAATTATCGACTGATTTTTATCTCTGTGATCCAGTTTCTCAGCACAAGTTGGTCAAACTGATGCACATTCCTCTGCTGGCAGTGATGTTAAACAAGGTGAAAGAGTATCTTATGATCCCTCAGATGGCTGGAAGAGCAAGTGATCTGGAGGTGACATTAGGGAATAGCACTTCAACTGCCCATTTGGCCATTACAATTGCTCCAAAGGCCTCTCCAAAATGCAGAACATCCTAAAGGGAAATAAACTCATCACCAATGACTATGAGAGACATCTACCCTTTAAATAATGGAAACCTGAAGAGTGTTCTACCTATTTGGGAGATTGCCTATGGTTGTATACCTGTCAAAGTATAAAATTAAAACAGTTCTAGGATATCACAAGGACTGAGTTGAACAACTAGTATTGCTTTAGTCATCATTGCTTAGTAGACACTCTTTATTAAAGCTGCCTGATTAAAAACACTAATTTCTATTGTAATTGCATCTGTTTCGATGTCACGGACACTTGCCATTATGTGACAGAAAAAAATAATGGTCTCAGCCAGTCCAAGAAGAATAATCCAAATACAGAATTATCAACCTACTTGAAAGCTGACACAATGATCCTTTTACTTTGGACCTACTCATGATGAATACTGGCTGCAGAAAGATCTAAAATTTTCTAAAAAAAGAACTGTAGAATCCAACTACAGAAACTGAATATAGGCTAGTGTATAAATCACTAGACTGAAACTCAGGCGATGCTCACTCTCTCTTCCACTGCAATACTGAATGACCTCGGGCAAATTCTTTTGCCTTTCTTGCCTCACTTTTGCAACATGTGGAATGGAATTAGTAATATTTTACCTCTTCCTAATTGTTTTGAGATTTAGCATAAAAATACTGTGTAAAATCTAGCTGTTTATGTATTAGAAATGAAAGAAGTTGACCAAATGATAATGGTTAAGTATTTTCATTTTAATGATAGTTGAAACAATTTGTTAATATAAATAGATCTGTCCCTCCTGGAATAAAACACAGCTCTATAGAAAACATCAAAAGAGAAGGCAAAAATAGATTCCATCAAAAACAAGGGAGCATATAGCACCCTGCGATAAGAAGTGGACACCATCTACAAAGAGGGATGCATGCAGAGAAATCTTTAAAGCTTACGAATTCATACCGCCCCAGACAGTCAAACAGACTTTCCCCAGACACCATCTTCTAAAAGCAGAGACAGCAAAGTACTTAACACACTCGTTAGTAGAATAAAGATGCAACTAGTTCTAGTGGCTGACTTTATACAGGTATTCTGGCATTTGAGCAATTAACTAAATTTCTTAGGACTTGTACTTAGCATATACAGTCCTTATTCGTAAATCCTAAGACTTGATCACAGCATTAGCTAACGCTTCTCCAGGAGTAATTACTAGGAAATACTTCCTGCCCAAAGGCTCTCTCAGCAATAGGACACATGCTTAACTTCACGGTAGATGTGGCTTTTGCCAGTATACTAGGGACAAAAATATATTTAAAAGAAAATCAGGAGATATGAATCAACCCAGCAGGTGATCTCAGTCAGGAGACAGAACATTTACATAGCAATATATAGCACAAGCAGTACACAGGCGTACAAAGGTAAACAACAATAGTGTACTATAAAAGGAAAGTAAGAACAAAGATCTTCCTAAAGAAGATCTTTCCAAAGCCTCCTCCCAACCAAATGAGACACCAGGAACCACTATATTAGAATACCGAATAGAGGCATTGGGTGATTGCGGAGTATCATGTAGTACTACAAGTAAACAGTAAAAGAAGCAGGAAAATCTCCTAAAGTAAAGTTAAAAACCTTTCCAGATTTGAAACTGAAAACACACAAGACAGGAGAAGCATAAACAGTGCTTCCTTCTGAGACTGCAAGCAACGAGCGGCAGCAAGACAGACCCCAGGCAGAATGCAGTTTCGCTTCTGACAATACAATATTAAAAACCCTTAATGTTTTTAACAGTTTTCAGTTTACTCTGGCAATGGAAGTCATCAATGAATCTGTCTTAAATGTGGAGTGCATGATCAAAGACTCTCAGCACCTCAGAAATAAACAGATTTAGGAGGTTAATGCTGACCAAAGCTTAAACTCTGTAAACCTCGGTAACCTCTGTTAACCAGGTAAAATCTGTTCGCTCTGGTTAAGACAAGGTCCATGTCGATCAGAGCAATGTTTGAGCTATTCAGTACCTGAGGCCCAAAAGAAAAGGAAGGATATGAAGATCTGTTTGAAAGTTAAAACATGCAGAGGAATACTTTTCTAATCATAGAATCATAGAATCATCTGGGCCGGAAGGGACCTCCAAAGGCCATCTAGTCCAACCCCCCTGCAGTCACAGGG
>JAOTQQ010000063.1:33222825-33236779 GCA_026546715.1 Gallinago undulata | reverse complement strand
AAAGTGGGAGAATCACTTCTCTGGACCTGCTGGCAACATCCAATTGCTTAAGGCAGGAGTTTGAGATTGCTATCAGCATAGATGTACTGAAGATCTCCGTAACCTTACAAAAGAGTTGTGACGCAGAAGAAAGTCATTAAGAACCCTAGTCATGAGCTGCTAGGGCAAAAGAAACAAAATCTGTTGGCTTGTCTGCCTTCTTACTTCCTTGACACAATTCTACTGACAGATTTTACAATTAAGTTCTATCACAGATTTTTTCTAGACACCACATATTTCTGACAGGAGTCACAGTGCAGGGGCCTTAGGTGGAAGCAGTCTGCAGTGCAGTACTCTTAGAACTGCTTGTCTCCTCTGCTCCAGACTAGCAGATTGCCATAAAGCAATCATAACCTTCAGCAATCTTCAATGTAAATGCATTCTAGTGAAGAATGAGAGAGGTGGTGTGTCAGACCTGAGTCTTCAAGGACCGAGCTTCTTAGACTGTGATTTTGGGCAGAGAGCAGTGAAGGAACCACTATGCACACAGATGTCTTCTGAACTAGAAGAAAGACGTGACACACCAGATCAATGATTTGGTAGCTTTTTATCCAGCTGGAGATGACTACACTGCATGGTCATTTTCATTGTCTGGTTTCCTCTTGTAGCTTAAGTTTAGAGTTACTATATTCCAGACCCAACAAAGGCGCTCCTGTCCCTCAACTCTATGCATTTAGAGGGAAGAGCCATCCAGAAAACTGTTGCTCACCATTCCAGGTAGCATAACAAAACTTAGAGATGTTAGACATCCTGGGTATCAATCAGCTGCAACAAAATACTGATGTTGGGTTGGACTTCCAGAGCAGAGTCTTCCATTTTTATATGATACCGGCTGTTTCAGAGGAAAAGCAAGTATCTTCTACACAAAAAAAACAAGGTATAGTCTTCTATATTCTTGACTAATATTACTAAAAGTGAGCTATACTTAAAATACTCGACTTTGATTAAGTTACATAATTTAATTCCAGACTCATTCACTCACCTCATTGCTTTTTGAGTATTTTCACGATTGCATTATTAAATCCTGTAATAATATCATTTTATTTAAGGTATTCTCATCATATGCGTGGTTGTCATTTGCAAAAGAACATTCCCATAGAGCTATTATTTCTGGGGAAATAAGAAATAGGGGCGAAAAATGCTTCCTTAATTTATCCAGCTTTTGTTCCCTGGCTTACTATGGGAAAAAAAATAACAACATCAAAACTAGTAAAGCTGTCATCTTGGTTTAGAAGACAGAAAGGAAGATTCTGCCATGGGCGCGTGCACAGATCTAGAACCTGGAGCTACATAACCATGCACTTTAGATGAGTAGTGAAAAGATGATGTTGAAATGAAGAACGGCTTTTTCCATTCCATGTCTATTACTGCAGAACAGTCCTGTGTATGACATTGTCTTGTCCCCTGAGAAAGGGTATTTACAAAATTTCTCAGAAAATTTACACATTCTAAATTTTTTTAATCTATCACTAAAGCAAAATAATTCCTAATAAACTCTGGAAGAAAAAGATCTAAAAATAATTTTAAGTGAATACATTACAGCAATGTTATTTTTAAATTAATATTTTTTTAAAAAATATTGGAAAGTAGAGAAAGGTATATACCTACTCTTAGTTTCATTTGGTACCATGATCAAGGATAAGCACTGGAGAGTGGTAATTGCAAGAGTCATTTTAACCTCATACTATAATATGCTGGAAGTGACAAAATGGAATCATTACGCAAAGTCTATTATATTTGTCAAAGCCTTTTAAGTAACAGCAATAGAAACAGTGAGAACAAGAGCAACACAGGCCATCAGATGAAGAAAGAACCATAGTCTATGGAAAAATATTTGCACACCTTTTTTTGCATCCTCTCATGATAGCTTTAATTATAGTGATTCTATGAGGAAACAAACAACAATGATACTGATTATATGGGTCAAGACCTATTTTTTTAAGAGATTATACCTCACCGTATGAAATGACAAATTTGTAAGACGATGCAGAACCACATAAGTGGCTATTCTTAGAAAACAAGATTCTTATCTGATCAAACATTTCTTGCTACCTTATAAAGTGCAAGTCAAAGGACATTAAAAATCACAGAAGAGAGATTGTTTAAAATACAGGAGACCTAATCATTCACCTGGATTATACTACCCAGAGTCATTAACCAAATGGAAAAAGCATGTCTGTTTTTTAAATAATATTAGTACACAGTGATTTTTTTATGGCATCAACCAGAAAAAGTTCTGGTTTACCAATCACAATACTTTCTATCTCAATTTAATATCTCTGCAAACCAGTACCCCATCACAGTATCATCAGAAACACTCATCCAACCAATCAAAACTTGTGCAAAAACATCTTAAATGGATGGTATCTCACTGTCTGCAGCTTACCAGTGTTTAGCATAAAAAAATATACAGAACATAAATAGTACTGTGATCAATTAAGCAGGAAATCAGGGATAAGAGAGTACTTTGAGATCTATGCACTAAAGACACTTAGAAGAACTGGGTATTATTCTTTCTGAAATGTTTTTTTTGAGCATATTACAAGAAGAACAAAACGAATCATATTCTTAAATCCTTTGGAAATACAATAGGTTTCACAGGGAAAAAAAAAAAAAAAGCATTCTCATAGTATTGTGATAAGCAACATGAATAGGGTTACAATCCCAGTTGAAATCTTTTAAAGTCATGCCCCCAATCCTAGATGCAGAGACATGAGCCTATGTTCTACATTTCACTATAACCATAAGTCTCCCAAACAGTATGTTTGAAGCCATAACGCCAATAACCAAGAGTTCCAGTCATATGCACACACAAAATGGCAGAAAAAGTTTAAAAAGTGGACCCACTAAACTTTCCAAGTCAAGCCCTCCAAACCCCATTTTCCACTCCAATTTATAGAATGCAGCCTCACAAAAACCTCACACCTATTAGTCCCTCACTTCTCCTCTAACATTCACCTGCACTCAAAAAGGTGCTTTCTTAAAGACAAAAATCTTTTTCCCCATACATAACTCTATGTTAAACTCTTGTTTAAATTAAAAGAATAGCAAAATTAAACTTTTTCTGAATGAAAAAACTACTTACTATATGCACTACAAACATCAACAGCTACTAAAGACCTCTACTAGACCTCATGGCCCAGTGGTCTGACCCAGAATACTAACTTCTATAATGTATGATACAAGCAAAATGAAACTACATTGTTGAAATATGAAATGCCATCTCAACAGTTCTTAATTTACCTTTTAGGACACAAAGAAGGGGCTGAGATCTGCACTCTGTGTTCATACAGAGTTCATCCATCTTTTGGAAACTCCACTGAGACAGAACCAAGTATTTCTGTACTTAATATAAAAGATTGTGAATTACATATATCTGATATTCTTTTCCTTTATATCTAGTACTCCTGAAAAGCTATGTCAAAATTTGCATTCAAGATGCTGACCAATAACATACGTTTTAACTTACTGTGGCAAATAAAACTTTGTGCCATATGGCTGATTAGAGATATTCTCTCTCTTTTTCTTCTCCTCTAAACAGCTGGGTGAGTAACAACAAGGAAAAGACAGTCAGCAGCTGCACACTGTTATCATTACTTTGATACTGCTTGAAGGAATCTAAGCCTTCCACAGGTATGCACCTGAGATTAGAGGGAAAGAATTTTCCTCTCTAAATATGAGAGGAAACAGCTATGGGAGTTATAATTATGTTTTACAGGTGTCATCAGAACAATGCTTCCAAATTTTACCCAGAACAAACATACTCTTTTTCTATTTTGTGATCGAATTTTTCAAAGGCCTTCAGGGAAAAGGTATTATTGTACAAAGGCAACAACAGTGAGTAAATAAGTATAAAGGCAAACACTTCTACTGCAGACTTCCCAACTTTATCTATTTCACCCGTGCAACTTTAGTAGTTATCCAATAGGATCTGCAAACAGAGCATTAACCGTTCGAGCTCTGTGTACCTGGGATTCCCAAGCTGGAATTTCCCTGCACTGGCTGGCAGAGCCCTGCTGGTAATGAGAGAAGAATTAACACGCCACGTGGCTCTGGCTCCCGGCAAGTCAACAGGTATTTGCTAAGGGTAACAGCTGCAGGAGCATCACCTAATATCACCTTCTAAGCAGCCAGCTTTGGAGTGGCCGCAGTAGTGGCTGGTGGGGAAGAGTGTCACCTGCAGCTGGGGTTAAAGGGGGAGGAGGGGACTTGAAGCAACAGGCAGAACGTGCTGCGGAAGCGAGGAAGACTATGGACACCCCTCTGGGCCACACAGCTCTAGCACCTGCCTCAGTTTCACCATTCCACCTGAAGAGGATTGTAATGCATACTTCCGAAGGGCTATCTATTTTACGTCTATCGTTGCTGCTTTATTGTAAGTAAAAAAAAAACCCACAAGCTACTGTGATCATGAAGTTGTTCATGAGAGAACAACAGCCACGTTAGCTTCTCCCCCTGTGAGGGCAGTGACCCCACCTGTGGACTGAAGAAAGGCAAACACATTTTTTTCAGTTTTCTCCTACAGGGTTTGGGGTTTGGAGATTATCAGGAGAAATTTTCTCAGCTTCTTTGGATGTCAGTGTTCTCTCTTCTACATTAAATTGCATGGGAGGGACATTTCACAGAACAGTATCATTAAAGAGAACAATACAGCATCTTTAAGAAAAGTTACATTTTAGTTTGCACGTTCAAACATTTACAAAGATTATTCTGATCCAGTCATCTTACTAAAACTCACCACCAGAGCTATGCACCCAGTCACAGACATAAGACTTTTCAAAGTTCATAACGAATGACTTGTGAAACAGCATGAATCAAAGGAATACTTGCACAAATGTCACAAAGAACTATATTGTGAGCTTTTCTCATGTAGCTTATGAACACGAAAAATAAAATCTATTGAGTATATAAGGTTTCCAACTAATCAGGGAATGGCAATTACAGTTCAGTGCTAATTGTGGTCTTTGTGAATATTGAAGGTCTCTTTCTATGCATGCACATACATTTTCAAGACAGAAACCACCCTTTCATTGTTGGAAAGCACCTAGAAATCTCTGGACACTACTGTGTTATTTTTCTTTAAGTTTAAATTATTGTACATGGCTATCGTTGCTAGGTAGGACTTGGCTTCCAGCATTGTAACAGTGATGGCTGAAGTCTGGGCTGGACTAAGAAACAAGCAAAAATTCAGAGGTGAAAATTACCTCTGTGGGGGTGGTTTGTATTTGTTAATGCCTTTTTAAAATTATCTTGGATATTTGCTTGAGCAAGGTATTGCCAGCTTCTGCTCTCCAGGCATCCTAGCACTTGTACTCTTGTTGCTTTCAAGTTCAGTGTCACCAAGATACTTTCAGGCAACAGATCATCTAATGAAGAACAATATGATGTCAGTGTGTAATGACTTCTTGAGAAAAAGAGTGATGTTATTCAGCAATACAAAGAGACAGTCTCACTTTCTTCTCAGATAAACAACTTGGTAATGAAAGATTGTTCAGAGGTAAAGAACAACGGAACAAAATTTAAAGGGGCAGAGCAACCAGGGTGTTAAAAAACCCCAAACACCCACATTTTAAATATTAATAACAGACAGAGCCACCAATTCTGTTTCTATTATCAGGCAATTAAAAAATAAACACATAAAAATTGAGATGGGGATTTAAAAAAAGTATTATCCAGTGACAGACACTAAAGCAAAGACTACCTCTCAAAACACAACATTTACAGAAGAACGGTAAAATTATCACTACGCTCATGTTTGGCTCCAAATAACTGTACTAAACTCACACCTGATGTAACAGATTAACACATTGTAGATGGCACTGGCAATATTAGAATTTGGCTTTATAAAGCATTAGAAGTTTCAAACTGAGGATGCTACGAGAGTGTACCTTAATGTTACAGAACGCACAGCAGTCGGGCAGCTTCAGGAAGGCTTGAAGTGCACTTGCATTATATTTCTTCCTATACTTTAAGTCCACTACACTGCCGAACAGTGCTAAACATCTGCCCAAATCAGGCCCAAATCCCTAAAAATCTGTGTACTTTTTAATTCACTAATGCCACAAGCACTCTGCATGCAGTGAAAAAATGGTCATTACAGGAAGATGCCACGGGCCATTTTTAAATAGAATCCATTTACATTTACCAGAATCTTATTGCCAGTCTTGGTTTTGTTTTTTAACAGCGCTAAATAGTCACTTGGGAAAGCCTGTTATGTACAAACAGTGCACACACAAGCTTAATTCTTCAGCAACTTCAGACAGAAGTGTAAAATGCAAGCTGGAGTCCAAAGGCAAGGAGGTAGAGCTCTAGTAAATCTGATGCAAAGCCTAATCTGTCTTTGGTCTGTACAATCTGTGGACTATTTGAAAGGGAAGCAAACATGCCAGCAAACATTGCATGTTGTCTCAAGGGAAGTTCTGAATTTTTGTTCACCCACCCAAACGCAGATTATCAAAAGGAAGACCTTATAAGCCAAGTACTTCAGGGTAGGTCATCTATTTCTACATCTCTCTCCCCGCATATAGGCCGTTCTCAGCTTATCAGCAGAATGTACTATAAATGGTAAGAGTCTAAGAAAATAGTAGATGCAATATTTATGTCAGCAAAAACTATTTCTAATGCTACTTCTGTGCACGCTCTGTTTCAGAATGCAGTGGAGTCGATGGGCGGCTTTTGCAGTTTCCATTCGGTCTGAGGTGCAAGTGCCTCTTTCCTGGCAAACAGTCTTGCAAGTTTTTAAAAGAAGTGACATTACTGTTGTTGGCACTGCCACGGGCAGACAAACCTGGTTAGCTCAGTGTTAACTGCCTGCTGAGTTTGATCGTTGGTGTGAGATGGGGTTGCACTGACAAAATACCAACCACGAACCTAGAAGACTACTAGTTCGCCCTCCTGCCCTTCTAATCTGTACTTCAAAAGATTATATTAACTGGTATTAGAACAGAAGATGACTTTATTTTTACTTCACAACTATTTTATTACCATATCATTAAACATTACAAAACCAGTATTAAAAAAAAAGAACTATAAAGCTAGATAGCAAAACAAAATATATAAAAGAAACACCTACATAGTAACTATTACGTGCTCAACAGCTCACTCATCCTTCTCCAGTGTAAATGTCAACTGATGTTCATATTACCCCTTAGAGAAAGAGTCCACCCGTTGCACAATTTTTGCCACGCAGGAGTCAGATTAGAAGAATATTCATTTTCTGGTGGTATTTTGAAAGTAAAAAACATTATGCCTTCAAGGTTTTGAGCACAGTTACAACCTATTTCCTTTAAACCTTGATCTTTAATATGGTTCCATGTGTGCAGCTAAGAACCAGCTTTATTCATTTGATTAAATATAGTTAAAGATCAACTAAAAAAGCTGCTTTGTGTACATAATATGTGAAAATGACATAAAAAAATCAGCTCAAATGTGTTTCATTTTTTTTCATTCACTCATCAGTGACTGTTTTGAAAATTACTGAATTGAACCCAATGTCTGAAATGATCACTATTAAAGAGTCTACTCTACTTAACTTTTTTAAAACTGACCTTTTGTATATTTATTCGCAATACAGTAATCTTCATTTTCTTTTTGGTTTGTCTCCTATGGACCTTTCTGCGAACACAGCAACAATGAAAACAGAGAGTTTTGAAACACTGCCTTCTAAGCTTGCCAAAATTTACTCTACAATTTAAGAAAGCCCTCTGCTACTTAACGTCTGGTATTTTCTTTGGCCAAGGAATCTTTTGAAATTCTGACTAGAGCTGTGAAAACCCAGATGATGAACAAGCACAGTAGTGCAGTGTGGTGAGGATTTAACTTCAAAAAACTTACCATGTTTTCTAGGCTCACTAACCTCATCAAGCTAAATTCAAGTCAGCAGTGCTTTTTAAATACATGTCAGGAAGCAAAAAATACAAAAATGTTGAATCAATCAGAATTCTTTCAACAGAAGCTGTAGGAGCTTAATACCAGTCAAGGGTAGAAATTAATGTAAAGCCCAGCAAGACAACATCATTGGACAAGGACACACTCACCTACCTTCTTAGTGTGGTACCTGAACTTACATCTGGACATCCTTCTTTTGGTGTAAAAAATTACACTTTGCTATATGCAGTTCTGCTCAAGCTCAGCTGATAAAAGATGACTTCATATACTTTGGGGGAGAAATAAAATAAAACCAGTGACCTACACACTCAGATTCTCCACTGCCTTGCACAATCGTTTGTATTTTTGCAAAACACATGTAAACTAGCACAAAGTGCTCCTATTCTAATGTGTCTTTATTTCCCACCCACTGTGCAGAGGTGTAAATGATGACACACTGTGCCTGGGAGTAGTGAATCAGGCCCCACATTGTCTGAAGATATATTAGCATGGGCTCCTGTGAAAGGAAAAGCAAGGACACTAAAACCACTGAGGAAAAGAACAATAATGTTTTTCATTGATAATGCTATACATGTTCTTAGTAATGAGTCTCTCTCCCAACGCACTCTAAGTAAAGCAATTGGCATGTTCTTTAGATAGAGCAACAGTACAAATACAGCTGTGTATATCTGACACATAAGCGTTTGATTTTGGACTTGCTGAATGTTCAGATAGTTGATGAGATCACTTCAGTGTTGCTCACATAAAAAAACCAAGGTATCTGCAGCATGCCTAATTCTGATATTAATCACCCTCCTCAATAGGCTGAGAACCTGCACCAGGGTCACTACTGTGCATCTTTTCTTGCTCTAAGATATGTTTGCAAAAAATTGCTATTCACCACAGGGTAGCTGGGAGGAGAATGCCTGGGAATTGATGGGCATCAATTGTACCCACAGCTGTGAGTTCTTCAGTTCTGGCTGCAGCAAACGTAGTTTCAGGTCTTTTCACAGTTCTTTCAGTGCAAAAGAAATGAGGACTATTCCTTGGTGTTATTCAGCAGTCTCACTGGCTTCACTTGCCCTCCCCATGTTCAGACAGCTACCCAACCTGTCACCCATGTGAAGACTGAGTGTAGAGCAAGAAAAGTGGTGCAATCCTACCATGAGACGCTCTCTTCAATATAGACAAATTTGCTGTGTCAACCTTTAACATAAAAGGTAGTACATACGTTTTGGTAGGTGAGGATTCCCTTGTACAATAGTTAATTTTCATACCTTTCTCTTGGGTGCAATTCACGGCTAACACTGTGCTATCTCATTGCCCAGGTCATAGGCCATTGTCCTTTCAGAGTCAATGAAAGTGAGTTTGGTTTCTATTGTAAAGTATCAGTGTGTTCAACAATAAGAAACAGTATAAGGCATTCTGTATTTGTCCTCTGCTACTACTTGTCCTTTTCGGTAACGTCCACTTTCATTCCTTACCCTTCTTGCAATGTAGTACAGTAGTCACCATCACAAAGTCAACATTTACACATAGTTACTCGATAGTAGCATCTTAGCAACCACAGTATTATTTCTATACAGAATAGGAAATAACTGTGGTGACCCTGATACCATTGTGTGGTAAATGTGGTTGCATGTTGACTTAATGTTCTTCACTGTACTGGAATCATAATTATTTTAAGAAAACAAATAAAATTACAGAATAAGAGAATACTTGATAGACAAACTCCTCCCCTTCAGAACTCACTGCCTACCTTTTCAGTGAGAGAATAACATGGAAAATGTTGGTCATAACAGATATCTACTTGATCAAAGATATAAGCAGACATATAAAATCACATATGTGTGTCTGTAAGATCAAAATAAAGGCACTGGAATATACAAAAGAACAGTAACTGCCAACTTCCACTTCTGTAATGTTTTCTCTTTACATATATGAAATTCTTATATGCCCATCTATTTCCAATTAATAATCTAAATCAAAGATGTTTTGTTCCAATTCTCTCCAAATGATGAAAAATGGTTGTTTCCTTTCCTTTTGTTCACAGAAATCTTTGAATCATCTTTTGGTCTCAGTCAGATCATAGCTGGTATTCCATAAATCTCCCAGGAAAGTGTGAAGTATTTAAGGGGAATGCTTAAGATAATTGAGAAAGTGTCTTCAGATTTGCTTCTGTCCCTCTCTGAATAGTTTTGTTAGATCATTTAATGGAAAATTATCCACTCTTTGATAAATAGACTACTCCCCTACCTTGGTGTTAGATAAGATGTGAGTAGATCAGTTTTCAATTACATTAGCCTATGATAATGTGGTGAAGTATTCCTAAAAACCTAACGAAGGGGATGCCTAAAAGAGACACGAGGAAAATACAGCTAGAACTCAAGACAGAAATGAGCAAGAATCACAATACAATTCTATAAATCCCACTTTACAGCTCTCCTTACAAAGCACATTCGAAAAGTAAGAAGCAGTTACTCTCCTGCACCTTCTGCAAATTTTCTAACAAGGGAGATGCCTAACATTGCCTCTGCAGCATCTCTGCTGTTCCACAAGATCAGAAATGAGCTCAAAAACCCAGCCATGGCCCAGAAGTCCCATCCTTACTTTTGTCTCTTACTCTTTAGTTTAGTATTAAGCAAGGCCCAAAGTATGGCTACTCCACTGCGCCCTCTCAAAGACTCTATTTGTGCTAGATGACAATGATAGTTCTTAAACTATATAAGATGGTATAAAAAAATCTGGGAAGAAGTGGAAAATAGAAATACTGAGTGTGTTTTATAGCAGGAGAAAAAGCAGCATCATTTAGGGATGAATGCTGCTGCCAAGGAAGGAAGGAAGGAAGGCAGGCAGGCAGGCAAAGCCTGCAGAGGCCATGCTGGCACTGTGGTACAGCTGTGCTTAGCCCAGCTAGGGGCCTGGTAAGATCCCACCATGGCTTCTTTCCATCCAGCAAGCATGGATCGCCTTCCTTCCCACCTTCCCTGGGGGGTGGGAGGCAGGTGAGGAGGGTCTGGGACCTGTCCCTGGAGGGTCTGTGACCCTGCCAGGGCCCACACCTACAAATGCCCAAGGCTGGCTGCGTGCATCAGGTGGACCTGCGGTATCTGAGGCGTTTGGGTCCTTCGGGGACTTAGGCTGTCCATGACTGAGCTCCTAGGAATGTCACACTCCACACCGCGTGATCGCGGTGCACAAACAGAAAATACCACACTGGTATTTCAGCCTATTCTTGGACCTCTGCCTAATGTTTCCTTCCCCCTCTTCTTCCCCCTCACTTTTGATAATACTCACTTATATGCTAGCCTGTGAAACTGCAGCCAAGCTTCTGGGTTTTATTTGGACCCCAAAGAAACTGTCTAATAAATTTTGAGACTATTTAAACTGCAGCTAGTCTAGGCAGTAATATCTTTGAAAGCACAAGTAGGAAGCCTTCATCTTCAAATAAGGAAGAAAAATCATTAAATTGGTGCAGCCAACTAGATGAAGCCATGACTAGAGAAGATGCCACAGGCTCAGGCAGGGTTTTCTAGGGACACGGGTGAAGGGATGCTCCACAGTTTGGGTCAGCATTAGTTAAAGGCTTCTTAACCTGCCCGTGAGTATCGCCAGTTGATGCAGGTACAAACTGATGGGCAGCAATGGCCCTACCACAGGTACTTGAAAAAAACCTTCAGATGCAGCTACCACATGGACACAAAATGGGTTAGAATCCACCACGTCCCTGTTTTTCGCTCAGGGATTGTCTCTGCACCCCTCATGTAACTGGAAGAGCTACCAGCTGCAAGCCCAAGCCAGCCTGCCTAGCAGGGACAGTGGGGAACAGAACCTCAGTGCTGGCACCTGCCCATGCTTTCCCTCTATCCAGACAGGCTTGCAGTGCTCTTTCATTCGGCCTTAAGGAGACAAACTTGCTTTCATTACCAAAAAGGCAGGCTGGAGATGCAGCCATCTCTCTCTTTAAGCTCTAGAGACTTGCTTTTATCCAGACCAGTAGTAAAGAATAAGTCGACGGGGTTGGGAAACAATTGAGAGTCCAGTTTCCCTGCTCTGCCAAGTGACAATTCAAGCCACCAGGGATGCTGATTTCTTTATCAATATTCACCTACTGTTTCACCAAGATGGACAATGTACTTTTGCCAAAATGATTTGGGAGCTCAGGATCAGAAATCCTGTTCCTTAGCCCCCTGGAAAACATCAGGATTTCTGAGGTATGTGGACCTCCTTCCAGCACTTGTGGGCTTGTACTCTAACTTGGGGTGTGATACAAGGGCACCAAGGCAGGCTCAGGAAAAACAGGGGCATTCAGATGGCCAAATCAGTGCCAGGCTTCCTGGAAAGGCAGCACTGGGTTGGGCTGGATTTCAGGTTTCCCCACACTGTGTTAGATGCCACTGAAATAATTGAATGGTGCCCCGATAATCTATGAGAGTGGCCTCAACAAATGCCAAGGAACAACCTATAAATGACACCGAAATACAACAGAAATACATTGTGGTTTCAGTGTGTCAGAGACCAGTGAAACAGAGGAAGAGAACTGGAGAATTTAGAAGAAGCTCACATCTGGGGTCTCGTCTGAGCTGAACCTCTACATTTATTATTTAATTTTTAAATGAAAACAAACATCCCTTCAGTGTAGCTGAGAGCTGTCCTGATAATAAATATACCATCTCATGCCATCATTTACAGTCCCATCTACCTAGAGACACACAGACACACACAGAGTCTACAATCTGGGGGCTAAACACAAAACTGTGATTTAGGCTTTTTTCCCCAGCAACTAGACACGCGTTTTTTTGGGATCACATTCTCAGTACCAACAGACCACGTTACTTGCACATGTCAGGAGAGGCAGGAAAGAGAGTCGGTCTGCAGCCCTTCCTTCCCGACAGGACATGGACATCTGCCTCCCACAAAATTCACTGTGTCCCCCTCCAGAGCTCATAAAGCATGAGCTTTGCAAAGACACAACAGGGAGGTGTTTTGTTTTCTTAATTTTTTAGTACGGTGCCCTTTTGCAGCTGTTACTCATAACAGAGTACAGCCTGACAGTAGCAATGTTGGGGCTAATTCTATTATTTCACTTGTGTTAGTGGAATTGATCCCAGATTTATAGCAATGCACCTATAAATAAAACCTAGCCCTTCAAACATCATTAATTAATGTTATAACGTCAAAACATTACCAAAGATACTTAGCTATAGTGTTTCTACTTGTAAAATAAGCCTCTTAAAGTTGCTTTTTATGTCTTGAAGTAAAAGGAAATGAGTCTGCAATTAAGCCAATGTGAAAGGGGAAAAAAAGGAAGAAAAAAAAAGAAACAAAAAGGAAAAAAAAACCCAGATTTAGGACCATGATGATGATCCCCACAAGTAAACTCTGACCTTCCAAAAGAGATGGCAATTTAAGGCATTATGTAAGAGTAAAAGCTGACTCTTTGCCAGGTTATTAGTATAGGCCTGCACCCGCAGCAGCTTTGCTGTAAGTACTTTCCCAAATGTCTCGATGTACACAGCTTTAATACACACAACTCAAGCTTCTGTAAATCTCTTACAAACATGGAGCAGCATGTACAGTATTCCATATCAGGGATTGAAAGGCTGCATATGGTGCTCAGTTATAACAGCTGAGCTTTAAAAAAGTGCAGCTTTGCATCTTGCTGAACCTGATACCAAATGAGGCCAACAAAGACGAAAAGAAAAAAAAAAAAACACAAAACAAAAACCAAAAAGGAAGAAAGGCAGAAAGAGAAAATGCCTGTATTAAATAGAATTTCTACAATAAAAGTTCTGTTTGCTGTCCTCCGGGACTGACAAATTGCCAAAGCAGTGCTCGCTGCCTGCAATCCTCAAGCTCACTATTTGCAACTGCTTCATAAGGTAAAATACCTTCAGCCAGGGGAGGGGGAAAACCAAGTCCTTCCCCTACCTCTCCCCGTGTCCCTGCTTGGCAAAGCAAAGCAAAGCAAACCGGAATACCTGCTCAAGGAAACCTCGAGGCACTAGGCTACTTCAAGTCCTCCATTTGGGACTGAGTAGTGACAGAA
>JAOTQQ010000063.1:33177825-33220325 GCA_026546715.1 Gallinago undulata | reverse complement strand
TTTTCATGCTTTGATATAAATGCATCAGATGTGAAAATAAACGTTTTAAATAAATTGCAGTTAAAAATAATTTAAATTTAAGTTAAAAATAGTTTAAATGAGCGACCAGAGAGAGAACAACACTGCGGTGTTATCTTTTGCCTCTGAAGACAGGAAAAACTTCCCACAACAATACATTTAACGAACCAGAACACTTGGAATTAAAGTTTTCAGGGCACTCAAAACAGACCAACTTTCACATGCATTGCTTTGAATCCTCTTCAGTCTCTATCAGTCCAACCTCACTCAGAAGGCTCTGAGGCTCTTTTTTTCCCCAAACTTTTCCAGACAGCCCTGGAAGGCTTTGGATAGAATTTAAACGATTTCAGGATCTTTTATTTCCGATGGCTCTATAGCATTGCAAAACAAAAGTGACGCCTTCTGTGTTAGAGGAGCGCTCTCCTCCCCCCTCCCCCCAGTGTGTAGGGTTTTTAAAAGTGAAAGTTAGGGAAATAATCTTCTTCACCCTGACATATTTTCAATCCTCTTAAAACAATCTCAACAACTATATATAGTATGAAATTAGCTCTCGCCTGTTACCCTTGTTCCTACATAGAATTTTCTAATGTGTCTCACCAGTAATAAATTGTAAACGAGGCTATGACTCTAAGAGTAGACAGTGTGTTTCATGGGTATTTAAACAACAGCATTAAGTACTATAGGAATCTGTGGAATGTGGAGTGCAGATTTATGCGTCTTAACAATTTCTTTACTGGTTTGTAATAAGCCAGCAAACTAACACTTTATTTTTATATTAATTTGGCCTCAGAAGTAGAGTATACTGGAGCATGACAAGAACAACAAAAATAAACTGGCATATACTTAATAACTGTAACAGTGAATTGCCTCCAATACTAAAATATTTATCAAAACTGGGGGAAAAAAAAAAAACTAAAAAGAATTACCCTCAACAGCCTGCTACCAGCTCTTTAACAGTGGGCAATGTAATGCCTTAAGGTACCTCAAACTGTCTTTCATTTTCTAGACTTAATGGCTGATTGCAGAAATCAATGTTGCCATTAGTAACAGAGTATTTGTTATGGCATGATTTCCTCTGTTGTTAGGCTTGCAGAATGATTACAGTATTAGTGAGGTGCTTTCTTTATAAAGGGCTGAAGATATAACTTTCAATTTACTATCCATTAGTAAGTGACTTTGGAAATATAGATGAGGCCAGAAATCTTACCTGTTATTACTTGGAGATTTTATTTCAGCAGTCATAGGCTAGTAAGTTTAAAAATTGTACCAGGAAGCTCAATATTTTATAGACATCTCCCATGAAATATTATCTGCTTTGCTATTTTATACACAGCAAGTTAACGTGACATACAATGCAATTAAAATGTTTCAGTCCAATTTCTATTTTTCTTGTACTTTCAAATAGATGTGATTTAAGCAGAAGGCTTCATACGTGTTAAAATGTGCACATAAGTTAAAAGATTGTCAAAAAGTTAGTAATTTGTATATTTGAATCTCTTCTAATCAGTCCAGTGGCCAGGTACCAGTAGATATCTCAGCTAAGTAATTGATAGGGTTGTGGGAATAAGGGCAATCAGAGAGGTTAGCCAACATGCTGTTTATTAATCCTATTTCTTTGAACTATAGCTCAAAGAAGGCATCTTTCCTCACCCTTTTAAATGGAGGACATAGACAGATCTACAAGAGAGACACCGTGAGCAGAAGAGGAGGAAAAAAAACAAAAACACCTTCCAAAACCTGGAGGGAGAGGCCCTGGAAGCGACCTTGCCATTGGGGACTGTGCAGACCCTGCCCGCTGCTGCCGGTGGGGTGGCAGAGGGGAGAGCTGAAAGGCTGGGAAACCTGCCCTCGGAGGGGAGAAAAGGGCGAGAGGAGAATTAACCTCGGAGGCATCACGGGAAGCCCCACACAGATGTTCTGGCACGTAACACCACATCCCCATGGACTGCGAGGAAACAACCTAACGAATGCATAAACTACTTTGCTGCTGTGATTTCAAAGATAGCTACGAAGCTTTCAGTGCAGAGAGGGAAGGAGAAGTTACCATACCTGAAGAGGAGGGTGAGGAAGGATGTGGGCTGTCCTCCTGGGCACTCCCCGTCTGCGAGAGCCCCCCACCTACTCCGCTTTCTTCAGTGATGTTGGAGGACCCTGGTGTTGTCGACCTGCTGACAGACTGAGACTCTTGATCGCTTCCAGACCCACGGCGCTCATCAAGGCTACCTTGAATTATTTCATCGTCTCCTTTCCTGTCTCTTTTGTGGACCCTGGAGTGAACGACCACTTGGTGGTATGTTCTAAAAACCCTTCCGCAGTCCGGGCATTCAGTTGGCTTTTCTTTTACGTTTCCATGACTTTGTAAGTTGTAATCGAGTCCCTGGTTCATACCATGTGACAAAAAATCTCTACTGCCTTCTAAAGGGTCTAGTTTGTTTGGCAAGTCTCTCTGATTGCCCATTTTAGTGCTGTGAACCAAATCAGCAGGCATTTTCTGCTTAGAGCCATCTGCTCCTACTAACACATACTCCCGCTTCTCCTTATCAAACATAACTCCAGCATTTGCCAAAGTGTCTTCATGGCTGCGCTGTATCTGCTGCTCTTTAGACAAAAAGCCATGTTCCATGGCCATTCCCCTTGCCATAAGCTGCCAGGCCTGATAGCTGTTTACTGGATCCATCTCTGCCGCTTTGGCGGCAGCTTGTAACCTTTCTATACAGCTGGATTTCAGAGGAGGCACCAGATTGAGACAGCCCAATAAAGAATGTTTCTCCCCTTCAGCAATACCGTGGCCGATGCCAGAAATGGGCGAAAGGAGCTTCCCCAAGACTTCTTTCTCTTTCATGGGCATATCGCCTTTGTTATAGATTTGATTTTGTTCACTTAAGCTGGCTTTGTCAGGAGGAAGAAACCCGCTTTGCAAACACGACAGGTATCTCGAATACAGGTTTGCATGAGCTTCCTGGGACATGCTGCTGATGGAGACAGGAACTTCAGGATCATTAGGAGATTTGTTCTTTACGGATAACTTATTCAGGTGAACTTTCATGTGATTTTTAAGAAACCAAGGCTCTTTGAACCGCCTCCCGCAGATCTGACAGCAGTGCTCAAAGGAATCCTTGTGCTTTCTCATGTGGCCTTTAAGGAACCAGGCTTGGCTGAACACTTGGCCGCACACCTCACAACGGAACTCGTTGGTGGATTGCTCCCCATTCCCGTTGGAGCCCTGGCCTTGTGCCGACTCCGCAGTTATGTGAGCCTTCTCCACGTGGCTAATCAGCTCCTCCTCCTGCGAGGCGGCGAAGTCACACAGGGTGCACTTGTAAGGCTTGTGCAGGATCCTGATGTGCCTGTCCAGCTCTTCTCGCTTCTTAAACTTGCCTTTGCAGAAGGTGCATCTGAACCCAGCTGTCTGAGCGACGACTTCTTCCTGGACGCTGACTGGCTTTGGAGAGGGAACCGGGTTTGAGATATCAGGTGTGTTGTGATTTGCTGGCACGGCCAGGTTACAGTTTGCAAGAGGCATTGGCTGGGCGTGCTGCTGGGCTTTCACGTCAGGCCGGGGCTGCAAGAGGCTGCTCTTCATCTGTTTGTCCCGAAGAATTGCTCTCTCCTCCAGCTCATGTAAAAGCCTGTTTTCTTCTCGGACTCTTCCACGGCCTTTGCCAAGGTTTCCCAGCTTATGAGTACGCAGGTGTATCTTCAGGTTGCCTTTTTGAGCTGCTCTGTGGTCACAGTATGGACACTTGAACGGTTTCTCTCCAGTATGAGTTCGCATGTGTAGCGACAGGATGCTGTTAAATCGAAAGCGTTTCCCACAGAGGGGACACGGGTACTTTCTGTTTTTCCTGGCATCATCCTCTATGTCGCTCATCTGAGACATAATCCCTAGGTTTTGTCCATTTAAGAACTGCTGCAGATCCACGCGCCCATTCAAACTGGTGTCGACCTCTCTGTTGAGCTGGTTTGCCAACAACGCCATCTGACTGCTGATGGGCTGGTTTGCTATGGACATGTGGCTTTTGTCTTCTAGCGGCGCTGACGCCTTCTCCTCTGGATTCTGCCTGTTCTGGAGCTCTGGGAAGGCATGGCTGAGCTGGGAAGTGATCTGGTGCAGCTTCTGGCTCATTGAATATTGCCCATTGAGTAGGGTGCTGTTGAGATGGGCGTCCGCTTCTGGCACAGCTGAAGAAACACCAAGGCACAAACTAGCTTCCTCCATCTCTGAAAATCAGAAGATATTTTAGATTCAGACTGTGAAAGAGTTACAACCATGGAATCACTGACGTACAATTTGCATTTTATGTTTTACCTACTCATAATAACGCAAAGGAATTAGTGTAAAAACAATAAAAAGTGTATTAAATGCCAACTGTGCTCCACAATTTTGATCATACATGTGCTTTCATCATTCTGCATGTTTACCAATAACCATTAATTACTATTTTAAGATATGCGACAATTTCAAAATCTAATTATTATGGAAGGGGCAAAAGCTTTTACCACCTCCCTTGCCTTTCTTCTTATGAAATTGCACCTGTTTACATTTCTAAATCTATAGAAAAAGAAATGTTATGCATCTCTCCCATTTCCATTAGAAAAGCCAGGGGAAAAAAAACAAAAATACCCAAACCAAAAACAAAAATAGAAATCCATTTGTAACTTTCAGTTCCATTAACCATATTCAATATATTACACATTCTACAATGAGAAAGATAGTTTTATGATTTGACAAAAAAACGATGGTATGATATTTACTAGTGTACAATAAAACAAGATAATGTTTGGGGAAAAAATAAAGTAAAGGACAAGCTTTAGAACAATAAAAGGGATTTTGCTTTAGTCAACAAAAAGTGCAGTAATATCTCATTAAGCTGATTAGTATGCTGCTTAGAAACAGTACTAGGTGCTGTAACACATGATTATAATCATAAAAATCCTTCAGTGTTTGCAAGTAAGCATTAACGAGGTATATTAAATTTTAAGGAGACTGCGACTAGCAGCTTTGTAAACCTCTGAGATTAAGATTTAACCCTTCTGTTACAAAACATTGTTATTTTGTCAATTTGAAACTGAGCCCATCAAAAAGCACATGAATTATCTTCTGCCAAGTCTTTTAATTCATCGTTGAGAACCTTCAGATTTCAGTTCTTAGGAAAACTTGCCAGATTATAGAAGGAATATCTCTGTCCTTCGATGGGTAAGACATGTGATTTAAGGGACTTTGATTTGTTTTAAAGAGCTCTCTTATGGAACTAGATAAAACCAATTAAAATCTGGGGAAGGTGTTGTGGAAAGCCTCAACAAGTTTAAGAATTTTAATAACTTTCCTAATACACAGTAATGACTAGAAATTGTACCTACACTATATATATTGTAGAAAATTAGAATTCAAAGCTGTTTGTTAAACACAAGTGCTCTGTTCTGGTCTGCATAATTGTTCACAATAATCTTCTATCCTTGCCACTTCTCTACTCTATACAGAAATAATGTATCTATAAAATCCTGTTTAAAATATAAAGTTTTACATTAATAACTCTCAAACTATACGATGCTATAAGGTTATATTAGAACATAATTAAGATCTGTGTTGTTCAGTGGAGTGATTTAACACTTTATTCACTAATAAAACTCCTGAATTCTATACGTTATTGAATAATTAATTTGGTCAACTTTCTGTTTGGCTTTAGCCAAAAGCATTTACTTGCTATGCCTTCTACAAAGGCTGCAGGCACGCTCCAGGTGGACACCATTCCTCACATGGCTTCACAGTGGCCACTCACTAGACAATTTGAGGCCCAAATGTGGCACATACTTAAAATGCGTGTAACTGTGCTCATGGGAGCAGTCCAGTGGACTTCAAAGGGTGACTCTTGAAAGCAAAGTTCCACACATGCTTAAGTATTTGCAGGATCAGGGCCTCAAAAAAAAAAAAAAAAAAGCATGGGTGGTCTCCAAGAGGAGACCTATTTGGTCCATGACAGGATGATTGAGGTTGTGATACGATGCAGATCTTGTAAGAAGTAAAGGGGGAAGTGCACATTCATGTCTATTAAAGATGAACATGAACTACAAAATTTTGCTTAGATGTAAACCAGATCTTTTTTCAGAGTTTAACAGTGCTCAGAGTCAGGTTTCATTTTGGGGACTTACATGCTATCAATGTTGTTATTTATAAAAATATTATTGATATCAAGTACATAAAAGGAAAAGGCTTATACCTATAAGCTATGGGACTGTACTTAAGTTCGGCTTGCGGTCTGATTTCCAAAGGTTGGGAACACAGTCAAGCCAGGGGTTCACCCAAGGCCATGTAGCAAATAAAATTCTTGGTTTCCATGAAAGTTTTCTGTGCAGTGGACCACAATCAGTCAGAATGTGGGTACACACAAACACATTTTTTTAACATTTTCGAAAGTTTGCTTAACTTTTGAAACAAGCCAAATTTCACGTTCAAAAGGATTAGCTTAACATCTGAGCATCGTAGTGGTTGGGCCTGCCATTGCCTAAAGTTGACTGTGATTTCGAGTATCTGCATACCCACTTGCTAAAAATAAATTTAAAAAACCCAAACCAACAACAAAAACAAAAAAAAAACCCAACCCACAAGCAAAAAAGCCACCAAACCAAACAAAAAACAGAATCCACTTTCTGTCTGTATTCCACATGCCACAGGTATTATTTCTCCTCACCATTCTTAAACAAGGCATGTTGGCAAACAAGAACATAAAAATTCAAGAAATGTATTGCATCTACAGATACATACATATAACGAAGAGGGTTTAGAAAACTTTGTGTGAATTGTCATCATTCTGTAACAGCTTGAAAAATGCAGTCTAAGTTTCATTTATTCAGTTGACCTCAATGGGAACTGGTGCCTTTACAAGCTCAGGAAGGTTTGGGTAGTTAATTTTAGCATTTTATGCTCTATCGAAGTTTGGAAATGCTGACAGATCCCAGTGGAGTTTATTAATTCTGATGTTTAACCCTAAGCATCAGTTCAAACGTATGGTTACTTGGACTGAGGAGGGGAGAGGGATTTGTGGTTGAGATTTTAAGTTATTCTGTGAATCTTTTTTTCAAAGAGAACTTTAATAAAGTAACAGCAGCAGTTATTGTTGGAACAGGATAATTTTTTCTAATTTTTATTTTGCTGTAATGTCTCCCACAAACATACACACACAATGTAGAATATAGATAGGATGAGTTGGAAAAAAGATAACCAAGAGGAAGACCAAACCCATAATTTTTCATTTAAAAACTAATAGTTTAGGATCGAGCCTGGGGAGCCTGACCCCAAACACATTGATCTTTTGGCACTGGAAATTTTATAGGTTTTTCATGAAACATGAAGAAAAGTCAGAAAAGCTTTTGCTACGTAAGAAATAACCACCTGTAAATGCCACATATTCTGACCAGCTGTTCAGTTTCTAGGATCTAGCTACCACAATCTCAAGATGCTACAGTTCTTCACTTAACTGTATTCCCACCCTCATCTGCCCCAGCTTCTTGGAGTCTTGTCTCCTGCCTCTGGCTCTGAATTGTCAGATGAGACAAATCAGACTGTCGGTATTTTTCAGCCCATTCACAGCAAAACCTACCAAAATCTCATCTTGTATCCACTTGCAAGACAGAAATAAAACTCCTCCTCATCCATCATTCCACTATGAATTAGATAACCCAATATAATTTACCTAATTTCTCTAAAAAAAATTAGCAATTTCATTCTCACCCTCTTTATCCATCATCCCTGTCTAGATCTATGATGGGAGAGGGTTACACCAGGTGGGGTAAAGGGTTTTCATTCCCCACCCAGTGAGCCTCTTGCTTCAGGAAAGTCCCCAGCTTGGTGTCACGGTGGTCACTGCACAGCCTCTTCCCATGGGCTGGGACTCTCTCCCAGGGTCCAGCTGCTCTCCACAACACCCAAGAGGTGCAGGGATGCTTCTGCCTCACAACCATGCAATTTTCCTACCTCCATATGGATCTTCCTATAGCCACAACTGTCCTCCTCACAGTGGCCTGATGTGCAATTCTACTATATCCATTCTGCCCCAACAACCAAATGCTAAAAACAGTAATAAAACCTCTTGTGAATGGACCTCATTGAAATTTACCCTTTAACAGATAACCGGCTTACCCAGTTTAATTCCAACTGTTTTGACAAAATAAGTATTTTTCACAACATCTGCCTTCTTTATGAACCTGCCCTTCTTGCCTCCCCAAACCAGAACACAAGGCAGTCAAAAATAACAAATCTGGAAATGCCAATTTATAAGTGCTGATGTGATGCTTCACAGGAGGGAAAATTTCTAGCTTTCGATTTTAAATATATAGCCTACTATGTTATTTTCATGATTCTGATCTCTCTTATAAGGAGAACACAGAACGTTTTGCCACGGCTTGAGCTGGGAACAGAAGCACAATGTTCTCTGCAGTTAACGTATGTTTGGAAAATCAACTGCAAAACAAATTGGAGATTGTTAAGAAATTCAAAATTGAAATTTATCTAGTAAGTTTTTGACCTCTCATTATCTCAAACGTTTTGTAGAGACGGTGTCCCCCGAGACACAGCACCGTACAGAGCGTGCTGGTACCAGGAGCTGCTCCCGGGCTGCCCTTCCCAACCTAAGCAGACCCTGAGCTGTCGTGCAGGGGACAGCCCTGTGCTCGCCCTGGTGTGTACACACAGGCTGTCAGCCCCCCTGGTCCGGGCTCTCCTCGGGGCAGCGCAGGGGCCACACCGGCCCCCCGGTACCGCACGGAGCCAACAAACCATCAGAGGACAGCCCTTCACCGTGGCAGGTGGGCAGCTTCCTATTCCTGCCAGGAGGGCACTCAGCTTATGAAATTCACAACTGGATACATCTATTATAAAAATACTCTCTCATCTCCCACATGAAGGTACAGTGAGACATTCAAGTGCCTTTGATGATACTAATAGTTATTTTGATTTCACTCACATTTTTGCCCTCAAGACTATTTCCTGTGATATCAATAACGAAAGTTCTGACTTTAGCCATTTCAATTGAACGCACAGATTTTATTTAACTATTTGAAATGGATTACTGGAATTTAAAACCAATTATGACACCAGAAATGCCTGTCATCACAACTACATTAATGTAATATGAGAAGCTCGGCTTCCTTTTGCTGGAAACAGAGGAAAAAAAAAAAAAAGATGGCAACTAGATTAAAAAATAGTTTAAATATAAATATATGCCTACACACACATGTAAACATATGCACACACACATATCTGTATACATACACATATATGCATACACACACCTGTTATCTTTGTAAACAGATGGACCAAATTCAGCTCTCATTTACACCTGTTCATTCCTACTGGACACAAACACTAAAGCATTTCCCTCTTCACTGCTGTTGAGAAAACAGTCATTTCAAAAACACTGTTGTGCTGTTATTATAGCTTAGATTAGGTTAGTTAAAAGATTTACAGTTCAGTAAGCAAAGTAATGCTTTACAAGCTCACGTGTTTAAACAACAAGCTCGCTCTGGCCCTGATCCTCTGAGCAGTTGGAGTTACACACACTGTTACTTATGCTTTCGGAATATAGACCTGGTATTTATCTTTCCAGCTAGAAAAAGTCACATATATCTACATGATCTTGTGGTCCATTGACAAATCCTAAATACTCCAATACAGACTGCTTCAGTTCTTAGCAACTCGTAAACAGGTATCGCTGAGAAACTTCCGAATATATATTGAATTTTTATTAAATATTGTTCTTATTGTTGTAGCTGAAACAGTTTAACTAAGGCTGTTATAAGCATAATACACTCCTGTTAAGAAATACAGAACACCAGACTACTGAACCCTTTCAGGGTCATTAAACAGCTGTAAACATTATTACAAAAATAAACCAGAGATTTCATGCTTACATTTTAGCCCAGAGCTTGGTGTGCTGAGCAAGTACATTTTTTTCATCTCTTACAATCAACGCTGGTGACATTTGGGCATCCAAACAAATTACATCACAAATATTACTGAGGTGGGTAGGATACTGAGCGGTTTATTTGCCAGATGATTAATATATAAACAGTAGGGCAGGATGGATGACCTACTCTTCTTTGACTGATTTGTAGGCAATACTAAGAGACATAGATGTAAATAGTTAAATTTTACCAAAAACATGTGTGCACGGAAGGGGAGGGGAGAGATCAGCTGTATTTAATGCCACCAGGACAGCATTATCCAATCTGATAAAATGAAATAAACATTAGGCCAGATTCTATTCTCATTTCACTTACGTAAAATAGAGTAACTGCATCGAGTTAATTAGAGTTTTCCTTTATTTTTCCCTCTCTTTTTTTTTTGGTTGGTTAAGTAGGTGTCCTTCTCCTTAGGGCATAATATAATTATATTAGGGAACTATACGATTTCTGGAGTGTGACAGAATGTCTTTTTACAAACTAAGTTGGCCCGCAGGTAACGTGCACTACCCATCTGGGTTTGTTTCAATATCATCAAGGCAAACTTAGTAATCTGTTAGTCGCTTTACCTGACGTGTAAGTTCTACTGTCACTGCGAAGCGTAGGCAGCTTCTGAGAATCGAAACCCGGGGTGAGTCCCCGCTCTCCCGCGCCGTGCGGAGAGAGGTGGGTGCTGCCGCCGTCCCGGCCGGGCACCCGGGGCCGGAGCCTGGGGCGAACACCCATCTCCCCGCACCCCGGAGACCACGCAGCGGGGAGCAGGGGAAGGCATTTGACCAAACTATAGCTGCTTTGTAAGCGCTGATATTTAAACAAGCTGCTTATTGATTCCAAAACAAAGTACTCCTTTAGTAACAACAGAGCCAACTCATTCCACAACAGTTTTTATGTCTTAAAGAAGGGTTAGCAGAGGGATTTTGAAGTTTCAAAAGTCATTAGCAGACAGAAAACTGTTTGCTGAGGCTGTAGTGCTTTCGCTCTCGACTGAGGAGACAGTTGCTTTCCAAAATACCTGTTACATCTGCAGGTTACTGTCTAGCTAGCACAGCGTTTTGGACTGATAACTGATCAGTAGAAGATAAATCACCACAACAGTCTTTGGTTGGTAGCACCCATGGAGTGGAGGACCGTGAACTGTTTGTGATCACAATCCAGGAAGACGAGCAGAGAGGAGAGGAGAGGTCATTTATAAATCTCACTCACAGATTAGAATAGAAAGATTAGAAGAATGCAGACAAGCTGTTTGATTTATTGCTACTTTGCATGTGACTTAGCAAAATCTGTTTTCCTTCTTATTTATTCTATTTCACTTGCATATACTTAAGAAGTCAGATCCAAAGAAGAGGAAGATAAATAATTGGTACGGAAAGTTCAGTAGATTAAAAAAAAAATCCTGCTTTTTTTCTAGGCATTGGTTGCATCTGGGATCATTATTTTTTAGCTTATAAGCATTGATTCTCATTTTACTTTTTTTTTTTTCCTAGCATTCTTCTGATGAGAAAAGCAAAGATAAGAATGATACCAAAAATTCAAATGGGAACCTGATTTGCTGAATGCTTCATTAAATTAAAGCTGCTGTTACTTTAGAAACAGCATTTTTAAAAGTAAATTTGTTATTTTCATGTAATTTGGAATGTATACAACTGATTAAACTCTCTCCAATTTGATCAATCTCCTGTAGCTCCTATCTGATCATTCACTTTAATTAATCTAACTGGCATCCACGTCAGATTGAAGAAACCTTAAAATTAAGCTTTTAACGATCCACTTTAGTATTATGCAGTACAAATAAAATAATAAAATGCCTGGAAGTCTTTGCAAAGCATATTTATGATTTCAGTTTTTGTCATTTTTACAGCTTGAAACGGGTCCTGAATCCCCATTCTCATCTGAGGACGCTGTACCGCACTGGAATAGAAACTCTGTAATGCTCTAACTCATGATATAATATTAAAATATACAGAATGTTGACCCTATTAATCCTGCATTCCTCACACGGGCAAGTTCCAAACAAGAGGCAGAGCATTTCAGCTGGGTGGGGGCAGGAGGATCAAGCCCTGTGTGCCAATTACAGAGACATCATGCAAAAAGAGTTAAGACCACAGAACTCAAATCATGGTTTGAAACAGTTTAAATCCAAAACTGTATGGCTGGGTTGATGATTTTATTTTCATTTCACAAAGGCTTAGGCTTAGATTTTTGCGCACAACTAAATATAACGTCAAATGCACATATGTCCCAAAGATCAAAGTATGATTGATTGTGAAATATTCATATGCGATAGCCCAGCGAGATTTTGTTCACAAGGGCACCTGTCAGAAGCATAAGCTTGGGTACAAATCATCAAATAAGTATGTAAAATCATTACTAAAATCCAGGCATGCAATCAGATAGTCAGTTGTCTGAAATTCTTGGACGGTAGCCAGCACAGTGGCTCAACAGACTAATGCTTTGGTCTTTGCAGATCCTCAGGGCCCTAGTTCAGTTCCTCCTGCCACTGGTCAGGTCAACTGTGTGTACCTAATGTTGACTTTCTTGGCACTTAATGCTAGGAGTAAAGGAAAAAAAAAAAAAAAAACGAGTCCATAAGTTCCCTTTGACCTGAGCCACAGAAACATCTGCTGGTTGAGTCATGAACTGCTTGTTGGCCAAGTTTAACAGTAACCGATCCTGTTGCGGATCAGCTCTCTCAGCAGTAGGTGTCACTGCAATAAATAGATGGATTTCAAGGGACAAAGACACACATTCCCAATGAAAATGCATAAACAGTACATCCCTGAATAAAAAGAGTTTCAAGAAGAAGTAGAAGAGTTTTTCTTTAACTTTATGCAAAAGGCTGGAAATCTGGTTTGGGGAGAAATGAAACTGCACAAGTGGGATTGCCAACAACAACAACAAAGTAATTCTGCCCTTTAGTCCTATGTCACAGAGATCCTTTAATTCACATTAATCACCTCCCTGCAATCCCAGGTCTATTAGGTAAAGACTGTTACAGATAAACCTTTTTTTTTAAAAAAAAAAAAGCTCTCTAACAAATTAAGTAATTTTCTCTAGTGGAACAAAAGACCTAGTTATATAGAAAGACAGTGCACACTCAACTGTAGTTTTAGGACTTAACAAAGACCACAAGGTTAGCCTATTTTCTGTCAAATTAGAGAGTCCACATCCAAGCCTATCTGCATAGAGAACAAGCAAAAAGAGAACACTTATAACAGCTTTAGGGGGAGAAAAAAGATGTCTCAAGTATAGATTTAATTAATAGAGTGCATATTTTCAAAAAGCAGTAACCAATTTATACTTGAAACAGAAATATGCGGTATGCCAAATAATATCACAGAGATGTCAGCCAAGTCTACACCATATTTGGTTTCATTATCACAACATGGTTTGTAGGATAATTAAGGATGCTCCAAATTGCATACTATTGAGTTAGACAGTAGACAAAACAATGCATCACTAAACATATGTGCTACCTGTGATGACATCAACACAGAAACTACGTGCCTAAATAAATGTTTTAATAGTGGAAAAAGAAAGATTAGTATGTTAAACCTGTTGCACATGAAAGAGAGCATATGTGACAATATAGACTCTCAAAGTACATATATAATACAACTGGGAACAAAGGAGAGGAAAGAATATAGAGATAATGAAAAGATAAATTACTCAAATATACCGATCTTGAAGAATTAAGAGAAACCAACATAGAAGAAGTTCCCCCCACACACATGGAAAACCTAAGACACGGCATATTTGGGAAGAGCTAAGCTCCTCCTTCTCCCCCAGCAGTTATTCCCACCAGCTCACACCCCGGTATTCTGTAAAGCTCCCCAGCATCGTGGGTCAGCAAAGCATACTGTGATCAACACAGTGAGGGAGGAGGTGAAGACATTTTCTGCATGGTTTTTTTTGCGAGGCACAGAAATAGCCAAGAACTTAGTATCATGTAAATGCAAACAGTTAGAAACTCAGAAGTAACTTGCCCGATTTCAGTGCACCCACACAGCTCCCAAGGCCAGAATGGGATTGAATTTTTCAGAATTTCAGCACCGTAGAAATGAGTCTTCTTAAATGATCATTTCCACATCTCATTTAGGAAAAAGCTCACCGTGTATCTTGACTTAAATAGATGGCTCATCCTCTGTAAAGCAGCCAGGGACAGAGTCCAGAACTCTTGACTCCCATTGCTTAGTCCAGTACACCAGATAGCTTTCTTTTATCAAACATAATTGACTGCTGAAAAGACGGGTTTTTTTAACTCATGACAGACCTGTCAGCATAAAACTTTTTGGTTAAAATATTACGGAGAGTTATTTTGGGTTTTAATAACTGAGATTCCTGGCTGTTAATCCCTTCTATCTTGAATTTCTGTCTAATCTGCTTTCTTTCCTCAACCCAACTGATTTATTTTTCCTCTCCCCATAACATATGGACTTGGTGGCAAAAAGAAAAGACATAATTTAGGGGGTTATTGTGATTCTAAGATAAAAGTGGCTTCAATGAATTGTTTTTAATACTAATTTCCAGGAGAAGGGTAATGTTAAGAAAGACTCAGTTTCAGTGGAATTGGATGGAGGAAAAACACAGCTGAAAGAGGCAGGGATGCCAGGAGGCAGGTGGATGCGGGAAAAATAGAGCAAGCATCACTCAGAAAGCTCCTTCTGTTTGTGGCCTTCAAAAAAGTAGAAACTCCTTGCAGAATTAAGTGGAAAAAGACAGATGAGGAAACACAACACAAACTTAGACTCAGGATAGAAAAAATACATTTAATTATCATTCAAGAAAAATGAAACGCCGAAACACACAAATCTCCTTTATCCTTGTGTTCTGGTCTGTGCACACTTTTACTGATAGGCTATATTACTGCTGTTGTCATTTAACTTTATTAATTGATCATTGTCATGAACACAAGAGCAGAGCCGGTAACTCCAGAAGCCCCCCCGTACCTCCTATGATGCTTTCACACTGAGATAAGTGGTTTAGACTCAGAAGGGTGTGGTTAGCAGTCACCGCGCACGGCTCAGACACCGACAGCTTGATTTGCCAACTGCTATAATCCTATCTACCCCAAGGTCAGAAAATATTCAGAAAACATGCTCTTTTTCAGACTGTCATTTTAGAGGAGCAAAAAAAAAAAAAAAAAAAAGAAAAAAAGCATCGATCCGCAGTACTGCTAATTACACTGTTCTTTGGGATGGCTTCTTGAGCAGGAAGACAACGCTGAACAGGAATGTCTATACTAAAAGTAACTGATTTGGGAATATTTATCCCTGTATTTCCCCAGATGCTTTTTAAGTTACCTCTACCTGTCGGAGTGAGATCGTTCTGGCTTACGCTAACCCTGCCCTTTTCCTCTGTGCGATGGTGCAAAACAGCCATAACCATTCAGCCAAGGGAAAAACGAGGATGCCACAGAAGCGACCGTAAAAAAGGGTCACATCTTCGCAGCACTTTTGAATGCAGTGAGGTACAACCTGTGAGTGAACAGAAAATCTCTTCCTACCACTGAGCTGCCCGATCAGTCACAGGAAAGGGAATGGCTCCATAGTACATTTATGGACGGAAGCATAGATGCAAGCACTGATTATGGTAAAACAGTATGTACTTTTATATACAATGGCAGCATGACCTTCAGGATCCCAACAAGCTGAGCAACGACTGCCGTTTGGGTACCTCTGTTTTATCTGGGCACAATAGCTTTGATCATTAATAAAATGGGCACTGAGAACTTGGCAGACACATAGCAGATAGATGAATACGGGGGAGGAGGAATGCTATAAAAATACAATAACATATTTCAAAGCTATCTGCAGGATAAAAATCCTTTAAATAATTTTGATGTTAATTGCAACATTCCGGGACCTTGGTTGAAAAGACAACCTATAGTGGTTGATAGGTGAGCGGCAACAAAGCTGACAAAGAAAGTCTGATAAATGCAATCAGAAGATGACAGACCCTGGCAAGTTCAATTACAGTTCCAAAGTCAGTTGGGAGCTGGACTCTGCTGGCCGTAATGTATCCTTAACAGCCAGCTCTGACCAAACTCCCTCGAGGGAGTGACAGGAGCCCTGGAGGCTCCGGTCCCGTGGCAGGCTGAGAGCAGCTGAGAGTTGTTACCAGAAGGACCAGGGACTAACAGGGAGTGCTTTACAGCAAGAGTTTTTTGATAGAACGTGCAAATAAACATAACTAACTCCCAGTGAAGCTATTTCAGGCCTCTTGAATAGTCTGGGCACATGAGAAGTTTGTGCTCACTTCAGCTCGTGCAAAACTCCACTCAATGTTAATTTACCTTGCTGCAAAACTGTGTGAATCTAGGCAATTTCAGCAAAATACAAAGCCATACAGGAGGAGGAAAGAGCTAGTGGTTCGGTTTCAAGGACCTGGCCATGGGAGGCGCCGAGCGGGCTCCCACTACTTGCAACAGGACCTCGAAGTGCTCCTCATCATACAGGACCAAACAGCAAAAGCCCCAAAGCTGAGAGCACTCTGGAGTTCCCACACAAAACCTCTGAATTGTTTCAGTTGCACAAGCAGAAACTCATTTTTCTGTTGCACTGATTTCCAGCACCTTGTGCCTACGTTTACAGATACAGAGATTGTTACATCTCTCTTTCTAATTCAAAGGATTTTAATAGCCTTCACTTTCTATTTCTGAACGGACCAGCTATTCTTATTCGATGTGAGAAAGCAAGAAGGGGATGTATATAGCAAATTGGGACTTCTCATGCTTCAGTGCAAAATTATCTACAAATTTAAGTCACGTTTAATCAAAGTATCGGTCTTCTTCGTAGTTTTGTTTCCTTTTTTTTTTCAGTCACAGAAAATACGTCCTTTTTCAATTTTTGGTTGTTGACTTTTCTTTTCCTAGTGACTTTTTTATTTAAAAAAAAATATCTAAAGGACTTCTTTGTTCTCCTTCTGGATTTTCCAAAAATACTGTAAAATGACAATGGTATAAAAATTATACTGTAAAAAAATGCAAGTACTGGGAATGAGCAGAGTTATTCATTTATATCCCGAGCTTATGAAACGCCCGTATCGTGTATCCTTTATCCAACAGCAGACTCTTTTAGCTTCAATCAGAAGAGCTAACAATATGTTATTGATATGATTTCAGGAAACTGTCAGCAGGCAGCTTAACTTTCAGCTCCCCAGCTACGGTGAGCGTATGCACAAAACGTACCTGTACCTCTCCCGCCTGAAAGCTGGCAGCGATGCGCGCATTCCTGTCAGCTGTCGCAGCAGAATAAAGAGAAATGTAAACAGGTCTTCCTCCCTAAATGCAGCCTCCTACTCCTTGCGCAGCCGAAACCCCGCTACTGGTTTCACTGGGAATTTTAACCAGCATCGGGAACGCCTGGCGGAGCACTGGGGTGCAGCTGGCTGCTCCCCGCGAGGAGCTGGAGCCAGGAGAGCTGGGCAGGTAACCCAGGGCACTGCTGTGGACCCTCACCCTCCTCGCCCCATGCCCACCTGCCCCCCAGCAGCCAGCCCTCCGACAGAACTTGGCCTTTCACGCCGCTGCGAACGTTCTCACGCTGCCGGCCCTGCCCTCCAATTATATTCCACACAAAATCCATGGGAAGAGAACCGAAGAGGGAGGGTAACTGGGCCGCTGCCCTGCCGAGGAGCAGAGGGGGTTAAACGATGCCTGCAGCGGGGTGCACCCCGCGCCAGCTCTCCAGAAGCAGCAGGAGCCTGGCTCCTACCAAGCGGGGTGAAAATCCAGACTTCCAAGGCATTTGTGCCTCGGTCCTCACTTTGGAGAATGGGTAAAATCAAAACGAGAGAGATACGAGGCTCTTCTGTACAGATAAAAAACTTCACTTTCAACCGCTTCTGCTTGAAGGAAAAATAAAGGTAGCACATAAATAAGTCCAGTATTTTCAAGTTTTATATTTACATGCTATTGTATTTTCAAGAGCTGAAGAATAATCAGAAATCTCAGAAACTAGAACAAGTAAGCTTAAAGTGCATCTCTCCCCCAATCTAGGAAACCAGCGGTTTTTAAAACTAGTTTTTATATTGGTTTACAAGCTTTAATAATAAAACGATATGTTGTAGTATTAGATGTTGGTCATTTTTTTTTGTCTGACGAAGAGAAATAACAGGCTGCTGCACGAGTTAGCACAGTTTTGGTGGGTTTTTTTCCTCCAAATGATCAGAGAAAGTACCGTACTTTAAGGATGTGCCTCACTTGCTCTTAAAAGGGTAAAACAAAATATTCTCCTAGCTATTCTAAGCCTGCCATATAAGTATTATGCTGTTACAGATTTCAAAAGGTTAGCTTCAATGAACCTGACATCAGTATAACCCAAAATAACCCATTCAAGAGAAAAGTAAGAAATAATTGCTGTTTTCTCTTTTTTTTTCCTGAGCTATATTGCTATAATGATTTTGCATAACAGATTGAACAAAGTGCTGTTGTGACAGGTGGTAGAATTCAGCTAGTAAGCACAGAGACAGGGTTCAATTTAGTTTGTGAATCCTTTAATTGTTGTGCAGCTAATTAAAGAAGGTTCTTTACACTCGCAAGTGTTTACCGTTGCTAGTATGCATACATGAAAAATTAAATTGTGCCTTCAAGGGCTGAGAACTATAGAAAAATCATAGCTGATTCTGCAACATGCTTACCAGCTCAAAATAGCTGCTTTTCACAATTGGAATTTGTAAAACTTTTTGCTAAGCAAATATAGAGCTAATTAGAAGTGTTCGTTGGACCAATTAACATTTAAATAAATAAGCCATATTGCACATTTCACAGTCTTTATTTAATGATGCTTCTTAACTCTTTGGAAAGATTCCTTTAAGTACAAATAAGTTGTCATAAAAATGAAAGACAAAAATAACACCATAACAGTATATTCTATGCTTTTTTCTTTTTGCCTTGAAGTCTTTTCTAAAACTCTATACCTGTTACTGGGGAAGGGGGGGATACACAAATCTGGTTCCTTCTTTCATCTTGTCAAGTTACCTTTCCACCCTTTTGAACGCAAACAGAAAAACATATTTGATTACTATTTAAAGTGTTATGATAGCTCTGTTTGTTTTGCCCCATGGAACAGAATCTGTTTTAGAAAAAAAATATATCTTACTTTTATGTCATAAAATGGCCATTCTAGACCCTCCAAAAAAAGGGATTTCTCAGAAGAGATTGCTCTTAGAATAGCAAAAGCAGCAGTTTAGAAGTTGCATATACAAACAGTGAAGTGAAAGGAGAAAAAAATGAAAAAAAAAAAAAGAAAAAAGTCTGTTTTTCAGGTTGACTGTTTGCATTCTCATACCAAAACCACTGTTGTTATTATACCTAACCTCAGGGCCACAATTGCCTGTCTCTTTGGGGTCAAGTGATATTTTGCTTTCAAAACAACTGTCTTTTAATTTAACAGTCCTTTTCAATCAATAAGACCCTTCAGTCTGCGTTGAACATACATTTTCTCTCTCTCCTTCAACCTCCAAACCTCTACCTAACACAAAGGTTACGTTAAAAACAGGGGGAAGGCTTCTTGCTACTTTTTTCCAAGACGCATTACCCTACCTTGTAATCACACTAAGAGCTAACATGGAAGGACTCATTGTTGACCTTGGCTTTCAGCGCAGAAAACCAAATTAACAAGGACCAATTAACATTTAAATAAATAAGGAAGATTAACAAAGAATACTCTGCATACCAAGAGGGGAAAAACAAACTAAAGGAAAAAGTACAGTATCTCCCCTCAATGGGCATGAATGAAGTTCTGCGGGAAGGACGGGAGCCTGGTGGTGCGTGGAAGCACAGGCTGCTCTTTCCCGCGCCGGCAGGGCCTGCTGAGCACCAAGGGGGGTGCACCAACGCGTGGCAGCGCTCCCGCAAACCCTGGGGGAAACCTGCGGAGACCCCCACGGTCCTGCATCATGGTCTTAACTGGAGAAAAGGCGCGTCTTCCCGGCCCTTCCACCTGAGGCTGGTGGTGGTTGCGGTTGCCCACGTCCCTGACCACCCCATGCCAAGAAGCATGGGGTGGTGGGCTCATGGCTGATAAGCAGCAGGGCAAGAGGAGACACCTCTTGCAGAGACTGTCAGCACACGCGACTCCTGATCACATTTTTTAGACCCAGTAAATTCTGGTTAAAGACAAAGAGATGAAAAAGTAGGCAAAGAACATCCAACAGCCCAAGAGGAAGGTGTCTGGGAAGTCCCAGGGGACTGGGAAATTTGTGTTTTAAAATGTCCATTCCATTACATTCAACCTGGAGACACCAACTTGAATTTTTGTCCTATCTAGGTAGTTGCTCTGACTATCAAGCTACAAACTATACTGGTATGAAGCCCTCAAAACTTTCATGGTTCAGGGAAATCAAGTTTCTATCCAACTTAATTTCATATACTTCCTTGACCTTTTTTTTTTTGAGGGGTGGGGGTGAGCAATGCACAGGTACCTGAAGCTGTAACCTGGAGGTAGATGTAGGGGCTCCCTGTGCCATATGATCAGATGATGCCACACCAAGCAGGATGAAGGTAAATGGTCCAACCAACTTTCACTTTCCCTGCCTCCCGCTCTTCCCTTGGGTAAATCTCCAAGGAGAACCTTCCATTGGCAAAGTTTCTCCACCATTCTTGGATATCTTTACCCCAACAGAACAATTAAATCCTCCACTTACTAATCATCTACAAAGCCTATCTTTTAAAAGGAAACTCCTCCTACACAAAGGTTATGAATAATTCTCGGAAGGTTACAACATGATCTATCATTTTAAGTATTTGGATCTGGAGTACTGGTTCAGGCCTCTAACTGACAGCCACCTTTATGAATAGTTAAGAGTTCACAGAGATGATTATCATGTACTATTTAAATATGTATAAAGGACAAAGATAATAACAATACTTTGCACTTTAATAGAAGCTTCTGTCTGAAATTCTCAAAGGAGAGCCAAAGTCCTCACGAATGCGCACTCAGCTCCTCTGACCTGCACAGTTGGTCACCGCTATTATTCACAGGAATCTGGTAGGCTGCTATTGTTAGATTTCTCAAAAATGATAATGTCTGGCTTAACTCATAGAGCAACTGAAGCTTTACCAAATGGGGAACTCAAAGTGAATCACCACTGTAGGAATGTTGACCACTGCCTTGTGCCGAGGCAAATAGCAGCGTGGGATGCTGCAAGGTGCTTTTCAGATCCTCGAGCCCTCTTCTCCCAGTTGGGGAGGAGAATCCTCCTCATTCCCAGGCTGAGATACAGCTGACTGATCAGCACAGTGTCCAGCTGGGAGAAAAGCAGCTACTTGTTCAAGAATAAGCCTTTTACAGACTCCGAAATAATTTTAGAATTCTTTTCCCCAGTACTAAAATACTATTAGCATTTTTTTTCCCAGTACTAAAACAAAAAAAAACCCACAAAAGTGGACTCTCACTTGAGAGCCATACTTTCTTCCATGAAGAGCACTTTTCTGAGCTTGCTGGAATTACAGTAGTTTTATATTAAAAAAAAAATATAAAAGAAAAAAAGAAAGTAAAGAAAGAATTAAGTCATCTATTTCTAAATGCCCTACTTTGGTGAAGTTAAACTCTCTTGTCTTCTATCAAGAGGCTGAAAGAAAGTGACTCTACTATCCTAGAAAATACAGAATTTTAGCTTCGTGAAGATTTAAATATGATCAACTGTATCCTTCACAGACAATATGAACAAAACTAATAATTTAAAACAGAAATGTAAAAAATAGGGATCCCATATATCAGCACCAATCCAATGCAACTATAAAGTTTGAATTGCAACTAAAAAGTTGCCTGGGTTTGAAAACTGGACCTGGACAATTTGAACTTATGCAAATGACATTTGCACAGCAGCAAAACCAAAGGTCCTCCTGTCCTTAAGGCCATATTTACAGAAGAGAATAGTCCACTGATTTTGAATAATTCTGCCAATGTATATAGGAAAACATGTTTTACTTTCAACATTACTAATATGTGTCTCCTAGTATACAACTTCCCTTCTTAAACAAGTAAATTCCTTAACCAAGAATAAAAAAAGAACTGCAAAGAAAAAAAAAATCACATATATCCCAAAGTACACAAGTTTTCATGCTTCCTTTTACAATAACATTTTTGCTTCAACATCTTTAAAAAATTCTCATGAGTGTGACGAGGACCACAGGCGACTTTCAGATCTCTTGCATAACTTGTAACGAACGTAACTTACGAAGTTTTTGAGAGAGAGAAATGGGGAAAATCTACTTTAATGTGATAGTTTTCAAATACCTAAACTAACTGGGAATGACCTGGTATCATGAAATCCCCCATGAACAGATAACTTGTTTTGACACAAAATGCAATGATGGAGGGAACTGGACTGGCTTTGTCCGCTGGACAATTTGTCCTGTAAGAGCATCTGTATTCCCCCTCTCTTTCACCCTGAAAAAACACTATCTTAATTTCCTTACCAGCATTGTAGTCAGCCTTAACTTTTTTTTTTTTTCCTTCTTCTTAATTTTAACTCAAGTCTTTAAATCTGCATGAAGTAGTTACTGAAATAACACCCCAAGCCTCTGCCTGCACAACAGACCTCTGATCTCTTTCACGTCCTAGAGCTAATAACAAACAGCAAGAGACTGAATTCCCTCTTCTCAAATATAACCATCTAAAGTCAAGCTGAATTCAGCCTAACATTCACAGATACAGAAGATCAGAAAATTGGTTCACAACAACTTATCACAGAGTAACATGTTAGCACAAGTTAACTGATTCACAGTAATTTTTAGTGTACATGCTCCTGGCAAATGTGATGTAAACTCAGTACAGCTTTCAGTGAAAGACATATTTCACTGGTTTCATTAGGGCTAAACTAATACATTGCTTCTCACGTGCTGTGAGGCAGGAACTGCTACAGAGACAGATACAGCAGCTGACAATCGGTAATCTGGGTGCGGGGATCAGTAGATATGGCTAGGTTCGGTGGTCTTTTGCTGGGGTTCAGAAAATCAGGTATTTCACACTGCAATTTGTTTTGCCATATTTTCATTAAAACACCTGTGTTAAATTTTTCATGGAAAGCCACGAGACTTCTCCCTAGTGCCTATTTGCCTTGGAAGCCCCACCTAATGTGCACCAGGACACAGGCTGGCAAAAATAAATAATAAAAATCACAAAGCAACCAAACTCCATGAGATGCAGAGATACCAAGACTTAAAATAGTGGGAGATACAACTTTTAAAAATACACATGATGGACCCAATCCAAAAACAACTTAGTGACTGTCTTTCCAATAAAATCCATGAATTCTGGACCAAGCCCATGCTGAATCAGTGACAAACATTTATACCCATATATGGAACTCAGGGTTGAACTTGAATTCATAGATATATGGAGCTTATTGGTGCAAATGACAAGCACATATAGAAGAAAAGATTTAATTTACTGTTTTTCCCTTTATCTTTCATTCTAGTCTTTGACACAAAACAGAAAAATCAAGGTGAGCATTTATAGGTAAACCCTTTATCCCTACAAAACTATTTTCAATACTGAAAACAACCTGAACTAAAACCAAGCAACACTCCACTGTAACATATGACTTACAAAAACATTTTAAAGAAAAAATTCATCCATGTACAAGCCACACACCACATTAACTACAGCAACACACTGTTCTAGATCTCCTCTTTCTTACTCTAACAGATTCTTACTCTAAACCCTTCTTTTTCTTGCTCAAAAAAATTTCTTTGTGGTACTACTAAGTAGCAATGGAGCATGAAGTTGGAATCTTCAATTAAGACTGCAAAACATGAGCACTGCTCATTGTGAGAGATGTCACTAACTAGATATGTTTTGGGTTTTTTCTATCGTATTTAATGTTTCTTTAAGGCAGAGCATCAGTGGTCATTGGTATGTTATAAACCATTAATTGCAACAAGTAAGTTTCACCAGCTAAAGAGGGAATCGAAGTGAATTTTCTATCAGGAAACAGGTTTGTTCAATACACTTGAAATCTCAAGCAGATGCAGAGTCACTTTGCAGGTACAGGACAACAGATGAGGAAAATGTAACTTGTAAACAAATACTGCTAGTATTGGCTGGAGCCATTTCTCTGCCAGACCATGATATGCTCTGGTACATGATATGACTTGCACTTGCTGTTTTTACTCTAGTCTTTTTTTAGGACAGGATCTATCTCACCTATTTGCAGGCATTCCAGCATCCCATCTACCGAAATCAGCCACCGTTCTTTACAGAGAATGAAATCCTCTCAAGATCCTTACACCTCTTCTGTGAGAAAGGCACACAGATAACCTCACTTTTAGACAGAATTCCCTTACCTTGTGCAGGAAAAATAGTGTTCTGTAATCCAAACTATACCGAGTATTTCACCAAAGGGCAGCTGGCATTTCTGCTGCTTCGCCACGAGCACTTTTTTCAAAACCGTATTTTACAGGAATCAAGACTAAATTGTTACTTAGAAGGTTCATTTTGTAAAGACATTAATTAATGGACTGCACATGAAAGCGAGGTGGGGAATATTGTGCATTATTTTGTTGGCAAGTACATCATTTTAGTAATTAATGTTGACATCATCTTTTTAAAATGCATTAAGCAATATAGACAACATATACTCTGCCGCCCAGCATTCCACTCTTTTTTTAGGGGGGGAAGGGGAGGGATTGGGTGTGGGGAAATGGAGAGGGATTCTCTCACGTCTGAGCACTGATACTGCAGCAGGGTCCCCCACTGCCCAGTACAGCGCTGGTCTGACTTGGTAAGAGGTACACTTTAGGTACAGTTCTGGACTTTTCTAGACATTTTTGAGAATCTAGCATTCTCAGACTGCCAGAGTTGTAGAGATCCAAACTCCACAATATTTTTAGTGAGCACTCCTCTAAGAATCACCATTAATAGAGTCATTTTCTTCCTTATGGGTTTCAGGTAGAAAAGCATCTCATAGTAAGCTTTCACTTTGACCCCTGTGTTCCGACAGATTCCAGTTCCCTTCCTCTTCCTCCCTCCTTTTCATACCTAATCAATCAAATAGCTGCTCTCTCTTGTTTCCCAAATAAAGTGCATCCCTCTTTCCATAGGAAAGAAAAGATATGAAAAAAAAAGGAGGCGGCACACCTCAGTGGTGTAAACGCATGAACCTCTTTTCATCGGCCTGGCCAGCAGGAGCTGAACAGCTGAGAAATACCAGTTATACCCCTGAAAAAGAAATTCTGAGCATCTCCTTATCATTCTCAACAAGGTAGTGTCTAAGCACCTTAATTCTAAGGTTCTAGATATGTAGGAAGTTAGTGCTCTGCATGACTCAAAGCTATGGCATTTTTTTTTAGCTGTTTATTGACCTGTTTATTATTATCTGTTTATTGAGCTGTTTTCCATGAATCTGTCTAATCCCTTTCTGAGTATGCTGATGCTGTCTGCCTCCACAAACTCCCTTGGCAGCAAGTTCCAGAAGTTCACTACTCACTGTCGAGAATTATTTATCCGGTTTACACTGATCTGCTACTTCCAGTGGGTGTTCTAGCTACGGTTTTGTGGCATTTGGTGAAAAAAAAAAGGGGGTGAGAGCCATGGAAATGATTTTGATGGAATGTTGTGTTTGCAGCTATCCAGTTTTCCCTGGTGAAAAGTGTCCAAAAAAAGTGGCAAAGCAACTTGGAATGTAAGATCCCACCATGATAGCATGAGATGTGATGAGTGCCCTTGCCAATGTAGATTTGCTAACACAGCCTACTGAATTTTATAATCCTTCTGCATGAGGCCATTTGAAGATGTGAAGTTTTTTCACAGCTGAAATGGCGCACCTATCATCACTGATGTTCATTCAGGTACAGAGAAAAGCCCCATTCTTACCATTTTTACTAAGAGGAAGACAGAGAGGAAAATGTCAGAGTGAAGACGTTGCTACAATTCATTTTCAGAAATACCCACCCAAATTTGGGTTTGAAGTCTACATGGAACTTCTGCCCAAAGCCAATTTAACTGAGAGCCCAAGGAAAATACTTCTCCACCTGGCACGGACTGTTGTTCCAAGCTGTGTCCAGATGATTCCCTCCACCCTCACCCTTCAAAACCAGAACCACTATAAAAAATAACCATTCTCTTAACTTAGCTTAAAAAAAAAAAAATCTCCCGACCATGGTTGAAGCCAAATGGCCCTTCAGGCTACTACTGAAGAATCAATTACATTAGCTGTAAGCCTAAGAGAGTCCTGGGGACAATCAGTCAGAGCCATAATAGCTGTGAGGGAATTGTTAAGCAAATTGAGGGATTCTTTAGGTAATTGGGATTGGACAACCAGGTCATACTTAATTTGAAGCATCCATTCCATACAAGTGCTTCAGAGGTATAGTAGGAACTACAGACAGTAAAGTCTAATTGTGCTGCTACTAACCCAGTGCTTTTAAAGGGACACCCACCCCCGCCACCCCCCCAGTCTTGGGCAGAATATTTAATAGGATTGTGCTCACTTTCAGCAGAGGAGAATTCAAGCAGGGTCAAACCGGGGAGCTGAGCGCCAAGGCTCTGCAGCCTTCTGGGAGAACCTGTAGTGCTTATTCACACTGGAGCCAGGGACACTAAGTGCTCAGGGTTTCCTACCAAAACTGAGGAGGAGAAAAATGGACAATTCATTCCTTTCTTTAAGACATTTCAAAAGTAGTAAAGAGGTACATTTTTCTCTTCCTGTTGTTGACCATGCATTTAGCATGCTAAATGTATGCTTAACTACAAGTTCTGGTCTTCCAAAGAAACTCTGAAAAAAATCACAACTTCTGCTTTAAGCTTTATAGTGAGGTTTAGGGAGAACAAACCTCAGAGACAAGAATATCATCAGTTCTGGGAGGTCGCTCTGAAGTGGCTGTGCAGGGATCTCAGATCAAATTGAATTTTTCACCACAGTTAAACAGGAAACTATTCCAAAAGCAGAAAGCTCTCCATTTCCTTTGTTTACCAAAACAGCTTTCAGAAGAGAAGAGTCACACCAAAAGCTCATCCATGTGTCCAGTTTGCTTCTGGAGAAACCTGTTGCAAGCAGCTACTGCTAGTATTTTTTGGCTTCTCCAGAGAGAAGCAAGCCATTTGGGTTGATACAACAGGGATTGCAGTCCCAAGAGAAACTCATTCTTTGTTGGACTGCACTGAAGTTTCACAAGGTAGACAAAATGAGCCAGCAAACATGGCCCTAAGAGTGCCAACACCAAAGCCGACAAATCCATCCTCTTGTCTCCCTTTCCTCAGATTCTTTTCTGGAACTAATTTGAGGAAAAACCCTAATTCTGGGTCTTCTGGCAAAGAGCACCTAAAATAATTGCCCAGAATGGAAGATTCTGCTAGTGCCACATTTCTTTGGCAAGGCAAGAGAAAAACTGGGAAGAGAGGGATAAAGAACAGAACCTGGATGACTGAAGGGTGCCAAAGCAAGAGCTTTGCGCCAGTTGCCATTCTGCTTGAAATCTGCTCTGAGGAGCCCAGTGGTCTCTGCTCCCAGCAAGCTGGCCATGGCTTGGAAGAGTTGGCCGGAGCAGCCCCTGGCAGCACAGTTGATGACAGCAAAAACTCAGAGCAGCAGACGGGCCAATAGCCCATTGGTAGAGGTCAGGAATATCTGATCATGCACACTTCTGCCATTACAGAGCTCTCGCTGAGTACAAATCCAGCCTATTTCATGCTCCTGGTTTAGAGGATGCTTTAACTGCTTATCAAATCAGTTAGCATTTTTCTAGCCCTGACAGAACAAGAGCCAACAACAGACACCGGATGCAATTTTACCTCTAATGTCTAAGTTGTGACATGATCTATTCGGCCAGGCTATGGCTTTCAGAAGTTACCCAGCAGAATGCCAGCAGTCACCCAGCAACAGCAGCTTCTAAATAGGGTAACCACGTAAAACAACCAAAAACAAAATAAAATTGTTGACTCTCTGGTTTGGAACATACTGCCTTAGCTGAAGGGAGTCTTTCCACTCCACACACTACACTAACACCAATTTAGGTGAGCGAGCAGGCAAACAGGCTCCCATGAGACTAGTTAAACAGGCTGTGGCATACCAGCTCAATTGCCTGGACAACATCAGGAGTCAAAGCCTGGGGAGCACTTGAAGAGCATAGCAAATAACCCATCAACAAAAATAATCATCATCAAAAACAGTCATCCACATAATTTTTGCCAATCAGTACTTTGAAAAATGAGCCATTACTTTTTGTGAAGATAATGGATGGGAATTCAATCTATGTCACAGCGATGGAAAAAAAAAAACGCCTGTTGCTTTGGACTACAGAGATTGCTGAGAGCACAGAACTTGGACTTGGTGCATTGTAATGTAGAAATCGTCATGGTTAGGTAGGCTTTCTTTTGACCAGAACGTTGCAAAGAAACCTATTTTGCATGTAGGAAGAAAGCCTAGATGAAACAGTTGTGCCAGCATCTTTGAGATGCTATATGGGCGAACCTTCAGGAATGGTGAAGACAGTCAAACGAGTAGCCACAAGTAGAACAAAACATCTACAAGATGAGTGATAATGATCTAGCCTCTTACAAGTCCCAAATCAACACAGTAAGCAATATGATACTGTTCAGAGGTGCTTTTGCTAACAGAAACACACTCCACAACAAAATAATTGGAAAAAATAATAGTCATTACTACAATTTTGTATGTTTACATCAGACTGTGCTTCTGTGACATTCACTACAGAATTCTGAAGCAGCAAAAGTTTGTGAGACCCAAACACTATATTTGCTTCATCCCCACAGTCATTAGTCATGGTTAAAAAAAGAAAAAAGAAAAGGTGTATGTAGTAGTTGTGCTGAACAGAGGCTACTTAGGAAAAAGAAAAAAAGGAGGCAGCAGAGTAGACTGTCAAGATTTTAAGCATGTATCTTAATGCTGTATTTATATATAGTCACTAGTGCTAAAAAAGGCTTCAGCCTCTTTTGCCAGAGGGGACTGCAATGGAGAGTGGCTATGTACAACGGGACACTTCTCATCCATGCAATCTTTGTACAAGCAGATGAATTAAAGACAAAATTCCAGATTCTTTGTTCAGGACAGGAGTACTGTTTGAAGGTCTGACTTAATGTGTGCCATGCCCTTCTATCTTGTGGTTTATGAATGCTGCTTTACTTTAGCATAAAGTATGCTCAAAAACTGGAATGCCACCTGAGAGAAACTTAACTCAGCCACAAGATGGGTCATTTTTGTTCATCAAAAAAACAGACGGTATGGACCACAAAAATGCCAGCTTCAATCCACAACTGATAATATCAGGATACACATGGAGTTAATTGGTCTGGACACTGGGATGTCCCAACTGCTTCCATCCTGTCCTGCTCCATTTCTGATACCAGCAGAGTACCACAATACATTACTGAGCTTTAGTGTCTGGCTCCAGCTGCCCTCCATGTCCAGACACAGTGGGCAGGGAGAAGAGGGAGATTTGCTTTGACACCCAGGAATAACTGCATCACCTTGGGAGACTGCATTTCAAGTTTTCCTTCCGATTATAATTATAATTACTTGGTGATGATCACCTCCCCCTTTAGCTTAATTTAAAATGCTTCTGAGTTGGGGAGATGAATGACTGGAATTATCTGGGAAGAGCTGGAGTGATAGGGGAAGGACATAAAAGAACTTCTGTTCTTTCAATTCTTGTCGTTGGCAAAAACATTAAGAAAATATTGCCAATTCATTTTCCTCACAGTGGTAACCTTTGTAATTGTAACCTGTAACCAGTTATAACCATAACGTTGCTTGGTTCATACTAATTGCTGACTGTTGTGACCAAAACATGGTGTTACAACTTTTGGTATAGGGAGAGGAGGAGAAACATGGCATGGTTTGAGCTCACCACACGTTACTGTTCTTCCTATACAATGTTCTTTTATATTTTACAAGGCATAACTGCCAAGTGATATTGGGGCCTCAGCGCTGGGCCACCCGTCAGATACGTTCATTCAGGGTTGCAGCTGAGCACCCAGTGGGGAGAAGGAATCACAAAAATTGAAGGAAAGTAAATTCCATTTGGAAGACAACAACACTGGTGAGAAGACAAGTGAACGTGAGGCTTTCACATTCCCTGGTGACACTCATGTAGATTCTCTTCTTTTCATTCTCACAAAACACAGTATGATTACTTTTAAGAACCTGGGGCTAGTTAAAAAAAAATCAAAAGTAGAAAGAAACTCCACGTACTTGTCCAGAGCTGAAATCTGGGTTGGGCAGTGTCCTGCTCCCCCTGTGCGCAAAGCCCCTCTCAGGCAGCTGCAGGAATGCTGCTGCTGCTGCTCCTGCCCTGGTGGGGCTTCCACACTGCCTTCCAATACCAAGGCTGAGAACAGCCTGGATAAGCCAGAATCATGGAGGTAAAATGTCTTCCAATTAATGAATGCACTGAAATGTCACAGCTCAAAAACACATTTTCATTGCTGGCTCTTCCCCAGATGATTCTGATATTTCATCTCATGATACTTCACTACAGATATATCTCTAACGAAAAGTATGGTGAAATCTCTAAAGTAGCATCTGCACCCTAGTTCAGCCATGCTGGACAGAGAGAACGTCTGCCTTGACGTCTTCTTTCAGCACTTTCATTTATCCCATTTTACCAGCTTTCAAGAAGATGGCTGTCTTTACCTTCCTCTGAATGAGGGAGATTATTCCAGCACAGGAAATAAAACTGATCGGCAAAAAAGGAGCAGCTGCTGTAACCAAACTGATGATGACAGTGCAGCCATCAAAGAGAACTAAGAGATTCCTATTACCTGCTAGCTAGCCATTGTCTCGGACATTCAGTGTGTTTCAAGTGCACAAGCTTAATTTGCTCTTGCAGATATCATGAAAGCAAATCTAAGGAGAGACCACTATGCAAATGAATCTTCAAGTGCAATCCACTAGTTGATCTACCAAAAATGTGCTAGGCCATAAAACCAGTCCAGTCTACTTAATCTAAAAAGATATGTTAGTTTCCTCTTCCACAGACCCTTAGTCTTAAAAATAGTCTTTATGCATATGAGAAATCCAATGGTGTTTACAAGAATAATGGTTTGCAGCGTTGGGCAATAAAGGCTGAGATTGTCTTTGCAAACAGATAAATATTTGCACACTGGTACTGTGTGGCCATCTACCCAAATATTATCTGTGTGCATGTAGAGCACATTTCGCCAGTTGCTTTATTTTGCCAGTTGCTGGAACCAAAGTATCTGTTTCCCTTTCTTCCCTTCTAAGCTCTACTAGTCCACAAGCGCAAAACCCACAGTCTGTACTGATACTGAGGCTACCTACGTGATGCATGGGGACTTAATACAACTAAACACTTATTTGGTGCTTTATATATTCAGTGTTGCACAAATATTAACAAGTTCATCCTCGCAGCAACTTGCAGGGTACCTAAGTACAATTTGCCAGATCAGGGCCAAATCTGTTGCTTGTGCATATACCCACTGACATCAGGAATGAGTTTAGACCTAGACATCAGACAACAGTAGTAAATGACATAAGAATATGCCAAAAGCAATGTCAAAAACTGGGATTAGGATGTATATAAATAACAGCACCATTCAAAAGGGTTTTATAATTTTTTTACCATGCAAGTACCAAACGCTACAAGCATTTATTTAGGCTTCAAAGTCTGAAATTAGGAAGAATGCAGATCACAACACAGTGACTCCACATTTGGCACAGGCCAATGGTGCTTATAAAGCCAATTGGTGGTTTAAAGGTTCAACCTGAAATATTGACATCACCCATCCTCCAAAAAGTGTCAACATCACACCAACTTCATTAACACGCAAACTGTTTGCGTTGGTACACAACCAGAACGGGGGCAATCCTTGTTAACAGGTAATATTCAAACTTTGGGATGGAAAGGGAGGGAATCCACCCAAACCTAAAATGGGTGCAATTCTTACCAGAAAACTATGGTGCAGAGAGAACGAGAAGCTGGTTAACGAGCGTGGCTGCTGAGGTCTGAAGGCAGGATGGCGGCTAAGGCCAGGGCTAGTTGCTCACAAGCTCCATGTGGCCCTGAGGAGGGTGGTGCTCACACAGCAGCTGGCAGGGTTTATCCACTCAACTTTCTCCAGCCCTGAAAAACAGCCAGGCAGCCTTCTAGCTCTCCCTGCTCTCAGATGTACCTTTTTCTTCTTTTATGATCAATAGTCCCAGGAGAGACTTCAGAGAAAATGTTGGCCTCGAGTACTCAAAATACTCAAGAGTTAAGGCTGGCATTTTTAGAATACCTGCGGGTAGTCTGGCAAATCAAGTATCCCACATTCACCCATCTCTAATGATGATTATTATGCACCAACAGCTGTCTACAGTTCAATGGATGAGGATCTAATTGATCTCATTACCTCCCCCCATATAAAGTGAAGAGCGTTCCCGCTCTGTGGGTCTGGGGATCCTATGCTGACTGAGGGCCTTGTGCTGAAGACCTGGAGAGAGAGTATTTGGTAGAGCCGTTAGTTTGTTTTCAGCTGGTCAAAATCCACAGAAACAAACATCTTGTAATATGCTGTATAATACATTACAATGTGGCTTTTGTCTTACCAGTTTAATACTGAATAGCCCTGATAGCATTCATATGAATATTAATTTTGTAATAAAAAGCAAGAGACTGGTGTATTAGTTATGCGTTCTTTTGTTACTCTTGGTCTTTAATTATTATTATTAATGCTATTATGTCCAATTTCCCCTCACCTCGCTCACCCTCGCAGTCTCCACTGCGGTGCCCTGTCTCGGGCAGCGAGCTCCTTCTGGAGCCAACAACAATGTTACTCAATTAACCCTCTGGCAGGAAACGCTACAGCATATAACCGGTGTTGCTTCCTCTCCTACAAGTCTCCGAGCATCCTTTCTGCCCTGCTGCGGGGGATACAGCCAGGGACCCCAACCACTTCCCCTGGCTGGGGGTGCCTGCCCAGCACGGCTGCCCCCGGGCACCCTCGGGCATGGGGCAGGGACAGCCAAAGTCCTTACGCTCAGGTGCTGGCGTGAGGGGAAGCTGGATTTCCGATTTCAAAAGTTACACCTTCTGAAAAAAAAAAAAAGAAAAGCCATTTGCAGAAACAAAAGGCCTGAGTCCACGTCTTTTGGGTGGGTGTAAATCCTCTGTCTTTAATAAAGTTATACCTGATTTATAACTGTATGAGAGGAGATCCTGGCCCATAATATAATATAAAATGCTCAGCTTTCTGCAGTTTGCTTATTCATAAAGATTATTCCAATGTCACCGAGGAAAAGATGCAATGAAAAATACCTATTACTCTGCAGCTATGCAAGTGCCAACTCTCTCTTGTTTATAAAAGAATACCACTGTTCATTTGCTAGTCTACAGCAGATATATTTTTAACATAAAAACACTATATTTAATTGGTTATGGATCTCAGTTCTTTTAGCACTACTGGAAATCACACAAAAACACATTAGTACAGAGCAATTAGTGCAATGGCAGTAAACAACTAAGGCACTATTAAGCTGTGGGTGATTAAATAGTATTACTTCTTTATTTTTTATGATATTAGACTTAGAGAAGATTTTAAACGTATATTCCCGTTAATATTAATAAACAATATGAAGAGCAGGTGTCTTTAACTTTCTCAAGACGTTTGTCGTCAGGGCACTCAGTTTATAAAAAAGATTTTCTTTTAATGGAAGATGCATCTCTTTATATGGTGTATCGCACTATTTCTTATCTCACTACACTGGGACATTTATACAGTAATATTATTTAATGGGAGTTATGAAATCACACACTGTTCCTTCAGAAAATAATACCCGTATCTCTACCACCAAGGAACAAAGAGCTACCAAACTCCCAAAATAATATGCAATTATTTATATCCGTGCAAAGAACAAACCGGGTACTATTTGACAAATTTACTACAATGGGCTGTAACAAACGCTGTGATAAGTTAGCCTGAATGGCAGTAACCTTCAGGCAACATAAAAGAGGAGAATCTGACCCAAGGACAGAACCCTTGTGGTATACCTTTTTAATCTGCCTAGCCCTCGCAATCTCTCTGGACTCTGTACTTGTTTATAGATCATCCTCATGGTCTGGCACATCTTTTCCTCGGCATCTGATTAAGTTAACAATGTGCTGCTATTTGCATGCAGATTTGCCAGGCCTTTCTCTACAGCTGCTCCCAAAGACTTGGTCTTTCTCTGTAATGTGATAGCACAGCAGTCAGTAAATGCAATCTTTGTCAAACCCAGGTGTGCTCTTGATTTGGTTCTCATTCGTTCCAAGCAATTTTTCTTTCTGTAGCATTTATAAGGCTCTATTATAGTATAGCCACATCTGGAGCTAAAATTCTTCTATTAATTATATACTTTTACCACTATAAAGACAAATTCAGAGACAGCTACTAACATTTTTGTTGTTGTTCTTATTCCCCTTTTGACAGCCTGTATTTTATTTCTGTAGACATTTCCTTTTCAGAGAAGCATTCCTGATTTTTATTTCCATAAAAACAGTAACGCAGGCACGAAATCTAAATATTTAGTTTCTCTATTCTGAAATCACGCTATCAATAGCAATATAAAATATTAAGGTTTTTTTTAACCTTTCAATACTTTGCATACAAATACGGTATTATAATAATGTATCTGTCTCGTTAAAAGAGTTACAATCTACTTGGGAAAGAAAGAAAGTGGTTAAATAAAAAACAAAAAACTTACTCAGTTCCCTAGTGGACGCTGGTTCACATCACAGAATCACCAAACAATTTGTTCCCTCCACAGTCAAAAAGCAGAACCAAATTTGATCAGCATGGTGACTTAAATGCTGTATTTTCTTTGTGCAATGAGGGTAATTTTTCAAGATCAGGTTTGAAGTAGATTAGTGCAGAAATATGAGCTAAGCCTTCACTCTTATCATCTGAGTATGGATAAAGGATGTATTCACCCAAGAGCACCGCAAGTTATTTTCTAAGAAAAATTTTTCCTACCTCTTTTTTTTCGTGTGTGTGAGTACAGAGACCATCACTCCGAAGTAATAAATAGGGACTAGCAAACAGGTTTGACAAGTGAATATTTGCTGCGCAAATGTACCTTTAAGAGGAAATACTAGAAATCTTATTTCTTAATTTTAAATCTAATTTATGATCAAAAAGGTAGGCTTCTTTGCTACGTAAATACCTGCACATTAGAAAAGGTCTGCATGCTTTTAAATTACAGGAGCACTACAAAGAAATACCAATTACCAATACCTCAAATGGGGAATGAATTCCATCTGACCAAATCATCCTTAGGTGGTGTCCTCTAGCCCCTGGTCAAGTGAGGTTAACATGGACACAACGGGCTGAGATCCTGATTTTAGTACGAATGCTTTTAAATGGGAGTATAAATGGGAAACTTTTTTTCCTAAATCATATTTTTTCTGGTTTGCTTTCACTGATTTTTTACATATTTGTATCAAAATAAAAAAAGCATTCTGTGCCTGTGCAGCTGAATTCATTGAAGCACCAATGATTTCTGAACTATTTTTCTTTAATAAAATAACGACTAAAAATATCGAACTAGCTTTACCCATGAAAAAGAAAATACAGCTATAATGTTCCTCATGGCGGACTTTTTAAACTATGCTACTGAGGAAAAAGCTTTTATTTATTTATAGCGCGTTTTATCTTCCTAAATCACTTATTTCAGATTATTAGTTTGGCCTTACACACAGACGTGCCTTTGCACACACGTGCAGACACACGGTGACACACAAACACATTTATATACACACGCAAAATGGTAAAAAAAAAATATAAAAATCAGCAGACAGGCAGAAGCTGTGTAACCAGATTACATCACAGGTTATGATGGAAATAAATAAAAGAAAATCTCTTTTGCTTCTATAGCGTGGTATTTTAGTGGGGCTGGTTTGACTTTTGGCCCACACACATATGCCAATGGCAAGGCTAACTCTAGGGACTAACAAAAAAGAATGTGTGTTCACAGCTGTACAGTACACCAATACAGATTACATGTTTTCAGTGTTGCGGCCACAACAGAATGCTAATTAACATACTGGAGTGATGAGAACGGCTGTAAGGGCCTTATTGTTCCATTATTTCATGCAGCCCAGCTGCCTTTGTTTATGTCACTTATCCTCTCGTGCCACAGGTTTTTACTCCAAAAATACTATCCCAATACAACGTTAATATTTAAAAAACAAAGAGGTGGCAGATTGTCATTTTTGTGTCAGTCTCAAACTGCAGAACTGTTAAGCTGTTCTGGTTCGGTATTTAGAAATAATTTAACAGCCATATTCAGACACTGCCTGCATTCTAACATAATGGCTGAATACTTGAACCAAGCAAATGCATAACTATCCTGACATCACTTATGAGATTTAGATTGGTCAGTTAATGGAAGTCTTTACCAGAATCAATACCATAACAGCTTCTTGAAATGAACGTGATTTTTTACACAGAGTGCTGTGAACAATAAGTACAGAAATATCCTACCTTTGTATACAGCACAAAGGAACTGGGATTTGAAATTAAGAAGCAATTACAGTTTTTTGCAAAGTAATGTTACAGTTGATTATCAGAAATAAACACATACAAAATAAGCACTTTTTAATAAATAGCGGGAGAATATTAAAATTCCACAATCCTATTATTCCTTTTTTTCCTACTTTTTTAACAGCCATTTTATCTGCTAGCTTGGTTATCATGTTGCTGTTAAGGATTAATATTGATGATTGTTGCCAACAATGGTTAAATATTGCAGAAAAACACTTTTTATGAAAGAGATGTAGCCCTATCTGACTGTAAGTAATATTAGTTATGCCAGCTGCTTTGACTTCTTTGATTGATTTATGAAAAAAAAAAAAAGCAATGTTAAATGCCATTATTATTCTTATTTGTATTACCGTACTGCCTGAATGTCTTAGCTGATATTGGCCAGATTCAGACCCGGGACCCTGCGTTCCAGCTAAGGAGACAATAACTTCCCAGGCACAAAAGAAGAAAACAGTCCCTGTCCTCGGAAGCTCACGACTGTCAGCTCTGATCCCCAAAGCATTTATGTTTCTGAACACAGGAACCTGCCAGTATGGCCCCACTGGCTTCTGTGAAACCACACACTGGGCTCAGTTTACTTACGGGTTTAAGGAAACTACTAAGGTTCTATTTAGCGAGCAGCAACAAGTGTGCAACTTAATGTGAAAAAGTGTGAAACAAGGGGGAAAAAAAACCCCAAAACCAAAAAGCAGCCAAAGAAAACCAGGATGCTGGTGGTAGGAAGTTCAATGTACCGCTACCTGGTTACAAGTTAAAGTTTCTTCCCCTCATTTACTTGGCATAAACAAAAAGGAAACGTTAATGATAAAGAGGTTTCCAAACAATTTATTCCATCAGTTGCCTGTAATTGCTGTCAGAGCCTGAGCTTGGCTAGAACCCGAAGTGTTAATGGTGCATTTCTTCCTCAAATTAAAAAAAAGAAAAAGAAAAATATTTTAGTTCCAGTTTCACAAGTGTAGCTTTCCCAACAAAGGGAGAGAGCACTAACAATGTACCTGTCGCCTCAGACTTAACCAGCCAACAAAAACCAGAAAGGGTAAGCCTTCCCAAAAATGTCATCTCCCTAATCAGACCTACTGTTGTTAATCACGAAGCACACCAAAATCCTGAAAACATCCAATTGAGTGAACAAGCCCTAGTTGCTTTTTAATGAGTTTAACTGGTAATCTCAGATAAATGTGGAACTGCTTGAAGTGTCTGTCTTATGTAAGGCAGTAATGAGAGGATTTAATGTTTTCTACAGCCTACACAGCTTATAACGGTGAACATGCCACAGGTGGGGTACAATCTAATACATAGTAGTTTCTCAGCTATGACCATTCCCCTACTGTGGACAGAACATAGATTTTTTTAATTGGATCCAGGAGCTAGCTAAATTACCCAGCTGCTCTGTGTTTAAGCCCCCAGCTAGTTTATATACCAATAATAATAAACTTGCTATAATAGCAGCTTAGTCTATTACGGTGTTTCTCGCTCAACCTAAAAGTGGGCCACTTTTACTTCAGCTATGTTCCTGGATGACACCACCAGATTCGTCCCCTCCTAAAACTGTAAAAACATTACAAAAAGATACAAGTACGTGCTTAATTAATGGAGTTTTGTTTTGTTTTCCGATAGGATGGTCTGCTATTTTATGATACAGGCACACAATATTATAAGCCTATCAGTTGGGAATGCATTGGAAAGTTGGCTTTTTATTCATGCTAATTTACCACGACAAAGCAACACCTAGTCAGTCACAAAATGAAGTACTGACAATGGCCTCTTAATAAATGTTGCTTGCTACAATTGTAGGTACTAAAAAACTTCTCTCCAGATAATCCACTCATGCAGTTATTTAAAAAAAAATAGCATTTAATTCTGACATCAATTAAATAAAATTGTTTACAGTATGTAGTAGGTGTGTTGTTGGAACTGTGATAGTCTGTTCTAAGAATGACAAGTGTTGCATAGAGATGTAATAGCTTTTACCCGACCAGCCAATGTAGTTGTAGGGAAAAAAAAAAACTAAAAAAACCATAAGATTTTGGGAGCAGAAAAAGGACTTGTTTGCTCTAAAATGTTGCATTTGTTTCTCTGCAGAGGTATCTGCTGGTCTACTAAAATGTTACATCTCTGTAAACTTTGTCTTTCGGAAAACACGTTATAAAAATAATTGTAAAATTAACACTTAAAAAAAAACCCACCAAACCCAACAACAAATCACTAAAGCTTACATTATGACTGCCTTGAAGATAGGAAAAAAAATCTTCCATGACAGGACTGTACCCATGGCTTTGTAACTTTCAGTGAACTACTTCTTTCAAACTTAGTTTATGAAATTCTATTAACATTAACATCTTGTAGCTTAGGCTGATAAAAATAACAGCAACAAGGCACTAAAACACTAATAAGCTGATTACAAGGTCACATAAATGGATACTCGTGTAGCTGCTGGGCATAGTGCGTAAGTGACTTCAGGTGCAAACCATAAAACACTGCAGTGTGCATGATGCAAGCACAGGCAACTACAGGAAAAGAGTTGTCACGTTTCAAAAGTATGTATCGTCTCTGTATTTAATTAGGCATTTAACTTAAAATTAGTCCCATCCTAATTGTAAATTTAAAATCACTTTTAGAGCTGAATTCACCAAAGCCTAAGAATTTTGTAACAGCGGTTCCAACTCTGCAAGAAAACCTTGCCGGGTTACCCAGGAGCTGCAAGACTCTCCTACGCTATTTACCTACCTCATAGACAGCATCCTCACTCTACAAACAGACATTTTCAGAATAAAAAAGGGTACTTCTCTTTTCCTGGTCACTCCTAGACAATCCTAGTAAGAAACACACTTAGCTGGAAAACCCTCACTTGCAGACAAACCAATCCAGGCACTATATAGCTGTCATGAGGCTGACGGCTTATTGTATGGAGGAGATCACACCTTCCCCACAGAAAATCCCATGGGAAAGGCTGGGAACAAAAGAAATTCTGATGTGATCCATCCAACTGAGCAGGGCAGCAGTTGCTTCCCGCTGAGAGGACTAACCTGGCAGCTCCATCAAGCCTATCACTGAACCCACCCCAGCCGCCTTCTCTCCAAAAAGACCTCCACACCTTGTTCGAGCCCAAGCTTCTGTGTCCCCTGCTCTGTGCCATCCCATGCCATACAGAGCAGTCAAGTTTGGCCCGGGATGAGCTAGCCACTTCAGTTGTACGCGTGGTCATGGAGCAGGAAGCTGGCTGTGAGGCGGAGCAGAGGAGTCCCACTGGAAAGCCCACTCTCCAGCAACAGCCTAGAATGATGGCCCTCTCCTCACCAGCAAAATTTGTAGCTGTTCCACAAGGGAAGCGGACAGCAAGTCAAGGACATCTGCACAGGGGCTTTGTGCCTCCACGCAAACTCTAATCCAATTACAGCCATGCTTTCATGGATCCTTAAGAGGCTCCAAGAAAAAGATGGCTTATGGCTTGAGCTGCATTCCTTTTTCCTGGTCTTCGTGGACCAGAAGTTGATGATGTGCAGCTTCCTATAGTTCCCAATCCATTCATCCCTACCTGCCAGCCTCTGCTCCTTCCCCCACAGTACTCCATCATCAATCAGTTCTTCAGATGCTTGCCAGAGATCTGCTTTGTTCTGCATCCAATTCCAAGTGACTGTACATAATAAGAATTTCATTCCCATGCCTGTGCTTCCCGCCTGGGAAATTGAATCCTTCATGCCATTACTCTTCTATATTATCCTCAGACTGTATGGAAAAGCTTCCACAGTAGTCCAGAAAAAGGAAGTCTACTACAGAAGCCGGACCCTCCATCTGCAAGAAGCAGCACTCCCGTATCAGGATTTCCCTTCTTTGAAAAAAAAAAAAAACAACTAAAACCCCAAAAAACCATGTTGCATTTTAGTTCCCTAGTGCAAAAATCAGGATTTCCAAACTTAAACGTTATGTCATACAGAGCATAAAAAACATTAGAAAATCCCAAGGCCAAGGGACTCTCGGGGTGGATTCTGTAGCTGAGGAAGCACTATTCTGACCGGGCTCACCATCCCCTGAGTGACCCTTGGCAGGCATGTACTTTCCACAACAAATCACAGGAAATGTCATGGCTTCATCGTTCAGGTTTTGCTTAAGTTTGTGTGGTTTTTTTAAGTTGTACCTACATTTGGGGTTCAAGAGAACCCAAAGTTCTGCAGAAGTCCAGTGATTTTGGCACGGACTTAGGAATACTACATTGCTGAACTGACACGGCTGTAGTTCAACCATTGATGTCCAAAGCCACATTCCCTCCAGCCAACTGAGTTTTTTTCCAGTGCTCACAGCACACCCAAAGCATGCGCTATTAATCAACTAATGTAAACCGTGTTATGCCTTATTATATTACAGGCACTGGATTTCTGTGTTTGGTGGTATGATCTTACTGCTTCAGAGGCATATTTTTAAAGAAAACGCTGCTTCAGTTGGGGTGGATTTTGTGAATTGCCGAGCAGAAAACATGCCCCAGCCTTTTGAAGCAACCAACTGGCATTACCATAACGCTGTCATTCAACATACATAGAATCATAGAATCACACAATCATAGAATGGTTTGGGTTGGAAGGGACCTTAAAGATGAAGTTATCCTTGCAAATACTCCGACATAAGTGAGTGCTCAAAATCCCTTATTTGAAGAACAACAAAATAATAAGAAATAATAATAATTGTAGCAATAACTGCTTAGTATTTGTATGATAAAAGTGCTGAAAAGACATTAACTAATTAGTGCTCACAACACCCATGTGAGGCAGAAAAGTATAATTATCCACATGCTACAGATGGAAAACTGACAATGTGGAGTTACCTGCCTTTCTGAGACATGCATGAGGGGATAATCACCTAATGCAAATTCATCGAAAACCCTATGGGGAAAGCACCAGCGCAACGGTCACACGGGTTCAGTTTCCTCCCTGTGAGCTCTGCTGCAGCGAGCACGCGTCACGGAGAGAAGCAGCGTGGAGAGGTGTGGGACAGACATCCGTACCTGGCATCTAGAAACTGCGCAGAGAGGAGACAGAGACAGCTGCACAGATCATTAGAGGCAGCCTGATTACTTGAGCTTGACACCTTTTTCTACAACGTCACTCCCGGTGATGGGGTAGCAGAGGCAGGACGGGAAGCCAAGCAGCTTTTGCAGGAGGAAGACACCTGCACCGAACCCAACTGCACACACAGCTTTAGCGGCACAACCCTTGACCACGCACTTAAGATTCAAATGAAACACGTGAGGTTTCCTTTACTTTCCTACCTCTGTTGGGAGTCCGCTGGGTTTCTTGCACGTGATACATACTGACAATGGCTCACTTAGTGGATTTTATATATTATTTTTTTTCTGTAAGACTGTTAGCTCAATTCTATATATCCAAGAGGTTGGGTGACTTGCATAAAGCATGGATAAAGCTACCACTACCAATCACAGTCAGAGGCTGATCAAAGCCAACATTCATTAACTTTGAACACAAAATTGTCTGAATCCATCAGTAACTGCAATGGTGCCTAATTAGAGAAGGCATTGCCTATTTCAAAAGCCATGCTATCTAGCTGGACCATTGAGCAGTAGAGAAAAGTAAAAAGTAGCAAAATCTCATATGAAGGAATTAAAAAAGCACAGTGATTTCACTCTTTATGCATGGCACAAGTTATTATCTCAAACAGTGACATCGATAATAGGGGCCTTTATTTAGAGAGTGCTGAGCTTCAGCAATTCCCATTCACTTTAGGTGGAATTGAGGGTGCTCAGCAGGACTGAAAAAAACAGTGACCAGCTAAACATTGTAGTGTGTGGTCCAGGAAGCTGGAGAGTGCCTGGAGAAAAAGGAAGAACCATAATTAAATACAAACCTAATGGAACACGGAGAGCCAGGATCCTGCCTTCTCCCCAGTAGCACTTCTACCAGAGTGAAACGGAGCACAATAATCTAAGTTTTATTCCTTCTAGTCCCCCTTCCACATAAATAGTCTAGGAAAAATAAGTGACGCTATCAGTCCCAGGAAAGAAACTGCATTCAGGGGAACCTAGGAAAAAGTTTTATT
>JAOTQQ010000063.1:33170325-33172825 GCA_026546715.1 Gallinago undulata | reverse complement strand
GACAGACTGCATTTCCAAATTTTAGAAATAAATCCAGTAGGTTCTATTATATTACACATTAACAATATAAATATTTTAATATACTGTAAAATGTATGTGTTCAATGACTCATGTTAGGTTTGTGTGCTGTGGACAACCATCTTAACAACAATTTTTATATGGTCATAACTAAGTTTTTAATTTAACACCCCATTAAGATGAGGTGAGAGGATTCACACCTCTGTCAGCACTATTGTTTCAAGTCCATCTCCGTCTGGGTGCAGATTCAACAAGATACCATTCCCCCGATGTACAATACTGTCAGCTTGGAAGAGTGAACCACTTGCTTCTCTTCCCCCATGGCCATACAATGAAAACGAAGGTGTGCAGGGTATTTGTTAATGACACATGCAGTAAATGCTGAATGAATACAGTAACGGTGATTTCATTAACTGGAGGCCTTTCTGAAGAGCGAAATTCAGCTTCCTACTACACATTAAGTAAAGAAATATATACTAAGTTAAAGAAAAAAGTTGGGGTTTTTTTAAACTAAGAGCACAAAGTCCAAAACGTTGCCAAAATAAAGTATATACACATATAAAATGAAATTCCACCCATAGGTAAACTAATACCTGGGGATTTCTAGATGTTTCACTCTGACATCAAACCTTTCCAGTCTGAAGGTAAAAGTGAGTATTTAACATAGCACAGAACAGCCTCAGAAACTTCAGAGCAAAGCCAAAAGCTCCCCCACATCCACGGGATCTTCACAACAGAGACAGTTCTGTGAGTTCTTCAGCTCACCCAGCTATCAGCACCTCCTCACTGGGCCTTCAGGCAAGGCTCTTCTGCACTAAAGATAAATCCTGCTCCGTTTCTTGCACTGGCGGTCTCCTGACAGAGAGAGCCATAACTCAGTTGCCTTCAGCTGCAGCCACAAGAGGCAGGGAATAAAAAGGTGCCCATCCAGCACACAAAGTGGAATCCTGCTCCACACACGCTCCTCGTGCAGCAGTGGGTGCAGAACCCAGAGGGTCCGCCGTCACGTGTATCTTCTAGTGTCTGTTCTAGGGTAAAGCCCCAAAACTTCCTACGCTCAAGAGACAACATCAGCCATGGAGAATGATGCCAGACAGCCAGGAGAACCGGTCTACCCTTTCCCTGCAGCTCTCCCTTCAGCTGCTCTACAATTGACCATGAGAATTTTTGTCTTCTGCGTAACGTGGGGAATTTGTCTCCTGTACTAATTTTGTCCCTTCCGAATGCAGAAACTTCAGAGCATTCACAGTGCACAGGTGATGGGTCTATTCAGAAGAATACTAGATTTTGCTTCTTTTCCTGGATCTCAGCAAACCTACATTGTTGAGTAGCTTGTTACTGAATCAGGCACTTATTGTATGTACAGATTACATAAACAAGAAGGTCAATTTTGTTTCAAACCTATATGAATATGGTTCTGGGACTGAATTAACTACTGATTGAAAAGTTACACATTTTCAGCTAGCTAATCATATTTTATTTCACTGCATGCAGACAGCAGTGCAATGAAATTAGCTGTTTGTTTGTACATTTTGGAAAATGTTTTAACTTCAAGGCTATAGAAAAAAACAGGAAAAAATGTAATGTATGTCCAGGTGAGATTGCTAGGGTGAAAATAATCAGGTGATAATAACTGAGCACAGCTCAAAAGAAACTGAGTTGCTTCCTCCTGATTTTTGACTATGCTCTTCCTTTCCTCAAAGTGTGATCACCCTTCCTTCATCATGAATTTACAATTTCAAAGCGTAGCCTCGTCCCTCATAGTGTAAAAACAATCCCATAGGGATCCAATGTTGCATTTGCTTACGTAGTATAGAAATACAAATGCAAATGTTTTTTCAAGGCTTTCTCACATCAACTAACTGGTAAGAGCATACACACTAACAGTGCTACTTTTTATGAAGAGAAGATTTTGGTCAAATTACAAATTACCAGGCCAAATATTTTACTATAATAGTTGAATCCTACCTCAAGATAGCTGCTTTAGTATGTATACTGAAAACATCTGCATAATCCAGAGCTACTGTTTTCTGAAGACAGACATAGCTGTAAAAAGGTATCAAAGATTAAGAAACATTTGTCTGTGGGAGCAGGGAGGATAGTGGTACTTCCACAATCCCTTATTGTTCTATCATATCTAATCCTCAGTACTAGTGCCCATAATGATTCCCAACTGGTAGATGAACTACTTTGAACATCCCTGAAGCAGAATTGCTACCCACTAATGTATCAGCTAAATGTTAGAAGACTCCTAACTCCCCCATCTGTGTTTTACCTCCCCAGAGGGTAAATACATTGAACAGTGATTCCCTTGCCTGGCACACACTTTCTAAACCTTACTGGCAACTGTTGTGATTTCCAGTCCAAGCAGCTCTGCAGTCAAAATCACCAGTTTTATATGCTGCAGGGAACTAAACACCTACCTTATTAAAATACTGCCCTCAGAACACACTGTAGTTATGTATTGCCACTGTAATTGTTA
>JAOTQQ010000063.1:33137825-33165325 GCA_026546715.1 Gallinago undulata | reverse complement strand
GCAGTTCCAGGGTTCATGCAATGTGAGTTTTGCTCCCATAATATGGCTGGGAGATGCCTTTTTCCTCGACACCCTATTAATTAGATGTGAATTAGAAGCACATAGTCTACCTAGAGGTTATCTTGCCAGTACAAGCTGCAGCCTCCTGCCTACTATTTGCCTCCGCTACCAGTGGCTCCCCTCCTAGAACTGAATTTCTAGGCACGAGAAGTCACTGCCTTCTAAGCCGCTGCTTTCAAAATAGTTTTCTAATAGTTTATTAAAACAGCTTTAAGCCTTTTTTTTTTCTCCCTCTGTTTTGGTAAAATATTTATTCTTTCTTTAAAGAGGAGTTTGATAGATGTAATCATCGAAAGAATGTCCTGCCAGTTTTAAGTTAGTCACAGATACAGCTGTGCAGATCATGTTTCCTGTCAATACCAGAAACTTGTCAACCCCCGTCTCTTACCAGTTCTTCCCTCTTCAGCTGTGCCACATTCAAGCTTTCTTGTCTTTGTCTGCGAGCACATTCCCAGGTCCCTTCCTTACTTATCTGCTCATCAGACAGACATTTCCGCTCCCTCCATTTGCTTCGTCAGTCTTGACTTCTGCTTCTGCAGCCACCTTCTGTGCAACCTCCTTTCCTCACAAACCTCCCCAAAGCGAACAGAGGATTATCAGCCTCACCCCTACATCCCCTACAATGCTCACGAGAAACTCGGTGACCAGGGGATGAGCTAAAGTGCAGAACAACAAAAAGTTTATACAGTGCGGGGTTGGGACAGAGTTGTATGAAGGCTTTTGAGAAAAGGTGCTTTCTTCTCGTGTGCGAGAATAGTTACCTTGTGAATGCTACAGAAAAGATACGATAAAATTACAATATCAGGTCTCTGATCTTTAATGAAGTCAATATGACTACAGAGATGAAGATTCTTTTCCACAGATGCTCTTCTCCTACTGCTGCTGTTAAAATTTATAAAAATTTTGCTGACGGTAACCATAGGGGAAGGGTTTCACTTCCATTTTAACTGCAAATTAAATGTTTATCCTGTTTATATTATGCTTGGGTTTGAGGCTTGACCTATCAAACATCTTATTTTGCATATTTTACAGATATGGGGCTAAAAAGTGAAATATGCCCATCTCGTTTTTTGAAAACAGCCTAGGTCAGTTCTACTTCATTCTGCTCATACAAATAGAGACTCCTACGCTGAGGGTGCAGAGTGGGGCTTTCCTACAAAGCAACCACAAATTTAGTAAATTAGCCAGGTTGGATTCTGACATCTGTCAAATACTGATCACTACCTTGACTGTAATGAGACCCGATTCAGAGAAAGACACTATTCAACATGAAAGACAATCACAGTTTGCTTCACTATTTCTGACTGGCTCAACAGCACAATACAAGGGAAAGCCAGATCACATATTTGTTTATACGTATGATTTTCCTAAGACTATGATATGATTTTTAATGTAAAATATTATTTTATGCATGTACTAAAACGATTCAATTTAAGATCAGGAAGTTTTTTTGAAGAAAAATAATGTGGTACAGTAATTTGATTATGCCTAGAATCAGATACTGCATTCTACAGGCAAACAATTTCCATGAAAGTGAACAGTTTCTAGCTATGTAGCTGTGATTCGCACATTTAAAATGATAAATTTAAACCCATCAATAGTAAATCAATTGCAGGTATAGAAGATAAAACTGAAATAATTCATCATATCGCTATAGGAAAACACAAAGAGTAGATGTAATGGGTCGTTTTGACTTTAAATTGAAATCTGTTTCTAGGTTTTTCAAGGACAATTCGCTTTACAAAACTTTAATGTATACATAAAAATCATCCATCAGCACATCTGATCCAAATATACTAATGATTTTTATTGGTCAGATCTTGAAAGTGAGGTTTATTTTTATGGAGTATGCATTAATTAACCCAACATGTACTATCTTCCAGTATATCTAGCCAAGTACTTTCATTTAAACATGTTTATTGTGAAATGTTTGCATTCCCAACATTTGGGGCCCACACACAGACTATTTCATACTTTACTTCTGAGCAGTTACAAAAGTTAAAAGGAGTTATTGTTTTTGATTAATGCATTTTTAGGGACATTTTTAAAAAATGTTCCAAAACTATGCTCTGAAAACATTCTACTACACGAAAACATCTAAATGTATTTATCTTGAAAATGGAGTATTAAGAGAAAATGAGCGGGATTCACTTTAGATAATTTCAACTTTTGCATGAAAAGTGAACAGTATTAACTTTTGTATATAATTTGACTGAACTTACGCAGAATATTAATTGACTGATTTGATATAACTGTATCAATCATAAAAAGAAAAGCCATGTACGCAGATACGTGGAGTGGTGCATTACAGATGGGAGTTCTAAGGCTGTGGCTGTCATCTTTTGATTAAGAAAAGGAAATGATTTCACTAAAAAGATATTCCCTCTTGTGTTGTTTTGTTTTAACTGAGTTTGTACTTTCCACCGAACTGGACATATTTATTGAGACTCATAAGTTACTTCACGGTTACCAACATCACTGTAATCTCAACAAACTATCTTTTTTCTTGCCAATTATCTAAATATCATAACTATAAAATATCTTAAAACATTCTCTATAGTGTAAACATCTTAGCTACAAAGCTTTAAGCGTAAACAGTATGATGCATCAGAATGATTTTAAGCGATGTTATAAAAACTGCTCTTAAAAACTAAACAAAAATGTAAAGCTTCCATCTGTTTTATGATTTTTCCACTGTAGAACTACTGCTGTGTGCCAGTTTACTGAACCATGGCTTGCTAAAGAGATTGCTGGGGTCACAGATTGAAAAAACAAAGAGCAAGTCTTTAATGGTTGATTTTTTTCTCAAGTCTCCTTGATACGGTTCGAACAGAATTAAGTGCATGGCAGCAGAAAACACAGGACATAAAAAAGCTCATGTCGCCTGTTGCAAGGGGGACCCTTCCCAGGGAGATTAGCGTTTTGCAGAAGATATCATTTAAGCAATTATCTTAAGTTCTTTTGTGGCTGTGTACCTACGTTGTCACCACCAAACAGCTGCTATGCTGTGATTCTTTGCACTGTGTATGTACAGAGTTAAATATAGACTGTAGATTGCATACCAAAGGAGGGAGAGCACACACATGGCAGACTTACTTCGCGTGAATCCTTACCCCAATATGAGAGAATAATAATTCTGAAATTCTAGACGTTCTTTTCCCTCATCACTGAGAGAAGGGAAAGCCACATACGGGGGGAAAAAAAAATTCTTAAATGTAGATTTGCAAATTTAAGAATTTAAACAAATCAAATAAGGAACCTACATAACTACTCAGTGCATAGCTAGACTTTACATTCTTCCAAAAGCAACAAAACATTATGCTTTTATGAAATCAGTTTACATCATACAGGAAAAACTGAAGAACCTTATATACAGTAAAGTACTTCAGCACACACTTAACTAACGAGCATCTGAATAACCCCACTGCAGCCTCAAGCCCATTCTCCCAAGCATTTGTGCACTATGCTGAAACACGTCTCTAAAATAAACCTCATTCACTTCAGTCAGTCCTTTCACATCAACGTGGCCAAACTGCGTGACTACAAAGTGGTAGCAGCGTTTGGGTTGCATTCTCCCAAACTGTAGGAAGAAAGATAATACTTGAGAAATATAGTGCAACTAGGCTACAGCTTTATTAACTTAACTCATCTGGGAACAATCCAGAAATAACATGAATATTAGAGGTCATCATTCTTTCTTTCATCTACACACTTGCTGGACAGCTATCATCAGATCTTATTGAGTCCCACCTTGTTTCTGGGACCTTGCAACCTGCTGCTCAATGGCTACAGCCTTGGGAAACAAATTTGTCTCCTCACCAGAGTAGACATTAGGACTGTGGTTGCCATCCACCAGTTTCTTCCAAGAGAAGCTCTGGTGAGAATGCATTTCCACTGAGGCACCTAAAGCCAGACAATCTGTTTGAGCTTATACCTCCTCCTGCGCACGGAACTACCACCTGGTGCAGAAGCTTCTACCTGACAAGGGACAGGGGCAGATTCAAAGGCAGCAATCTTTTCACTCTCTACTGGTCTACAAATTCTCCATCCTTGACTCCATGTGTGGGGGAAGAAAAGCAAGCAGTCTGTCAACACAAAGAAGGATTTTGACTCTACCCCCTGGTGTGACTCCTGCACCACATAGAGATCTGGAACACAGTTTTGATGACGCTTCCTAAATGAATCCAGACAAATTAATGGGTAAATTGTGTTACCCTTACCCTGTGAGAAAGGCAGTTCACATCATGAGAACAAGCGACAGGATCCAAGCCCCAGTAAGCGATGCAGTATCACAGAATCACAGAATGGTAAAGGGTTGGAAGGGACATCTGGAGATCACCTAGTCCAACCCCCCTGCCAAAGCAGATCCACCTAGAGCAGGTTGCACAGGAACATGTCCAGGCAGGTTTGAATGTGTCCAGAGAAGGAGGCAGCCTGTTCCAGGGCTCTGCCACCCTCAAAGTAAAGAAATTCCTCCTCATGTTTAGATGGAATTTCTTATGTTAGTGTCCGTTTCCTCTTGTCCTGTCACTGGGCACCACTGAAAAAAGACTGGCCCCATCCTCCTGACACCTATCCTTTAAGTATTTATAGACATTGATCAGATCCCCCCTCAGCCTCCTTTTCTCCAGACTAAAAAGACCCAAGCCCCTCAGCCTTTCCTTGTAAGAGAGATGTTCTAGTCCCTTAATCTTTTTTGTAGCCATCTGCTGTACCCTCTCCAGCAGTTCCCTGCCCAGTAACCTTCTCACAGTGTTGCAGCAGTGCCCTCACCATTCAAGTCTAGGACTTCCATCCTCAGGTTCTCTACTCACAGGGTAAAACCTGATAATCCTTACCCACAGAAATCTTACTCATGATCAGGAAGTTTCTGCTTTCAATGTCAGGGAGCAAAGTTTTTTTGTGTGTGTCTACACTGGGCTCCCTGGGGCAACTGCAACTTCTGAAGGCTTTAAACTGGCCAAGCTCAGATGCCAAAAAGCTTTCTAAGAAACTGGAGAGCCAGCACTCTGTGTGCTACAATGGCACTGCACTGTGACGCTCTCTAAATGACTACGTCCGCAAGAGTCGCAGCAACTGCAGAATAAACACAGCCTGCACAAGTCTGAATAAAGTCTAAACATACTCTCACATCCATATTCTCCTCTGCCACCACACTCTTTCCAATAAAAAGAAGCATCTTAAGTCACAGGTATTCAGTCTCCTTTCTTTAAAGAGCATTATTTGAGGGTGAAAAAATGAAGAGGCCTTCAGCCCACCACACCAGCTGTTTAATGGCTGTCAGGAAAAAGGTGTTTGTTTAATGCACAGGTACATTTTAGCTATTAGTTGACACACCATTGCACCCATGATTTTTCTGTGTCTGTAACAGGGAATAGTCTGTTTCACATGATCCTCGGGGATTCATCCAGAATGGAGATTTTTATATTCAGTTATTTGGGAGTCTCTCACCTTTCTGGGAAGTATTTAAGTCAATTCAGGAACTGATGGCATATTGTGTGCAATCTGCCTTACCTGCTGCAGCCAGAGCAGTGAAGTCTAGTAGCCTGTGTGCATGTCTAGGGAGCGGGCACCGACATCAACACACTCTGTGGCCCAGGAGAGATCCTTTAACCTCTTTGCCTCAGTTTCCCCATCTGCAAAATAGAGTAAAACCAGCAGCTGACTAAACGGTATAAAACATTGTAATTCAAAGTAAAATTTGGAGTTAACAGCATTAGGAGCACATAACTACTTTCCGGTTTTGTCTGTCTGCAAAATTTGGAGCATATGTGCTGTACCAATATTAGCACGTCTTCACAGTCAACATCGAGAATGAATGCTTAAATATTCATTGACTTCAAATTTCAAATTGAAGTTTGAATTTGACATTCATTCTATAGATGTAACAGCATCAACCATTAATCAGGGAATAGCAATAAGACCACTCATTTTATATAATCTGCGCACTATGGTCAAAATGTATACTTCTGGATATATAATCTCAAAATTTTAAAGTATTAGCTGCTTAAGTAGATCATGTGGTACGTCCCCTCCCTCTTCTAACTGGCTGATTTATGTAACTGAGCAACCAAACAAAAATTCAGAGATGTATGTTCAGCTGCAACACTTGCAATTTACATTGTGTATTGAATCAAGTAAATATGTAACTCATGCAATCAGGGAACAGAAGAAATAACATGATTTAGGTAACCAGCTATGACTATAAATTTATAAGTAATCTAAACAAAAAAACCTCTACAAATAAAAGATTTTTTAAATGTATTATTCACTAAAGAATTCTGTAAGTAACCACTGAATAAATACTTAGCATGTTCACATGAAAAGAAAAACTCGAAAATGTACCTAAGGAATCACTATGAGTTGTTTGTTCAAATGTACTGATTTTTGTTTTTTCTTTTCCCCTTAAACTACATCTGTACAAATGGAAATTTGAATTCTGTAGTTCCTAAAGGCACTAACTTGGTGGATTAGTTTGGTTTTAGGCAAGTTGCAGGAATATCTACTGCAAACATTTACATCCACAAAAAATAAAATAAAATAAAAATATAAAGTCACCAAAACTATTATAGACCTTATTTTTACAGAACCTTTCAACCTGGTGAATGCTTACATATTCTCAACTGTGTCCTTCTAATCTCTCTTCCAGCCCTTTTTTCCAAATACATATATATCTTCACCCAAGTAAGCAGATGCCACTGACCAACATGACTGCAGTCACTAAGCACATTTCTTTCCTATGATTGCTTGAGTTGCCCAAAAATTTTGCATTTGCCAAATCACGGCCTGCTTTTCTCAACTGGTTTGTTTTTCTGTTGCTGTTCAGTGTTGAGAGATCTTACTCTTTAGAGAAATTAGTTAGGGTAAAGAATGAGAAAAGAAAGAGGGAAATACAACTTAAACGAGCGCATGCTTTTTGCTTAAGCTCAAAGAAAGAAACCCAAACTCTGGAAATGCAGTTTGCAGGTGAAGAGGAAAAATCCTGTGTCGTGTCTCTGGAAACCAGAAAACAAGTGACACTTAGCAAGTCAGCCTATCTCAGCCAGAAACAGCATGGATGGATCTGGCCAGTCCACTTGCACTTCTCTTTCTGAAATCACTAATAAAGTTTGAGAGGGGTTATTTTTAAAGCAGCTCTTAGAGTGTTCCAGCTCACTACTGTCAGCTTCAGATCTCAAATGTAATTTGATTTATAATTACATTTTAAAAACTAGCATTAAAATAACATTAGAAGGGTCATAATCTGAACTTTTTAATAGTTAAGCACGTAGCATAAATTTAGAAATGGATCTCCAACAGGATTCATCTGGAACATATTCTGACCGGAATTCCTTCCCTCGACCATTTCAGTACTCTGCCGAAGCTGGTGTGCCAAGAAGCCACCGAGGAGCCCTATATTTCAGCACTCTTTCAGATGTAAACGGGCTGAGATACACTGCTGGATGTTTGTTAGTCAAAGTCTTTCCTTGTATTTTGGTCATACCCATGCTTGTACACACCGATGGGTGAGAAAGTGCCAGAGAACCTGGTATTAGGCTTCTGCACTGAAAAGATATATGTTGCATCCCTTGCAAAACCCAGTTGTCCCCATTGGTCCTGAGCTTTGGGGTGGCTTTAATTTTCTCAGCCTCTGTGGCACAGATTGATTTGGGGGCGTTAATTTCTAGGAATTACTCAAACGGGTCGAGTTATGCTTCTGCCAGCCAAAAGGCACGTGCAGTGAAAAAGCAGTGGTCCCAACAACTGCTACTACATGGGTGTCAGCTGAGACCTACCTGTCCTCCCAGCTGTGCAAACACCTCGTTCAGTGCATTTCACAATATTGTGCCCATAGCTGAAGCCTGGCACTTCTTGAACACAAGATGGGGTTCAGACGGGACACTGCCTCGTGGCAAAATTCCACCTTGTTCTCTAAGTCCAACCCTCTGACGAGAAAACTTCCCAACTAATCAGCTCCACACTGCTGCCTGACTACCACTTCAGAGGCAGAAGACAGACAAAGAATTCAGTTTCTGAATGCTAGTGCTAAAGTAAATGATCTAGTTAAAAAAAAAAAAGAGGCTGTGCCTTAAAACCAAGTTTGAAATTTTATAGGCTTTTACTCCATAATTTGTACTTGAGCCTTCTGTTATTTTTAAACAAATCTAATTTCTTACAGCTGTGAAATTTACATTTTAAGAGTGTCTAGTGGCCATGTGCATTAATTACTTTATTGTAATATTTTAATGAGTTTGGGGTTCAACTCTGAAAGAATCCTGCTGAATCCTTGTTTCCCCACAGAATTACACTAGAACCTGATTGAATCCCAACTTCATACACCCCGATCCAAAACCTGATGGACTTGCACAATATTTTCAGTTCTCTCATAAAATCCCCAAACTTTAAAACTGGCTCCAAATTTTAGGACTTCTCACCAAACCAAGCACTACCCTGAGTCAGGAGCAGAGCTAAGCTTTGAGGAAATTTGTATTTGGAGCGGGACTTGCTGGCTGAGCCTGATCTCAATGGAAACAGGTAGCAAAACACAAAATTCAGCTGTGACAGGTAACATTTGGGCCAACCTTGTTCTTACTGACACTTATGCAATGATGCAAATGCTTCCATCTTAGTATATATGGCACAAATACATTTAGGGCTAAAAGATTAACCCCCCAAAGAGTACCTAAGCTCACCCGGGAAGACTGGAAATGCACTGCTGGAAGATTTCCACTTTGTGCAAAATAGCCGAAGAGCATTACAATATCTATACTTCTGCCACAGTATTCCCTTTATGGATTTTGGTGGTTGGTGTCATACTAAATTATTTCTTCTTCATCTGTGAGTGTGCATAAGTAGCGCTGGGAGATAAGTAAAATGAGCCTGTTTTTTCAGGCAGTTTCCAGCCAGGACTTAGTGTCTGTGCTTGCAATGGGTGCAGGTGTGACTACTCCTTCTCAGGGACCGAGACCGAAACCATCAGACCACTGAGAATCTCCGCGACTTGAGCTGAAGAGATAAACCTCCGTACAGCATCTAACGCACTTTCATTCTCTGTGAATATGCTAAGGATGCAAACACGTCACACACAGAACAATGGGTTCAAGTACAAAGGCAGATCAATGCAGGGAAAGCGGGACGGCCCGAGTTCACTGTGGTGGCCCCGAGAGGTTCATCACTTATCGAGTGCGACGGGACGCGCTGCACCCACGGAGGCGCGCCTGCCAACCTGACCATCTCTGTCCACGACTCTCACCTCTCTTCACGAGGGCAAACGCAGAGCTGTAACTTCAGTGAACCACTCAGCTTTTTTTTTTTTTTAAAAAAAAAGTGTTTTTAAACCACTTACACTAAAAGCAACAGCTATTATTCAGAACATGCTTTTTATCAGATTGGAGATAAACTTTATTATAACTGGTGGAGATGGTATCAATGATTTGTGGTCTATGAGAATTCTGTAATGAGAAATGGTAATCTGTCTTGGGGCAAACAATATTGTTCTGTTTACTATGCAATTAACAATATTAAGTCAAGATTCTATAACTGATAGCTGGAAATAGGGGTGGATAGGAAGAAACTGGAAGCACTGGAAACTTTCACAGGACAATTATCTGAGGACAATAAATTATTTATGGTGCTTTAGCCTGACATTCTCTCTCATCCTCACAAAAATGTTCCTCACAGCTCCAGAGATGTTCACTGTAAAAAGTATCCAGACTGCAAGCAGTTTGGGGCAAAGCCAGAATCTTCTTGTCACAAGAACTGAACATACAGGATAATGAAGTGATTTCATTTTCAGAAAAGCAGCAATAAAATCACAAAAAAAAAAAAAAAAGCCAAACAAAGAAACACAACAAACACCAAACCAAAAAAACCCCACCAAACACCAAACCCAAAACATTGGAAAAGGTATGATAATGAACTAACAGGAATGACAAAAAGAGAAGTGAAACCTAATCTCAGATGCCTGGCATTTTTGGTGTAAAATAAAGACAGAGTAGCCCCCTTCCATTTCAATTCTTCTTTAATTTTATAGACTGAGTCCCACACCTTTGTGTGACTGAAAACCTGTACTTCTTGTTTACTCTTAGATCAGCCTTAAGCAACCACCATATGGAGCTGCAACCACCACAGACACAGCAGAAACAGTCCTTAACTAACGGTCAGAGCAGATTGTATTGGGAGGCAAGTGGGGCCACTTTTCAAGGGGCTGGTTAAGACAAGGGCTGACCTGTAACGGGGCTTCCCTGTAAAGCAATACAATTTTTACTTTATGTTATAAAGTACCCAACCATAAACATGAATGACCACAGAAACCTCACTGCCTTTTCCCACTCTGTTCCTTAGCTGCACACGTGCAAGTCCAGCCCCGATTCTGCAGGTTTAGAGGTTACCTCCATGGGAACTCAGGCAGAGCAGAACTATCAAGTCCTAGGGTCTGTCTTGCTAAATTGATCTTAAAAATAAAAAAAATAAAATAAAAAAATAAAACGATCATATTCTTAAACTAGCCAATTCCATTTGTGGCTCTCTGGAAATGCGATGCTCCACAGAGAGCTCCATTGCACCCAGCAGGCAAAAGCCACATTTAAGGGAGCGTGACGCAGCAGCGCTCTGGCAACCAGGACGCGGCTCTGAAGTGACTGCTCCTGGCAGCCTCACCCCCCTTCTCCTGCACCTCTCGCCCTTCAGGATGGGTGCCTTAAATTCCCATATACCACTGAATAATAACGTCTGCCTGATCCAGAAGATTAGCAGCTTATTCCACCTCTGTTCTCTGCCTTCTCTTAAGATGAGCAATGAATGACACCACAGCAGGCACAACCCTCCGGCACAAAGGCTAACAAAATTGTTGGATGTTTTAAGGAATGACATAGAAATTAACAGAGAGTTTTAGAAGGGTATTCCTGCACAGAATCTCCATATAAAACCCAGTGCAATCTGGAAGGGCTTTCAAATTCTCTTTACTTTCCTGAACAACACAAAATCAGCACCAAATGTCTGCAAGAGCAACCATTTAAAACTGATAAAAATATAAACAGTTTTAATAAAGTGCACAGTAAATTTGGGGGCTTCCTTTGCACAAGATAACACTGAATCAAAGAGTTTCACAGCAATAAAATAAACAGTAAAATTAAATAGTAGGAATATAAAACTTCATGTTCCCGTACGTAATATGCCAGTGATTGGTGGAAGTTACGCACAAACTTCTACTTTTAAAAAAAATACTGTTTTGAGAAAAAATGCTCAATCATTGGTATTTATAGGGCTTAATTCCTTTTTCTGATGAGGTCCTGGGTCTGTCATTGTTCATTACTATTGTTGAAAATTTACTCCTAGATTAAGAACTTCTCCCACACTAATAAACAGGTATAATAATTTTCTCCAGAGAACAATTTTTTTCTTTCAGTAATTAGCCTACTTAAATATTTTAATGGAACTGCTGACGTACAATAGCACAAAAGGTCCTCTGACCATAATGTAAAGTGAGAGATGAGATTCCTAAAAACTTTTGTATGAAGGAGGTCTAGGGTTTACAAAACCTATCAAGCAGACAGCTCACAAACTATTTTTAAAGGTCATAAATTAGGTACTCTCTTAAATGTAATTCAATCAGCCACCATTATAGTAGCTTGATTCTATTAGTTGTCCTATGCATTTTACAAAACAGAACTCCATTAACATTATTCACTTATAGTTTCCCTCTATAAGTGGATATTCTGCTCAACAGGCTTTAAATAGATATTTTTTTTCCCCTGAAATTGCTATTAAGCATACTTTTACTCAAAGGGCAAAGTAGGCATAGGATTATGCTTGTACTTCATGCAAAGGATACATTTTCAGCAATCAGAACCACATTCCTATGAAGTAAAAATACTCTATATAAGCCGATTGTTTCTATCCCTCCTAACCTTGCTCAATAAGGACTCTATCCTGATCTTTTGAGTTACACACAAGTTTTCCAATTTGGCTGAATAAAGGTATCTTTTTGGGCAGCTTGATGAGCATATTCTGTGTCTCAAATTCTGACCTTGGCATGTTCAAGGTGGATCTCAATTATAAGACGCTGTTCAGAGGGGGAAAAAGTTTAAATTAAAAGAAAATAATAATAATCAGGATTTATTTTACTTCCTCCAGCTAAAGAATACAGTACGGAACTCCTTCTTTTACATACCTTGCTTTAGTAATCCAGTGAAAACATAAACCTTGATAAAGAAACCACAACACATATATAGCCGTAAGTTTTTCGGAGCAATTTACCTAGCTATACCTACCTACCGTAGCTATATTTCAGCTTCAAAAACGTCTACTTATAGACCATTCATCTCTGATTTCATGTTGATTTCACTGTGAATAAACGTGCCCTCAACTCTCACAATTTAGATGACTGTTCTAAACAATATTTAAAAATACACAAGTACAGGCAGAAGAGCATAGTGCTGGCCAAACCACATATCCCATAGCCAGTCTCAAGGGATGGTAGCCACCTTGCGACATTGAGCCGCATGCCACAATAATCTGACGCCCAAACAGACCTTGACCCATTGCAATGGTGTAGTTGCAGGAGCACAACATGTACATAAAAATGAGTATGTTTAGAGAGCCAAACCCTGCCTCAGCTGGTTACCACATTCTATGTTCATGTCGAACTTCTTAAAACAGGACAGATGGCAGAAATCATACACTGTTGTTCTTTTCATTGGCCATGCCAATCCCAGATAATCAAGTCAGTCAGTCACCAGCAGATACTCTTTTTCTCAGAGGAAAGGGTTGAATTTCATCTGACCACTGAGCTTCAGCTTGCACTTGAGGTTCTAATTTTCTTCTGGTCTTAGCCCATTTCTGTCTCGCTCTGGCACACACTGCCCTAGTAAGTACATTTATTACCTCAGTAATTCCTCTGGGGGCTGTCTTACTTTCACTTTATATCTGGACTCACATAAGCATCTCCCCATTTTACAAGGAAACGTTTATTAGCCTCTGATCGGAGTTTCCTGTTCCATCATGCCGAATCCCATTGTCTGTTCTTCTTCAAAAGCAGGCTAACAAGCTGCACGCTGCTGGGCGGCTCTCGCGGGTGGCGTACGAGTGCTGGCAGCGCGGCGCAGGCACGGAGAGGGCACTCGGGGGATGACAAGTGTTCTGGGTTTTCTTCCAGTCCTGTTTGCAAACCCTTGTTCAGCTGATCACATACACATGCCACTGACACTGTGGCAGTATTCACCAGACACCAGTGGCACTGGATGGTGCCCCATTCACACTCCTTGTTCACCTTGGGACTGGTGCAGGAAAGGACCATGAAAGGACCTACGGATTACTCAGAGAGGTTCATCTTATTACTTTGGGACACTTGAACAGTAGAGGGTAAGTCCATAACATCACAAAAATAGGAATTTCTGCTATTATTCCTTCAGTTCCCAGCTAATTATCTTACTTGAGAACTGTTCATGGGTTTTTTTCCCGGTAGTTGTGGGTCATCACTGCATATTCCTGCTCCTCCAGGTCCACCCTCGCAAACCTCCTCAGCGTGGCAACTGTTGGGTAGAGCCAGTACTGTCAAAAAATTGTTCAGCCTTCCACAGTGCTACACAGGAAACTTTGGCCATGATCCCCGCCAACCACAGCACAGATCTTGAGGAGGTAAAAAACTTTGAATGCTACAACATAAAATTACATAGATTTACCCCAGCTGAAGATCTGAACCCACCCTAGGGATAAGAAAGAGATTTCAATGCGTAGTCTGTCTTACTAGAAACCATGCAAAGTCTCTCATCCACATCAGCTTGCTATTTTTTACTTCTATGTAACCAGACAACATTTGTATTCAGCTGCTCACTTATAAATAAAAAACATTTTTACATGGGTGGACTGGAGTGGCTTTTTTTTTTTTCCCCCCTCTTTCGGTTCCCATTATTTTATATATTACACACATGTTCTGTCAACGAAGCTCACTTTGTTATCTGAAACATCTGTGGTACCCTGCTGCGGAGAAGGCCAACACTGCTGCTGCTGTTGCTGCCTGTCTTTATTAGCCACTGATTTGCTGATGTAGTCCTCCGACAGCGTGCAGCGCTCCGGTTCGCCTCCCAAACGCCGGGGCTGCGCAGCAGAAACAATGGGATTCCGTGAACTGGCAGAGAGGTCCTGTTGGTTCACAATATGGCAGTTACCATCTCTAGGAAGATACGAAACCAAGGTTTCGTATGTGCGTTCATGCAAGCACATATTCCATTTTCCTATTTCTAAAGAAACGTATGTGAGTTTGTATGTCAGCTGAAAGGATAACGTCCTTGCAAAGAAGGTGCGTACTCATCAGAATGAAAGGACCTCCTGCTCGAGGCTCCCACAAGGTCTGGCTGTTGAGCAGGCAGAATACTTCTTATTTTTTCACCAAGTGAAAAGTTACCTGGATTGATCTCTTTTAACCTGATTTTCAGGGGCTTTTTACCATCATAGTCCTGACGCGCTGCACAGTCCCATGAAACTCTCTGGGATGGACTGTCGCTGGAAAGATTATTACCTAAGGTACATAACTATGGATTTCTTATGGAGCCACGACAAGATTTTTAACAGATCATGTTAGAGATGAAAAATCTGTCTACATTTCTTAAATAACATTTTTAGAGATAAGATATTTGGGTCACCTGGTAGGAAGTAAAGCTCTTTCTATGCATTTTATACATGTACTTTCTGCCAACAATAGCACCTTGGTAAAATCAGCTTAACCATTTCCTCTCTGAAAAAATCAAAACCATCTTATCTTCATATGGATTTCTTACGCATCAGATGAGTGAAGTATATACTCCATTTAAGAATCTGAGAAATATGATTGTTAAACCACAAAACTTAACAAGAACATTCAGGGGAAGATGCAAGAACAACTCACAAAAACACTTGCATGGACCAGATTTCCAGCTGATGATGTTCCTTTATGGGTCTACTGTTTTAAGGAACTGCTCTCTAATACAAGAAAACAAGAAGTTAAAGGCTTCCTTGGGAAAAAAAAAAAAAAAAAAAAAAAAGAAGAAAGATTTATCTATGACATAAAAACCTGAGCTGAGTTCTGAGTCCCGTAGGTAAACTCAAACCAGCTTTTTGTACATTTTCCTGATCTCCCAAGGATTCTGGGCATGATTCAGAGAATAATTACGGTATGGAAACATCATGCGACTGCTGTCACAGATCCTTTACATACAAGTCGGTGTGCATGTGTGTCCAATTCAGGATTCAAAATTGAAGACTTATCTGGATATAATTATAAATGAAAATAAAACACAGCTTTTGGAAAAAAAAAAAAAAAGCCCATTTTCTTTATAAAATAATTGATCACCTAGCCCCAGTAGGAAGGTTCAAAAGTTACCGTATAATGAAGTGCTAGTAGAAAGCAGCTTGCTGTATCTTTCAGGAGCAAGACCGTGATGACAAGAAAAAAGAATCACAAAAATAAATGCCACAAGGCATCTCTCTCCTCCTCACCTCCCTTTTGCTTTAAGTATTACCTACTTTTGACTTTGTCTTATTTATATTACACAGCATTAGCACCCCCAAACCAGCTAAATTCTGTGCAAACATGGAAAGGATCTTTCCATATTTAAAATCTGAACCCCATTTCCCATGGCCTGAAAATAAGTGAGATGTCATGGCAGAATACCACTCATCTCCAACATAATCTTTGGATTGCTTGACTAGTAACTTGGTTTACAGTAGAATAAGCTTCAGACCTGCTCTCTAGCCAATTCATCCTTTTTACCCCTATTTGACAAGGAACTGATCTGACAGTCACAGGTTGTCTCCCTACTCCAAGTGTACCCTCGGAGAGAGGAAGGATATGGGGCACTGTACCTACCACCGCCACTTACTAAGGATTGACTTAAAAATGGCATTTCTAATCCTCTGGAGACCAGTGAAGTCACATATGCTTTCTACTACCAGAGGAATACAACGTACCTGAGCAATAGCAAGGATCTGATCATAAAGTTACAAGATTGTTCTAATTTGGGGGAAAGTGAAAGGAAGGAATAAAATTAATGTATAGGCATAAACAAGCCCAAAACTTGGAAGATGAACTGAAAAGACAATTATCTTTATAAATTTTAAAACTGCAAACAGATTCATGCAGGAAAATTTTCCATCTCTCCAGATCCTTCTGCTGGACATATGCAGAAGATAGCTTCAAGTTAGCGTATTTCCTTATATGAAGCTTTTTCCTAGGATATTTATGGTTGGGGGGGGGGGAGGAAGGGGGGAGTGCAATACTCTGTTGGAATGGTAGTAATTTCTCTTTTACTCTTTGTGTATTGTCACCGTCTATTGTTACACAGTTTTTTAACATTCATCTGAATACTTCATCCATGCAAAAATTAGTCCCAGCATCTATTTTCTGCATAATGTTTGGCGGTCATTGCTTCACAACTGCAAACAATCCTCTATTGCTATTGAGTGCTCCAGTCAGGCTTGTTTCACGCTGGAGGTTAGAATCTGATCCTAAGTCCATTAAATCACAGAGTCTTTTTAAAGTTTAATCTTGAGAGGATTTGGGTTGTAAACAAAGGACACTATACATGAGGAAAGAAACAACAGAAAACTATGAACTTATGACTCTAATACAACCCCAAGTTCAAATTTGGTGTGTGATTTAGCAAGAAAATTCTGAGCTTTCGGCAGCAGCGCACACGCCCTGGCATGTGGGCAAAGCTAAACCGAGCATTGATGCTCACATCCAAAACACACATATGGATCCCATTTTACTATAGACGTGATTCTTCATGTGCAAAACATGTGTACGACTGGTTTTCCTTGGCTTTTTAAGATGTGCTGCTTTTGTGGGGGCTGGGAGCAGAGAATAAATAATTTGTGCGGTACTTGAACACACGTTATCTACGAAGAGAACAGCCTGGGATTCAAGGCCAGGTGAAAAGCCTGTACTTCAGCTGAAAGTATCAATTCCAGCAAACAATCAAATGCCAACAGTGAGAAACTTAGTTCACTATACAGCTCCTGCAACACGTTAATCTATCCCACTCTGTAATTGCTAGATAGGAAAGGGAAAAAGGGCTCCAGATGCTAATAACTTGGAAGTGGTAATTAGAGAAGTCCACATTACTGCTGTGAGACTCCCATCTTCCCTTAATTGCTGAAAAGAAAATTTTGTCCAGTGGGTCTCCTTCTCGCTTCCAAAACATGCGGCACTTCTGTGTTCCTAAGCTGCATCTCCTTCTCACCAAACACATCCACAGGAGCTTGTTTGGGTCTGGAAAACCTTTTTTACCTTCTCCAACATTGGAGGATGCCATCTTTCCAATAGAAAATGTAGGAAAGACTTCACAATGTCATAAGGCGACCTAACAGGGAAGTTCCACAAGCCCCAACTTTTAGCTCTACAAGATCAAAATTGCTTCCTGCAGTCCCAGTCCGAGTGCGACAGAGAACAAGAGAGTCTTCCCCTCTTTGCTGTAAAGGGTAACCAACAACTTTGAAGGCTTGTTGAGCGTTTAGAAACTCTGAGACCACAGAGACAAAGTAAGTCTGGAAAGGGTCTGAACATCTCATGAGAAAGTAAAAGGAGAAATACACTTATCACAAAGAGGGAATGCATTTGTATTATTGTATTGAAATAGAAATAGGCTACAGTGACAGGCTATAAATTTTCCTCTTGGACTGTAACCAGTATGTTCCATTTCAAGTAACAACAATGTAAGAAAGAGAGACTCAGAATTAATAGAAATTATGGACATAAATTGGTAGGTACTTAGGTGAAAGAGAACCTCAAATTTGGGTATCATTAAAAGAGAAAAGGTTAACTAACGCTTTGAGCAACCCTTGGATCCATTTACACTGCTGACAAACTGAACAAAAAAGTATGCTTAGATTTTACCAATGATGTCCATCTTTATAGTTCTCAGATTCATGGCCCAGAATGTTACAGTAAATTCTTGGCAGTGAAAAACATTTTTTTTATCCCTGGAATTTAACATCACACATAACACTAAACCTAATCTATGACTCCAAATAATAACAGCAGCAATAGTATCTACATGGTTCTGCAGTGATAAGAATTAAGTTGCAGAAATTTCCCAATTGTACTCTTTTTTATTTGATATGTCATTTCATTAAATAACCATGAATTATTGAATATTAATAATTTGAAATCAGTGATGCGCCTTAAGATATACATTCACAGACTATTAGTATTTTTCTTAACCTTTCTGTTGCTGTAACCGGCTATTGAAACATTGAAACATGTTTAAAAAAAAATAGAAAACCTAACAAACAAGCAAACAAACCAGGATTGAACAGGAAAGTGACCACTAGCGATAACCAATGTATATTAGCAAAGCTGGGTCCAGCGATGAACAATCTCTCCTCCATTTTAAGACCCAATCCTACATTTGTTTAGTGCATGTAAATCCCTGTGATTCCCTAACAGCTCCATTGAACCTTGGGAGATAAGTCTTATAACCGAAACTAAAGTTGACAAGTCCTTTTTCTTCCCTGCACAGGCTTCTAAAAGAGACAGACTGTGAATATTGTGTAAAATAAAATCAATGCAAAGTTATTTAGCACAGGTGTTCCTCTTGTGTTGCATTTGGAAAGCCCACACATTCAGCACACCTTCAATCCGCACACCCAGCTGCGTGAGGTGGTGGTCTATTGTTAGTTTAGAGGTTTGCAATAAAAAGCATGAAGTAATATTGGCAAGCTCAGGAGCTATTTTTTTTTTTCCTTATGATGTCTCCCTGCATCTATTTATCTAGTTCTCCTTGCTTTGTTTCTGCTTTTCTATTCAGCATATTCAAAAAAGGGTCAGAATAGGTTTTAAAGATGTAATGCCACGCTCAAGCCTTTTGAACACTAAGAGAAAACCTCAAAAGGTTCACGCATAAGGGAACAAAGATATAAGGATAGCTTTGAACCTGAGGGGCTCTCTCACTGCAAGCAAGTGCATTGCCAGCGTGTCACAGGTGTACGCCACATGAGCATGTGAAAAAATAAAATGTGATTGTGAAGGGGTGTGATGCTGACGGGTCCGAGTCCAGAATGCATTAATCCCAGGGTGAATGTGTGCATCTGTTAGATATTTATGTAGTTCCTACTAGTAGTTTGTACAGATATCTAAGCAGGTGAACGTCAACAGCTTTGAAACCATATGTTAAAGGGAGGCTGTGCGATGCTCTGAGGAGGCTCTCAGGTATCACGGCTCTGAGGAGGGAGGGCAGACACCGACTGACTCTAATATTGCCCGGCTTGGTCGGGAATCCTGGGCCGACTCCTGCTGATTGAGCTGCGGGACACTGGGGCAACAACCAAATCTTCCTCTCCATCTCCCCATCCTTGAACAAGAGGTACTAAAAATTACTGTAGAATGACAATTTTATTTCTTCCCTCTCTAATTTCTAGCCATTGGGGGGGTGAGGCTGTGTTGTGGTGTTTTTATTTGTTTGGGAGATATATTTTTTTTATTACTATTTCAAAGGTTTGTATAAAACACAGTTCTGTTAAAAAAATCATCTATAGATGCTGGCTTGAATTTGTTGGAAGAAGGAGTCGTCAACTTCTCTATCTCCTGCAAGCTACAGAACATGCTACAATGAAGGACAACCAAGTCCTGTTCCTTCATATAAACCAGTTTGTTTTACTCTTGGTTTTATATTTTAATTCCAAGTCACTCAGACTCAGGAATGGCATGAATCTGAACTTGAGTCATCCCATTTCCCAGGATAGTCTCTTGACCACCAGACCATACAGCTGGTAAGTACATATATAAGCACAGTTGAATCCAACATATTTTCAGGAAGAAAGAAAAAAAAAAATCAGCTTTAAGAAAAACAATGCTCTTCCCCAAAGTGACATTTTGTCTATAATGTTTACTTTCTCTACTAAATATCCTCAGCAAGGAACTGTGAGAATTCATTCATCTTTGAATGAATTTATAAAACATGCTGAGAGGTCTCCGACTGAAATGTGTGAATTTTTTTCATGATTAGAACAGAGTACTAGAATCCAAAAATTGTCAGTTTACACACCACTTTAACCTAGACCACTCAGTTTCTGCTACCATACATGACTTTCAGCAAATGAAAGAAAAACTGTTTTCACATTGAATGCTGAGTTTCTAAAGGAGGTCTGTTAGGAAAATTTTCCTTCAAATTAAAATTTTCTGTAAAATAGAGAAAACAAATCTCTCAAATCCCCTCCACTTCAAATAGCCTAGCAACTACCTTGAACCTTCAATGGTTCAAGTTACTCTCAAAGTAAGGGAATCAAAAACTAGCTTTGGAAGATCCTGTTGCTAGAGGAGTAATTCCACTTTTGAAAATCTTGGGGCGACTAAGTGAATTGATCAAGAGCTGCAATTTCATTTGTCCTCAATGGTTCATATACATATAGAGCGCTGGAAAAATATGCCTTCCTCCCCCCTTTGAAGTATTATGGTCTCACTCAAAAACCCACCCATACCATATGGGTGTTATAGTTTAGTATTGCCCAAACTCTGCTCCCAGACATTACTGGTCCATAGTAAATCCCATGAATTTCAACAGCTCCACAGAAACTGCTGCTAAGTGATTCTGAAAAAAAATCTCATCACACCTTTCGATCCTCTTGTATGTCTACCTTTTACAACATCAGAACATACACTCCATAGTAGTCCTTTTCAATTTATTTCCTCCATACTTCCCAAGAGGATATTATTCATACCCTACTCCTTCACAATGTAATTAGCTCATTCCAATCCTTGGAAATGGAACATTCACCTCTTCTTTTGGCCCAACCATACAGAACCTCTTGCAAGAGCCATCTTGTAGCTTACCACCTCACAGGGTGGGGAAAGAGACACCATAATTGCTCTGCACTTGGTACCAAAGAGAATAATCACATTCACCTTTGCTTTGTTTTGCTTTAATGAAGCACCAAAGAAGGTGTGTATGTAATGTCAGCGGTTTACCAGAGACCCACCACCCCTGTCACACGAGGTCCCTTTGAGTGCCCTGCAGGGCTCCTCTACTCCAGCACCTGGTCTAGAACAGGCAAATCTACATCTAGCATTGAAGTGGCACGGCTCCACGGAAAGGGAAAGGTCAAAAATGACATCTCCTGCATTAGAAAATATTAATTGAGATTTTTAATTTTGGGAGATGTACATTGCATGGCATCTATAAAATATACCCCAAAAATTCTCAGGAATACAGCTTAAAGACTTTGATTAAAATTGAGCAAAATCAGTCTCTCATCCTTCTGTTTAAAAAATGAGAATTCATTTATTCAGCTTAATTCAAAGATTAAATATGATTAAAATTTCTATAAGATGTCTAGCTTTTCTGAAATAAACTGCAGTGGCCATCAAAATATTGATAGTCATTGGTAAATTACTTCTGGTGTTTAATCAATGTTATTTTTTTATCATCCAATTTTTTCTTGAAGTCAGCTTCTAACACTAAACTACATTTCATCAAGGTTGGTAAAATGTTTAGAAAGGAACAGATGTCAGAATATGGGGATTGCCAATAACACTGATGGAAGCCAGTAATTTCTTTCCTGTCCAAAGGCAAAAGAATGAAGAATAATCTAGACTGTATACAATAATACAAGATTTACTACAACATTAATGGCTATAAAAAGTAAAAGTATACAAAAGCTATCTCCATTTTTTTCAAGCCATCACTAAGGGCAGTGTTTTTCAATTTGAGACTATTTTTACTGGAAAGTGAAAGGTCTATGTATTCTTAAACCTTTAAATATCCATAAAATACAGATGAAGACACAGGCTAGCGTTAGTTGCTTCCAAATATACTTGTATATTAGTCTATTGTGTAAGTTAATAATTTTGCCAAATCTCAAAAAATGTGGATGCAATCTTTCCTTTAAGAAAGCTGCTCAGCTTGTTATTTACAGATTGTAACATTTACATAAGAGTTTGGTTTAACAAGAGATATAAATATAGATAAAACCCTTAGGACTTCATTCTTTAAACTGCCCTCTAAAAATCTGCCCTACAATTTGCACACTGAATTTTGTGCAGACTATTCTTGGAAGCCTTTTGTGAATTAGGGAGAACTGACTCGAAACAGGGGCTGGTTAATCACAATTTTGCAAATTGTACGTAGCAATCATCCTCACATTGTGAAATTCAGATCTATAAAATGCTGATGTTTTAAAGCTGAAAAATAAATAAGCTAAGTAGGACTACTTTGCTAAGGAAAAAAAAAAAAAAAGAAAGAGTATAAGACCCCTTGCAAAGAAATCCTTAAAATAAAAATAATAAGAGAAGTGGCATCATAAGTAAAGGGCATCTCCATTCCACATCTCAACCGCAAGCCCATCCTGGAAAAAATATTACCACCTGACTGTTCCTGCCCCAGTCTCGTATCAACACACTCACCTGAGTATATCAGGCAAATTCAGGCACTTCCAAGAATAAACCTGTGGGTGGTTTACTATTTTAGAAGGCTTCTGTATATTTCTCTACAATCTGGTAAAACTTCACTCTCTCACATGTCTATCGCTGACTGTCATCTGGGCACCCAATCAAAGTTGCTTTGATTAAATATCAGGACAGTCACTTGAGTATCAACTGCAAAACATGGAAACAGGGGTACCGTCCTTTATGATGCATGTTGAATGCAAACACTTGAGAATAATAGCTGGCAACTAAAGAGTTTGAGGGAGGAAAAGACGTGGAAAAGATGATGCCTCAAAGATGACTTTTTTGTTCTGCTTTCAAGCTGCTGCTAATGTAACTTCATCAGCATTTAGAACAAAGCTGACTCAAGATTCTTCTCCACACAGGTTTTGCAACTCCTAACATTTAGTATAAATGAAGGTCTCTTTCTATTTATTTTCCCTTATCTGTTGTAGAAAGACCTTGCCGAACTGTCTGTTTTGAGTGTACAAGGATATGCTGAAATTCATGTAAATTATTTTCTGTTATCAATGTAATTATAACAACAAGAATTTTCCATCGGGGCTCAGCCGTGACACCGTGTGCGTCGGTCGCTCTCCTGCCATTCCAAGCCCCCTCACTATGGACACAAGTCACAAACAGTGGAAACTCTGTTTTCCTGATGTTGATCCTCCCCAAAGGTCAGGTTTCTTACCTCAAACATTCCAGCAGTTGCTTAGACTGCAGTTGAGGAATTTTGTGTAACGTTGCTTCTAGAAAGCAAATATTTATGTTAGTAAATACCGTTAAAGTATTACTGTTATACAGGTATGCTCTTTAGTAAGAGCATACTGCTAAACATGGGAAAGAGAATTTTAAACTAAATGGATGGAAATGTATTATATTTGTATATTAAACAATCTTTACCATGTTACTTTACCACACTAAGTGTTTTACCAAACACGAAGCCAAGCCATTAACTCTTTTTATGGGAATTAATGTTTTTAGAAGTAATACAAATTCAGAATTCATGCCTCTGCTACAGAGAGCAAGAAGAGGAGAAAACCCTACATAGAACAGAACAAATTGGCATTTCCAGGATTTCGAAGTAGTGGTCAGAAAAAACAGAAAAAGGGATGCATAGGTACCTTACAGAGGGATGAAATGGTTCCCTTTGAATGGGAGAGACTTACATTTAGGTCTGGCTCTGAAAAAGGTCCACCAGGTTCACTCATCACAAGTGAGTACCCCAAGCACCAGACTAGGCTGTTCCAGCAGAGCACACTGACTCACCCGCTCCTATTGGGGCTCACTCTTTTGTTGTCCTTTTTCCCTTTTTAATTGGAACAAGCATTTAAACTAGAGCTTCATCAGCACGAGTGAATGCCAAAAGGATACAGTTTAGGAATCTCTTTCTCTCTCTCTCTCTCTCTCTCTAAATATATATATATATTATTTATTCAGTCTTGAACAATTGTTCTGTTGGCCAATGAAACAGAACTTTTAATGCCTGAAACTTGTGGAGGAAGAAAACTCTCCTTTCAGTTCCATCCATGACTCAGGTTGGAACTGAGCTCTACAGCAGTAGAGCTGCGCTTCTTCCTTTGTTTCCTTTGTTTCTCACCTTGGAGGTCAAGACTAGGTCAGGAAAAGCTTTTCTGTTATTTATTAACTCAAAAATAATTTTGCATATTTGCAAAAGCCATAACACAGGATCTCTCTTGGGATAAGGGAGCATGATGAAAGCGGAGGCGGCCTGCAAGTGGGAAGGAGCCTTCCAGGAACAGGATCTAGATTACACAAAGTTCCCAGAAAAACTTTGGAAGATGCTTGTTTGCTATTTTGAACACAACCTGCCACTGAGTCCAGATGTACTAATTCAGACTTTCAAACACATGTGTCAATGCGTTCCAAATTGGATGTAAGACAATAAATGAACCATTCATCATATACAAAATCAACCTAAATATCACCTAAGCCATTTCACTTAGTTGAGAAATGTTGGTAGCACTTAACTTGCCAGTACTGTATATTTCAGAGGTAAAATGTCCAAGACTAGATTTTTTAAAAAGAATTTAACATAGTGAAGCCAAAAAAAGTAATTTATTCCATGCTTGTTAAATCCAATTATGTCAATAATTAGGCAAATTCTTTGCATCTCTGTTTTTCTTACCTTCCTGAGTATTTCTGCTGAGGATTTTACTTTTCTTGCAGCCCAGCTTTTACTCATGACCTGAGAGCATCTCATTTTCTATTTGTTATTGTGTTTTCGGCAAAGATGTTTCAGAAACATAAAGTTAATACAGATTCAAAGTTCACAGCACTTTAAAAGAGTAGTTATGTATCTGAGAACGCAAACAGGGCTCCAGCACCAGGTGATTCACGACCCCAATACATTGGTATTTTTACCAGCTCTCAGCATTGCCTCCAAAGCAGTAGCAGTCAGTGCAGGTAGGCAACGCTGCAGGTACTGAAAGTACAGCTGCCCCGCAGTACTTGATTCTATATGTTGACCCAGACATTAGGATGTTTGCTGTCTGCATATGACTCCTTGCCTTCATGGAAAGCTGTACAAAACTGAACCAGCTCACAGTATGTCAGCCTTTTGATGGACACATCAAGAACTGTCTCTTAACATTTCCTTACTACTTCAGAAGATTTGACCTCATGGCTCTAACAAATCACACAAACTGCCTGGACAACAGCTTCAATTTAGAACAATAACACCTTCTTATAAAACAAATAATATTATCATACACGATCAAGGGTTTCAAATTTTAAAAAGCTTTAACATTTTAAAATAATAAACAGAGAAGTGTAATGAGACTAACCAAATCTGTTTTCTTCACTGTGCTTTTCATCTAGCATCTCTGAAGTCACTGTATTTGTACATTTGAGGCTCCCTACTGCCTTGAATGAACACAGGGAACTGTTTTAATCCACCTGCAGCTGTGCCTGCTAACCTGGGCCGTTTTAAACTTGTTTTGAATCACTGCCCCCGTTTACCAATACTTCTAGGAAGTTTAAATCTATAATATCTGTGGCTAGAAATACACATCACTAAATGTGTGCTGCATAAGAAAATTTGAGTAGACACTCACAATTTCCTTAGTTCCCTTTAAGGCGAATGAGAAAGATGCAGAGTACTTTCATTATCTGTCCCTAAGTGTTTTTTGTCAAATTTTGACTCTGCCACCATTCTTCAATGACAGACATTAGGTATAACATTTTTTGACACAATGTCAATAGTGACATCAGTAATATTTGACACAAGGCACATTGGGGTTATTTGACACAGACAATTGGATAGCTCAGGGCACTGGAGATCCAATGCATAAAGAGTTTTACCTCCAAGTCACCAGTGAATATCTAGCCTAGTGTTTTCTAACTGTTACCAACTGATGGCTCCTCAGAGCCTTATACAGAAGGAGCTTGGGTGTATTGAACAGATGTCCAGAAAACAAAAATCAACACAATAAATTACATTAATCTGTGCCCTATGTTGAAACACCATGGAATGAATAGCCAGTGACAAAGCTATTCTTCTACTGCTATCTGTAATTCCTTTTAAAAATGGTTGAATCCCAAAGGGGAAACGAGAGGATCAAATGAGTCAGAGAGCAGTACAGCTCTAGTCTCCTGAATAAGATTTCTGTCTCAACAGCTTTCAGTCCCATGGCTTTCATTAACAGTTAAATATACTTGTGGGAAAATACAAATGTGAAATGTTACTTTCAATGATGTGTTTTCCAAATATTTCACAATTGGCTAATATACAGGACTCACAAATGCTGAACAGAAACAAAATGAATTACATATATGATCACTCCAGAATTTCCTAGAGTGCCACAGTCCTGATTAAACAAAGCACTTCTACCTACATCAAATAAAAGCACTCATCTAAGAGCCGAGTCTTGCAATATCTATTAGGCACCTGGCTGAGCTCCCAAACCCTGTGTTCGGCCCCAAGATCCATTATGCAAAACCTGGAAGGTCTGGACATGAGCAAGAAGAGGTGTTAGTGCTGGGTATGTGAGTCGACCTGGACCTACAAGGACAGTCACCTGCATAAGGTACCTAGGTGCTTGGAGAATTTTATATTACTAAGCATTGCACCCAAAGATTTAGAAATCTAAATTCCACTAAGTCTTTGTATAGTGTATGAATCCTCTGTTGAAGCAGACATTTTACATTTTTGTTTTGTTTTAAAGTTATGCTTACATTCAAACACCATCAGCACATGCAACTTCACAGAAGCAGAACTTCTTTAATGAACATGACATTTTTTGAAAGAGTTCAGAGCTAAATGCCTTACTTATAGGCTTCCTTAAAAAAAAAATGCAAATACCAAATCAGAGTTAATCCATGTGCAAAATCTGCTCCTTTTTCCTATTTTATATTAATTTTGGAAAGGTGATCCACAATAGCCTGTTTATCTATGATTTATCACAGAAATTCATCAATATGACCATGTGTTCAACTGGAGGACAGTGTTTAATCACTAGCTAGAACCAAAGTTGGGCTACCTTCAGATTTCTTGGAATACTTTTTTCTAATTTATTTTAAATTGGACTATTCTAACTCCCAGACTCCTTCATTGTTCTGCAAATTGTGGTTTCCCTAAAAAGAAAAAAAAAAAAAAAAAAAGGCCATCCTAGCTGGGAAGCAAAAGACATAAAGCATATTCACTGTTCCTTAAGAAATTATACCACATTGTTACATATTATAGAAAAAGAGGCAAAGCACATTTTGTTAATCATGTGTTTGGACACCCTGTCATATTGCAACTTCTCAAACAAGTTACATTTTTTAAAAAAACGTAAGAACAATATGTATTTTACTGCAACAAAAAGCATTCCTGGAGCAAACCATTGGGCTGAACCACTGAGGAAGCCAGCAGTACACCCCTCCCATAAAGTAAGAATAATAAACTTGCATGAGACCTCACTGAAACCATGCCACAAGGCATTTCCACCCAGCTCTCAGAGTCAAAAGGGGTATGCTTTCAACAAACAGGCATAGACACCTGCTGTTTTCCCAACCTCTGTCCCACAAGGCCAGATCAAGGAGTCCACTGCTGACCCAC
>JAOTQQ010000063.1:33107825-33132825 GCA_026546715.1 Gallinago undulata | reverse complement strand
AGTTTTCGAATAAGAGAAAAGACTTGCTAAAAGCTTCAAGATGTTGGGAAGAATGTGCCCTACAATGCCAACTTACTGCAATAAACCTAGCTCAGTAACTAGACTGTGAGCTTCTTTGTGTCTCATATTCTGAATGCAGAAAAAAGAAGCAAGACCTCTGTGCCTCCTGCTATTGGTGAAAGAGTCTGAAGAGGACTGAAAACTGACAGCTCCTAAAAATAATAAAGCAACAAGTAGAGACAGACATGGTGATTCTCAGGAAGGACTGAAATGAAAGAGCCATAGCAGCTAAACTCATTACCATCGGTAGATCTGTTAAAAATAAAACATTCAGCAGAAAATTTGGTTTCGACCCAAAACAGGCCAAAACTGACTTGGCGATATGGAAACATTTACCTTGGAAAAGTCAAAACACTGTTCTTAAATACTATCATTTATGTTTTAATATGCTGGATGACAATATAGCATAATGATCTAAAAACATCCAACGTAAACAAGCCATTTCAACTCTATCTAAACATTTGCAGAGCTTCCCTTGAAAACTTCAGAAAATATGTTAGAAATCATGTTAAGTAAAAAATGTTCAAGACAAACTTAAGACAATACATATTCTTAACTTTTTTTTTTTTCTCAGTTTGTGGGTGGCGATCTGTCCCCATAGAAGAAAAGAACAATTTTGAGGAATAAAAAGAAGCAGTGTAAGTGGCCGAATGGTTAAGCTGAAGGTGGGGGGAAGCACAGCTCTGAGACTGTCCATCTGAGACTGGTCCATCTAACACCTTCAGCATGCGACTGACCTCCCTGAAGTGACTCGAACACACCAAGTTCCCCCTGTGCTTCAGGGTTTGGCTGGATTGGGAAACAACCTGCCCCTCATCCTCAGCACAAGGACCAAGTGCCCCATCACTTCCCATGGCACCTGCTGTGGGTTAGTCTCTCACATGTCCTGCTGCTCCCCAAACCACTCGCCCTGTGCTGCTGCTTGGGCATTTTTTGCTGTGTATGACCAGGATTAGTACAATTCTGCTCCTGTTTAGTTAGTGGAGAGGAGCGGGCTCCAACTGTGAGAATTTTCAACACCTTAAGTCAGACAAAACACCCCAACCCTGATGCGTAAATTGTGGTCTCCCTGACCCACTCGCACATCCCTCTCCCCTTCTTCTGTCTGCACCCTTCAAGGAAAATTTCAGTTTTCAGTTGAAAACCAGAAAGTTGTTTTAGTTTCACGTTCTATGTTTTTTAAAAAAGACAAAAACCATCTTGAAATACTTCTAGGGTAACTTTGTGAGGAAAAAAGAAAAAAGGGCTCATTTAACAAATGCATGTCCTATTGGTAACCAAAAACAGTTTAAAAAAATTATTAGGTCTTATATTTTTCTACTAGTACTTTCTCTTTTCAAAGTTTCTTTACTATGAATATCAGGTATATAAAAAACAGAACTTTCCAATTGTCCATGAACTTACGCAATGGACATGGGTGAAAAAAAAGAAATTTTCAGTGAAAAAATACAAAGATTAGAATGTGCGTTTCATATACATTGGTTTTTAAGGGATGTTTCATTAGGATATTTCAATTGTTTCAATAAATACCAGAACAATTACTTCCCCGTATAAAGTTGGTCAAAGTTTTTGTTTTAAGGTCATGCCTGAGTACTAATATTCCAGCCAACCCAAGACTGGAGGCAGTACAGCATTTGCAGGAAAACACATACTTTTTTTTTTTTTTCCCCCTCCAAAGCCACAGTACTGTAGTTTTTCTATTTCCATCATTATTAGTATAAAAAATTAGTACAAACAAACAACAAAAAAAAGAAATTTCACTCCTACTTTCGTATTTCTTTAGATCTTAACCTGACATTAATGAGCAAATACACACTAGGATGATGATCACACTGTAGGATAAAATGGCTCATATACTGTGTTGATAAGTTAAGATGAAAGAAATCCAGAACAAAGACACAACAGTATTGTGGAGATATGTTTAGATTCCAAAATATTTGTATCAGTCAAAGATAGAAACACCCAAGACAAAAAAAAAAAACACCAACAACTGATAAATAGAAACATCTACTTTTTTCCACTTGACTGTATAATAAATCCCGTGTATATTAAAGCATTACTCCATTACTATGCCTAGCTGCCACATACAATACAAAGATACATTATATATATATTTTCCATCTGATTTCTGATGCATTTGCAGCTCCCATCGAGTATCAAAGCCACCCCTAAGCAAGCATCTGAGCGTAGGACTTAAGTTACAGGAGACAAAGAAGATGCTCAAATGGAAACAGTACTGGCATTGAAAGCCTGACCCTGATGATCTAAGCCTGTAGTTTAGGTCCTTTTGAGTAACATCTCTGATGCAATTCTTCCTGAATCTCAGAACAAAGCCTTATGATTCGCGCTGGGCAGTCTACTGGACTGTACTAGAGGAGTTTACAGGAACTGTGGCTGCAAAATCCAGAATGATTACTCAACGGCATTTAATATAACCCCAACCCCATGTAACCCCCTCACTCTTAACTACAAATGTGATGCAGATGAAACACTTCTTCATTTCACAGAATCACAGAATCTTCTAGGTTGGAAGGGACCTTAAAGATCATCTTGTCCAACCGTCAACCTAACTGACAAAAATAGACACCCACACAACAAACAAGGAGCATCACCATCACTAAACCATTTATACTCTACTGGGTAGTGCCTTCATTTTCAATAGCAATCCTGCACCACAGCTTTTCCTCTCCATATCCTTTCCTGCCAGATGAAGTTTTTTTCTTTTCCCATGGCAATTGGCTAAGTTACCTTGGACACTGGGACACTTTATTCGATCAAAACGTGGTACTGTTCCCTCAAAGTGAGACCACTCATTAGATATATCATGCTGAAATCTGAATATCAATGCCCAAAAGAGATGAACCATGAGGATCAGAGACGGACAAGAAGGGATCAGACATAAATTGGTAACAGGATTGATAACAGTTTACAAGTACGTCAGACACAATGGCACATCGTCTTGATCGACAAGGACTACCATTCTCAAAATGTCCTTCCACAAGCACCTTCAGGGCTCTCAGCAATCACAATTCATGATAAGCATATTACAACTGGTGTGTTTTTAATGGCGTTAGCCTGATGCCAAGGCACAAGGCAAAAGGAAAACCACTTTCAAGGAAAGAAAAGCTGAAGCAAATACAAAAGGCGCACTGGATGAACGTTGCAGCAGTCAAACACTAAAGAGAGAAGAAGTTATAGTCCAAAGGAGAATTTTCCAACAGTAAAGAATAATGTACTATATTTAAGGAATGAATGATGAACTTGACCAGACAGTTCATAATAAAGATTATATGATGAGGGATTTTTTGTGTAGTTTTGTGTTTAAAGACATTCTAATTGCAGCTAAAAACTGCAACTGCTTAAAAGTGCTGCCTAACAGCCCCGTTACAAGTCAGGCACTGTATGTAAAGGCACATTCAGGGAAAAATAATAACACCCCACACCTGGGATACTTTTTGTCTCAATGACTGGAAAAAATCATTTACCCAAGAGAGTAAATAGTGGTGAAATGTATTAATCGCACTGATTCTCCTTCTCTTCTCCAGTTAATCGAGGTTTGCCAAAACCAACTGCCTAATGATCCTATTTTGTAATTTTACAGCTACTTGTGCTGACACTACACAAAGGACACAAGCAGTCATTTCTGATCATGTGTTTAAAAAAAACCCTGAATTGAGAATGATCCATAGAGTTGCTGCTTAGAATTTCTTCCACTAAAGACAGGTACACATGGTACTTCATTGAAATAGTCAAGTTAGTTCCCAATGAAGAAAAATTAGCACAAGCAGAACTCAAAATTAACACAGCTTTATTTCCTTTCACTACAAAAGCTAAACCAGGTACTTCTGCCTACTATATTCCGTGTCTGGAAAACTTTCTGCAAAATTAAGCCGAGTAATTTTTTTGCTGAAAAGGATGCAAGCCGAAATTAATTTATTTTTAAAAAAAGAGAGAGCCCAAAGTCTTCTTACTTTCTGATTAGTGGAAAATCTATCTTTCAATTTACTTGTTCACGCAGCACAAGAATTCACATCTCCATTAACTTAGTTCATATTGTTTATATGTGTTTTTAGAAGATGCACATCTCTGCTGTCCTATTCTAAAGCCAGGCCGGGCTCCAGCAACGGCAGTCAATGCACAAGTCCTAAGTACAACCTTCTGAACCAGGTTCTCAACATCCCACCTTCTTTCTTTTAACTTGAATTCCATAAATAATTTCAGGTGGGTGAATTCTGTCATGAAAACAGAAGTCTCTTTATTTGTTTATTTTTAAAAGCTATATAATTCTTGCCCTGCTTCTAATAGCTTTATATTAAATATTCACTAGAAATACATGGGAAATCTGCACATACTTCATAGTAACTATTCTTTTTGTTCTGGAGACAAAATTATTATTTACTCAGTTAAGTTATTATTGACTTTTTGCCAAATGAGAAACTGCAACCTGACCTGATCACAGCAGTGCCATCCTTCTCATGCATCTCCTACTGCACAACACTTCTCCTGAGTGTGCCTCTCACCCCTCCAGGTTTTCATCTACTTGGCTAGGCAAGATCTCTGGGTAAAGGACTGGATATACAGAGTTCAATACAAATTTTGGCTGGAGCTGCAAGGCAAACCATCAAACGGTAAAGTAGAAGAGTTGTAAAATTCATCTCAGAAGAACCTTTTCCTACTCCTCTGCAACACAGGTAATTTGAGAGAAAGAAAAAAAGTGGAGAATGGAAGCTTTTGAGAACAATCCAGCTAGGACAGACGATAAACCTGCACGCTATCCTGAGGAAACAAGGTCCAAAGTTCAGTCCTATGTTTGTATTTCCAAAAAGCGTAAAATATCAAATATCCTTCTTGAAGGATAATTCTGTCTAGTCTCTTACCACATTGCTATGTAACTATACAATAAATATTATCCTGCTCACATGCTTCTGTTTACTTAGCATACATTATATTTGATGTTATCTGGCAGCAGAAGTTTTAGTTCTGTCATCTTAAAATACTAAGAGTTGTCAATCAAAATAGAAAGCGCATAATAAAAATGTTCTAGAAACTAATAATCCTATATTTCTAGGCCCTCAGCTTGGAACTAAGCATTGCTAAAAATGAGATTAATTATATGTTTGTACAGTTCCCAATACAATCAGACAGACCTCTAAACAACGTCCTCCTAGAAATGAACACAGACTTGATACATACTCCTATAGAGAGAGTGTGTATATATTAAGCAATATATGAAACACTAAATTAATAGTATCATCTTCATTTGGCCCAGTCTTTTGATCTACAGCAGTTTGGGGAGAAGAAACCCCACAATATGCCCAGTGACCCAGTGTTAGGTAGAGGATGAGAGAAAAGGGCATGGCAATACCAAAGTAATTTATGTTGAATGTCTGTAAATATTTAGAAGCACGGAAACAGAAAGGAGATACACAAAGGACAGGTCCCTGAAGTTATGGCCAACACAACAGGGTAAACTGATCAATTTAAGATAAAGTGTCAGAAAAATATCCTTTGAATTATTTCCGTGAACCTTTAGTGGGAACTTCACTGCTTGGGATGTTTAAACCTGCTCTGGACAAAGTATCAGCAAATACCCCGTAGGGAACAATCCTGTAATGTCAAGAAGATGGACTAGGTGTATAACAGGTCTTTTGCTGCTTCAATTTTTATTATTCTAATCCATCACCCTTACCAATGTGGTGAAATTTAATGTAGACCTTTAAAATTATGACCATTAGAAAATTATGTCTGTGTCTGTATACTATATACACACATATGGATGTAAAGTCTGGTCTTTAAAAAGTGAAAAATGAATTTTGCACCTAATTTGCCCATGCTACAGGTGTAACTATGCATTAATCTGGCAAGTGCAGATAGACATCTCTAATTATGGTTATGTGAATGCACAATTTACATGCATAATTTTCACAAGTGAACTTGCAACTTAGGCACACAGCAACTTAAACGTGTTTACTGTTGACAACTTAGTAGTATTGGATTACGACATGCTTATGCCATGAAACCGGGATCAGTCTGTGAGCTTTGCCCCAAAATAGAAAATTAGGAACCCTGCAAGGCAGACAACAAGTCAACATCAAAGTTTGCAGAAGAAGCTAAGAAGTCTCACAAGGAGCTCCACACAAAACACCTCCATCAGGGATTCACAAGAAAAAGCTGACAGATTTTATTTGGCTCCCTTCTGCCCAAAACACTATGGTTGTCTTCATTTTTCTTTACCCCCGTGTTTTGCAGAGAGGGTAGAACTCCCTGTCATTCTTTCTAAATCCCAAAGTTCACTGAGGATTTCGTACTATCAATCTACTAACAGTAAAAGTCACTCAGAGCAACAGCTGCAGAGAGGACCTCTGTTCCCCAGGCACACAACGGCAGAACTCTTTATGGATATGCAGGGTGTGTTAAGGCTGGAAGATAAAGGCTTTACTTTGTCCATGCACGTTATTGTTGGTATTTCTGTTATTCCAGAATGAAAATCCTCTTATTGACTAAGGCACTAGGCAATCACCCCCATACAAGTGTCAATAAAGAGATCCATTTTCTACATACTTCAGTAGGAAAGAAAAACAATTAAAGGGTATGGAGAAGGGAAAAGGTGTATTCCTTTTAATCTTTTAGACTGCAATAGCTATAATTAGCTTTTCTATGTAGTTTGGCCCTAGTTTGTCATAGTATTACAGTGAGAAACAGTGGCGTGCATTGATTTTTATATACAAATCTTAATGACTTCTATTGCTTTTAAGGATGCAGAAGGTGGCAGGATATGGCCATTCACCATTAAGGCCCTAAAGCCTTCATAATTACTGAGTATACAGAATATTTATTATGGAGACTATGCCAGGCCTCTTTTGTGAGCTGCCCTGGGCCTGTTCTCTGAGCCACATCAAGCAAGAAGTTTAAATGAAACTGCTCCCAAGTTTCTGAAATGGTTTAATAAAACATATACTGACTGTAATATTCAGTTTATAGTAGAAAACTATTGCCCCTTGGTTTGAAAAATGACCTCTAGTTGGCAATTTTACTCTCAGCTTCATAGATTATAGTCCGCTGTTGGTCATTTTCTCAATCCACAGGGCAATACTTTTCCATAACAAGCTCAAACTGCAATCAGTATTTGTAGGCTGTTACACAAGTTGAGGATAATATGTCTCAACACATTCTATTATATGACTAAACAAAAGAAATAACAACCTGGTGACACAGACATATGGAGAAAAGCAGAGCTATTCTTCTAATGCTGAGATAGCAGAAAAACATATTTCTTTGTATTGTGCTAATTTACATTAAATTTAATGTCTTCAATACACAATAATCTCTAATTTTATTTTTTCATTAATGGTGTTTTGGTTTATGTTTTTTTTTATGTCTATTCTTATGTTAACGTAAAATGACACATACTAAATTCTATTAGTATCAGATTTTAGAAATGACTGATAGTGACAGGCTAACATTGTAAAATCACATTAAAACGTATTCACATAGATATCTTAAAGATCATTTGTTCTTGGCCACACAAAACACACATTCATAAACTCACAGGTTTGATATTAGGAAATTCCGATACGGTTTAGTAGGGAAACTGCAATTAAATTTTCAGCACCCAGGTGTAGTGCATAAATACGAGATGAAATAACAGATTTTGGAAAAACAGTTCACCCATTCAGCTAATCACATAGACACATTGCATTGAGGAGAATTCATAGACCAGCAAGCGAGGGAGATCTGGAGCCTGTTCCAAGATGTGGCATGGACAGCTCTGCCAATGACAGATCAACCCCACCTTCCCAAACCAGTCACTCTGATCTGTAGGGCTGGTACAACTTACCGGGCTGGCCGGAGTGTGGCGAGGTTTAATTCTTTAATCAATGGAGGATGAAAGCTCTCGCAGATCCTTTACTGCAAATGCAAAATATTTATAATTACAAGACTAATATTCATCCTTGTTTGTAAATAAAACTCTGTGGTTTAAACATGACACCCACCCACACTTGGAGCCAAAGGGAACAACATCCTAAGCTGAGGCTACTGGAGTCAAGCAGAAGTGGACATTTTGCCATCCATCCTCTAGAAATTACAAGTTTCCTGGTCTTTAAGCAAGTACATCATAATTTCTGGGGATCTATGATGGGGCAGAAGGGAGAATCTTTCTGAAAGCTAAAATAAGACCCATAAGAGAAAAATGTTCATCGTAGATCTGTTTGGGTGGCTTCAGAAACTATATGCATCTGTCATATTGCATTTTGAGATATTAGAAGGGCAGATACTTTTTTTTCTTCATTCCATTCTTCGTCTTCCTCTACTGTCCTTATGTTGTTGCTCAATCACAGATTCACCTGCATTGTCAAGCTGGAATTTAAGTGGTCTGTATTCATTTAAACACGTAGGAACCGCATACATAAGCTTTAAAACATTTGAGGTAAAGAATGTATTTGAATGTGATTACCAGAAGATGGTGGTTCTTTATCTTACAACTCTTCAAGGAATTTAGATGTCTAACTCATTAATAGCGTTTGTTGCATTAGATTTTACATTTTTATGGTTTTAGAAGAAAGGGTTTCTAATAGAGAAAAAAGCAGCATTTTTTTGCCTTGTTTTTTTTTTTCATTTTAAGGTAATAAAAGTGGCACATATGTGCCATAGCATAATAGATTAATTAAGGAATATGATGTTTATCCTAGGTCCTGAGTTGTACATCATCATAACTCACTCATAAAAATTAATGTATTATACCACACTCCACAATGATATATCTTTTTTCACCATACCTGTTGAGAATAAATTGTTCTAAATTAGATTATCCTGATATCCAGTGAGAAATGTAAAAATTACATCGTTATTTTAAGAATTTACATTGCTATGTCTAAAAAACAATCTTCTCACTCAGCTTTTGAACTGTCATGTTACTCCCACTGTTATGAAATCATAATTGCTGCTGCCACACCTAAAATCAAATGCAATGCATATTGTATTTTTTCATACACTGTGTATTTCCTACCTTAATCACAAACTATATACAGTATATTTTAGGACTATTCTTTCATTACTGACTGCTTTTGTATATAAGCAATGTACAACTGTGCATGCAAGGACTCAAAATCCTCATTTCTAAAATCAACAGATGAAAAATCCCCAAATAATAACGTACAGATGTTCCATATTTAAATGAGCTGCTGGCATTTAATGCTGCCAATCATATATGCAATAAAATTGGTGAATTTCAAGGTCCTCAGCATTTATAGCATATTATTTATTTTTTTAAAAATCAAAAGATCATTTTAGGATGACAGAAAAAAAATGACTGTTCAAGAAATGTACAATGATATATTTCTGATGTCATCTTGAAATTTGTGCAAGTGGTCAACTATATTATATTGTTCCATACCAATTCCTATTCCTTTTTACCTCAATAAAGTTTATTCTGCTGTCCTTAAGCTGCAATGCCTCACTAAAAGTAAATTATCTGCACGTTATCTGCAGAGTAATCCTCTTCCTGAATACAAGACAGAACATCAGAGTTTCTAATCCTACACAGATAGAGTAATTCACATCCACTGTACGTTTTACTGTAAAGAGAGTAATACAATATGTTTGATAAATCATGTATGTGTCTATGTACAAAGAAAAAGGTTTATCTCCTTTCCTACAAGATGCATCCGTATCAAAATGCACGCAGTCCCCACGCTGGCCCCACAAGAATCTTTAGAAGTTCTATAATAAAGACATCTAAGTTTAAAAAATGGAGCAGCTCACAGGTCAAACAAGTTCTTGATGAGAAGTGCTTAACCAGAAATCTTATTCCACTGATTGTAAGTTTTCATCCATAGATCAAACCCTAGAATCTATTGATTAAATAAAAACTGATCTTCCTTTCTTTCGAAGCAAGAGGGAACTAAATCATCCCCATTGTTTTCCCTTGGTTTGGAACTATTACATTGTACACACTGGCCATGCGTCCTGCTTAGAATTACAAATCCTAAAGGAGATCTCATTCTACAGTGACTGATCACAAGTTTCTTGCCTCTTCCTCTAAATCTTCTGCTCCTGGTCATAATCAATGGCATTTGATGGCCCGATATTCTGATTCAATATGGCAAGTCATACGATCCAAGATCTGCTAAAAAAAAAAAAATCAATAAATTCATTTGCTTCAGGAAATTTTGGATCAGGACGACTTTAAGTATATGTAAATACAAGAATTTACTGCAATTATGCTGGCACATCTTCCCTTTCTCATACTTCTTTTTCACTGCATAATTAGCTGCATCATGCCTAAATTCTGCTTGCAATCCTACATAAAGCAATCCGGGCTGGGCAGCTCTTGCAAAGCCCTATCAAAGTCAAGGTCTGATGGCTTAGAGAACAGAGGGTCCCCTTCAGCAAAAGACATCAAAACACTGTGTATACGTATATTTAACAGACCGCTAACAATGTCTATGGAGAGGACCAACAGGTGGATACAACCATCTTCTTGGAATTAAGTTTTGTCTTGTTTTTTGGTTTGCTTTTTTTTCCTTATGCAAAAGTGTCCAAGTTAACTTCATCGCCTCCTTGGGTTACGGTGTCTGCAAGTCACCCTTCAGCTTGGTTCCAGTCTGCCCACACAAGTGCTGCTCTGACACGCTCTAACGCTCAGCACACGCCGTCACGAGGCCAGAAAACCCTCCATCGGGGAGATGGTTTCCATCACAGAAAGTAATCACTGCCAGGCTAAAATGGTGGCATCCGAATTCACTTGCCTGTTTCACCCCACACTCAACAAATGAAAGGACACGTGCAAACACAACTCTGTTACTGTACGCACACATCATTTGGTAAATTGTAGAAAGTATTCTGAATATTTTTTAAGGCAGGGAATTTTTAACGTACTTTGAATCTTCTTTAAATTAGCATCACAGATTAGGGTAAATACATAAATAGTACTAAATTAATTAACAAAAAAGGGAATTTATTACCTGCTAGTTATTTCAGTGTAATGGAGTTACAAAAATGCAGAACAATGAGTAAATACAGCCATCTATATCAGTTAAGAAGGCTGCAGCTTGGGTACATCCTTCAGCCTTTTAGTCTTTTTCCACTGGAAATCACTAGTTCAACACCAGCAGAGCAAAGACGAGAACCTCGCTTCTGTGAAGTTGTGAAGTAGCACTAATTTCTGCCCATAGTGACATTCAGAAGAGGATCGCTCAAGTCACAGGGGTAAGAAAACTGTTTGCTTATGATGTGGCTGTCACCAGTGAAGATGAGCTTGTAACACCCTCCAAGCATCAAGACACATCAAGACGACACACAAAAGAAACATTAAGAAAAAAGAAATAAACCCAACAGATACTCTTGCAAAATATATCAATGCAGTTCTCCAAACTGAAAAAGCAGAAGTCAGAAAATCAAGAACTCGCAGTTAGGATTTTCCTATTAGTTAAAGAACATAAGGATTCTCCTGAAGTCTTTGATTGATATATGATCTTTTCTTTCTTTTCAGGCAGAACAGCTGTCCAGTGAACTAGAAGAAATAGCCCTGAAGACAGCTTTGTGTCTGATATGACTTTGAGAGGGAAAATTATCCCAATGATGAATGCTTTACATGGAACATCTAAGAAAAAAAAAAATAAAAATGTCATCCACGAAAGAATTTTTCTTTCTATTTGAGCAAGCAATCACTATTACCATCATTGGCGAGGGGGAGGAAGAGAGAGGGCAGTGTCTGATACCAAAGAGAAAAGGCATGTCCCTCAAAACTGGATTTGGAATGAACCTAACCAAAACCAGGCAATAGGTACTTTTAAAGAGAAGGGCAAATGTGGTTGAGAGAGATTTTTCTGAAGATTGTCAGGACACAGTGACCTGGGATATATTGTAACTTCCTTCATTCTTCTTTGTAAGGAAATTCGTTAAGAAAGGTGAAAGACGCTTTGCTGGCTGATAAAGATACACAATCTTTGCCACAATAACTATACAGAGAAATAGCTTGACTATGTCCAAGAAAAGACAAAGCAATACCAACCAATGCAAACCTTCTCAGGAGAAGGACTTGTTATAAATTAGTGTAAATTTATTCCATCTAATGAAATTATGTAAATTACATAAGTTGAAGATTCCAGCCACTGTGATAATACAGTGAAGTTATGTCCAGGTTAGAGAAAAAATGGCAGGAAACAGAGCCTTTCTGGAGCTTACTCTAGAGGTGTGTTTTGTCATCATGGTGAGTGGCTAAGAAAAGAGCCTTAGCGAATGAACAGCCAGACAGATGAAATTTTATATTTTTCTCATTTAAAAACACATCTCATTGGGGCACTTCAGCATATGGATGAACACTGATGGCTGCTATCATATGCAGCCAGAAAAAGGAAGAGTAATTACAACTCTACTTTCCTTAACTAACCAAATCCAGTATAACACCAGCAGTGGCAAGCAGTACATCAATGGTTCATCCACCCATGCACACCTTGTTGAAATTGTCACGCAGGTGGTCAAGACTAAACAAGGGCTCCTACATATCTGATATGGGATAGGACAGATCTTGGCTTAGAAATACCTGGCAGAAGAGCACAATAACCTTCCATCCACCCTATCTTACTGGCCCTCAGATCCTTAACCTAGATCTCCTTGCTCACCCCACCCAAAAGTCTGCGTCTTTCAAAACAATGCACTTTCCTCCTCTTCCAACTTTGACTCTTCTCCCAACCAAGCACCCTTCTTCATGCCCCAAAGCCTTCCTGAATAAGTCACTGTGAGAATACTTATTCCAGAAGCTAACTGAAATTAAATAAGATCTTTAGCATTGAAAGACAGTCACACATTCTCATGTATGTTTGCACAGCCAGAGATAATTTCTCTCCCTTCCCTTGCATAACTTGAATGCCTTTCCTTCCCCTAGCCCAAACCCTCTCCTTCATCCCTGCAGTCCTCCTCATCCTCCCACATAAGCTGCCATTAACCCTACACAACAGAGTGGTGTTCCCACCAGCTGTTGACATCTGCCTGCTCTTCTGCCACCTCACCTGTCCCTCCCCTGCATTATCGAGTGCCAGCCCCTGCTCTCAGGCAGATTTTAAATCCACAATTTTCAGAAATCCTGCTCCATGGGATTCCAACAACAGAAGAACAAGAGATAAGAACATAAAAGTATCCTCAATGTGGTGTCCCATCAGGGAGCCAACTAAATCTGACAGACACTGTCCTCTCTGACCCATAAGCAGGAAAGGGCTGAGCATTTAGAGAGGAGAAAAGCAGTTCCAAAAACACCTTTAAATAGTCTGTAATTGGACAGCATCACCTAAGAAATAAAAAAGCATTCACCTAGGTCTTTGCTTTTGGGGTAATCAAAGCATATTAAAAAATAATACACATATACCCATTATACACATATTTCTATTTCTATGTTTCCCCTCCTTCTCCCCCACTTTTAGTTTGCAGTGACAATCAGCAATTATTTTACAGAGAAAGACTCGATAACAAGCTTACAGGATGCCTTTAGTAATAAGATAATTATTTGTAACTCTATAAAGAATTATAATTTTTAATTTAAAAAGAAATCAAATAAAAACAGCTTTCATCTTTCCTACCATGTGAAGAAAACATTCTCTGCCTACAACTCAAATTATCATTCTCTCCTTTGTGCAAAATGAATTGACCCAGAAAACTAAAAGGGTAAGAACCCATATTTGCTGGGCTTATTCAGCAGCCAAAAGTTCATGAAAAACACTGTTGTGTATCACATAGCAACCACTTGATGCCTATTGTTAAAATACAGTAGTTATTCAAAAAGTAAAATCTTGCATTCTCAAATAAGAAGCCAGGCTGCAATGTGTGTTTACTGTTTTGGGGAAATAGTCATCTTGCCATTTTCTCTTTTTCCATGGTCGTGGCATATTTGGTCAGCTATGCAATGTGCAGTTACCCACAGGAAAGAAAGGGAACACAAGAATTTTCCTCCAGTGTTTTGCTCATAGGACAATGTCCATTCAAAGCAACACTTGAGATGACTATTAAGAGAGTTAAGATTTGCTCTATTCTTATGCAGCCACGCTTCCAGTAAAAATGTAATATTCCAGAGGAAGAATGTGAGGAAGAGGAGCTTATCGCTTTTTGACTGAGCATTACAGTTGCACACTTTCACCTGTTTTTAAAGCAAGCTGGTCCTCTACACCTGTACAGATGTCCACATCGCTACATTTGCACTTCTTCCCAGGACTGTCACCTGCCACTACAGCTGGGCACAAGGATGAACTTCACAGACATCTCCCACTCCAACTTTCCTCCAAGTCTTTTGTGGTACAATATGGTAAAAAATAAGATGGAGAAAAATTAAAATTTATAGAGTAGGAAAGAAAGTCAGTTGCAGAGTCTGAAAAAAAATACTAACTATGTCTGATAAATGGAGCGTGTGTTACTCTAAAATACTTGAAAAGCAGTGGCAGATCACTTGAACTATTCTGGCCTTCCCAGATTTCCATGAAAACTGAAAAACAGCCCTCAGTTTTGGGCACAACTGCATCAAACTAAATTATCAAAGCAAAACCAAAAGGGTTCTTCTGAAACAACTGCTGGAGGAGATGAAGGGAAGAATAAGAGAGATGGAAACTCCCTTGTAGGTGCTATTATGTGCTGTTATATAAATAGTACAACTTAAAACTTCAAGATAGTGGCATTTTTAATACCAGAAGGGGATGGCAGACTCGTTTAGCATAACTTTGAGAAATTTCATCAAGGCTGTGTATAAACAGGTGTGCAACATTTTTGCTAGCTGTAAGATGCTTGTTGAGATTATCTGCTTATCTAAAAGAGTGTTTAAACTCCTTTTGAGTGGTTAAAACAAGATAACGTGGAAAGTAGATTAAAAGGGGGAAATGTGTGAGTGTAGACATTTTTGCAAAGAACCTTACTTTGAGCCCAGCTGTATCCAGGTATGCGCATGCTGTTTCCATAGTCTCTGAAAAGAAAGTTGAGTGGTAGGCAGTAAACCCCGTGGGAATGCATGTTGCTGCTAAGGACCAAATGTGAGAATGAATTAGATACCAAGGAACAAAGAGGTGGGGTTTATGATTTTAGAGAGAGACAGATCTGGCTTTTTCCAAAACAAGAGGGAAAACACGGACAGGTTGAAAATGCAGCTTGCTTGCTCCAAGTGTTCCTGCTTGGCTTAAAGTTCTTTATTGGAGGTCAGAAGAGAATGCAAAAAATCAACTTCCTAACTGCACATTTCAGCTGGTTTACAAAATATGTATTCAAACAGAAGTGTATATACAATCAAATATTTGAATCAGTCCCAAGGCAGATCGGTGCATACTTATAGATAGGGATTGTCTATACAAAGAAAATTCTTGGTTTGGTCATTGGTTAGTAATCTGGCCATGACAGGATGTGGTAATTACACATGACTGTTGAATAGCTGTAGGTACAATAGTACAGTCATTTGTAATTTATCAGCAAGATACTGGCATACTTGGTAAAACAAAGACCAAACCAGTACATCCAGTGCACAACTTAAAATTAAGAAGTCTTTCCCCTAAACAATATAAAGTGTATGTCGAAGAATATCACAGAACTTTTCTAGCACAACTCAAATTCTCCTCTGAAAATGTACGCTTCTCTCAGCAACACATTCCCAGCACAGGGACTGGTAATTTATGATCCACCAAAATACCCCATTGAACAAAAAAAGTAATACCTACAGTGCACCTATGCAAATCACTAAGAATAAGTGACTCTAAGGATCAGTAAGAACAAAGCCCAAAACTCCGATCAAACATTATTTGAGGTTTGAAAAAGTCAAGACAAAGTGTAATTTTTTTTAAATGGGGATAAATTGGGATTTCTGTAACAATTGACTCATTTTGCCTGCTTTTATCTAAGGATCTCAAAGAGCACTCCAAGTGTTAATTAAATTACAAAGCATTTTTGAGACAGGTAAATGGTATTATGCCCACTGGGGAACAGAGAGAACATTTATGTTTCATTACTAAAGTCACACAGTAATTCAGTGGCTAGTAATATAACCCAAGAATTACCAGTCACCATTTCTACTCATTGACCTGATGGCCTCCACAAGAGAGAAAATTAGCCTTAAAAGCAAAAAATACTTTCCTCTTCTGCTTTTCTGTCTTCCAAGAGGTAGGACAAGATTTTTTAATTTTATTTTATTTTTCTTCCTCTGCTTACTGGGAGGCCTTTCTTTCAGAGTCACACAAAAGAAGCCACTTCCTAACCTACCCAAGTGTGTTAAGGATCACAGTACAGCAATAGAGAGGAAACCAAACAAGGGCAGTGAACTATAATGCTGCTGCTTAACAGCTTACACAGCTGCATCAGGATCCTCTTCGCCCTCTTCTAACAGTCATACTCCCAGAGATGACACATAAGAACCTCTATCCCATCAGAATGAAGATGGAAAGATGTGCAGATGAAATAATCCTTTGCTGAACCCTTCACCCACTTCCAATCCTATTTTCCCAAAGAAACTACCCTATAGAACCTGTTGCCTCATACACATCATATAAAAATCTCCCACTGAAAGAACAACATAAGCAACAACCATTGAGGCCCTGAAAATGCTTTCAACCATGGAAAAGTCTATTCTGCAGTCTACTACATTTATTTTGAGTCCCGTGTAAAGAGATGAGGGAGAAGCATTCCACTGTCCATTCTATTCTTAGCCAGAAAAAAAGAAGCCACCGTTTTCCATTCTGGCTTGGTCCTGACTCATACAACTGCAGGATCCACGAGTAATAAAGCAACAAGATATAATGCAACCTGCACAATACACAGTCCAGTGACTTACAGTGCAACCTAAGGCATCTCTAATTCAAGACTAGTACAGCTCTGCTAGAGCTTTAACAAATTACATCTCCATTAGTAAACTGATTTTAAAGAGTTCTTCATAAAAGGTTTTTCTGTTTTGTATATAATTATTAAATACTAAAAAAGGGAAGGGCATTTTTGAACTTTCTTTAAACCTTTTGAATACAATGTTAAACAAAGATTTCAGGCCTTATTCCCCCCCTCCTCATTCCTTGTTATGTCATGAAGAATCAGCTATGTGGAAGAGATGAGAATGTCTTTGATTTAAGTGACCAACGTTTAAGATCATCTTTACTGTGGCAGAAAATAAAACTGCTGCAAATATTTCCAGTAGTAGTATTATTGTTATATGGTATGACAATCATCATCTTTTTTTCTTTTCCTAAAAATATGTCTAAAGAACCGCACAGTTTATATTCTGCATTCAAAATATTTTTCTTCGTTTACATTGATTGCATATTTCAAATCATGTTACAGCTGTATCGCTTAGCCTAAATCAAATAAGGAATCCACATAAATGCATACACACACTTTCCCTGTCTTTAGACATTGCCAGTATTGACAAGATTAAAATATTTTTCCCATTCATTATTTATTGTGATATGATGAAACAGTAAGAGTATGTATTTAACGGAACATCACAAAGTAGAGTTAAAATGTGGACATGCTGTTTCATTTTGATTTTACTGTGACAGTGTTAAGTATGTGACTCCCTGACTGCAATAATGACATCTTTGGGTGATGAAGATTTAAGATGCTTAGCAAAGATGCAGTGTTATCCAAACTCTTCAGCCATGCTGATTAGAAGCATTATTAAACAGATGAACCCAAGACTGAAAAACATACTGTGACTGAAGTCACTCCTGTTGCAGAGGACTGGGAGAATTGGTGCTCAGTGCAAGAGCAGCACACTCCCACCCTGCATCAGGTACATAACTGGAATGACTGGAAGGGAGGCATACATATAAAACTCCAACACTTTCAAGAGCATCAGCTTTTTTTGTTACCAAAAGGGTGTCCTCTGGATAATTTCTCTGCTTTTAGGGTGAACTGGTACCACCTGACAAGTAGAGTGTGGGATCAAGCAATGCTACATCTGGTCGAACCTCAAACACAGGGTAGATGAGTATGAACTTGTTTTTCAAATGTATGTACCTTGGCTTGAAGACCAGAGACACAACACTGCACGATCCCAGTTTCCAGCTCACAGCTGGGCACCATTCTGTACATTTCTACTGGCAAAGCAGCAAGGTAATGACAAAGAGAGCACACCACAGCAAAGCAACTGCAACCAGAACTGGTACTGTGGGGCAGGGGAGCACAGAGCTTGCCTCCTGTACTATGTACCAGTATCTGGGTTAGAATGCAGAAAAAGACAGACACATTTTAGCCCAAATGCTTATTCTTGCATATTACAATCTAAACATACCCCCTATGATAAATATAGCAGAATAATCAGAAGGTACTGAATGCTTAAAATGCATCCTTAACAAAACAAAACAATGTAATGCATATCTCTCTTTACGTGTCAAACAATTTGCCTAACAAATCATAATAATGCAGAATGATATAAAATTCACCCATCAAGCCCAAATGCATGCACAAAGATTACCATGGCAAAGAATTGTGAATTTCATTAAATATGTTAAAGGCAAAAAAAAAAAAAATTCAGCTTTGAAAAATAGTAATCCTGTCTTTCAACAAAAATATTATAGGAAGCTATGAATTTGGTAGATCTGAATAGGATGTTGGTACATGTTTTACTAAGGTAATATAATGGCACACTATTATTAGATCACATTAATCATTACTGTGCCAAAGGCACTGACAGCACCACTGAAAAGGATTGAAAGGGCTGGTAATGGATATAAATTACCCATTGTGTGATAAAAGGATTTTTACTAAGAAGGTAAGAATAAAACAGCAAATTTCTAATATAACTGTTGTGTAAAAACCAAAATAAAAGTAATCCAGTCAGTAATATCCACAAAATCAGAAAGTAAGCACTTTTGAAACAAGATAAAGTCACAATAAAAACTGTATACAATGTAAAATTAATTTTGCGGTGCATAATATTACTATCAATTTAAATAGTTTACATGATGACCTCTAAGGGGTATGGTCAAGAGAAAGGTAAGCTTTGTTAATTAGAATCGAGTATGAGCTTCTGCTTGTGTATTTTAAGTTTGTGGGTTTGGATTTTTTTCTTAGGTTTGGATATTGTTTTTTGGTTTTTGTTTTTAACCAGTAACGGCTTCATGACACCACCACCACCCCCGAAATTCACGACATGTTGTGGGGTTTCTGTTTTCTGCATTAACATCACAACAAACAGCACAACTCTCAGATGGTTTTATTTGGATTCCAAATGCTATTACAAAACAAACCACGTCTTTGCTGAGCTATTTAACCATTTGATTGAAACCATTTGTATTACTAATTGTCCAGTTCTGTGCTCCTCCTTTACTCTGGTAAGTATTTCCTGATATTAGTAGGGATCAGTGAAGTGAATTGGTCATACTACACCCTTATTTACAGCATTAAAAATCCACATTTCTACTTTGAAGTTGATGGAATTATTCTAGAATCAAGTCACTGTAATTCTTTTCAAATCAATTGTCTAGAATAAAATCCAGTAGCTCACATTCAATTAGAGAGTTTTAAAAATTGTGAGCCATATTCTTAAATGATATAAATTCATAAGTACAGACATCAATCCTGAAAACACTTACGTCTATGCTTAACTTTACTCACGTGAGTAATTCCATTAGCATCAGTAATTCAATACCTGCTTATGCATTTGCAGTACTGAAGCTTTAATATGCCTGAATATCCTCTCACTTACATCAGCTATAAATCAGCACAATTCCTCTAAATCACACACTTTCTACTGATTCAGAAGATATAAAAATGAGTGGACAATCCAGTATAACAATTATAATAAAGAAATAACATAAGAATTTGATTTGGGAGCAAAAGCTATCAGAAACTTTGATTTAAGAATCAATTAATGCATGAAGAATGTAGAATTAATTATTAGTTATTTCCTAGGAATCTAGACTTTTATTTCAAACTGAGGGCCAAATAACCCAATTCTGATTTCACACCAATTTCCACACCAATCTGATTTCTTAGATTTACAGGAGCTTTTCTTCTACTGCACTGAAATAGCTCAGAGGAAAAATCACATATACAATGTAGTACACCCCTCCACTTGCTGATTTTCATGGGTGTTCTTCTCAGGCTAATATACAACAGAATATGGTTCTTAATAATATGCATGAGATGTTCCATTGAACTTATGGAAAAAAACAACAAAAGTGATAAAATGAATTTAATCATGAGTGTCATGGATTTTTTTTAAATCAGCAGTCTGTTGATAAAGTAATAAATGATGATTCATCTCTAACACAATTATTACATATCAACTGCGTAAGATGAATGCTCATGATTCTAACAAGCAGATCTTTTTCTTGAAAAATCTATTTGTAGCTCACTACACCCTGAAAGAACTACAATGAAAAGTTTTGCTAAAGCCATGAAAATAACGTTTTTGAAGATGTAAAAATCCATAAGAACAGGTTTTAAAATTTAATTTAGGTACCTCATTTTTATGTATGTGGAGAAACAAACCTGAAAACTCAGATCCACAAGCAGAAGAAAATGTTATGAGAACAACATAAGTAAGTATTCTTACCAGTTACTCTTAAACCAACGAATCTGTTCCCTGGCTGAGGAAATTCTTAAAAGACACAGGATAGGTACTGAAGGTCGCAACTGTAAAAATAAAACCTGTGAGAAATTTAATATGTCAAAACTCAGTGTCTGAATTAGACATTTACATTAAAATACTACAATGCCACCTCAAGCAGACAATCTACAGAGAAACAGAGAGTATTGACAATTAGTGTATTAATGGGATTAACACCTTTTATTTTTTAAGCCTTCATAATGCATGTGTTTGGTGGTCATTTCATTTTGAGAACTGAAAAGTTATTTCAGTCCTGGATTGTTTTGAGAGGGAAAACCTCTCCTCAAGATAATGCTGAAGAACAGAATGAAATTCTTCTGATCCTTCCCCCTAGACAGTGCAGCAAGAGAGGACAAAACAGGATAAAACAAAAGTTGCATAGCATACTCCAGAAACCCAGTTATTCTCTTTGACATTGATATTCTAATCTTTCAAACCAAGTAAAAAGAGAACAGCTACTAATTGTATTTTTACTTTTTTTTAATTCCATTTTATAACAGAAATAAGTCCTTTGTAGATGATCTCATCTAATAAACCCTACTTAAAAGAGATAAGAGCTAGCAGTAAAAGCCAAGCCAGAATACTTCCAAGATATTTGTCAGCAGTGAATTTAGGGCCATTACATTAGTAAGCAAAATAGAAACAAAAACAAAGGGCGTTCTTAGAGCAAAATAAAGTTCACTGGACTGAAGCTATAATCTGAAGAATTTATGGCTGAGAATTCTAACTATGTTTATTCCTATGCGTGTCTAACAAATGAAATTAAAGGTCACTTCCAAATAATACATTTTGTACATCTGTATCAACCAAACTATCTCATACAGCAGGCGCTGGCTCTGAAAACCCTGTTCGAACTCCACAGCCTTAGGGCTCCACCTTACCAACGCTGATTTCCCAGAGAACCACTGACTTCACCAAGCCCCTGTGGCAGGCTGTGGTAGTCAGTGTGTACAGAATTGCATCTTTCATTTCTGTGGGAAATAACTAAGAGCTTGGCCATTTTATTGCATTTGGTTCAAATCATTCAGCACCGACAGGACCACACTGTTTGGTTTGTTGACTTGAAGGATAAACAACAATTTTGAGGACTCCTATTGATGATGAAAGCAATATTAAATAATTCTGCAAGGAATTCACTAATAAGTAGAGTTCACTACTAAGCAGCACAGCCCTCCAGGAGTGCAATACCAGTACAACACTTTACATGTACCCTTTAAGATCTCTCCAGACTCTGCCTTGTCCCGACTACACCCAATGCAAAACACTACTGCAGAACATCCCACTTTGTCCGTGCCACCTCCTCTTCTCACTCCTTTGGCTCCTCCACCACACCAAACGCAGGCTAAGTTTCATTCTGATGGTCTACCACAACATTTCCTGATTCCCACTCCTTCCCTTCCTCACTTGCAGATTGAACTAGTCTACATCACGCGCTTTGAAATATTTTCCAAGTGATAATTCTGCCATACAGCTTCTCTGACATAGGAGAATTACCCCACTAAAAGCTTCAAACCCCTCCTTTATAACTCACATTTCCACAGTTAGCTGCCAACAGTTCAGCAGTAGACATCTGGTTTGCCATCACCACTGTTTCTCACGCGTATGAACACATTTCTTTTTTGCTCTCTCCTCGTGCCTAGTTTTCTTTTACATGCTAATTGTCTCTGGTTTTATACTTGAATTACAAGCCCCAAAAGGCAAAGCCCATCTTCTCATTATGTATTTTACATTATTGAGCTCAATGGGTGGTGAGCAAGCACAAGTCCATCTCGTACCCCATTTTCCATGGGTACGCCTGGCTACATGAGAAGCAAACCACTGGGAAGTCAAGCCAAGCACCTACCATGTTGGCCGGACAGAATGAAAACCTTTTGTAAATAGTTAAAAAAACAAGCCATTCTGCATCAGATTTGGTCTCCCCAAATAGGAAATCATATCTAGACAGGACTCGGGTCCCATTTATAAAGGCCCCATACCATTTTAGAATTCAAATAAATGAATTTTGATTACAAAGTTTGGACATACAGGAAAAGCAAATTCCTGGACTGCTAAATATAAACATAGGGCCCATCCAATGTTTTCAGTTGCACAGTGTCTAAAAACAGTGACAGCTTGTTTGTCTGGAATTTCTGCAGTTGTTGATGTCTTAAAACCTCAGGATATACCTTTATAATGTTTACTTGTAGCTCATTCAGTGGAAGAAAGCAAGAAACAGAAACAAAGATGAAAATAAGCTGTTAGGTTTCGAAAAAGATGTTATCTCGCTGAACAGGTTCCTAGTACTCCTACGCCAACATCGTAGACTACATTTTTGCTGTGCTATTACAAGGCTACTTGTGTTTAAAAAAAAAATATTCAGATTTTACATACACGCTCATGACTTGCAAAATTCTAGGAATGATTCTCAAGGGGCTTTCACTAAGATGCTTTATAAATTCTGATGACAGACAGAACACAGTAAGGCTTCATCTCTTAAAGTCCTGTACTGATTTGTTTGGAGGCTTCGTGTCATTGATCAGCATGTCAATGTCTCTTGCAATCTGCTTTCCAGTTCATGACTGTGAGTGAACCCCTCAGGTTTAAAACCTTAAATGATTTAAGGTCTGTGATACATAACCTTACGAACAAATTGGGAAAATCTGTAGCTTTACACATTAAACTGTAGCAGAAATGATTTAAAGCCTTATAAAAAGGTATTTTACTTACCTGTGCTAATATTATTCTAACACATTTGACACTGACTATGTAAAGCAGGTAGTTTAAAGGTACAGGCAGCGAGCTGCATGGGAACAAATTAAGATAGTTGCACTTAGGTCAAATTGGGCCAGTTTACCAGTGTCTAATATACTTGCTGGCATTAAAAAATTGCCCCGTGAACCCCTAAAGACCAATTTATCACGGCAAAGCCTCCCCAAGTAACACTCCTGTGCAGCTGCTCTCAGCTCAGCAAGTGAGCTTGTTCCCCCAGCACACCTCTACCCTGAAGAAGAAGAAAGCCCAAAGGTCTTCAGGATGGTAAAATAAAAGCACTATTGAGACATAACTGGGGTAGAAGGGCACAATTTTTGTTCATTCTTAAACGTGCTCATGTAGCTCATTCCTTGAAATGAATTACAGACATTAAAGGGAGAAAGCAATCTCTTGTCCCATTGATGAGCGGGAGCTAGCATGATTTCTGCAGGTTATGGATGAAAATCTAATACACAGCAAGGGAAAACAGATGCTTGAGCATGGACTTGTTCTGAACGATGGGACTTTTCCCCAAATAGTGAGGCTGCAAAGGCTTCGTTGCAAGGCTCTTAGCACCACAACCCGTTCCGGTTAAACTCAATGACAAAACCCCTGCTAATCTCAAGGGGACAAGGCTTCGGCCCTCTGTAAACAGTGTACCCTTCCTGATGGAATGAGGTGTCATGTTTAAATAATTATTCCCTATCAGCTGCTTTTGGAGGGCCTCTTGAAATGCTGTGGCATAGCTGCTCTCACCCTAGGCACATCAGAGATGCAGGGCCAGAGATAGATGGGCAGGGAAAGAGGCTCAAAGCCAGCCCAGGAGCCGTGTGGGACACCCTTCACGGGCCTCCATGTGAACACAGCATATATTGTAAGGGCAGGATAAGACCGACAGCGCCTTAAGGGTCCATTTAGTGTCACTGGGAGTTACATGTATAAATGAAGAGAGAGAAACAGTCCCTAAAGCAGGATGTTGGAATAAATCTCAGTATTTTTCCACTGCTCCCGAAAAAATGTAGGAGCTGACACCACTTTTCTCAGGCTGGGCCATGGTTTCCACCCGTGTCACAGCAGACTCCCCGGCCAAGTCCCAGCAACGCACCAGTCCTCCCTCATAGCCTCAGCTATGCCCTGTGCACCCTGCCCAGGCACTCGGAGATCTCCAACATATAGAACTATCTGCCTATAGACACAAGGTACTTAAACATTCATATCTCACCACGACAGGATTTGCCCACGTTTCCTGGCAAACCTGCGGTGTTTGATCTAACATCTTTTCAGGGAGGCTCCTTTACATCACTGAGATCACGCGACAAACTACCGCTCTCATTTCCCCTCCTGATATAAGTAAGCAAAAGACAGCAAAGAAAACAGGACAGGAATGCACATCATTTAAACTTCTGGGGAGCCAAGGGGTTTGCAAAAATATTCTATCAAAGAGGCACAACTCTCTTCAGCTCCTTAGGTTTTTCTACACACGTTTGTGCTTCAAACATCCCAGTTTACATTTATTTTGTGCAGTTTCTACCTTGCTGCAGTCTTTGGCGCTGCCACCACCATTAACCTGCCCCCGTTAGGAAGAGCTATCAGTTGCAAAACTAATCACTTAGTTCAGCGTGGTGTTGCTCGCTCCTTTGCTCGCCTTTC
>JAOTQQ010000063.1:33057825-33105325 GCA_026546715.1 Gallinago undulata | reverse complement strand
GCACCCTGCTCTCTAGTGACTGCCCTTCCTCTGCACCCCACTCTGCCCAGTGCTTGGCTCTGGCCAGGCCTGGTGAGACACCTGGTGAGACACGGGCTCCTCCACTGGCCGGGGTCTCAGTCTCCGGGAAGCTGCTGTGCCAGCAAACAGAGTAGGTGGGAGTCCTGCAGCTACCCAGGGATCAGGCAGGCAGCAGACAATGGCAGCCTGAGCTCCTCACGCGTCCCTGTCAAAGGAACCCTGTTTCTGAATAATTTACGCAACATTTAGGTGAAAATATTTTGTATTTTATTCAGTAGATGCATTTTTTTTTTATAATGAGGGCCTCATTAAAACCAGTATGTGTGTCATATTGTCAGGCAAATATATGTTAAAATGTCACTTTGAATATGAAATAATACATTTTAGGGGCTTGACTCATTAAAGAAAAATATAAGCAAAAGAAAAAATTTCTCTGGTTAAGCCTGAAAGAAAGCTGGGCAGGAAACATTCTCCTGTCCTGCAAAAGTTTTTGAGATTCCTTTTTTTTTTTATCCCCTCCACATTTCAGAAAAAACACAATCTCATGAGGGCTTCCACGAAAATAAGAGGTGAACGAACGAGCAGGCCACCCTCTGTCATTCACCTTGTCCCCTCCCTCCCACCCACCACTGCCGCAGGACAGCGGGAAAACAGCAAAGCTGAGGTCCCCAGGCCGGCAGGTCTCACACCTCGCGTCTCGCCGAGTGCACCCACCCATGGCTCTCGGCATCAGCCACAGTCCCTCACTTCGGAGCTACTCCAGTTGGGGAACATAATTCAGTATTCACTCTCCAGAAAAACCTGGCTCTATGCAAAGCCACACCTGAAAGGTAGCTCAGGGCTTCAGGCCTGACCTGAACAACAGCGCCGTAGATAACACAGGTTCTTCCCCCCTTTCCCCATTTGATGACAAATTCAAGTCCAATCCATCCATTCCTGAACCAAAGTAGTCAAAATTGACATGTTTTAATTCTAAAGCCTTTTGTCAGAGAGCTGCCAAGTCAGGAACCACCAGGATCCAAATTTACTCCGGTTTAAGCAGACAGAACTCCTGTGAAGCGATCTACATCTACATGAAGAGGCTGTAAATGCAGACCAAAGAGGATACAGGACCAACCAGTAAAAAACTACAAAATAAACACAACCACAAGAAGCAGAAGTATGCCCATCCCAGACACACAACAAACATGGGCATATCAACACTGGCAAAGGTCGCAATTATTTTCTTCCACTGTCCAGATGTTGCAAAGGAATAGGACAGCTGTGTTGGGGCAGCAGTGCCAGCAGAAGGGCAGTGCAGGAGGCTCATCTCTCCTGCCCTTCATCCCTCCCCTTACTCCTGCCCTGACGTGCAGGACAAGCCCTTTCGGTCAAGGCTGAGTAGGGCTACTGAGAGCAGCCCTCTCCCAAAACCAGCCACAAAAAAAGCCATCAAGACAATACAATGCCATTCCTGACAAAAGCATTATTTCCAGAGGACTGGCATCTGACACCCACTCACAATAGACAGTGGGAACAGGTGAAATGCAACCTTTTTGCTAACATCTACATAAAGCCTCAGGGCAGGGCAAGAATACAAGAGCAATCCAACCTTGACACCAAATATTCAGTGAGCCAAATACTCAGCCACCCAGTAGAAAACAGTGAAAAATGTGAAAACCCCTAAAATAAACAACCTTAGAGTCTTCCAGACTCTTCCTAAAACCTGCAGGAATATTTCAATTCAGTATGCCTCTAGGCTTATATGACTTGTACGTGCAATTAATAGCAGAAGTTAAAGTGTTTGCAGGACCAAGCCCACTGTCTGCTAATTGCTGAAAAGATTTAAAGTGTTTTTTCACTTGTTCTCAATTAGAGATCAGTGTCATCTGCAGTATTTTGGTATGGAACAGTAAGAGGAAAATGAAAATCTCCAATTCTGACCCTGGGGCATCTCAGAGGCACCTCTGCTGGGAACTTGTATGTGCCAAATGACAAAAGGCAGTTTTATGGTGTATCTAGTTCCATATGAGTGCCTCAAATTATAACCATAATTGAAGTTGGTAGCAAAAAAAACCCACCAAACAAACCAGGATACAATAATACCATATTGTAGGTGTCAGGGGTGTCCTGTTGGAGCCTAATTGTCATCAGGAACAACTATCTACTGATACACAACTCAACTCCACTTCTGCTGAAACAATCATCAATTCACAGTCTTAAAGAGAAGAAAATATAAAATACTTATGAAATGATAGCTTGGGAAAATGCATTTTTCATTCCTAACTATCTTGTTAGTGCATCAAATTACAAAACACCATCTGAGGCAGTTTTCACCACATCACATAAGAGGACATTTCATAAGTGATGCTGTTCTCATCACAGTCTAGTAGAGAAAGAAAGAGGGAGTTTGTTTATAGATTCTTTCTTGTTTGTTTTACATTTTCTATGTAGGAAAAAAATCCAATAACCCACAAAAAGATGTAGGTCAAATGTTCTCATCTCAAATCTTCCTTGATAAGTAGCGATTTAAGAAGTCTATATAAAAAATGTGTTATTCCCTTTCAGCTCATAGGAAAAAATGTTTCAGAAATAGCACATAAAAAAATATTCAATGTCACTAAAACTGGAATAGAAAATGTTTTATAGATTAACAAACATTGTAATGAATTTGCACAACCTTAACTGACTGTATACATAGCATAATGAAATGGTCTACATCCTTTCAAAGAAAAATTAGGTATTCCGGCACATAGCTTTAGAAAAGCATTGTTCGGAAAAACCTGCATTTTTTCCCAGCTACCATGTAATTTGTGAGATGCATTTTTAAATGATCTGCAACTGCAGCAGGCTTCATCAGTCAGATGATACAGATAGATAATTCACCAAACTGTCACATGATCTTCCATCAGTCTAAAAGATGTGAATATATTGCCACAAGCTTTGGGAATAATGGGTGCACCTGTTTACAGTGTCACCTCTGTTTGCTAATTGTCTCCTTGAGCTACATTTTACTTCTAATGCATTTATTTTTGACAGGCAGTGTCTATTTAGAAATCACATTACTTCAAGTGCAATTGTTCTTTTGTCTATCAAGTAAATGAAGTGTTGTTATACAGATTTCAGGTTCTGATTAGTGAAGTATCAGCACACCACAAAGGTCAATCAGTTATTTACCTGAAGTAATAGAAGTATGACAGGCCTCCTGGATATCCTCTAGACCATGGTATAGCTCATATGAGTATTAATAGTTTATATTTCGAGTATATAGACATATACCTTTATCTGCATGTACATATTACATAGATGTATTAAACCTTCTAAAACAGTACTATACATACAGAGAACATAAGGAAAAAAGCACTCAAGTGGAAAATGTCAATGTCAATGCAGACCCAACTCTTCCACCCCTGTATCTTAAGTTAAGCCAAGGTAATGGTGAAAACCAAGAGGTCGGTCCCACAGTCATTTTGCAGTGCTCATAAGCTGTCACACCAACAAAACTAATGTTTTAGAAACATGTTTTTTTCATTGTGCTTCCTGCTTTTTATAGAACAGTGAAGCAAAATTTAGTTAAGGTTACTTGCATTAGCTTCAACTAATAAGATGCCATAAGAAATTAAGATGAGCCACTTGAGGTCTAAGAAGGACCACAGGGGATTTTTATTCACACCCATACCCTCATGTCTGCAGTGTCACCAACGTTCAGTTAAATAATATGTCTCAATAGGTACAAAACCATGCCTTTAGATACATATATATAGTAACACATTCAAGTAGAACTATACTATCAAAACAGGAAATTTTGAAAACCTAAATCAGCACATTGATCACACAGCCACTTCACTGCGTATATATTGATCCTATTAAAAAAAAAAAAAAAGAAAGAAAAAGAAAGAAAAAGAAAGAAAAGGGGCATTTTAACTGTTTATTATCAAGGTGGAAAAGAGTAGTACTGTAGTGGCAGCAGTGGTTTGCCCAAGCCTCATTTTTTTTTCATGTTCCTCTGTCCAAGTTCCATATCACACGCTCAGGTCCGCCACACAAGGAGAAGGTAGAAGAGATGCATATGACAGCAATACTAACTTCCCAAAACAAAGGCAAGGTCCAAAGCTAACACCTACCCATCCTCATGGAGGTCTAGCTCTACACTGGTCTCTGTACACACGTGGCAACCTCCCAGGGCTTATCGGGGATTTCCAGCTACCACTGCTGTTTTACCAGTTTGCCAAAAGAAACAGAGACAAAAAGCCACGCTTGCCTTAAGTCACATTCTAAATTGGCTCCCAGGAGCATTCCCCTACCTTGTTCACTAAAGCACGGTGTATGTTTTCTCAGTGTTTAGCATATGATATGTAACCTGAGCAGGACTTGTATTGTTCCAGTAGTTGTTTTTCTGAAGTATGTTCCCATCAGGACCATAATTAGATGCAAAATACTATAGAGTCATTCATAAAGTCATTTAAAATTTTCCCTAACACTTCCCGGCAAGATTAGGGCACATCTTGAAACAGAGTATGGAAGAAATCACCACCTTGGCCACAGATACAAGCTGATGATAAAAAGTTCAAATTACTCCAGGTTAGTTTATGTATTCCAAGACCCAAAACGCTATAAGGAAATCTCCCCTGATGTAGTTTGAAGAGCAGTGCTTTTTTTCAAGTATTTCTGCAAATGTAAGTGCAATTTAGATAGAGCTGATCATTCATGAGCACCTTATATACCTGTATTTATGACTAAAGCTCCTGGAAACTTGAGTCTGAAGTTCTCAAAGCATATTTCTCCCGCAGCTCCTGACATACATTTAGCAGCAGCAGGATTGAGTCTGATGCTTGTAAAAGAGGCAATGGACAAGAAATTGTGGTTTGCTCACAAGCACAACGTGTCTCTTTGAGAACATGTGTCTCCTACCATAGCCTGACGTTGCAGGAAAGAGATAATTCATATGGAAAGTGTATAAATTTACTTAGTAATTTTACACCTACCCCAAGAATTACTGTTTTCTTTTGCACAACAGCAAGCAATCTTTAGACTATTACTTTGCATACAGAGAAGTGGATACTCTAGCAATAAAGCTGCTTGCCTAAGACTAAATCCCGCCAAGCACTTCTTTTGCACACAAACAGTCTCCTTGAAATCAATGAGATTTCTTGAATGAGCTCTTCACACAAGTAAAAGGATCAGGTCCTTAAACAGAAGAAAGTAGAGACAACCATGTTAACATAAAGCATCAAACAGGAGGAGGTCTCAGCAATGGAGTGAAGTATAGTCACCTACTACACGTGGTTAATGAGATGTGACAGGCCAAATTCAGATCCAATGTAAACAGGGGCACTTTCCTGCCTGGAACAAACCCTGTTAAAGAGGTCTAAGCCTTGCTTCATGTGCACTATCATAGTAGCAATGCAATTAACCATCATCCAATGAATTACCAAAGCTTACCAGCACAACAGTCTTGAAAATAGCACCACAAACACACTAGAGACACAAGAAAACAATGACCATCTACCTTCCAACGTCCACAGCTGGACCACAGGTGACTGTCCAGTCCTGGAGTTTGCAAAGCCCCTGGAGACCAGAGGAGAGATTCAGATCGATGCCATCAAAAGGGATCCAGGACATATGCGTGCCAGAGAGTTTTCCAAAAACACCAAGGCACTGTTTTCCCCAACACCCCGGGTTCCCCTTGCTTCTAACAGAGTCCAACTGCATGCCTCCCGGGCACTCTGACAGCGGTCGCTGCAACACAGGCACCAGGCACTGCATCTCCCCCGTCAGACCCCTTCTCCTCCCTTCTCCCCCCTGCTAATACCTCACACCACTGCTGAAGAAGAGCCAGCCAGCCTCTGACCCTATTTTACTTCAACTTCTGGACCTCTATAAAGTTGACAATGGAAATACTTAATTCTGTTTCAGTCACTGCATTTCTCCTCTATTTTAATATATATTTTAATAGCGGAGGGAAGAGGTGGGAGAGGACACAGTCCTTTCCAAGCAGAACTAATCCTCCTTTGAGGATGGGCGAAGCCCCACGCAGCTCTCAAATCCCACTGGCAAGAAGCTCTGGTTAGAGCTGGGGAGGCTGCACATCTCAGCAGGTTGTAAAACAAGGATAAACAACAAATTATAACTTAGTGGCAACTTCCGTTTTCCCCCTGCAGCCCGGGATGTGCGAGACTGGCCACTGAGCGCGTGGGTAAGTGCAGGGAGCGCATATGCGCCAGCAGAGTTTATAGTGAAGGAGGGGAGCACGTGGGTGGTAGCAATTTAAAAAGCAGCTGTGTGTATGTTTTTCCCGGTTAGACTGTGAAATCACAAATGGTAGAATCAGCACTGTAAGCTTAAAACCATGCTAACCCACTTGGCTGCATTTTATTGTTAACTTTCCGTCTACATTTTCCCTTATTTTTATAAAAAATACAGAATGACTCCTCTGCCCCAACTACCCCCTTTTATTAATAAAAGGATAGAATTATACTAAATATTTCTACTATAAGGATGAAACGGTGAAGAATAAGAAAGTATTATAAAACAGGACATTTGTGGCCAGAGCCTTTGGAACATTCATACTGTTACATATATTTTCTCTAAGTAATCAGGAATGTATTGGTATTTTGAAATTATGTATCTCTAATAACACAAAAGTACTTAAGAACAGAAATAGACAGTAATGGAAAATGCAGTCAACTGTTGACAACATATAGAATTTCAGAAAATAATTTACAGAGAACAGCACAGCAGATGAGTCAAAATTTTCTCAAAAATATTTCTTGCCTCCGATAGTCCAATGTAATTCATTTTCTATCTCTGTTCATTAATCATTGTTAAAATTAGTGATCCATTTCTTCCACTCTGCCATCTGCACTCAGCTTCGTAACAAACATGACACCTTCCTGCATAATAAAACCTGACAACTACGAGGATGCATTTCCAAATAGCTTTCTGCATATTTGCACCTCTATAACTGATTCCGTTGTCAGACAAAAGTGGATTATTTAACCAGAGTTCTTTCTTTATCAATTCAGTACACAGATGTGTGCTTGTGAGGGAGTGCGTGCGTGTGTATGAGTGTGTATAAAATGATCAAGTAAAAAAAAAAAAAATCACTTAATTTGAAATAAAAACAAGATATACCAGTTATCTTTGAATTCTCACAGTAGGTAAAATTGGTCATATATATGTATGTTAGTTTTAATCTTCTACTGTGAAGCTTAAGGATGTAACATTTGGATTGGCTTCATCTTGTAAAGTTTGCATACACAAGAATTATCCTGACACTCCAATTTCCTCCAAAAGAAAAAAAAAAATCATATCCAGCTCGGTTTTGTTCCCCAGCCTTTGATCACTGACAATTTCAAATAAATATTTTTAAGATAAGATGAAATATCCAAGCAATGAGAAGATACAAAAAAAGTGCAGAGATAAATAATTAAAATTCAGGTTGTCATTTCCATCCTGTTCAGGCTAGCCTCTAATCTCCTGGTGGCAGACAAGGGACCGGAGAACAGGGTTTGGTTCTTGGTCTCTTTCCATTCCATCAACAGACTTGGAAAGCCACGGCAGCAGGGCATCTGAGTGGTCCCTTCATAAATGCTAATTACACTTAGATCCCACTGATTAACAGAAGCTGCAGTTCTCAGCACACTGAAAATCAGGCTAATGGTGGGAGCATTAGGCCATACACATGCAAGTCAACGGGAACCTGTCCACCGACCGTGAGGAATCTGGTGCCCTGTTCACAGCTCTCTGTTCGATGAGAACTGCCCGGCCGGCTGGTGAGCGGAGCTGATCAGCCATGAAAGCATCCGGCCACTTCTGCTCAGAAACTGGTAGGCAGTAAGACAGTGGGGAGGGAGCACTAAGGAACATGAAAGCATACACCACAGTCCTCTGGAGGCTAAAAATAGTTACCAAACCCTTTAAAATACTTTCAATCGAGCCCAAAAAGTATACTAATCTTTAACCGGCATCGGGAAAGAGCAAACTTTTCCAATAGAGAAGATTATAATTCCATAGTAACCTCAAAGAATTGTGCCTACAGCAAGTTCTGCAGGTGCCCTGTAACAATAGGCACAATGCCAAATATAGCGTCCAAGATGAGAAATGTTACTTTTTCTTTCAGTTTCCTCAATTTAAAGTTTTGAGCCGTGCCCACCACAATAACCCATACTCTCATACATACGTGTTTACCTCCAAGCCAGGTGAGCCCACGGCCACCGAGCAGCCCTCCAGGCACGGAGACAGCTGCTCCACGAGCTGCTGCACGCACACCTCTGACGGCTGCCACCTCCGAGGACAGACAAGCTCTTGGGAAGAGCACCGCAGGCTGACGGCACAAACCAGTAGAGAGTGCTGCGTTCAAGAGCCGCTCGCTTCCCAGCTCTGCCAGCTGACCTACTCACTAAACTTGGACAAGCTGCCCCAATTCTATTATTAATGGAGATGCCGACGCTTGCCTCCTTTGTGACCTGCTGACGAAAAAAGCTAAATGACTTTGAACAGTATCACAGGCTACAACACATATAAAGAAACTGTATCAGCAAAGTTTGGTTAACAAACACATCATCTTCTCTCAGCGTCCCAATTTTCATCTGAGCACTACAAGTATCATTCCTCTCTCTGATAAATTTGTGACAGAAGCTGTCAGTAGAGAAAAGATCTTCCACTACTAACATCTTAAAAAGCTTATATAGACATAAATTACACAATATACGTTGCAATGCTTCTTTTTGAATAGCTAAAATACAAGGGGCAACTTGAGTACAAGCCCAGCAGGTCAAATAATCCAATTCAAGCAACATCTCCAACACCTTGAGAAGCAGCAGAACGTTCTAAGAACAAAGGACCAATTCTACCTTCAGTGGCATGCCTGACGCTTCCACACGCATGACAGGCCAGAATGAGACCCAAAGTTTCTGCAAGAATTATTTCAGAAAGTCAAATAATTTTTTGTATTGAACAAAGTTAAAGAAAAATTAAATCAATCTATTTTTCGATACAACACTGTCTAATAAAACAGCAAACGTATGTCGCTCTGGAAGAAAATCTGCATCTGACATGGAAGTGTCTGTTCAAAATTTAAACCAGATGTGATAGAGAACAGCTGAAATCTAAAGTTTAGAAAAAAACACAATGTAGAAGAGATATTGCAACTGGCTTCTGATAGATACCACAAGGGTAAGAGAGCCCTCTTTTTAAAGTGTTCAGACTGGAACCTTTCTAGGTACACACACTTCAACCTGTTGGTATTATATTTTTAAAATGTATTTTATTTTGGGGTCTAGAGCTTGTAGAGCTTTTTGGTTTTGTTGTTTTGGGGGGGGGTTTTGTGTGTTGTTTTTTTTTTTTTAGTTTCCTGTTAATTTGTCAATTTGGAAATAGACTGTCTAGGCTATTTATGAATTTTCTGTATCTTCTTACAAAGCTCTTGGTAACCATTTGAGAACAACTACCAACTATTCTTTTTATCCTTCACTTGGAAGAAAAAAAAAATCAAACCAGTATTGTCTCTATAGCTGCCTCTTTTGCCTTTTAGTTTCCTTTTTTCTTCACATGTCTGCATACTGACACATTCAATTTCAGGTTATCAGCACATCTGAATTACAGAATACTGATGGGGATAGAGGGCAGGCCTCTCTGGACTGATTAGCATCATTTAAGAAAGCATTCACTTGCTTGCTTCATTGGCTGCAGGGATTCCATGATGGGTGGCCTTTTAGCATTAGAAGTCAATATGGAGCAATCTCATTTGAATTAAATATGGACAAAAGAAAAGATTTGATTGTGGTTATTCATAGCTAACCTTTTAATTTCACAAAGCTCTGAAATTTGGGGGGTTGTAAGCCATAAAACTTAAATATACTTAGTTTTTCATTCCTTTTCAACTCGCTTCTCTTCTCCTCCTCCAGTTTTTATGTACTTTTTAATTTGTGCAAAACTTACACCAGAAGCTTATTTCTAAAGAAATGTCTGGATGAATATTCAGGAAAACCTTTTAACCTAGTTAAACCTACACTGACTATAAAAGGAGGAATGTCTAATTCTAATCCATAAATGTATGTAAATCCACACTGAAAAACATATTTGTCCCTATCAGACTCATGCTTGTTTCCGAATGGACCATAAATGCAGCCAAGTATTTCATTAACACAAATAATTATGTATGGCTCGTCATATTATGACCTTTGTTAACAGAAGCCTAAGCCCATGCAAAGGTTGCAACGATCTGAACAAAATCTGATCATAGGGAAAGAAATTTATATTCTTGCATTAAAGTAAAATTATTATATGAACTAAAACATAAAATAGTAAAGACAAGTTCTCACTAGCTAATAAAATCACAGAAACATAAGATCAGGCTACAGAAATAACTGGGAGAAAATAAGTAAAGCTTAACTTCTTTTAATCTCTTGGAAAAGTAAAGTGCAAAATTTGACTTCCACGTAGATGAAAGCGCTAAAAGTGTGGCCAACCTCTCTGAATACCTGATCCCTCCGCACTTGGAAGACAGTGGGAGTTTTGCCATTAACTTCAATGGAAGTAAAATCAGACATTGAGAAATGAAGTGGAAATGGCTTTTGCTGAGCTGGGCTGACTGCCATGATACAGGATAAGCTCAGCCTATGAGGAGCACAGGATAAATATCACACTGCTTCTAGCACATGACTTGTCCCTCCACTACCTATCCCAACAGACTAGGCTTAAATTTGAAATATATAGTTAACTCCAGTCCAGACAATTTCACAGATATCCTGATGAAGTAGAAAAGTATTAAAAGTCCCTCAGTGGGTGTCTCTCAGAAAGAGATTCCAGCAAATCATTCCTGCATTGCAGACACTATTGAAACTGAAATAAAGTCTGTTTAAAGCATTTTCATGGATCATGTTAAAGATTAAATCAGCCCCCTAAAAAGAAGCCGCAAAACACTACCTGCATTTATACCTTTTAGTTGTTTTACAGAAGTTAAGTCTGGAACCATCCAAAGTATTCACAGAATTACTCCTGTATTCCTCAAGTTTTTACTTCATTTCCTACTGTTGTAATACAGAGAGCACCTAGATGAAAGAGAATGGAAGGTAGGGAGTATATTTCCTGAGGAGGCGTATGCATTCAACTTTTTCAAATTGTATGATCTCACTGTAGCATTCAATAATTTTAAAACTCAGCTTTTCCAAGTTTCCCTCCTGTCCCTAATTTACTAATTTCCAAAAAATTTTTGATTTTAGGGTTTTTTTCAAGCCAATATACCAGACCACTGCACTCTCACGCAGGATTACATCAACAGCATCCGTAGCATGCATTTTGTCCATTTTTAAATGGAATAAGTCTAAATAAAGAAACAAAAGCGCTTGGGAGTACTTTCACTGCAGCATAAGCATTCTAAAAAGGCCCTTCACAAATGTTTCCAATATGCTTTATACTGCAACCCAATGTGCAACTTCTAAACTACACCACCACAAGTAAGAAATTAGAAATGTTGAGGGCTATTGAACACTGAATTTTCACAGTGCATCTGCACAAAGTTATTTAGCACAGATGTTTCTGTAATTGTGATCCACTGGAAAAACTCAAAGTGTTCAATGGCCCTCACACTTCCACCTGCAGAGCAGTACTGGTCTAGTACAACTATGCTGAGCTGTAACGTATAAAAAGCAGCAGCAGAGGCTGGATCAGACTTTGTAAGATTTTTCACGAATAGCGTTATTCTGCTTTGTTTGTGAAGGGGTGACATGATTTGGGGTTTTTTCTTTTCGTTTACAAAAAGACCCACATATTAAAAAGGGGTGAAATAGATTTTACATGCCTGGCTTTGAACCTGGGAATCTCCCACCGTGCAACTAATTGCATTGCCAACAAGACACAGGAGTACACCCACAAGCAGCATAAAATGTAACTGTGAGGGGTGTGATGGTAAGTCTTTATAAATAATACATTCATCTCAAGGTGCACTTGTGTCTATGTTGTTAATGTAGGAATTTTTTCATTAGTAGCTGTAAAGATATCTGGGCAGGTGAACATCAATATGCTTCTAAAGACTATAAAAATGAGGAAGCAACAAGAGGACAGGACTTGCTTCTTAAGCAGAATGGTTAGGTGTATTCATCTCGAGCAACAGCAAAAGAAAGTGAAGACCACTACGGTGACCCTAGCACTCCTATGCGTTCACCTGCCCTCAGAAATTCCCAGGAGAGCATCACCCTGTTCTGACTTCCAACAAAAAAGCATGTCTCCGAGCCAGGCAGTATCATCCTACCCGCAGGAACAGCTGAGCGGAGAGCAGGCAGCACAGACCTGTTTAAAGAGCACTGAATAAGAACCAATGGCTTCTCTGACATCCCACTGCCAATGTACAAGGAAGCAGGTGGATCATTCATTTAACCTCCCATGCGAATTCCCAAACAAGGATTATAGAGAAATTTTTAGCTGAGAAAACAAGAGGGAATTGATTAAAGAAAAGATTATAAGCAAGATAAGGATAAGACAACTTTGATATAAAAACCATCATCCAATATGGCTATCGGCACACATCAGACGTAGAAGTACATAAACGTTTAGTGATAGGTTGCTGGTTTTGCAAAACACAAATCCATAATGTGGACTCATATTTTGAGTCATAAAAAGTGAGGATAATGGCTAAGTTATCATTTGAAAATTGGCTGCAGTAACTGCACAATGCATTTTTCAAAGCATATGAACAATAATATGACAATTGCTCCGGACTAGATAACCACTTTGTGCTGCTGTCCCACCAGATCTAACTGATCTAACAAATTTAACCATGTCAATGCCTCAGCAGGAGAGCAGCCAGGATCACTTAATTGCCCCAACAATCTAATTTTCTGTGGAGTCCCACACAACTGTTTTACCCTTCTCTCCTTCACTCGTCTGTGTCTAGATGATCTCAATTTTTGCTCACATGCCACCTTCCAACTTTATGTTGATGACACACACATGTACCTCCTACACCTATCTCCTATCTGAGCCTTGCACAACTGAGACCACCTCTTCTAATTATGTTGCTGCAATTTAAACTCCAATGGATAAAACTGAACGATGTGTGCTTCCTTTCAATCTCCTACCATTCCCTTCTTTATCACTCTTAATCAGCAATGCCATTTCCTTGCCACCTTCAGTGTGGCTCCTTATTCTCTGCCTCAAAAATTACAAGTAACTCCCAAACCTGTCACTTTTCCCAGTACCATAGCTTAAGAAACAATCTCTTCTTTCTAAGCAGTAAAGAAAGAAGTTCAACTTCTCCATCCTGACTGCTACTTCTACTTACTCATTCCCCAAATACTCAGCTCCACCCCAGCATAGACAGCTGTTCACTGAGTAGGCCCAAGTGCTCTGCAATAGAAACAATAAATAATTAAATGATAATGAGGAGGCAGCATGCTGATAGAAGAGGTGGCACTACATCCTATAAGACAGCACCGAATCAGTGTGCCAAGATAATAGAGAGAAGAAACTAGGCTGATCTAGAAACTGAATTTTCACTTAAGACTAAAAAGCAAAATTCTTGTTCCCCATAGTAAACATCTGACAGTAGTGGATAGCGCTCTGATTATATTAAATTTACCACCCTGGGAAACATTTTTAGAGATGTGCATAATGTCCTTTTGAAAACTGAACACAGGGCCAGAAGCTCAAAGGCATGCAAGCCCTTGACCCTTATTCAGGCACCTAAATCCCACTAAAATGGAGATCAGGCACCTAAAAACCCAAAAGGCCACACACTTCAGAAGATCTAAGCCACAGGCATGTAGCTCCCTGAAAGACTTTTGAAGTTGTAACCCCTGGTCAAATGCTATCTTAAATACTACCATCCCACCACCTCAGTTCTCACAGCAATTTTATCTGGTTGATGTATTTATTCCTGTCCTGTACTGCTACAAGCTGTAAAAATAGCTTTATTGTTCCACCTTAGAGGTGGCTGCTGCTCACAAGGAAACCTTCTTAAACAACACAGCCATTTTGTTAAACTCTCAGTGCAGCAAACTTTAAGGTACTTAAGTGAAAGTTCACAGGTATACGCACGCTCCTCTTATAACAACAGAGCTAATCAAGAAACATGAAAATAACGTGTATTGCACAAAACATTCAGTCAGTCCTCTTTCATACTAAACCTCATGGTGTTTAAAACCTTGGCACATTTTCGGGTTTCCAGCTATTCTCGCTGCACAACAACATGTACAGAAAGTAGCTGCCTAGAAATAACCATTTCTAAAAGCTTTTGCTTTCTTATTCCCTCTGTATTAAAACACTGATCCTTTTCATGCAGGAAAAGGGACATTTTAATGTTCAAGAGACAAAAATCAGTCTCAAAAAAAAAAAAAGAGAAAGAAATGTTAACAGTCAAATGGTAATAGGGAAAACAAGAGAGGAATTAAAGCTGAAACGTCATCCTTAACTCACCCCCACCGTGCCCAACTCTTGCAGGGGTCCTCTAACAATTGGTAATCCTTCATAGTGTACCATATGTGCTGCAATAACAAGGCCCAATGAGGTACATTAAGGATGTCATTTCAACCTTACCTCCTTGCTTCTGTGAGATGAAGGGAGACCCTTAACTCCATTTTAACATAGTCTAGTGATTGAATAAAAGAAAAGTTGTACTTTCCTAGGACAATGCTGCTCAGTTTTGTAGCGTAAATAAAAACGGCTTAAGTTGGTCAGCTGCTAACCACATGGTAATAATAAGTACAACAGACCGAAGTTCACAATTATTTCAGATTTACTCTCTTCCTGATCTTTCATTTTATCAGCAAAACATCCTCTTGGCAATGGGAAGCTAAGCTGAAACTTAAATGAAAGAAATGCAAGAAGTAAATGACAAAAGACACAATTTTATGAAAGGAAAATATTCAGACCTCAGCCTTGACCTTGACCTTTTACTGTCTTTTAACATTAAACATTTGCCCCACCTTCGAAAAGATAAATGTGGCTTTTGATGACAGCCTATGTTATCTGAGGATTAAAATAGCCCTCTTGCAGTGCTCAACATTAAAGTCTTCCGCATTTGCAAAATTGCAAACAGATGCAACTCAAGTACCTGCAAATAATCTGCCAAGACCAATTTCAAAAGGGAGATTTCAAAATATGTGGAAGTCATTAGGACATGTATTATTTTTGCAATGAATAGGCGCCAGGAGTGTCTCAAGAAGCAGATGGGTGCTACTTTGTTTATAAAAGATCAACAGAATATTTGCCTGTAAATGAAGACGTATAAGCTATATGAAACAATTATGTTAAAATGGTGAATGTTTCAAAGCTAATTGTAATGGTCTTTTAAGATCTGAATTCCTCATTTCTTACAGCATGCTAAAATATCATTTTAGTTTTGGTCTTGATTGATATAATTACAAAAATGGCAGAAAATTAAAGCAAATGCTGTCAGTTTTGCTGTTGTAAATGTTGTCACTTTATCACTTGTTTACAGTTGCACCCATACTGATAAGTGAGTATTTTTCAACATACATAAAAAATACGACCTTAATCTCATGGGAAAATACAGAAAGGACAGTAAAAAACGTTAAGCTTAAAAACAAACAAAAAAATAGTATTTCCCAAACTGCAACATACTACCTAATGACCAGTAGTTTTAAAATTCACATCTTTATAAATTTCCAGCTTAATAAAACAGAAGATCACAAAGGAATCTATGTCTATATATATAACACATATAAATTTATAAAGAACTCAATAAACATTAAGGCATTATCCCTGCAACAGAACAATAAGCTGTAGCACAATACAGCTGGTTAAAATCTCAATGTTGTATTTTTCAAAGTAATATATTTTAAATCAGGCTTCCAAATGATAATGAAAAATTTATCTGTCCAGATACTAAATCTATTTGGCATTATTTACCATGAGTATAAACTGCAAGAAAACCACATATTTTACTTGCCCATCAAAAATATTAATTGCTTGGGCAAAGAGGATTTTGCACTGTCGATTAAGATAGCTATATCCAGAAAATTCCAGTGAATAAATATTTTTATGTTTGTCTTAGTGCTGTTGAACGGTATCATTACAATCATAGTTTAATATATGTATTAAAAAAATAATAATGTTGGGGGAGGTGTGTTTGGGTTTTGTTGTGGAGGTTTTTGTGGTTTGTTTTGGGTGGTTTTGTTTGTTGCCTGGGTTTTTTGGTCGGGTTTATTTTTTGGCTTTTTTTTAAACAACTAGGCTTAAGTAAATACAAATTTATATGAAATGTTTATGTCAAAATAGTAAGTCAAGATTTGCTGACATTGTAACATACCAACTACCAACAACTGCATGGCTACTTCCATTTATTGCCATTGACACAAAATTGTGATACAGCAGGCTTAAAGTACAGTGGAAGCCCTCAGAGTGCAGGTTAGGAGACCCAGTGAAAGTTAGAGAGTAAATACAAATACTTTTCATACTCTCAAGGTTTCACTAGGTCCTTCAAACTGCAATCTTCACTTTTGTTTCAGTGTGATGAAGTTTCTGCTAGGACCTAAAAACTCTGTTCTTCACTGATAATCTTCCAACTGGGGCTTCTACTGTTAGTGTACACCTGTAAGATAGAGAGAAGGAGAAAGTAAGAAGAAAGAGAAAGAAATAAAAAAAAAGAGGCTGCTAAAGAGAAATAATGAAAGATAAGCAAGAAGAGCCAGGCAAAGGGAAGAAAAGAACAAATAACAGAGCAAGCAAAACATTAAAAACTATACTTTGAATTTTAAAAAAATTGCTTCTATGAATAAAACATCACAGTATGAGATTAGTGGAAAATTTCCTTGTCAATATATAGGTTAGATAAACATACTAAAGGTAAAGCATATATAAAAATGAATCTGCAGTTAGTGAAAATGTTTTTCAAAACTGGCATTGGCTGCTACATAAATACAGTGAGAAAATATCTGGTGCATTCTAAGAGATACGATTAAAAACAGAAGCGAGCTTCCATCTCCTAGCTCAGGGTGTCCAGCCTCAGCAGTATGAGCAAAATCAGAGTTAAGCTTCATCTAACTGAAGACTAATGGTAGTAATACACAAGTAAAGACTGAAAGATCCAACAGAAAAATTAGTAATAGTCTGGTAATTTTAGAGCTAAAAGGCTTTGGAAACTCCAGGTCACTTGTTGCACGTAGGTGGTTCCCACCCATGGTCAGAGCAAGCCACATGAGCTTAGCCAGAGTAGACTATGCAGCAGGTAATTCAACACTAGTCATCTTTGTGCAAAAACCTCATTATGGAACGTTTTCACCTTTAAAAGTACAGCTCTGTCACCAAGTGCTGCACTTCAGACCCCTATTTTCAGGGGTGCTTCATGACCACCTCCCGTTAGGACACCTGCAGGCAGATCTGGAGAGAACAGCGGCCAAGGAGAGTCTAAATCTAAGTATTTGCCATTTGCCTACAGCATCAGGAAGCTGGTGATACCAGCTGGTGCAAAAGAATAAGACACTAATGGTAGCCAGCTCCAAGTGGGTAAATATAACCCCAACGAGGTGCAGCAATCAAGTCAATGCCTTCAAAACTGCTGCTTTCTAGTGCCCAGGTCCCACACAGTAAAGGGGAAGGACTGTCTTATCTTGGATTGTACTTTACCCAATTTATTCATTGGATAAAGTTTATCCAATTTATTCATTGGAGCTTTTTTAAGAGTTATTTCCAACTCTACTGTAACCAACCCAGGTCAGATAAACACAGATACCGCATTCTGTTCCTAACCCAAACACATCAGATTACCAGAATTCAGCCACAGGATGATCTCCTTACCTCTGTAACCTGAAAGGGACATCTCCCTTCCACTGCCCGCAGCCCTCACTTCAACACAGAGGACCCGACAGATAGGCAACAGGCCACAAAATAGCAAGCCACAATAGTAAGTTTTATTTAAAAGCAGTTGCCAGGTTCCAGAAATGGCAGGATTCCCGTTTGTTTGGAAGAGGAGGATGTATTTATACTGCAGATATGGTCTGAGCACGAGGTTGTCTTGCTGACTGCTCAGAACACATTTCTGCGAGTTAGATTTCAGCTTACGAAGGGGTCTGTACCATCTGGAGACTCCTACAGCCTCTTGTCCACTTCAGGAGCTTTAAAGGGATCCCATAAAGGTGCACATTTAAAACCGAATTTGGGGATGGCTGGTTGACTCACAGCAGACTATGCATTTATGTAAAAAACCACATTTGCAGGTACTGGCACCATAAAGCTGCCTTGAAAAACTACGTATTCCAATAAATTCAGTTACAACACATACTGACCCTATTCTGAGCAAAACATACAATTTTAAAATTATGCCAGCCTCTGCAAAACTATGTGGGATGTCTTACACCATGAATTAATATCCACTAGAGACTTCGCTGAGATCATCAAACTCATTTCACAGAAGACAACAAATTAAATCACCCCAGGGACTAAGGACATGAAAAGCCACTGTGCTATCAAACAAGCTAGGTCCCTAATAAGGTAGATTTCTTTAAGCAAAATATTAACTATACTTTCAGAATACACTGCTTCTATTGTTTATACGCACCACATAATGAAATGCTACTTCTGTTTTCACCAGATGGTAGCACATATAATTTTCAGGCCTTCAGTTCATATCATAATACAAACAATTGGTATGGCAAATATTACCGGTCTATAAACACTTCCACTGTTCCACAGCTCTTACACAAAAACAATACAATTTTTCCATTTCACTGTTCTAACAGAAACCATGGTAATTTCTGATATTCCAAAATATATGCATATTTGGTCACTTTTTGCTGCCCAAACCAAATGAAATTATCAAACCTCAGACTGTTTGGCTGCTTCCATTTTTTAAATAAAAATCAAATATTAACAAAACTATGTGAATATCAAAATGCCTAAACGGTACAATACAAGATGTATCCTTAATACATTTTAACAATAACACATGCTGTGTTCCTACACTGGAATAACATCATCCATATGAATCCCAGGAATTTAGTATATCTGACAGTTTCTCTCAACCACCCATAACATTCTTTCCTGTCTCATTGTAGCTGGCAAAAGAGAATTCTATAATTGAGTGGTACAGAACATGTGCCCTCCCTGCTAGAAGATGACAGATGGATTATAAAAACTTCAAAGCAGAGCATTTGGAGCACCAGGGGAGAGATAGTGGGTATTTGAACTCTCAGTCTTTACCCAGGAGACAATGGCACTCTGACATGGTGCATATATCAAGGAATGGTGTAACTAGATAGACATAATCTTTCTTTTCAGTAAGTATTTAACATTCTGTTACGAACAAGTTTCAGCCTAGCTAAAGTGCAACTCATCTTAATACTAATCATCGTAGCCTGAAAGGCTACATGCCCCCTTTTTTCAATTTTGGTTCAACTGCTCCTTCATAAAACTGTTTTTTGAAGGACAAGAGCAGCGTTACACAGGTGCTTGGGTAGCAGAAAGGCTATTTTTAATCTTAAAATTAATGTTTTGCTGGATTCAGTATTTGCATATGTGTAGGTGAATCTGTTTTGCTTGCTGGAATGCTTATTTGCATTGTCTGCATTTAAAGCACCACTGCCCACCAGAGTTTACATACCACATGTTGCTGATCATTCACTAAATAGTTACTAAAGTTACCTTAAATTATTAACATACCTAAAAAAAAAAAAAACACTTGCAATTCTAGGGGCACAAATCTTTTCAAGGAACCGATCCTTTCACTCCTGCTGCTATATCACAATGATGGCTGAATGTCTGATGCCATCTTTATTCAGATAAATTACAGTCTGAAAGAAAAAAAATCCATCCTTCTGCATCCTTTAAATATTTGCTAGAAAAATATAAAGACAGAGAATCCCATTCACACCAGAGTTGTGTTCAAAATTTCTGAAAGTTAACAATAACTGAATCAGCATAAAGATTTTCTAAATCATTACCTTCCCAGACAAACATAGGGGTTCGGTATATCTTGAAATTTTTCATCAGTTTCTTTTTACTGCTACTGTTACAGTCATTTCCCCTGGTTTATTAAGAAATTACTTGTGCAAATTGTTTATAAAAATACTTATGACTTACTGTAAGGTCAGAAGTAAAAACGAGTTTAAATATCTCATTTGTCTATATCACAAAAATCACACACACATGATTTGACACAGTTTGCAGCCGCTGTGCAGGCAAGGCCCAGGACTAGAATAGCAAGGGTATTATTGCAGGTCAGAATTGAGGGGTACTGGCAGAACTGCGTGTGGGAAAGCTTGCATAACAGCCACACTGTGCCAAGCTTTAGCCTTTGTTATTAGTCCCTTTAATGAACGCCATATTCACACAAAATAAAAAAAAAAATATGCTGCATATTTTAAGTAGAGTGAATTCAAAACTAAACAATTGGAAGATTCAATGCAACAAGAAAGCCGCACAGTAACTATTCCCATTCTCCTACAAATGCATTTAATAAAGTAACATGCGAGCAATTTTAAATATTTGATCCTTTTATTATACAGTTGAAACTTAAAAAAAAAAAAAAGGGGGGGGGCAAGCAAGCACTCTGGAAGATGATGAGGCTGTAGTTTTTAAGTAGCAAGTCAAAACAATAGCACCAAGATAACACACTGAAAAACAGAGGCAAGTAACTTTGCAGCTGTGTTAACATAAAATGACACAGCTCCGGCGGTGGAAGAGGCGCTCTCTCACCCGCTGCCCATCAGCTCTGTGGCAAACTGCTAAGTTGCCTACTAATGTATATTCTTTCCTGCACAAAACATTAATCCCAGTCTTTACAAGAGGGGAGGAGGTGGAGGACTGTGATGCTTTGAAGGAGACCTGTTTTGAGAAACCCTTTTTTAAGTGCATTTTCATCTTTTCTTTTTTCAGTGATCTTCTGCCATACTGGAATGTAAACACCACAGGAATAGACAGAATCTCGAATTAAGGATTTGGATGCCTTTCTTTAGAAGTAATCTTCAAAGAATGTACATCCCAAACATCACAGTGGCTCAACAAGCTAGGAAGCTAGCTACTGCATGTAAAACTGAACAGGTCATACCTACTACTTACTACCAGTTGGTCCCTGAATTGCTACGAAGATAAACAAAGATGTTGCATATCTTAGTATATATTTGACAGGGAAGAGTATCAGGGACAGCAATATTGCTTTAATGGAAGAAAGCCATTCTTTCACAATGGCACTAGTGTACTTATACACACTGTGTTGTTGAATTAAAAGTTAGCTCAGCAGGACTCTAGCTTTATTTCTGTTAGTAGGCATCCACCATCAGTCGTTGACGCTAGTGGAGAGGAAAGGCATGTCTTATTTACAGATGCTATTGTGCAGACTTTAATAATAGTAAATACACAGAAGACAGACTATTGTGGACGGAAAAAATCTTTGGTTTAATGAACTGTCAACTCGTCCATCATAATGTTACCCAACCTAAAACCACCAAATCTGGACAAGCTCTTTGATGATATAAAGCAGGCAAGAGGTTTTGTTCACACGCAACAAAATGGAAGAGATTGCTGCTATTAAAAATATACTAGCCCATGCTAGCACTAACTGCCACACATTTGTTAGATAATAGCTTGATTTTTTTTCCTATGAGAATAGCCTTCTGCAAGAAAGAGACATTTAATCAGAGTGATACATGACATCCAAAAACTGAAACCAAAAATTATGGCATGAGCTAAAAGCAAGTTGTCTTCCTGAAGGCAGAATACTGAAACATCTTTAAGATTAATTCTAGGAGAGAATTCTGAAAGTCAAATGCTGAAAGATATTGAAAATACATTAATTATGCACAACCCAGGATCTAGGAGAGGTTAAACCCCAACTTGGCAGAAAATTGAATGCTTTTATTTGATACAAACTTTGTACATGGTGATGTTGTGTCCTGCATTCCTAATCTCCCTAGATCTACAAATGGAGCAAAGGGCTGCAAAACAAAGGAATCTGAGATTTAGCCGTTCCAGTGTCACCCTGCAAAGAAATTAAGTCGAACAGGCACTGTGGAAAACGGCTCCTTGCAACTGCTTGTGGCAGAGGTCAAACCTCAGACCTACCTGGGGCAATTGTCCATCTTGTTCTATCAAACATTTATAACAACTTTCTTAAGACAGATTCAAGGAAAGGAGACTTTTCACAGTTGCATCTGATGACTCTCTCAGGAACAACTGTCATTCAGGTGCATTAATTTTCTCCATCACCTTAAGCACTAACCAACCTTTGAAGAGATGCTACCCTACCTTCTACTGTGCATATTTTCCAGTTTTATTAGAGCTGAATTTTAATCCATTATATTAATTGTGTGTGTGTGCATGTGCGTGCATGTGTGTGCATTTTAACACTGGGGACCTTTGCTTTCTACTCTGGATAGTCTTAATTTTAATACTTTAACCATTCATATCAGAATGCTCAACATTTTGGAGACTAATTTTGAATTATCCACATTTTGATTCCCGGAAGGGCCAAGCACTTACTTTTCATTATAAAGTGCAACAGTAGCTGTGCTCAGGAAATCAGGTCCTATGTCTCAGAGGATTATTTTTCCAAGAATCAGACACACCAAATAAATGTCATCTTTGGCAAATGCAATGCGAAATCTATGTATTAGACACGCATTCAATTTCATTCTACACATAGATACTTAAATGAAGATGAATCTTATACATTTGCTAAAGAGTCAATTGGTCTGTTTGATAACATGATGCTCTCCAAAAGGTCACCAATTTGTCTAACCGTAGAAACAACCACTAAAGCTGCTAAAGAAGCAGCTTCCCAGAGCAGTAAATTTTGAGGAAGTTCTCCGTCTCCACGGACCAAGATAATTCCAGAACATAGCCATGAATTCTGTTCTGGTTCAAGGTATAGGAAATTCCTTAAGGTAACAATTTTTCCTTTTCTCAGAATACTAAAGGTCACAGTCTGACACTTTTAATTACGGCAGGAATGTTCAACCGAGTGGGTAACTTTGATTTCTCAAACTGAGACTAAATCTAACAACTTCTGTGCCAGCCAAATACTGCTACCCCACAACGTCATGTGTTCCCTAACCCTCCAGAGAAACTCTTGCCATCTTCCTACTCTTTGCCACTGCCATCTCCATACACAAATTCTAAAATTTCCCACTTTCTTCAGCTTTCAACCTTGATCCCCATGTGGGGATGAAGTCAGCTCTCTGGAGTGCTCCCAAAGACCCAGAAGGCAGCAGGAGCTGCAACAATAAGCTATCTTTAAATCAGCCAGTCAATCAGTTCTCTCAACCATCAAGTGATGCAAGCACAGTTCTTGGACCAAAATCCCTGGTTCCCACTGTGTCAGACCAGATGATTTAAGAATTTGGTTGCCAGAATTTTCCTTTAGATAATAATAAAGATACTACAGGAAAAATTAACTATCATCACTCTTCTAATATACTTTACGCAGCCTATCGATTGCATAATGGTATGACCCTCCTGGTGACAGCGTCAGAGGGCTGCTGATGATTTTGAGGGTGCTATATGAGCCTTGCGACTTCAATTCAATTTAAGTAAGGAGAGACTCCTACACCAAGAGAGTCTTACTTTTAAGAAACTACAATCCCAGATGTCCTAGTCAGGAGAAGAAAAGGACATCTTAAAAGAGGATGTGTTGACAAACAACATAAAAAGAAGGCACTTAAAACACCTATTGATTCCACAGCAATTTTTAAAATCTCACCTATTCTTTTTACCAGTTCTTTTGGTAATTTTTAATATCTAAAATTTCAACAAACATTAACCAGAGCAAAATGACACAGAGGAAATGCGGAGAATGGAACTGGACAGGGTGGTCCACTTTCAGGAGGGAATGTAAATGGTTCCTGTGGACTTGTCTCACAAGTAACAGAGAAGTTTCACCCAGAACATTATAAGCATTTAATTCTGACCTACCTTGAACAACAGACCTATACTTTCATTTCTTTGAGCTATTTCTGCAACACAAATAAACCAGAAAATCATTTTAAAGGGACAAACAAGTCTCACCCTGAGATCTAGATATACACAAGCTTAACCCACTGTTCACTGGCTCACAGGATACTCACTGGAACTGTGACAGCTAAAACAAGAGCACTTATTTTACTTAAGTTATAGACATTACAGGTTTTAGTGCTGGAGGGTGCTAGTTCTCTTACCCATGTCAACCAAGGTAACAATTCACAAATAGAAGGTGATGTAACTAGAGCATGTTGTGCTCCACTGGTCCCGGCAGGTAGCATTGACTCTACCCTCTCACCATCTCCTAGCATGGGGAATATTGCAAGTGTGCTTTTTTGCCAATAGGCCACAGACTTTGAAGAAAAGCAGTAACCACACAGCAACTCAAACAGAGAAGTATCAAAATTCACTGTTGGGGCCAAAATCATTCTTAACAGCTATTATCCTACTGCCTAATACACTTTCCTTCAAGACTTAATTTTCCCAGCAGCTGTCTCTACCTGAGAGTTTTCAGTCCCACACAGACAACAGCAGAACTCTCTCTTTACCTGAAGCAACTGCTTCAACGTACAACTGCTTATGAACCACATAGCTGTTGAAGGGGAACCAGCGTTCCCCTAAAAGGCAAAACAACAGGCAAAGACCATTCAACCCTATTATGGCATTTGGAGATACCATGAAATTTCACTTCTGTTAGAATGCATATTTTCTAAGACTAGATAACAAAAAAACTATTACAGCAACTCAAAGCTGACCTCTTGCTTAACAGCTGAAGCATTTCATCAGGGAAGCCCTGCAACAAACCATCCACACGGGAACCCTCAAGTATATGTCTCTAGAAATACAACCAAATGGAAAGTTGCTTCCCATGGCAATCTGTACATACAAAGATTAAAGCTTGCTCTAAAGGCCTAGGCCCACTTGCTGCCAGCTTTTCCACAATCATGGTATTTAACCAGAGACCAGGAATATTTTCAAGAGCAAAACTGTCAAGCACAGGATCTATTTGCAAATCTTTCAGAGGATAGTATCAAAGAAGAAACTGCTGCACTAGTTTTGTGAGCTACATGGTTGAAACTGAAACAACCTCCCAAAAGGTGAAGAAAAACTGCCTTTGGTTAGGGAGTGATCACTGGCTGAGCCGTTCTGTTCAAAGACAAGACTATGGCTGGAAGGTAAACTTTGGGTGAGGAATCTGTACTTTGGCCCAGCCAGAGTGAGTGAGAAAAACTGTGGCAGATGAGTATCAACACAGAAAAATGTTAAGGTTTAATATCTGGGGAAAGCAATCTAAACAGCCACGTACAACACAACTAAATTTGGAAATGGCCTATAAGCACAGAAATGAGCTCTTGGAATTGACAGTCCTCTGAAATCATCAGTTCCGTAACATGCAAAAAAAGTAAACACGGCCTTAGTCATCATTTAGAAGGATATTGAGAACAAGACGGATCGCATTCGTGTGCCACTACCGAAAGACCTGGTGCACCAATATTGAGCATATTGTGTGCCATTCTGGCCCCATCTTCCTGAGAGAATGTAGCAGAGTTAGAGGTACTGAACAGGTCAAACAGAGTAATGAAGGAGGTAGAGCGGCTGCTCCACAGGAAAAACAAAAATGCTTCCTCTCATAAACATTAGGGAGCTTGGGACCATGCTGTCACAGGAGGTGGGGGAGGCAACCAAACTGCAGACTGGACAAATTTGAAGCCAGAAGATACACAGATGCATACTACAAGGATTAGGATGCACCCTCCAACATCCCTATGACGACTGTGGGTACAAGAATCTTGTGAGGGAAATAAACCACCAAAAGCATCTGGGCTCACTTGGCCTCTGTGACCAGCACCTCTTGCTGCCAGCATCAAGCAGAAGAGGTGAGACGGGCCACTGGCCTGGTGCAAGGGTATTTATTCCAGATCAGCCAAAATTACCACCCTGCAAACACATGGAAGACACTCCTCTATCTACACTCATTCAGCCAGACTGGGTCCTCGTCATTTTTTCTAAGCAAATTATTAAAAGAAAAGCATATTTATATACTTTCCACCAATAAATATCGTAAGGTTCCTTAAAGGTTGCAGAAATCCTTTTAGCCACTCGGCAGACAGAGATGCTAGCGCTGCTTGTTCTTCAGAGGTGGTAAGTGCCTTTGTTGCACCCACAAGACTCATTAGTAGCAAGGGGTGTTCAGCACCTGTAAAAATCCTCTTCTAATGAATTTCCCAAGGTCACGTTGAAAGTCAGGAAAAGAATCAGGAACGAAGCTCTGTCCAGTGCTTTATCAACAAATTTAATTTTCAGGTGTCATCCATTTTTTTCCTGATATTATGGTCATTCAAGCTCATATTTCACAGATGGACACCTTTTGCTCCAGGCATACACTACTTGATCTATTTTAGAAATCAAGCACAAGATACTCAGATATGGCCAATCCACACACTCGCAGTGCAGGATAATGGTATACAGAGGTCACTTCTGAGCTATTCAACACCACTGCCTACTGGAATCTACTTCTGCGGGTCCTATGCACCCAGAACTGCAGCTAGGGTTTATAGAGCAGCTTCCCCATTCCCTCTTCCCCCCAGCAACAGATTTTTTGCCTTTGTATGGAAAAAAAAAAAAAAAAAAAAAAGTGGTATAACAACCTAGAGATCAGTGTTGAAACCTTTGGATTCAGATGCTTTAGAGCCAGATGGTACCAGTATTTTGGCAGCAGTGGGACGTTCTACCAGACAGAATTTGCCCCCAAATGTGGATTATTTATCTGAAAGGGCACTCCGGCACATGAAAACACTTCAACACTGTATTTTTACATATGATATAAAACTTCCTTGTTTGCCCCCTTGCAGAAATACTGGGAGTCAGATCTTGTCCTGATTTATTAAGGTGAAACTGAAGTGGTATAATTGTGGCAAAAATGCAGAAGGTTGCTAAGATCCTTAACAAAACACCTGATGAGAGAGGCCCATTTAGAAAAGAGAATTACAAGTTCTTTGGCTTCAAGATGCATGACAAAGCTTAATTGCAAAAGCAACGCAAAACAGGCTGAAGGGAGCTGGAAGACAGGTACAAGTAATTCCCAATTTTTAAAAAGCATTTTGCAGAAATCATGGTTCTTCACAATCACTTCATTATCTCAGAAAAAAATCTGAAGGTATCAGTGAACAGAACTGGATTGTTCATCTTCTGGGTAGAAACCCAAGTTTCTCCAAGATAACAAGTTATTACACTAGGAGGAGAAAGACAACCTGAAAGACATCTCACTCCTTTGAATTTCCACAGGCAAATCCACCACAGTAACATTAGCAGAAGGGGTGGAAAGGATACAGAGTTAACATTAAATTCTGCCTTTAAGTGTTTCTCAGAGATACAGGAGTTCACCTTTTGAAAAGGACTGGAAACAAACAGCACCCGATGAAGTCCTTATGCGCAACAGGAAAAAACAGCACCCAGAAGACGATGTTGACAGAAGTAATGTCAGAAACTGGCCCTTTCACCCCAACAGACATACGAAGAGGCCCATATGTCTAAACTGGAAGTTTTCTAAAGAAGAAATCTAAAATATGTTTGGATCATTCATATATAGAATACTTCGGGCTACAATCATTCACAGCAAGAGATTTTCCTTAATACTTGTCTACATCTGTCAGCTCATGCTGATACATACTGTAGTTTTATTTTTATTGATTTTAAATTTTAACAATGTCACAAGTTATTTCACAGGTCTTTAGAAGAGACCAACAGTAACTAAACTATTCCAACATCTTAATGAACCTACTTCACCCGAAACAAATATCACAATTAGTATATTCATAACTAGTTTTTTATCATTTTAAGCTGTGCATAATGGATGCTCTCTTCTGCAGCCCCTTCTTCCACTGGAGAGGCAAATAGCTTGTATTTTCCCATTATATGAACATCTTCCTGTATCTTCCAGGCTTATAATTTACTATTCCTATAAGCTATTTTTTTCAGGTAATGGTGGTGGTGCATGGCGCTTTGCTTTGGAGCCAATTCCACACTAAATATTGATGCATAGCTTAATTAGGGACTAGGAAAGGAAAATTAAGTGTGGGGAGACTGGATTAACAAAACCAAACAGTGATGATGCAGAATGTGGACCCAAAAATGCATTTTAAAAAATTCTACATGTTTTAATGAGTAATAGTTGTGTGCTTTTTAAATCATTTTGTAGCTATGGCTTCCAGTCATGAAAAGATATGCAATCTCATAAAACGTCTGATATTAGCATGCCTCTTCAAGTGCAAGTGAGTTGTCAATAAGACAATTAAGACAGCATCAATAATACACACTGCATGTTATTATCTGCTATTCGAAATCGCAGCCTATCCAAAGATCTCTGGAAACAAAGGGTACATCTGACATTGGCAAAAACACTCTCCCACAAGTGAAATATGTAATTCTGAATGTACACAATGGCACTGCTACCTGTAAGGGAAAAAATGAATTGCTTTTAAATACAGTATAAATAACTCCTGGTAATGTAAAACCTGGCTCTATAGAAGAAACAGCTACAATAGAAAATTAGCAATCCTGTGCTTAAATCAATCACTTCTATCACATGATCCCAGTCAATAAAAGTACTGAATAAGTGCTATCATTGACCTTAATCAGGCAACAATTGGCACACAGGGATCAGAAATTCTAGTGAGGAAATCAGTTGTCCCTTTTAAATTTTAGGGTTTGGGGGAACCACAGAGATGCAATCCCCCACAATATCTTTCCTTCCAAACATTTTTAATATGAGGGAGGAAGGAAGAACTGAACCTAAATAAGCAAACTTCAAGCACAGTTTTTTAGGTACAAAACTTAACAGGTGCATATGCACTCCCATTTCACAACTGAATAATACTCATGACTTCTCCCCACCACCATCACCCCCCCACACACACACAGAGGAACTGCAGCTAAGCATACAATAAAAACAGTCTTTAGTGATTTTACTCAGTGGAAATAAGCTATCTGGAAGCAAGGGTGATGAAAACTGTGCTGCACAATGATTAATTTGGGCTTTAATCCTGATGTCCCATTTCATCTGAAGTTGCCATTAAGCTCAAAAGGAGAAAGGACTACATAACTGGGACCTAACGTTTTTATTTATCCACCTCATAAGCTGAATGTGATTTCAGATTGAACAGAATAGATTTCCCTGTAACTAATAGACCAGATATATTCATACAATGTCCTTTTATTGATTTTACTTTCTTCTACCTATTGTTTGCATTTTCCTTTGAAAAACACATCTCTGTCGTTACATTGTAGATGTCCTTTACAATTATTATATCATTCACTGTTTCTTAACAAAAAATGCATGCTCTGCTACAGTGTGCTTTCTAATGAAAGACTCCCCACTAGCCTAACTGGAGCCTAAATTGTTAGAACATACTGTACATTTTGGGAGAAACAGAAGAAAATTAGACCCTTTTGGAATTGGTTTGTTTGGTTTTGAAATATGCGTCTTTAAAAATTTAGTAAGAGAAAGAAATGGCTAAAGGACAGACTTCATTTTAGACACTTTCTAAACAATAAGCCTATTTATATAACTGATCACATAACAAATTTCTAGGCACTTTACAGAATGAAAAGCCTTTTGCACTGCAAAAGTCATACTGCACACAGCTTTCAAGTTTCAGAAAATAAATATTCAAAGGGAAGTAGCAATAGAAATATATTAAATATTTTTAACCTACAATGTTCAGATATCTTACACGGTATCTTTAACCACAAAAAATTTGTCCAATACCTACTAAGGCTAAGTATATGAGCAACTTTAACTGTACTGTCATTGTTTACTTTTTTTTTAATTTTTTTAACTCTTCCTTGATTTATATTTCAATATTTTGTCCCTAAGTTATGATTATGCAAAATATGATTTGTTTTGGATGACTATTGGAACGTTTACAATTATTTAATACAAATTACTTAACTATTTTGAAACCAAATGATGTGTTGAATTAAAGAAGGTTCAACACTCAAATTGCCTTCATATGCTCATTTTTCAGCATACTGCACTGACAGCTGAGGAGAACACATTTTCATTTATACAGTGTGCATGGTGCTCCACCAGGTTGCACTGATGAAATATGTGATTTTAGAATCTTTTCACAAAAGGACAACTTTCTTTCACGGAATCAACAGTCACTTTATCTGTCATTACGGTAGGTACCAGCTGAATGCAGGCAGAGGTTAAAAATAAGAATGTAAAAGTTTTACTGTTACCTGTAAAGCATACACAGAACTTAAGTTGCAGCTTGCAAAGTATAAGGCAACGATTCAGCTATCAGATTCAAAAACATTTTTAAATAGCCAAATAAGCTTGCATGCAGGAGCTGCCTTCACTGATACTCGTATTTGTGCACAGCCAGGTTTTGCCAAAACAGCAATGCTCTCAAGTTTTTCAGCTCTTCACTACAACCAAGCCTAAGGGCACAAGAAAGGGGCGAGGTTTATGAAGTAGGAAGCACCCAGACATAAGTATCTTTGACAGAGTAAAGCTTCCAGCAGAATCTCAACCAGGTGCAGTCACTTTCATCAGCCAAGTCTGAGATTACTCCCGTGCTGACTATCAAGTCCTATGAAAATATGAATTATCTGCATGCACCACAGCAGTGTTCATCCACACGCTTTGCCACTGCTGGACATCCTTCCCAGAATTTCAAAACTGTACATTTAATTACCAAAATTCTCTGAGAACTTACACATATAAATACCCACATATATTTTTTAAATTTGATATTTTTTTTAACTTGACTGTGCTGTTTAATTTCCTGTTAAAAGGGAAAAATTCATTTCAGTCTCACAGATGAGACAAGGCAAAAGCATGGAATTTTTGAAGCATGCTGGAGAGGAGCTGTGTTAGGAATTTCATCTCTCCCTTTTGGTTTCTAATCAAATCTGTTACCTCTGGTCGTATAATGAACACAAGTCAAAACAAACTAGTACCTCTTGCTAAGATTCAAAACCCAGTTACTAGCTGGAACCCACTGCATATTTCCAACTGAAACTCTTAGGACAGTTTGGGAAGCTTAGCCTTAACTGAACTCTTCAGGGTTTGGGTTTGTTTATTTGTTTAAATAAAGGAAAAGTTCAGACAAAGGGTTTAAATTCCCTACGTAAGCCATTCTTGGAAGACCTTAGCTCCTGGTAGTGTCACTATCTCAGAAGCCCCTTCCAGGATGGAATGTGCAAATGCAGTTTGGAAATCTCAGTATCACTGAAATCAAGGCTATCCCTTTGATACTCAAAGCCTAAAATAAGCCTGAACCAAATACTGCCTTGTCATGAATAAAGCAAGTTCAGATACTTCATCAAATTTGCATTTCTGTGTGATGGACCATTTACATTATGGCTCTCACTGTGATAGCAAAGGATATAGTCAATATGGCATCTCTGACTGCTACCGTGGAGAATCAGGAACTGTTCTGTCTGCAGGTGACAACATGCAGGACTCTACACAAATCCAGGTATGGCCAAGCCAGAACTGACAGCAGGGCTTCCTAGAAGAGCACTGGAGGGTGTCTTAGGGCTTGCCTGATCCTCTGAAATTCAGAGGCATTTTTCTGGTACACAGAAGAAAGTGCCAGGTTGTGCCACTAAAGAAAAAAGTATGTCAGTCTACCAGCCTTAGGCTTTTTGAGTTGGGAGAGTTTTCTTGGGTTATCACAGGAATTACTGATGCTACGTACACACAGAGCACACAGTCCATGGGAGAACAAAGCTGACAATTCTTCAGACCCTTTCTGAAGATAAAACCTTGGTTCTGGCGAACTCAGTGGTAAAAGTCCCCATCATTGAATGGAGCCAAGGTTTCTTCTTCTTATAAAGCCAATAGGGAAAATAGAGGCAACAATTTTACTTAATCACTCCTTATGCACTTCAAATAAGGAGACAGTCTAGTCCTCCTTGTTACTATCAGGGTTCAGCTAAGGACAGGGATTCTTCTCTGGTTTATTTCAAATCATCTTAGGCACACCTTTCTTTTCTTCCTTTCTTTTATTGGGAGAGCAAAACCCCTGAAATCTGGGGGCTCGCTCAGATTCCATCTTCTCTTGGTGGGTCTGTCACACAGATGACAACGGACTGCAATTTGCTGCATAACCTATGCGGTGCCCCAAGCTGCAGCAGCACTGCATGGTTTCATGTAAGTGACATGTCACAGTCAATAGCAAGTGTGTCAGCTCACTGACAGGCACACGACGTGTGACAACATCCTCCAACACGACTCTTCCCCAGCCTCCGCCTCTCAGGGAGAGCATAAACAAGACTGGGTAGCAAGGAGTGCAGAACAGCATTTTATGGGTTTTGTCACTGTTGTGATATGCAGCTACTTTGCAAAAGTATTACTGCAACTAAGTGTCAAATGTCACTCACGTTTCCACTGTGACTGGGAACGCCGTACAGTGCATAAAAACCAAACGTGCTAGTTAAACTATGTAACTCCTGAGCAGTGCCCTCCATTAAATGTAATTGCATTATCTGACAAATAATCAATGTTCAGATGACACTCAAGAGTCCTAACTGCTAATCCTGGGCTAAAACTATCTGGTATTTGCTTTCTTTCTGAAGTTTTATACTGTGCCTCTGCTTCAATATCAGCCCCAAAGGAGAAGCAGCATCACAAATAAGGTCCTGGCCCCCTCTATGAATTTGGTAATAGTGCCATTAGAGAGATGAAGAGCATAATCTGGTTTTGGACAAAAGAGTGCTCTTAGCCTTTGGTAAGCAGAATGACATAGCACCTTGTTTACATCATTACTTAGGATATTTAGCATGTTAATTTTTCATTCTGTAAGGCTTAATTCTTCAATATTTGGTATAGATCTCTTATTTTATCAGGAGTTCCAATGAGAAGGGAAAGTGCAGTGACTTTGATATCAAGGTCTGCAAAGAAAATTAAAATAGCAAATATTAGTTCAGAACAACCTGTGAGAGTGTAAGAGCTATTTTATATAGCTGTGGACTGCTCTGATTTGAATGCACAGAGGTCAGCATTCTGGGATACAATAAAAGATTTTTCTCCCGTCGTTTCTCCATCTTCCCCTTCCTCACTTGGGCCTCCAAGCTGGACCTTCCACAGTCCACAGCCGCTACATCCCTGATGTTCTACCTCACCAACATGGGAATGAGCAACTAGTACTTAAGTCCTGGCTACTCACTATACATATTTGTTATCTTCCTCACCTGTGTGTGGTAGTATAAAACTCCTTAGAAATCCTCTGCCTTCCACACTTCCTCTGCTATAGCCAAGAAGGGCCCAGCCAGGCTACCCTCAGAGAAAATCCTTCTGAGACCCAGCTTCCTTAACTTTAGAGCCACAAGTGGCCATGGGCGATGGGAATGGCCCTGTCGCTCTGGATGTCTGAAGTAGTTTTGCTATGGGAAAGAGATGGTGGAACGGTGCCAGGCAAGTCTCAGTGGAAAGGACAAGAAAATGAGAGGAGCTTTCCTTCTTTTCACAAAGAAGCAAGGTTCTGTGATGTGAACTTAATTAACGTTTACATGAACACTGTATTTGTTTATAGTTAATGTATCTTTTTCTAAATGTAATTCAAGACCACAGCTATTCTAAAGTATAAAAAGCAAGTCTTCCTTTGAACCACATTTTTAAAAGAACTACTATTCCAGCCAATTTAAAACACAATTATGAGACCACACATGATTTTTAAAATCATATGGATTATTGATGGGAGCATCAGAGATTTATTTAAAAAAAAAAAGAAAAAAAAAAAAAAGACGTAATATGGCCTTTTGCAGGTTTTCAATACACTGCAACACCTAACTCCTAAACTAACAGAATTATGACCAGAATTTCCTACTGCTTTGGCTTTTACTAACTTCAGAGGACCTGATTCAGCACAGGCATAAGTACACACTTTAACACTTGACATCCAGTTTTAGCAAAACAACTACGGCATGTTTCAATACCACTGATTCCACACTAATTCAGGATCAAACGCTACTACAGAAATGCTCAATATAAGAGCAACTGAAGCAGAATAGGTGGAGTCATAATGCTATATCAGTAAGCCTTTGCGCTGAATAGCTTTAATTGACATTCTTTACATGTATGTGAACGTCATGTTTATAAAATCTGAAAGAGGGCTCACAAACAAACGATAAAGAACCACAAACTATTCACAGCTGAAGGAACATACGATCCTCCCCCCCAACGCTAAAGAATTCCTAAAAGATATACAAACTTTTGCTAAAATATAGCCTTCCTTAGAATATTTAAACATGCAAACCACACAAACAAAAGTAATGAAGATAATAAAAAGATGAAACCATTTTAAAGTTTTCTTATTCTAGTCATATCAATTTCTCAAAGTATATTTATTCCTTCTGTAGGTACCTTCATTCATGCAGTTATAAGACAGACATGCAAGTATCCAACAAAATACTGCAATATTACTCAGTAATTATTTACATTCTCCTTGTGCCCTAGCCGAACTCTGCATACACCTGCTTATAGAAGGATGGGGCATCTATGGCCAGGCAATAGAAGTTTCAGTGTGGACTTCAACCAGAAAGCAGCAAGCCCTGATAAAGTAATAGGTACCTGGGTTACCTTATTGAAGGGTTTAAGTGTTGGCAGTATCATTGATAATAAACTAGTAAGTCAGAAGAGCCTTCTTCACCTAAATGTCCAGCAATGATTGGTCTAAATAAGGGCTGAAGATTGTTTAGAATTAATATTGTTCACATTTAAATACAAATTATCTTAGTAGGGTTTTGCATATTGATTGTGTACTGCTGTTAAATTCTCTTATTTCTATAGAAATAAATGATTCCTGCTCAATATATAAAAGGTGTCCTAGTACTAAATAATGATCTCAATAGGGGGCAAATCCTAAATGGAAGAACTGGAGGGGACTAAATTCTTCACTATGGAAATAAGTGGCCAAGAAACACCCAAGACCCAGAACAAGGTACAAATGGCTTCCAAGCCCAGCAGAACATGCAATTTCATGAGGCTAACATCCATTTTACACAGATGATGCTTTTTCAACAAGTCTGTACAAAACATGCATACACATATCCTCAGAGAGAATGCAGTGAGTTTAAGAGGCTCCCCCTCCTTTATTTTTTAACTGACTTCCTATTTCAAATAACAGGAGATTATGAAAGAAAGAAAAGTTGTCTTCAAATCCAGCTTGAAAAGGCAATGTGCAATACTCCTCCTCGCTTTATCTGCCAGCCCTGTTTCTCCTGACAACATGTTTCCCTAGCACTGTGGCAACCCACAGAGAGACCCTGAGAAATTTTTTTGTAGTCAGACTTCTGCTCTGGTACATATACATGTAGCTGAAAGCGTGCCGAAAGCCAGTGCTTCTCCTTTGGTTTGCTCTATTTTGTTCAGCTCTACCACCAGCATCAGACAGAAAGGTGGAGTGATTTTTGGCATGTTAAAAAGATATTCAAGGGTATTTTCATTGATAAATCAGAAACAATAAAATTGTACTATGATTTTTTAAAAATAATAAAGCATTTGCTCCAGGATAAATATAATTAAACCAAGAATAAGAGTAAAATTAGTAGAAGATATATGATGTGTCATAACAACTACCAACAATAAAAACAGTCTAAGGACTTATTTGTAAATCTGTATTTGTAAAGGAGCAACATAAAAAAGAGGGTATTTCACTCCGATAGGTAGTATTTTATTTGACTCAAATATATGAAACACGTCTTCAAAAGCCCAATCTCCCAACAGAAAATCTCGTCAAAGAAAAGCATACCCAGAAACATAGTCCCTGTCTGATTAAAAACATCAATATCTTCTGAAAAAGGTACACGAACAAATGTCCCATACTTGAAGAATATGGACTAGCCCAGACTGTTTTTACAGAGGCATCAGATCTACTTTAGATATTCATACCAGCTACAGAGCAATGAAAACTACATTACAGACTATACATGTGTAAACAGATTTCAAATCCAGCTGTTTTTATTAAAAATGTAAATCATAAATCGCAATGCCTTTCCCAGTGTCACAGAAAAAGCCTGCATGATAATTTGTTTCTTTCCACAACAGAAGTTATCTCATCAAATGCAAGTTATGTCTAACTTCATGGTGGATATGAATTCACTGCAAAAGTTGTATTCGGTAAGTACAAGGTTGACAGTGTGAAGTCAGTGAGTTAATATCATGACGTGAAGTAGCCAATCAACAGTTGGTGGTTGCAAGATGCTGGGATATATTTATAAAATACTTTTTTTTTTTCCTTGTGTGTTGATGACTTCAACAAGATACTGAATCGTTGACAACTATGGACCCAGTCATTACAACTGTCATTAAGATCTTCAATTAGTGAACTCAGTAGTGAATGTTGATCATAAAAGCACTGAAAAAGCATTGGCAAGCTTTGGCCCTACGAAATTCATGATTTCTAAGAGAAAGGCTTTCACTTCTCAAAGGGTTGCCGAGGGTCCCCATTTCTCATCTATAGGTTTGTGGTGGCAACTGAGTGACACTGAAAGAAGGTAGAAAGTCAGGCAGTGTGGGAAACGGGAGGAGGAGGGAAGCTCTGGGTGCTTGTTTAAGGCCTCTCTGTTATTAGTGGCAGAAGCCCCCTGGAGAGGTGCAGTGTCTCCTCAGACTGTCTGTGTCTATATCCATAAAGCAGCCATCAATAGCCACAAATTTGGGCTGCCCCAGAGTAAGTCATTGCCACTTACACCGTGAAGCAAAATAAATTAAAATCCAACCTAACTCTTATCACAAACAACTTTTTTAAAAGAATTTAGGACTCTTCCTGCAAAGGGTAACACTTGAGCCAATATTTTACTCTTAGGATTTTATTATGGTTAACCTACAAAGCATCTAATTTTATACATTCTTCGCATGTAAAATTTCTATCAGTGCCAGCAGCAATAAAGGTATATAGGGCTTGCAAACATCTCTCCAAATCCACCTCATCTGTAGGAAGAAATCTCACAGCATTGCTAGAGGAGAGATAACTCAGACCAGTTCTAAATGATTAAGATGGTTTAACCCGACTACAACAGATATGTACACGTAGGTTAAGGGGCTGCCTTCAAACCTTTGAAAGTCAACAACAAGTCAACATGGTTTTCCATGGACTTTGAACCCACTCCTAAGAAATATCCTGGCCAGTATTTTTTGTACCACTATGACAGAGGGTAATATCTTGTCTATACCTTACAAGTATATGTTAAAAACACTGTATGATTTTTAAGATCAAATTAGAGAAACACCGATGTAGTTTAGATCTTGTAAAAATCAAAGTTGCACAAAAATTGAAGACCAATAAAAATGTTTCTATGATTCTTTTTTTAATCCCATTGAAAACAATTTTTCGTTGTAAACATTTTTGCTAGCCAAGCACTGCAGCATTGTGCAACTGCATGACAGCCAAAGAGAAACTGATGAAAAGCTGACTAGATTGATTTCATTTTTCCAACCGGAGTGAAATACGTAAAAGGAAATAACAAAATGGTGAAGTTATTTTTATATATAAAAAATGTTCACATTTAATAAACTCACATGGAAACTGCACAGCCAATGGTAACCGCTTCTGAAATACATCTACAGATCCCTTCAGTTCTGCACGGAAACGAAGGCAACAGTGGGTTCCTGCAGCACCTTTCCCCCTCCTCCAGGACCACAGGCACACTCTCTCTGCTGGAGGAGTCAGATCTGAGCCTGCCCAAAGTCCGCATCACCCATTCCCTCTCCCCTCTGTGACCTCCCAGGTTTCTGTGTAGAAGTCTGGCAGGGGGTTACTACTGGAACTCGGAGCTATATTTATTCCCTTGGCTCCCATCCATCACTGTTGCAGAGCAGCCAGAAGGGGAACCAACCAATACAGCATGGGATCTGCCAGAGTTGTGCTGCCAGGGAAGTTAAGAATGAAAGACAGAGGAGACAGAAGCTATCAAAGTGAGTATTTCTGTCTCTAAGGAAATAAGGGTTTCCTCTCTTTGTGGATCCCCTTCTACAGATTAAGACATTTCCTCCTCTCCCTTTTTAAGGAATCCCAACAGACAAACACATCTGTTCCTACCAACTTTACATATAGCATGAGTCTCTTCACGGGGGAAGCTCATGCTAAGAGCACCGTATCCCTCACACCTCTAAGGCATTGGCTGGCATTTACACAACACTTCTCCGGCCTCACTTCTACCAAACAAAGTGCCATCCCCAAGCTCTGCACTGTGCACAGGTCCAAGGTGCTCACAGTGGAAAGGTCTAACCCTGCAGCCATTGCAACCTCCTACAGCTAGACCCTGGGTGCTCAGGAGTATGTAGGAATCAGTTCTGTCCAAACACATAATCCACTGAAAAAAACAACGGCAACAAAGCTCCATTTTGAGATGAAAATTTTTCAGATTGTCAAGACACATCCCATCACCAACTGACTTTTATAATAATTATAACTATTTTATAATAATTGGATTATGAACTCTATGAGAACAGTATAAAGCTGAGTAAGGAACACTTTTTCCATATCGCAAATACTTTGGAGATTGCAGAACCTACTCTTGTTACTCACCAGGACTAACCTGATACCTTTTGCAACTTTTCAAAAGGAAGAGCCAGCAAGGCAACATTAAGAACCTGAATGCTCTCACCGTATCATACTGAGCAGCTCAGGCTGCAGGACTCTGCAACAGAATCAAGTTAGACCCAGTCTTCCACATCACACCTGAGGGCTCAAGTCAAAAGTCAGTCCTCTTCTCACCCACCAAATAAATAAATTATTTAAATTGGAATAGCCTGGAGCAGGAACTTAAAAAGACCCACCCTGGAAGAGCCAAAGTATGGTCATTAGTGCTCTCACCTGGGGTGTAAGAAACTTGATTTGAAGAAGCTGATTCAAATCAGACATGAGAGCAAGAATCTGAATCCACTCTCCAGTGACCCAGGTGCACTTCATAATCACCAGTCCATAATGAAGTGCAGAAATGCAACTCTTTTATTTTGAGCAGAAATTCAATTGTGGACCTGAGAAATCCTTCGAAGATGCAGCGTGTTGATACAAACTAATGAACTGGCATTTTTCAAATGCAATAAGAAAATTCTAACTAGTTCTGGCCAGAAACTGTACTTCTATATTTGGAAAGCACCTAGCATGCCAAAGGCACTACCAAAACAAGCAATAGATTGAAATTCTAATCCAGAAGTGGTTGTGGATTTCCTACTGCTCATTTACCTAATAGCATGTCTATTTATCGCATACTCATGCACATAGCTTTGTGTATTCAAGTAAAAGAAAGATGTTTGAACATTTGTTCTTTAAAACAATCAAGAATATTTTTAAATATCTGAGCTATTTTAGAATAAATTTTATGGTAAAATGCAAAGAAGGGAGTAGTTAGAGCAGGAGAGTTTTGTTAGCTGGCATTACGGTACTAATACAGACGCTGGGTAATCTTCTACTAGTTATTTTATTAGCCCTAAGAAGAATTACACTCCTATGGCAATAGCTGAATGAATCAGTGAATAAGAGATCCCTTAAAAAGGCAATAAATAGTCATTTTATTATACATTTCAATTTTGGGTAGCCTATAACCTTTGCATTTTTCAAACTCTAAAGGTTGGATTTCTTTTTGTACTTGAAATAATGAAACAAGAAAAATTTTAATCAGGATCTCTTTTTAAGAACATCAGACTTTGCACTGAGTTCACAAACAGTGGAACTGCAAAATGTATTTAGAGTGACACTAGGAATCACATGAGACTTACCTGGTATGGAAGGGAAGTCTTACCTACTGACTCAGCCCTACCCCAACTGAAATAAGAGGAGCAGAATGGGATCCTAGAAATCACATCGAAATAAACCAAAATTTTGCTGACATTATACACTTTCTTCTGAGGGGACCCATCATTTTCCTCAAAAATTTGGGATATACTCCAACAGAACAAAGGTTCAATGAAAAGCTCCTCGTAGCAGCAGTTTCAAAACTAGTGTTGCTTTCCAACATCAAGTCAACCCTCGATATTCAAAAAAGTTGGAAGTCATCACACAAACTGAAACCCATGAAAATGTTTATGCAAACCCCCAAGAAAAAAAAAAAAAAAAACACCAATGAAAGCTTGTCTACATGTGGTTGTTTTTTTCAGAACTGTTCCAGCACTGATATGGTTGAATCAGGGCAAACACCTACCAAAAATCCCTGGTCCCTACAGCAGAAGGCAGTTTCTACTTCGCCTGTCAATTATAAACTAAAGACACAGAAGGCAAGATTTCTCCCTAATTCATTCAATCAACATTTCACCATCGATTCCCTCAAATAAAACTGGTATCAAACCCCAAATTTTGCACTGCCCTATGTTTTAATATTTCTATGAAACCCTGAAGAAAAAACATGTGTAGATCTAGAGAGACAATGTTAACAAACACATATGAAAATAAAATATAACCATCCATGCAGAACTATCAAAAGAAATGTTAGGAAATTAACATCCAGCCCACCATGTTAGTCTTTGTTAATAGAAACCTGTCTTTACACCTCCTTGCTTTCTTCACCCTAGCTCTCACATGTCCTTTCTCAAGAAACAAACCTAAGCTTCCCTTGAACTCATTTATCCTTTCCTTGCTGGTAATTTATTCCATATGTTTATTATCCTTTGCATGAAGTAATTCTGCCTGAGTTTGTTATTTACCCGTGCTTTTCTAAATTTTAGATTAAAGGGACCTATCTATATCTATCTATACCTACCATTGGTATTCCAACGACAAGATTGATGGTAGTGATGTCTGCATTAATCTATGGAGACCAATTTATGAGACTGAAATAAAACAACATTAATAGAATATGTTATCATTTAGAAAAATAAATGTAAAGCCAGCCTGACAACATAGCACAGTGCTATCCTGTGGGTTACCAGGACTAATTCCTATACCAGAAGGGGCCAAGACTACAGAGGTAGCAATACACATAGCCCTGTTGTGATGGAGTAGACTGCAGTACTTGAAATAGCAACCCCTCTGTAGCATCGATGAGCTCAACAGGGCTCACATCCTCCTCACAAAGAACCACAGTGACTGCAGCAGAATATCCCAAAGGCATAAAAAAAGGAAAGAAAAGTTTGTAACAGTTCTTATCACAGTTTAAAAAAAAAAAAAAAAAAACAACATAAAAAGCAACTATAACGAAATTCACATTAAGGCTGAAACAAGCTTATTATAAAAGGAAGAATCTGGACTGTCATTTATCCCTTCGCAACATGATACCATGGCCCATTTGAGGTTGATGGCAGGGAAGGCTCCCCAGGACAGTCCAGGCTGCCCCAAGGCAGAGCAGGGGCCGTGGGCAGCCCCCCTGCAACCAACTTCCCCTCCACCTCTGCTCAGGCCATGGGGCTGACAGTCAGCTCATGCTCTCCTTTTTATTCCCCTCTTTTGCTTCTCCTGTTCGCAAAACTGAGGCAGGGCCAAATTTTCCCAAGTAGCCTCTCCCCAGCACTGTGGGTAGCCCACTTGGGATAACCCCTGCCTAATCTCTGACGACTTCCGTCCTCCCAGCAAGCGCTCGCTCCCTCTGGAAGCCCGAGATGCCTACAGCTGGACAGCTTAACACTAATGCACCAAAAACGAGCAGCTGGTTTGAAGAAGCCAGCTCTGCTGCTTGCCCCACGCTATGGGAGTGCTACCGAAGTAACGAGTGCATCGTTATTTTCAGGCACTGCTACCTGCAGAACTCTCTGTTAATGTCCTACCACCATAGGCAGCACTGTCCTTTTCATAGCATGACAAATACTGGTAAGGAATTACCTAATTTTGCTTTTGGTTATACGAATCTCACATACTGCAGTGCACAAAGGAGAAAAGAACAGATACTGAGGCTGCTGTGGCTATTTTAGTTCTGTTTTCTTCATCTGTGTTTAAAAGACAGTCAGATTATAACAAAATTGTTTGTCTTTAATATAGTTCAACTTGACCTGATGAACCCATCTCTTTAGAAAACAATCTCACATGGAGTATTTAGATTAAGACCTCTAAAAAAGAGCGACTTCAAAATACTTTCAAGGCCCCATCTTACAATTTTAAAAAAACACAGACAACTAGGCTAATTATAATTACTCCTCTATAATTCTTTTGCTTTTTTGATGCATCTGGTTATCTAGTAAGATGCACCTGAAAATTAGAGCAAATTTAAATATAAGGGAAAGGTGCCAAATTCAGAATACTGGAAGAATCTTCCCTCTGGGTGCATGTTTAGTCACAGCATTGGTGCAGTTGGGCAGAGACAACCCAAATTCCCTCTTGCTACCCTATTCCCGTGACTCCTTCCTGATCTGGATCTCTGCTACCTCTGAAAAGATGCTTCAAATCTCTCACTGAGTGCTTGGCTTCATTGCTTAACCTGCCAGTAGGAGTGAAAATGTCAGAGCAGTTATTGTGATCCACTCAGATTCAGACAGACACTACTCAGTTATTTCATGTTAAGCAACAAACATCCATCAGATCATTACAATTTTCACTTGTTTCTATCCAGGGCCAGATTCTGATCAGTGACTTGGTCATAAAAAGTTCATACTCTGTATTCGGCCACACAACTGGAAGCTAGAACTGCACGTCTGTACAATAACCTTAAGATCATCCAATTAAGCATCTCAGAATTATTTTACTTTTACATATTTTCTTTCAGTGGCTCATCCTTTTTTCCTCTTCTGCGAACATCTGTGCCCGGAGTATCTTCACTAGAGAAATTTGGATTTCCATCTACAATTGCCAGAAATAGTTTATTAATGTTTCTATGAAAGAAAGAATATGTATCCTATTTCTTCATCTACGTTCTCCTTCCCTGAATCCAAATTGCTTGCACCTCTGAAACAGAGACTTAAAATGCCTCCAAAAGATGGGGTAAAGAATAAGGCAAAAAAAACGCAAGGTGTGAATGAGAAGATAGAAAAATGGCTTTTCAAGATCATAGTGCTTTTAGCATTTTGAAAAGCTGATATACATCAATTCAGGTATCTGAGAGAAATACAGAGACTAAAATTTAAACTTACTCAGAAATCCTACTAAAACACACTAATCAGAAGATACTAAGAAGCTTTAATTGTCCTTATTCAAACCAGAAAAATAAATCTACTTATGGCTTGCTTTTCCATTTTTTATAAAGTTCATATAAATCCATGAGCTTTTTTATGCCTTCTTTTTTTTTTTTAGTCAAGGCACTCTAAAAACACCTGTGCAATTCAAAGTCAACTTTAAGCAAAAATCAACATTTGGAAAAATGACTTCTACTGATTTTCCTACACTTGATGAAACTTGTGCTTCCCAGGGAACAAGCACAGCCCATTTTAATGGACTAGTGGATTTTCTACGTCTGTTCTAATGCAAATCTCTTTGGTCACCTAAGGCTCCCATGGTGGGTAAACAACCTAATGTGTCAGCTTTCTGTGCTGAAGATCACAATTTCTGATCTCAGCACTGTCTTCATTGCTGCAAGCAAAACAGTGGTACTGATGTTGCAACTTCGAGGCTACTCTCTTCTGATAATGAATGGGTTGGGTTATTGGCCTCTAGCATGGACAAAAATATGACAATCAGCCTCTTCATTGTATAAAAGTCTACAGTGAAGACAGTGCCAGACAACTTGCTGAGTATTAGAGCTCAAATTTGTTCAGAAGTCGAAAAGCCCGTAGGACAATTCCTTTTTGTTCTTTACAATTGATAAAGTCATAGTCAATTTATTAAAAGTGTTTTAATACAGTATTTCCATCATAGCGACTTGTATCTTCAGGAACTCATTTGCAAAACATAGCTTTAGCATGCAAATATTTTAGATACATTCCCTGCAAATGTAATAGAGAGACTAACCTTTCTTACATCTGCAGTTGTTAATTGTCATCATTTGAACAGCAAATGAAAACAAAGTTTAAGCCACTGGCACTTTAAAAAAAAATCATATTAAATCTCATTTACCTGCAGTGATAGAAATTCAAAGTCACAAGCAAAATCTGAAGACAGCAGAAACAAGAAAGTGCACCCAATTGCAGGGTTTAGCAACTGTACCAAGACTCTCTTCCAGTGCACATTCTGAAACAGCAATCGATTCTCTAAGCACTTGTTACCAAACTGGAGACATTTTCTTTCTACTACATTCTGAAAACTTTAAACAACTCAATTATGATTCTTTTTTTCAAAATATTAACAGCACATCCACTAGAGGATGAATTAAAAATAAAATTAAAAAAAAAGAATAGCAGAAAGGGAAAAACAGCACAGCCTAGGACAAACATCTCAAGCTATTTACAAATATTTTTATAATGACTAGAAATCATAGAGCCCTCTTTAGCTGTCTAACTTAAACAAAATAATAATAACAAAAAAAAAAGCCCAAACAAGCAAAAAAAAAAAAAAAAACAACGCATCAGCTGTTGACTGAACACAGGGCCTGATTTTCAAAGCAGCTGAGCACCCACAACTCCATCTGAAGTCAGTGGAAGTGATGAGCACTCAGCAGCTCTGCAAATCAGGCCCAAACTGAACAGGGGTCTATAGCCCAGCAGAAGTGTTATTTAAGGAAGGGTTTTCGTTGCAGAACCGAGGAGGTTCAAAGTAATCTGTCAAAGAAGTGCTGCTACATTCGTGAGTCGTAAAGCTAGCTAGCTCTCATCTATGGGAAAAAAAGTTAATTCATAGGGCTCATAGGGCTTGCATTTGTCAAGGAGCAGGACGTCAATGCTATCATTATCAGGCAAATCAGCCAGGCGTTTAATGGTAGAATCAGGAGACATTTGCTCTCCACTATCAGAATGACATCATAACTAAAGCAGCCTTCGGCGAGGGGGGAGAGCTGGGGCAAGGCTTGGGCTGCACGCAGACTTTGCACTTCTGCTCGGCTCGCCCCACCGACCGCTGCTCCCCTTCCCCAGGAGGCGACGCTTTCAGCTGCCTTCGCTCCACAACTTTGTCCTCACAGCATCTGAAACACCAGCATCTGATTTAACAAAATACTTTTAAACCTGCTCGATCCCAAAACTGCGATAATATAAAGCCAGCCGCTCCGTTAGGAGGGAATGGGTTTTACAAATAATCTATAAAATCACTCTAAAAATTTCTGGCATTTTTCATTACTTCAGTCTTCTTCATCCTCCATCAAATGGGGGACACACACACACATTAAAAAACTAGTTGCCTCTATGATTTAAGAAGTAACAGCTTAGTTAACTAAGTCGATTTTTAAGCGCACACAAACACATACACACACAATCTTGGAGTATTCTGAACTATTTAGTGATCATCTATTCAATGATCGGAAACACAACAGCAATACACATTTCTCTTCCACGGTAGCTGTAATTATAAAATTCAAACAGCACGAATTACAAACTGTTAATCTATTTTCTTTCAAAATATCACCACAGGTACACAGGCACGGTACAAAAGCCTCACCTTGTATAAGAACTGTGAGGGAAAAAGTTATGAAAGCAGACAGAAAACCTAAAATCCCTGAGGCTACAAAAAAATCCCGCTATTGAGAAATAACCCAAGAGACCACATAGGGAATGTACAGCTTTCAGAAGCACTTCTCATCTTATTTGCACTTAACCTATTGATGTACTTATGCAGGTCACTTACTTTTCGGATATGTTTGAACCCTTTACAATCATGCAGATCGCCGCGGTTTTCACTTGGGCTTTTGTTTTTTTGGTTTGGTTTGTTTTTTGCAAACAAGTTTCATTTAAAAAAGATCCAATTATGCAAATCTGCTCCCGGATAGGTAGTGAATATTCAATATGACGGTGATACTGTAATACTTCAATGCAACGCACTGTACTGGACAGATTTATGAGGCAACGTCACTACTACGCTCTGGTCCTCGCTGAAGCATCTTGAAGTTAATTAAAGCTGCAATGTCCACTTTTCCAGCCACCCTCCTCATTCAGGTTTACTATTTCAACATCAAACCAGCAAGGGGGCCTCCCCCCTCTCTCCGTACATTTAAGCAGCCTTCCACAGTCAATGAACAATGAACAAAGATTTGAGTGATAGGAAGGAGGGGAGAGAAAAAAATCTCCACAGGAATAATCAAATCCGGTTTAAACAAGTAAAAATATAGTTTCTAATATTAAACTAGAAAAGAAAACATTCTTCTCCCAGCGAACGTGCAGAGGCGCTTAGCCAACCCCTTCAGAAAGGGTCTAAAAGCAGCCAGTCCTTTTTATTTCGAGCAGTGAATGAGCCCAAACAAGGCTTCTAAACTTAATTATGACACTTAAAATAGTCTTTTTCCACATAAGCGGGGAGGCTCGCCGCTGCTATCTGTATCAACCGGTCAAATCAGCTCAGCAAACACGGCCCCTGTTGGATTTATTTTAAACTGCACGGGCGGGGGGGGTTAGGGGGGTGTTGAGGGGGTGGCGGCGGGGGGGAACGCACAGCCCCGCAAAGCGCTCCAGCCGCGGGCGGCCGGGCAGCCGCGCCCGCCCCGCCGGGCCCGCAACCCCGCGCCCGCCCCGCACCCCGCGAAGCGCCGCCGCTCCGCTCCGCACCGGGCCCCCACCGCGCCGGCCGCTCCCCGGCCCGGTGGCGGCTGAAGTGAAAACGAAGAGATCTGACAAATCACGTCTCCGCCTCGACACGGTATCAGCCACGGCCATATCCGCCGCACGCACCCCGAAACAATGCCCGCCGCGCAGGCAGGCGGCGGCCGGAGCCCTCCCCGCCGCTCCCGCCCCGGGCGCCGGCACCCACGGCCCCCGCGGGTGCTCCGCGCAAGCGGACGGCGCCCCCGGCCCCACCGCCGCGGCGGGGGACGCCGGCAACTAACTTTTCGGATGGAGCCCGTGCGAGCCGCCCCGCGGGAGCCGCGGACCCTCCGGAAAAAAAAAAAAAAAAAAAGGCAAAAAAAAAAAAAAGGCCCATCTTCGCCACCTTTTATTTCGCGTTAAAGTTCACGGGCGGCACCGTTCCCCCCAGCCCCTCTCCCCCCCTCGTAGACACGCACACACATATATTAATTATTTGCAAAACTGCAACAGATGGGCGCACTAAAATCTGGATTCTTTCCTACACAGCATCAAAGAATCTCTCCTTCCTCCTCCTCCCCCCCCCCCCAACCCGTTAATCCCGCCGCCCGCCCGGTGTCGTCGTCCCCCCCGCCCCGCGGCTCCCCGGCACCGCAACCCCCCGCGCAGAAGAGCGAGGCCGCTGCCCCGCGCAGGCAGCGGCGCCCCCGCGCCCCCTCCGCGCACGGCGCGCCGCCGGGAAGGGGATGCTCTCCCCACCACCACCCCTCTCCCCCCCCCCAGCCCCCTCGGGGATTGCCATTTAAGTTTCCTCCTTAACCTGTTACTTTCTCCGGGCGCTGACAAAAGCCCCGGCGGCGGGCTGGCAGGTGCCTCCCCGCTCCCCGCGGCGCCGCCGGGCGCGCTCCGCTCCCCCCCGAAAGGGCTGAGACCTGGCCTGACATTTAGTGCCTACTTGAATGTCACAACGCTCCTCGCAGCATTATGCACGGCTCCTATTCATAAGAGGTCGATTAGAGCACAAAATGGCAGGTCTCTTAGGCACTTGAATCTCACAAGTTTGACACATGGTATGCATCAGCTAACTTTGATTAAAAAAAAAAAAAAAAAAAAAGG
>JAOTQQ010000063.1:33036773-33055990 GCA_026546715.1 Gallinago undulata | reverse complement strand
TGTGGGGGGGGGGGGGGGGGCAGCGCCGGGGCTCCACAAAGCCCCCCTTCTTACCTGCTCCCGAAACTATGCAAAGTCTGCTGCTCCTGGAAAAAAAAAAAACTCCCGGGGAAACCTTGGTGGACAGGGGGGACCGGAGCATCAGTCACCGCTCCGGCGTTTAAGAGAAGTAATCAGCGATAAAGTGACGTTGATCTGCACTGTAACCTTGTGGCGTATTTAATGTAAATAAGCCAGTTATGTTGCCAATCGCATGCATACAAACACATAAAGGTCCTCAGCGTTGCATTTTGATTCTTTCCATTAGAGCCGACTTTATTTACATACACTATTTAGGGGATCATGATAATTCTAAAACAATACTAGTGCCAAATGATTATGAAAATATGATTTTAATTAATCACGTAGTAGGCAAGGAAATTAGCATACGGTAATTAAACTTAGAGAAAAACGTCATGGAGGTTCTCTGCCTTATGGGTTCGGAATAATCATTAAACGATGGGTTTTCAGGACTTAATTATCAAACAAATAACTTTTTTAAAGCAACTTTACAAGGTTTATCCGCAGGGCAACGATTTAGTAAATAATATATAACCAAGCAAACAAGGTGCAAATGTGACTGGTGAAATAGGTTGTGTTTCTACAAAGCAGAAAGGGAGGGGGGGGGTGGGGGGGGGGAAGCTGAATAATGCAATTATGGATTCTGTGTCCCATAGTTGACAAAAGCATGGTGCCTCAATAGACTCTTTGTTATGGGATTATATAATGATTGTGGTGTAATTATGGGAAAAAAGATTTAGTAATAATAAAAAGTATCAAAATACACCAATGAGCAGCTTGTTTTAAAGAAAAGGCTTGCATGTGACATTAGGGGCATGTTAATAACAAAAAGCCAGGATCCGAAAGGGTTGACAAATAAAAAAGACTGTGATGCGCATGATTAAGAAGCGATGGAGACAGATTGATTATTCAAAATGCCGAGCCACAGGGACACTTAAAACATTGATTCAGGTAAGACTAGTTTCATCTTGACTGAAATGAGTTCCCTGAAGATGACTGGCATACATTTTAAATCAGTTTACTACATAAAAAGCATAACATCTCAAGCTGAAACCTTCTAGTTAAAATAGGAGTCCAAGAAAAAAAAAAAAAAAGTTTACGTTTGTGGCAATTCCCACAGGGACTATGGAATTGCAGAGGAAGAGGTATAGGTTAATTTAGCTCTTCCTAAACACTGGACTTAAATGTACCTATCTTTTATAATCCCTAACCTCTGTTTCTGGACTCCGTGATCCAATCCCACATCTGCAGGTTAGGGGGGTGATATTAATGACCCCAAAGGTGCAATAGGACTTTTTTTTTTTTTTCTGGAACTGCAGTAAATTAACTTTCTATAAGAACTTAAAAATTAGCAAGATTTTGCCAATTGATTTTTAAGTGAAGTTTATAAATAGTTGTTCAGAGCTATTCAATGTTAAAAAAAAAAAAAAGAAGATTCCCATGCCTATACGAAAAAGTTTAGGAATTCACTCTGCATTTTCCAATTTGATGTGTCTGAAATTCTCTTTGAACAAATTCCAAAATACAAGTTTTTTCTATAGAAATTAGCATAGCAATCACATCAATAATATCACTATCTCTATGGGAATGATAACTGGAGCAGTGGGGGTGTTCTTTATTTCAATTCTTCGTGGATCAACTGATTATATTCTGTCTTCTTTTGAACTTGTTATTGTAAGTCAAGTGATTCTTTATAAGTGACAGCCCTGACAAAGAGACGAGGATGGGAAAGCAGGTCGAAAGGAAGTCGCCATATGGACTTTAAAAAAGGCACTTTTTAAACAAGATAATGGGGAAATGGATGTTGCCTTTTAACCCTGTCAAGGCTGAACATTATTAGCAGACTCATAAAAGAATGAGCTATACCTTTTTTTTTTTAAATATCAGATTTCACCTTATGATTTCCATGACCTAGGGCTTCAAAATACAAACCACCTAGGAGGCGATGGCGCTTCAGTGCCAGGGGCCAAATCAAGCACCTGGAATCAATGGTGAGCAGGAGATTTCTGAGAACCGCACAAAGAGTTACAGAAGAATGAGAGCTCAGGAAAACCCCACGGTTCTTTTTCCTGAGACAACGATAAGAATATTGACTAGAGATAGGTGAAAGAGCAACTGACAGCAGAAGAGCTTGGGACATCTAACTGGGATTTCCTGTTCCTCTGGCGTAAGTGCATGATGCTCATTTAATGACAACAAATGGAGTGAAACCAAGCACGAGCATGAGGGCTCTGGCTCTGAGCCTTGCAAAAATTAAAGTATTTATCCTTCCCTCTCTATTCTGAGGGAGCAGGAATTTCCCTCCAGAAACTTTCAAGTGGACAGAGATTAAGAACCATCTCCCACACAGCTGAAATTAAGTACTAAACCCTTGTTAAACTGAGGGCAGAGCTGTGGTCCATCACTGATGAATGTCTAGTCAATTCTAATTTTTTTTCATAGTCAGTTGGATGGCCCAGACGACCATCCAACTCAGCTCTACGAGAAGAAAATATCGACAAAGACTTCTCAAAATCTGGAAGAGTGGGCTACTACAGGCAGGCAATGGTGCTGTGAGGGGAGGGCGCTGTTAACAAGACTGATCAAATCTCTGCTCCCCAGGGCTTCATAGACATGATTATTTGGACTGGGATGGCCAAGCCTTCCCAAAATGCACCGTAAAGAGATAATGCAGGTCCGTGAGCTGAGTACATGCTAAAGACAGGAGATGTCCAAATTTTATTGACTCAGTAACAGGCTCCAGCACCTAAGCAATATATACTCGTTAGATGGCATTCAAAAGATCTCCGATGAGAGCTCAGGGAGATGTTGCTCCAACCTCTCTCAGAATTCATAACGTTCCCAAAATAATCCTATTCCTTCCCATATTTTCGGTGCTGTTCCTTTCTCCTCCTCTTGCATCCAGAGAAAAGTTGATTCTCTTCAAAGCCTTCCTATCCTCTGAACTATCCCCAGCTATTTCTCCAGTTGCTTTGATTGATTTTACCCCCTTCTGTATCTCTTCCATGAGTGGGCAGGAATACACCACTGCTTTAAAACTAGGCAGAAACAGTACAGAGAAGAGAAGGAAAGAACAGGAGAGATGCATGTTGTTTGCCTCACTCTGCAAGGTTCTCGCACTGTCTTAGAGCATAGCGTGCATCTTCTCAGGGAGTGGAAGTTACCAGCTACAGACTTGTCACACCTCAAAAATTAGGATGAGAGGAAATGAGAGCTGAGTTCTTTGGCCAGGCAATATTACCTTTCCCTGTAATTTCTACCTTTGTGGAGTGATAGCCTTTTAGAAGTTCTCACTTCAGACAGACATAAATAAGAGGGAACAAAATCCCAAATCTCACAAATTTGATGAGTCCAAGGAAAAGCCCAGGTTGGAGTAGTATTTTATGAAGCTTTACAAAGGAAAGTAGCAAAAGACAAGTGGTCATACAGTAATTTACACAATGGGTGGGGGAGAATCGTTAGCTTTATATATTTAAATATTTATAAGTTATTTGCTTTATGAGGAAAGACTGAGAAATAATCCTGCCTTTGTTCTTAAAAAGTGTGATCAGCATTTCCTTCCTACAGAGAGGTGATAAGCAACTGGGCATTCTTTTAACAAAGGCTGCAGAAGCCCATTGAAAGCTTAATGCCTTTAGGAGGGGGTCTCTTTTCCGAGGAAGAGCAGAACATCAGGTCTTTAATATTGATAAGGAAAAGCACATAAAAGGAATCATCTAATAGCAGGGACTTTAAATAAGGAATTTCATAAAACTTACAGTAAATGTTTCAGCAAACTCTAGAACAGGTGGTGCGATCTACATGGTAGTCTGAGCCAGTGAAAACACAAGTCATCCAGCAAGAAAGTCGCTGAAGCATGGTTCAAGAAGACATAAATAAAACACTTTCACAGGAAAAAGGGAAACCCCTTCCAAAATGCCTGTTACAAACATGGGGGTTTCCTGGGCTGAACCCCAGCAAACTGACAAGGTGGATGGAGGTTTTCCCACTCATACAGTGTAAGAAAGCTTCCAGGAAAAAGGACTCTGAGATTCCAGCTTTTCAAACAGACCAGAGATAGAACCCATTTGAGAATAAGCTGTCTATTCCCCAGGGGCCATAGCCAAAATAAATATCTCTGAATAGATTTGATCACAAAGATTGTATATACCATCATCACAGGGATTCGGTGGTAGAGGTAATCAGAATTTGTAAAAAAATGAGGGGTTTTAGGAGATAAATCTGCATTCTCAATATAGTAGTCAACTATCACTGAGCCTGACACAACAAACAAGTTGCATGGGTGAACTATAACCATATACTAAGACCAGGAATCTATGTTGGCCACTTTTTATGACAACTCATTGCAACAATTCATCAAAACACAGCCACCAAGAAAGGATAAAAAAAAAAAAAGTACAAAATGGACAGCAGGAAGATGTGCAATGGAAGCAGCATCTAAAGCAGGGCCAGTGTGGAGGCACACCTCCCTCTCACAGTGCTGGCAGTGCTGACCCTTCCCCTTTTCCTTGACACAAGGGCGAAAGTGGAATGAAGAGAAAAAGTCCTTCAAACTATTATTGAAACTGACAGACTGGTACATGGCTTTGGAGCTTTCTATGGACAAAAGTGATCACCTTTGTATTTCTATAGAACATAAGAAGCAGGCTAAAGTGGAAAAAAAGAAAAGTTCCTTTTTTTTCCCCAAAGCGAAAGACATTTTTTACATTAAATAGTGAACAATGTTCTCAATAGATCCACCTAGTGGAATCGAGCAAATTCTGCTTCCAGAATAAAGACACAGCTTTTATAACCCCATGTGAGACATACCTCTGTGACCGTCTCCCATTCAGCACAGCAGGGGATCAGATATCCTCCAAAAGAGCAAGAGCGAAAGGTGCAGTAAGTCTCAGTACAAGCACAATACAGAAGATCAGGAGACAACTGTTGCACCAGGATTTAAACTTTAGCACTTAAATTTCTGTGGGATTGGTATAGCTTGTCTACTTTCCCAGCTGTAATCCACAGGAATTATGAATCACCAAAAGGAGAAAGTGCTGGTAAAATACCCAAAATAATAGCTGAACTTCACCTTTAAAATGCTTTAGTGCTGACTTAGCTTTTGGAGCAAATTCATATATAACCTGTTCTCAGGCTGTAGGAGCTCTTCAGGAGCTATTTAAAAGAGATGGTGAGATCTTATCTCTGAGATAAGACTAAGGAAGGGTTTGGGGTAAGCATTTCTTCTTACTCAACCAATATACCACTTTTCACCAGTTTCCTTAAACTTCTCCCATTTCTTTCCATCCTGATCCCAAAGATCACAGCAAACTCTAGCCTTCTAATGGTAATAAATCTCGTAGCTCACCCCATCACTCAGACCACTTTCCCTTATTGATGAACACCAATATTTCCCACCAGTTGCTTTGATGGATCCCTGGTTCCATCCCAGTACTCCCTTTCATCTGCTGGTTGCACACAGCCTTGCCCGCTGCCTGCAGCAGGTAGCCCTGGCTGTGCCTCCATCCCGACACAGGGGCTGCCCTCCCCATTGCCGCCATGATCGCCTCACACATCGCCATGTTTAAACCGTTGTGCTATCAGAAAATCTGCAGATTAATGCCAAAAGCAAACAGCTAAATTTTAAGGATACACTGAAAACGTTCACGTCTTACCTTTTAAACTATGGTTTTGCAATTTGAGCCCTGCATTACAGTAATTAAGGCCATTATGCCAGTGCTACCTTCACCATCTGGCTTTACCTTGGCCGGACTGGGAGGCACACTGCTTACCTGTGGCAGAGCGCTCTGCATGCAGGCCCGGGGCTGCTCCAAGGTGGTTAAATACTTCATGCTTTGTGGGTGCCAACAGCATTGAAAGCTGCAAGGTATTTGTCATTTGCTGAACTATAATATTGCCTCATGCTCCTTCAGTAGGTGCCAGTGTCTGGACAGAAATACCTTGCCTCCATCAGTTTGGTGACTTGGGCTGAAGACAGTCTGGGATGTTTTGGGAGGATCTTAAGGATGCGAGATCCCTGGCAGAACCATGAGCCACCTTTGCTCGCTGAAATGTCTGGGAAAACTTCCCCAAAGTAGTCCCTCTGCAGTGGGCCAGCGCGCAGGCTGTGCTGTGAGGCGGCCTCAAAAATGGTGCTTCCTCCTTTACCTCAGCAACTGCCACATTGGCAGCGCTGTCCCCACTGGGCCAGGCCAGTGCCAGGGCTGTCCCCATCAGCAGCACCCCACGGTCATGGCAGCCAAGAAACACTGCCACTGCCCTGCCGGGGAGGACTGAGAGACTTCGGGTCAGGGCAGAGCTTCACCTCAAAATGCAGCCGCCCTCACCTCAGCCCAGCAGGCACAATGGCGGCACAGCCAGCTGGGCATGCCTGAGGCCCCTCACCTCTGGCTGCCACCTACCCCCAGGGACACCCCCTGGGGTGATATATAACAGGCTCTCCCTAAAACCAATAATAATCCTAGAGCTCTTATTAACTGAAGCTGCTATGCATGTCTGAAAAGCCACAATTTATGCCCAGTGGGTTGTTGCACCCTTACCACACACATCAGCTATTCAGTTCAAGTCATAGCAGCCCACGGGCTTTCCTCCATCTTCCCTGTCTCTGCAGGCTCCAGCACGGCTGTGCCCGGGGAAGTCGGGGCACATGAAGCTGAGAGGGTCCCAGCCGGGCAGGGGAGGGCAGGGACACCCACAGGGAATGGAGCCGGGGGGTGCGAGAGGTTCAGGGTGGCCCAGGTGACCACGTCGTGGTACAGACGCCCGGAGAAAAGCTGGAGTGGAGTTTCAGTGTTGTTGCTTTGCCTCCAAGAGTTGTTCTTATCAATTCCAAATAGTACTTGTGTCTTCGGGTTTTTTTCTTCTCCCCTGACTAGCATTAATGAGAAACATACTCTCTTTTTTGCTGGTTTTGCCGGTTTTGCCCACTTGGCCATGAGCTCTACTGCTGCACCTGCCCCTTGAGAGGGCTGCTCTGGATGTCCAGGTACACTGGCACAGGACCAAAAACATCTACAATAAACGATGCTTGAGAGCATGAAAAATAATTTCTGGGAGGCAGTCACTGCCCTGCCTTCTCTATCCCCCAGCTTTGCCATTGGGGAGGCTCCAGGGGCAGCGTGGCGTCTCCTCTGGCCTCAGCTGGCCAGCAGGGAGGGAGAGGGCAGGTTCTCTTGCCGGGTTGCTTTCTGAGACTGCTAATAAAGCAGAGAGGACTATCTCACATCCTCGCAGGAGACTGGACACTTGAAAGTGATTTAGGCAACACCCCTGGAGAGCTGCAGAGGCTCCGGGAGCAGGACAAAGGACTGCAGTGGCTATGATATGTATGTGAAAAATATACATCAATACAGAGTGACACCAGTGCCGAGCAGAACATCTGAAACCTGATGAAGTGGAGAGCTCTCTGTGTAATGCAAAGCACCTGAATGATGTGTGTACACACAAAGATTTGTTCAGCTCTGCTCATATCCAGCCCTCTTGGACAGTTGGATTTGATTTGCCATTTTCCTGCCAAAATATTGTTGCTATACCTCAGCACCTGGCCTTTCTTCAAAGAAATTGCATACGACTCTCCTGTCCTCACCTAAACCAGTCCAGATATGAGTTCAGGAGAGGTTAAAGGGACCACCTTTAATAACAAACATGTTTCTAATAATTTAAAGCCTCAAAATTAAAGACTTCTTGGGGTTTTTTTTTTCGGAATTTCCTCTGCTTCCATAATTCTGTTCATATATAGCTATTTCCCCACCTGTTTCTATCCATCCTTGAAATGAAGACTGCTATAATCAACATACTAGTTTAGAATGAGAGGGTCGCACAACATGAAACCAATTAACTCTGTCTGCACAGCCAGCAGAGGGAGGCAAAGAGTATGATTATTTCTGCTTACATAATTTTAAACAGAAATTTAAGGATTTCTTAACCAAGTGCAAGACTGGTTTCCCAAAAGGTAATACTTTAAATGGTTGAGCATTCAACACTCCTTCTAGCCACATATATTTGCCCCACTGAGGAGAAAAACATGTAACCAGTATGGCAACTTCCACGTTAAAAATTAAATGGTGGAAGAGAAAGAGGGAAGTGAAAGGGATGAAAGCATAAACTTAGGTATTCTTATGCCCTACAAATCAGCAATAACCAAAACAAGCAAAACAAGGCCCCTAATTCTCTAGTTTGATAAAAATTTTATGAAAGCCACAAAGAATTCAAACAACCTACTCAGGTTGCTCACCTCCAGGAACATTGCAGGTGTAGGGCTCTTTTTTCTTATTATTCCATTTCCTTTTTATGTTGGATTTAAGCTCCAACTGATGCTATTTATGAGTATCATTTTAAGATACAAGTTACAAACTGGAAGAGCCCTCAAGGATCACAAGGCATGATCATGTATGGCCATGTTGTTTTACACCTCTTTAGCCAGGACTTGTCATTCTGAAATCCTACAGATGTGCTAACAGCTGCAGAGGTGGGTGAGGAGCCGGAGCTGCCCGTTTGCTGGAGCCACGCCAAGGAAGCATTGCCTATAGCACTAACGAGGGAGGAATTGGCTGAGATGGGATAGACCTCAGTCCACAAAAAAACAGGAGCCACAGCTTCGGATAACCTGCCCTCCCCCATAAAGGTAGTTTGCATGGGGCTTCTGAGCCCCCAATGCCAACTGCATTTGTAAAAAATGCAAGTTTTTTTCCTGTTTCCACAGTAATTTAAGCTAGAAGCAAATCTTCAAAAGCAGAATGATACACCAAGCAAAATCAGTGAAGCTCAAAGACTGTGCAAATTGCACAGAGGTGTGAATAGGACTTGTTATGTCTTTTTAGACATCAAAATATACCTAACACTGTGTTTCTAACCAAGCTCACAGGCATTTTAAAATGTGCTGCACCCTTTTACCTCCTCTATGCCCTGTGCTTGGACTAGCCAATATATGAGCAACAACACTGGTCTGAGGTATGTCTCTGTGAAAATGGGCTCATGTTACTTCTGCAGTCTGGGTTTTGCAAGCCTTGCATACCGTAATTCATTGCCAGAATATGGCCCACTGGCCAAAACTTAAGTTACACTAGTGAAAATTTTGAATAAACCATTGAAAGCTAAAACTAATCACTACTCTAGAAATCCAAAGATGATGAGCTTATCTGGTTAATAATAAGCTTTTTTTTAAAAAAAAAGTTATCAATCTGTATTTAACCAATAGACGGGAACTGGTTCAAAAAGACTCTTTCCAATCCATCAGGTAATGAATGCCTATTAAAAAACTATAAATAAGCATTCACCCGAGAGCTTGGAATGGCACTTTGAGAGCTTTTCTGGTCACTCAGGTAAATAATGAGTTTTATATAACCTTTCAGCAAAGATTTTTTTGTAAATGAGGAGCTGAAATGCAGAAAAGCTTCTGATTAATGTTAAAGTTGGGGTACAAGCCAATGCACAACGGGGAATTCAAAGTTAAAGCCGGTATCGTCGTTCACACACATTGTTTCCTCTAAGGGCTCAATGTTGAAGTCTCCGTTGTCTTTACTTCAGCTTGCTTATGATGGCTTCAATTTAGGATTTTATTTATATGTGGCATTTACATTGAGTATTTTGTGCATTATCTGTTCACACAGCAGCCACCAATGTCAATAAGTATTGTAGAGAAGGACAGAATGGAAGCCCCTAACGAATGTGCAGTCACCAATGAGAATGACTGCAGTGGTCTCTCGTCACAGTCCCCATCAAACCTGCAAGCACTGTGTTTGCTCAAATCTTAAAATAAGGGGAAAACAAGTCAAAAAAAAACAATCTTAAAACTTTCTGGTATCTCATTCTCTCAATATTTACTACTCTCCAATAAAATCACTCTTATCAAATATTTTGAGCTTTCTTGATGACTAAGAAAAAATATACCCATAAAGAGATCCATCAATTATCTTAAAATCAAATAACCTGGCAACCAGGATATATGACAAAATTAAATGTAAGCCTTTTCCTGGATAGCAGTACAGTCCTCCCTAAAGAATTGCTCGTCAGCTGTCCTCAACACCTAACACCCTAGGACAAGAAGAGAAAAATGGGTTTCACACCCTGAAGGTTAACAAACTTCATTTATTATATACTCAGAGAATGAAGATTGTACTGCAGGCTCAAGGATGAAAAGGGGAAACTTCTCCAGCTATAACCACGGCAGTGTTTCACGATCAGATAGACATTTGAAAAGGCGAAAATGCAAACCAAGAGGGGAAAAAAACGTATAGTGTTTGTATTCAATAGAGATCTTTCCTGACCCTTGTGATTCTAAAGAAATATATCCTTCCAATTGTTCCATATTGTGTTAAAACATATTTTTTGCATTTATTAATAATTCAAACATGTTGCTGTTTAAAAAAAATATTCACATCATGTGTTCATAGTTTCCATATACATATGTCAAACTTTATTTTGTTTTACCATTATAGTCTATGAATGGATTTACCCTTTGTTTCTGTTTTCAAATCTCTGAGGAATGTTTGATTAGGTAGGAGGGTTTGTTTTATGCATTACTTGTTCATCATTGCACAAGTGCACAGGCTAAACAAAGTTGGCATACTTCATACTGATTGGTGGAAACAGTGTAGTTAAACAGTGTAGTTAATACAAGGGAATGAGTAATTTCTCACCACAGCTAATCAGCTGCACAATAGCTATGTATCAGGCAGCGCAGCTATATATCAAAAATGCATTTTAAGGTAGCTTGTAGCATACATGATTATCTAGTAGTATCTGTTACAATCATTTCATATTAGCACACTCCTTCTGTATTTATTTAATAAAATGAATCTTGTGTGCAGCAATCTATATACATAACCGGCCAGAATACTAGGAATTATCAAGTTAATGGCAAACCCAGGAATGTTCTAGCTGGTATATAACGGAGGATATGTCCAGGTTGTTCCAATTTAACAATGTCAGGTGAAAAAAGAAAAGCAAGAACACTGAAGATGACAAAACAGCTTCTGCTGCACTGAAGACCTTAAATCAATTTCATAATTCTATATCTATCACTCCATACATCTATAACTAAGAAATAACAAGATAAATACATTGTAATATTATTTACCAGATGACTTCTGCATTAACGCTTTTCCATCCTTTTGTGAAGAGCTGTACTTTATTATGACTTGTAAACCTGTCATTCCTGAAGAACGTATTTTTAACAGCTCAACATCAATACAGGTTCAGAATGGTATCCCCCTGTTAGAAAACAAGGTTGGGTTCAGTAGGAGTTAACATTAACAATTCAAGAGCCTGCAGGAGAAATTAGAAACATGAGTCCTCCATAATGATGATAAAATCAAACTGGCAAATAAATGTATTCTCAAATGTCATAGTAAGAAAATGGATGAATATATGCAACTAAAATGGTCTCTTAAGTTTCAAGTGCATGGCCAGGATTCTCAAGAACTTGCTCCTAAATAGAAGAAGCTGAATTAGAAATCTATCAAGTAATCTCACTACTGCATATCTGCCTATGTAATGCAAACTTCGTGAAGTCCACAATTTCACCCTACTAGACTAATCCAAAGCCCACTGGGATCTATTCCTCTGAATTTGATGAGTTTTGGATCAAGCCTTTTGAAGATAAGGAGTGAGCTGGAAACAAAATGATGCCATAAATCAGAATAAGTGGTACAGAATTAAGTAGTACGAAATATAGCTTTCAGTAGTATATTATCCTAAGGTTATAAAATAAAACAAAACAGCACAACTATTGATGCATAAACAGGAAGGAGAAAGATACATGAATATTTGTGCTGTTAAGGAATTAGGGAAATTGCAGCACTTCGCTTCCTTAAAAAATATAGGCTCTATTTTGATATTCACACTTAAGGAAACACTTTGGTTCTGATAAAACCAAGTGGATAATTAAAAATTATAATATTAATTGTACCCTTAACACAGATAAGTAAACTTGGCAAGAAAGTTTTAATGAGTTAAAGTGAAAAGGCAATGTCTAAATTAACTGAGTAAATTGGCAAAGGGAAATTTATTGTATATACTGACCCCTTTAACTTGTTTTAATGTCTGAATTTGAACTACATAGATTAGTTTTCATTACACAATACATTAAATTATAAGGATAAAAGAATTCCTCTCAGAATCTGCTTTCTAGGACAGGTAACAGTGCTTACAAATTAATTGTTCTGTAATATGTTACAATAGTAACTTGAAATCCATGGATTCAGTAAATATTCCTGAAGGAAATGCCGGCTACTAGAATATCTTCCAAAAGTCAACATAAACGGCGAAAACACAATCACACTGAACTTTGTTTAAAATTCAAAGGGCTCCACAGCTGTGGGAATTCCCAGTACCCGGGAAGACGTCCGCTCCTGCAGTGCACATCTGCCAGGTGCCACAGCCCAAAGGTGTGGGGAAGGCAGCCCAGGGACACCAGTATGTCCCAGACACGCAGATGGGTAAAAGCCACACGGGAGGAACTGAAATGGTTCATCTGAAAAGACACTACATGCCTACGAAAAGTGCACAGCATGTTCCAGAACAACTTTTGGGTAAAATAATTTACTGCCAAATCTTGACTCAAATAACTGTGACGTAAAAGCCAACATAGATGTGTTGGCTCCCCATAGGGAGCTGTCTGACTGTATCAGTTTTTAATGTATCTTTCCGTTAAATCAAAGATCCAAATGCTAAATCTAGCACTGAGGGACATCAAGGGAATTTGTGACATTCCTCAGAGGACTCGGTGTCCATAAACTAATGAATGGATAAAACCGATCTCAATATTTAGTTTCTCATTTGTGACAAATATAAGATCAATGATATTTTATTTAACTGTTTCATAACAAAATGGAAACTACTTTCCCAGAAATACACTGCAACAGATATTGGGATTATGTATATAATTAAGAAACAGGCACTGCAGAAGGCCATAATCTATTGTGATTTAGGAGTTCAGATCTTTCAGCTCCTACTAAATACTGTCAAGCACCAAGAAGTTCTGAGCCAGAACCAACTGAAAACAATGGAAAGATTTCCATTGGCTTTAATAAGCAATGAATCAAATCCATAAAAATGAACCAAACTAGTAAATGTGCTGTTGCTCAGAGTGGCTTCTAAATAAATATATAAATGACGTTTCTCACTCTGAATCTTCTAATTCTGGAAGGTATGAGGCAGAACCAAGAGAAGGTGAGGACTGTACATGATGGTAGGCTTGTTAGGAGCTCAGGCACGTGCAATAGCAGTGCAGAGCCAACAGGCCATAGTAAGTAAACTTCAGCATGTTCAGTTCAGATACAGACACAGAAATTCAGTTCGGATAAGGCTACCAGCAAACATTCACTTCAGCCTCCCGAGGGGGACATTTAACTCCCATTTCCACTTTCTCATCATACCTTTGGGGGTGATTCCCTGCCTGTCCAGTGGGGCTGGCAGCCCTCTCGCCCGGGGACATGTCATCCTTCCCTCCCTGGTACCCTGTGGAGGAAGACCAGCTCCTGCCCCCCAGCAAGCCCCCGCAGTGCCCACAGTGGAGACCTCCTTCCTACTGAGAAAGAACAAAAGGCTTCTTACAGGTCCTTCGTACATAGCTGGCCTGAGAAAAAGAGGGACATTGCAGATTTGTAATTCAAAGGTGCATTGTTCATGTGTGATTTGGGGTGTCTAAGGTGCTGCCACCAGAAGACACGGACAATCACATGGGACAGAAGAAAGAAGTGTTACCTCAACCACATCCAGACTGTAAATGGGAACGGGCAGACTGGGGAGCTTTCTGCTGTTCATTCAATATACCGTGAAGTATCAAAAATCTCTTTTACACGCTTTTTTCCACCTCCCTTTTCAAAAGGACCAGAATTACAACCAAGAAGCTAATAGCTTGCTATGAACAGTGGTATTTGTTGAGGCATGCAGTTTCCAAATGGGAATTTGGGCTTGTTTTTATTCTTCACTTAACACTTCCCCTGCCCAGCGCAGACGTTTGCACTGGTGGTGTTCTGACTGTGACAACACACAGAAAGCACATGGCCTAATAACTCCGACTTTAACAGACCCGTGGCTTCTAACAATGCAATTGCAGAGGAATTTGCTCTAAACAAAGCCTAAATACAGAAGCGCCCATCGCAGTTAGCAGCAATTAATGTCTCCTCAGACCGCTACGTGACTTAACCCCAGCCAGAGGGGATCTCATCTAGCCGGGGAGAGAAAGGGACACCTGCGTGAGATGGTCACCAGGCTTTCTGGCAGGGTGTTCCTGCCAGGGAATTCTCAGGGTATTCCAAGCAACAGCGTCCCGGCAATGCAGTGTGAGCCTTTGGTTCCCTATGAAATGAGACTGGAATCACCGCCTCCCGAAAAATCTCTCGCCACACAGCCCAAGCAGCAGGGGAGAAGCACTGAAAAACCCACAGGAATTGAGTCTATTAGAAATATTCTCACTTGTCCTGTTATGACCCACATAGGAAAACTTTGGAAAAAGCACATCTCACACCCAAGGAAGGGTGGTGGTGTAACTGGTTCAAAGTGGTGCTTCACCAAAACCTTCCCAACGCATCAGTCGGGCATGTCCCCAAGCTGCCACCAGCTGTCCCCACAGCCAGCCCCTGCAGCAGCCCACCAGCCAGGCTGTAAAGGTTATCTTCTCCCTTTCCTCTGTGCCTGTGCACCATCACCAGCCTTCCTCCTTCTCTAAAGGAGGATGAACGTCATAGCACTGTGGTACCTGCTGGTCCCAGTTATCACCACCAGTACAGGCTGCACTGACAACAAGTTGGTTAGTAGGTCAATACCAAAGTATTAATAAATACAGTGGGATTACATGCAGAGCAGGGGTGTGTGTATTTCATAATATAAATGTGTGATTTTCAAAATTTAAAAGTACTAAAGTACATTTTCACTTTGTGCTTTATGACACCTACAGTATCTTGGCCCAACAAATTAAGATTGACATTTAAAAATTACTAAGAAGCCTATTTCTCCTGTCAGTACGGGCCTAGAGCATCCATCATTGCTGGTGAGCGCTGAGTGCACACACGGAGGGGAGGAGAGACCCTTAAAGGTTTGAACATAAACCTTGTCTACAGATAAGACAAGGAAACTTGAGGAGCCATACCCTGCTAAAGTCACAATCATCATTTTTAAAGCCACAAATCGAGTGTATTCGCTATTTGAATCTGAGCAAAGTTATGATTTAAGTCATAAGGAGGAAAGACAAAACATAAGAGGAAAAAGATGCCTCTTCCCAACTTCCACACTGTGTATCATCACAAATCTGTTAACTCTGTGTAAGAGGCAACCTAAGGGTATCAAGTTTAAAAAGCACAGAATCAATAAAAAGTCATTAAAAATCAATGTATGAACTGGTTTGCATGCCCTCAGCCATCACTCGTAGGCACTAATGCTCTAATAATTCTCAATTGATATGCACAGAATATGCCAATTTAAATTTATTGGAGTACTTCAAATTTTTAAGTGCTTAACTTTGGAAAAGATTGGCTTTATGGGGCCAAAGCAGTGAAGAATGATCAGAAATGTTTAGAATGCCTTACATTTTCAGTAATTTGAAAGAGATTAAAGGAGTAGACTTATGAAATTAAGAATGATTTAAAAATCATTGGATCACTTCAAATTGCTAGAAATGCTTGAATCGTAAATAATATTGGTAGTTAGTACACACGCAATGAAAGGGGTCTATTCTTACATCAATGCCCAAATGAAATCTCCGATAGCATGAGACGGTTCTACACCCAAGAGAAAGGGAACCGCTGGCACGTGCACAGAATACGCAGTGATTTGGAGCGCAAGGCCAACCCTTACTGCTGAGAATCCCCCAAGTCTTTCCAGATTAAACTAATTTCAAAATGTAATACGATTTGAAATTGGCCCTCCAGTTCAAAATTCTGGTTGATGTTAGTTTTTATTTCTGGTAGACAGTAAAACATTTTGCAAAAGACTCCTGTGCAAACATCTGGAAACGCATAGAAACCCACAGCGGAGGGCAAGCCGTGGTCCTCACGCGCGGAGCAGATGGGAGCCACGAGGGAGGCTGCAAACTCGGACACGGCGGGAGAATCCTGACCCCTTGGAAACACTGACCTGCCAATTCGGGCTCCTGCTCGTTTAGGATTTTCGCCTACAGTTTTAGAAATCTTCTATGACTTCTGCAGATGCTAAAATACTTGCCGTATCCCAAAGCCTAGCCCTGGAAGGGTTCTGAGCACAGTGCCTCCTGTGTTTCTCAAAAGCAAATGCGTGGCTGCATTTACTTTTTCTTCGTATTCACTCCTGGAAAATATACCTAGAGGGGAAAATTTAAGAAGTGGTATTAACAGCTCAGTACAGCCAGGATAAAAGCTGGAGAAAACGAGGCATTAAAAAGGGTTAAGGTAAAATAATAATAAACTGTTATTAAGCCTATTAACAGTTTTAAAACATCATTGTTTATGGCATGATAGAGCTTGGATTTTTATGGGTGTTTCATTTGTACGTTTTACTTATTCTGCTCCTATTTAACAATGCCATGAATCTCTGCTTTAAACACCCTTGGTAATGCACCGATTTAATCTGAATTTGCTAACCCTACTTTTAAAATAATGTTGCAACAAAACAAAGGTTAACATTTCATAACTTCAAACCGCAAGCATAAAGGCTAAAATTTTACGAGGACCCTCAAAAATAATACCCATTTTATTAAGTATAAAATATACAGAATTAATCTCATGTCTTCATTCGGTATTTGCTTGGAAGACGGAAGGCACTTTAGAAACCCTCTCCATTTTCGTACCTCTCTGCCTAAACGGCCAGTGGCTGCCATGCCTCAGCTTTCGTCTCTCCCCTGGGGGAGGCTGTGCCCTGGGGTGCTGCAGGCAGGGGACCGTCCCTTGCAGTGCCCAGTGACACAGCCCCAGAGTCCACTCTTGAATTCAGGACCACGCGCTGCACTCGAGTGACCAAGACATAATAGTGCAGTCTTTTATTAATGTTACAAAAATTCTGGCAGGAGTAAACAATCAACGTTTTATGGGTTTGGGTTTATCATTTAACTTCTTTCACAACAGTATTACTCTACCGCTATTTCTCTGCAATTCCTTCTCTATGTGTTATCTTGCACTTGCTAGATCTCAGATGAGGAAAGAAGGGGAAAAAAAAACAACTTTTATCCATTGAGACACTTTATCAAGAAAATTCTACAAAAAATTGGTTGTTACCTGCAGATAACAACTGGTTTGTTAGTTAATGGCTAGAGGCAAAGCCAAGGCCAGTTAATGCTCCAGCTGTCCAGTCATTAACTGCAGTAAAGACTGATTTTGAGGAGGTTATTGCCGTGATAAAATATCCTCAAAAGATTATAACAGCAATAGTGTACAGAAAAAAAAAGTATTAGTGGCTATAGTGTGACTGAATGGCTGCATTTGAAAAATTGGTCATTCCCTGGCGGTTCATAACCGATTTTCCACCAGTCAAAAAGCAAGTTGTGCTCTGTTAGGTTTATTGTACAAGGCAATAAAAATATTGGCCAGGTTAAATTGTCAGCGTGTTATGACATTAACCATTCTTTTACTGTGCTTAATTTAAGTGTTACTATGATTCATTATGGAAAGAAACTGTCCTTTGCAAGTAAACAGGCATTTCAGCACTGAGAACAGATAGCAATAATAAATCTGAATGCAAAATTAAATTTCACATGATGGCTTCCCCCCCTCTTCATAATGATCACCTTCTTTCTTTTTTTTCCTCTTTCTAGAAGTACTTCAGGATTCTCGGCTATTTAGTTTGCAAGATTGTCTTCCAAAGTTTGCATTATTGATGTGATGCCTGGCAGCAGTACTCTAGTTAAGAGTGTGACAGCATTTCCATTAAAAAACCTTTTTGATGGTTAACTTGGCCATCAAAAGTCGCCTTGTGTTTCATTTGGCATGCGGATTCGCAGACCTCAGTGCAGATCTGAACCATGTGAGCTGCTCCTTTCTCTCACTCTGCTGGTTAAGGTCAGAAATGTGCACACAAAAATGTGCACATGCAATTTCTGCGCACACAGTTCTGTAAATCTGGACCTGTTTGTATTAAATTACAGGAAAATATGCAAAGTCCTGCAGATTTCTGTGTTAATTTGCATGCTTTTATCATAAAGGCTACGTGCTATCATAGTAATCTTAATATACATTGACAGACTACACCATAACCACTCCAAAAAGCCATTAGGGCTTATTTTATAAATGTATAATAAGAATTCTAGGCAGATTCAGCTTTGCACAACTCAAATTTTTTTTATTATTATTATTCACTGACACCTGTAACAGAAGCGAAGCCATTGAACTTTGCATGGCGAAAGCATAAGACTAAGGTTTTCAACAGAATCTGCAGCAGTTAGGCTGAAATTTTCACTGAAATTTAATAGTTACCTAATTCCAAGACATTCCTCTGAAGATTTGCTTCCGAGTGATGTAACGACCAAGTTTTGTTGTGATCTAGTGTCATCACTGGCATCCTGGCTCCACTGAAAACAACAACTGAAGCACTGCAGGGTTTTGCCATAGCTTCAATTTCCCTCCGGCTCCAAGAACACCAAGAACACTGTTACTCCAGTGAGCCCTGTCTATTATGGTGAGGGGTTTTACAGGCATAAATGATGGTACAACTCATCCCACTGTATCAAGGCTTCGCAGGAGTCTCCAGGCAGTCCCTTGCCACATGGCCCCATGCACTGCAATATTAAATCCCCAGGTCTTCCGCAGTTGAGGCTGCCTTCAAGTTCCTAGTCATTCTGAAGGGACTGCTAAGGTTAAATGCTTTTCTTCTTTTTTCTTTTTTCTTTTTTTTTTTTTTTTTTTTAAGTATTGACATCCTCAGGAGCAGGTGAATTGTTAGATTTTTTGCTACACTGAACAATTATATTGATTATGTCCAGACTTTTAAAGGTAGCATCAGAACAGCCCCCGTAAGAGCCTACCACAGACGTGTGCCAAGGCTGTCACCAGCACCAACAGAAACAGCAGCGAGCACACCAAAATGACCAAACCCAGTGTGATTTCCAAAAGCCAAGACTTAGAAATCAGTGAAACTCCCTTCAAAATACCAAAATATTACTCAGATGTGACAATTACAGAATCACAGAATCACCTAGGTTGGAAGGGACCTTTTAAGATCATCTAGTCCAACCAATAAAAAAAAAACAAAAC
>JAOTQQ010000063.1:33027680-33033378 GCA_026546715.1 Gallinago undulata | reverse complement strand
CTTGTTGAAGCTCATACCATTAATGTTGGCCCAATGATCCAATCTAAGTCTCTCTGTAGAGCTTCCCTATCCTCATATGAATCAACACTCCTGCTTAACTTGGAGTCATCTGCCAACTTGCTGATGATACACCCTATGTCCTTATCAAGAATGTTTCCCTATGTTTCCTATGTACCCCTGCACTTTCTAGAACTGCTTAATCCTACACCACATTATATCTTAATAATTCAGATCTACTTGTACGATAGCCATTACATATCAGCATTCAGTGCTCCCTAAAACAAGGTGTAGAGGAATTTAGTTTTAGCAAATGCTGTTCTCCTACACACAGACACACACCCATGCACATATCTACTTTCAGAGAAGAGAGGTTTAAGACTGAAAACTTATTTTAACTTAAAACTTTTATGGTTTAAAACTTAAAGGGTTTAAGCCAGATTTATTTTGGGTGATTTGGAGTATTTCTTACATCTAAGGGATAAATATTTTCTCCTATTTTAACAACATCTCTTGCCTTTGATTTTCTCACACATGTTGTATTTAACTAATAGAGTACAAATACCAAAACAATGGAATATCCAGGATTAACTCAGCAAATGCCATTAGATTTTGTGCAGGCATAGTATAGAAATGGCACAAAAAACTTTGGATTTTTAAGGATCATTTCCAGCGATTCATTTTCAAAACTAAGGGATTTCTAATACTTGAAACATTCAATATATTTCATAGAGTCATTACATTTTGTACAGTTCTGAAATAATGCCAATTTTGCAACTTAATTTGTTAAAATGATAATAAACGAGAAGGCTGTCACTTGACAGAGAAAAACTAGCTCTTTTTTCTGTTATCTGTTTTGCTGTAAGGTTAATTCTTTATATTTTATATTTAAATTAATTCGGATTTCTTTCATAATAGGGCGCTTACTATATTATGGAGTTAGCAAAGAAATGGGCAAAAAAAGGCAGGAAGAGAATGAGGGGGAGGGGATAGGGTAGGAAGAGATCAATTAAATAATTTTTTTGTCAAAAATCAGATATGCACATATTTTAGTTTGGAGAGCATATGCTGCTCTTGATGTGGATCCAAAACCGAGGCAGTGCATTGAACAAAATACAACCGACTCTGTAATTATTAGCAGAGACATATTCGTGAGGGCCATTTCCTGTAGAAAATGCCACTTTTATTTTCTTTCCTGTATCCTACTCAAATCCCCTTAGCAGAGAAGAGAAGGAAGAGACAAAGTTACAGCATGCATTTAAGTAATAAGCCATGACCGACATCAGATTTTTCGTCAATTACCACGCGCCTCGGAAAGTCTTGGAGTCCTGTGGCCTGCCAGACTGGCTGGAGGTCTTCTCCCATTGTATTGACCACATTCACATTCAAGGAAAGCACGAAAGCAAGCCAAATTTGCCAGTGGACACAATCTATAATCACTTTTTGGCCTAGGTCTAAGCAAAGAAATCTGAATGAAGCATGAAGGTATCAGGGACAGCAAAAGCCACAAGTGAAGGGCAAAGACATCATCTGCCACACTAGATGACAAAATAATTCAGACTCCATTAGCAAGTTGTGCATAGACATTATAATCTGCAGGTATGAACAAGACAGAGAGGAGTAAAGCTTGCAGTACTTCTCAGTAAAGCCATAGAAAAGATATGGGGGAAGATGACAGAAGAAAAGTGATAAAATCAGTCAATCTTGATTTGAGAGGTATTTTTTGCACCAGAGCTGAGGGAAGAGAAGGAGACGTGCCTAGCTTAGCAGAGAATAAAAAGAAAATTAGTTATTTGGGCAACTATTTGTAGAGAAGGGGAAAAAGATAATGAGAAAGTCACTATTCACTAGAATAAGAATAAAACCATTTGGCAAACCTGGGACAGACAAATTATGGTTTGGTATTGCAAATCTGTGCTTATATCAGCATCTGGAAGACCATTTTCAAGCTCTTAAGACTCATCATACAACTGAAATAGGAGCATCAAGACTTCTTCATAAAAAGCCAGATGATCCTTCTTGTTCGTTCCTTCATAGGGTCGCATGAACTTGTGAGTCTGCAAAGAGTTACCAGGAACACTAAGAAATCACAGTATTGGACATCTGCAGTAACTTATTTGACGCTGTCCCTCCCCATCACCATGCCACCATCATGCCTTCTGTGATGCCTGCAACTACCAGATGCCACAGGAGATGCCTGCATGCCATTGATGTGGCCGTCATCCCCTGAGTGATCTGCAAAATGCCAAGAAGAATCAGGGATAACTCTTCTGTATGACCTCCAGGTTCATGGTTCAAAACCCCTCCCAGTAGGGTTAGCAAAGAGAGTTACTCACCTTGTCAGGTACATTTGCTTCATGCATCTTAGTTCCAATGAGCAAAAAAAAATCCAAACCCCCAGAAGAGCCATAAGCATTTCTGTCTGCATGATGGTTTGATCCACAGGGCCCTACGGAGCCCAGAAAGATCCGTGCTAAGTCTGAGATTATATTTATGTCAGTACAGGAGAGCTCTTTCACTGATGAAAACTCTCCAAGGAATGAAAGTGAGAAAACAACACTTTTGCTACATTCAAATTGCCCCCGGAATTTGGAAAACAGCTCTTAGAAAGGTAAAGATTTAAAAATCGTCATCAAACCCATTTTCACACTTTCTAAACCACAATTTAATATTATTTACATTATGGAAAATCCCCACAGCCCCAGTAGGCTCAGGGGGACACTGCATTAGTCATGGTGCAAATACATACAAAGATGTGACCCCTGCCCCAGAGAACTTTTTATCAGCCCCTAATTAACCTCTTCCTGATCCTTGAAGCTGGAATAATCAATGGGTCTCTATTCTGACTTTAAATTCATTCAGCTGGGGGAGGAGGAGAAGAATCTATGGAAAAATTATTTTTAAAAATATGACTTCTAAATTACCTTCTATGTGGGACAGCACTCTAACAAACAATACTAGGTCTGCCAAATCACTCCTGCTCTAAATAACCAACTCTCCTTGTACAGCATCTGCTGTCTGAAAGGGCTTTCATTTGGTTTTACTATTATGAAGAGTCAAGAATTCAGTATCACACGAATGGGAAGCTTCTAGAAAACTTAAATGTGCCTCATTGCGCCTTGATGAATGGCTGGCTGTTGCATTGTTATAAAATATACTAATATACTAGAAAAATGTAACTTTATTGTGATTAACCCCCACGCACAGGGTTGAACAAGAATATTCTCCACCCTGAAGAAAACGTCTATTGACATACTGTCTAAAAAAGCTGGGATTTTCAAAAGGCCCATTGACTCTCGGCGTAAATTCAACTCTTAACGAACCTTACACACGTCGGAACATCAAAATTCCAAACTCATCTGTGTACAAATAGTGTATCTAAATCCAAATTGAATGGGTAGAACCCCCCTACGGCAGTGTAACCCATAACACCTTCCTCCACTCTCTGTTATAATCTAAGGATTGCTTTTGTTTGAGGAAAGGAGGCAAGAAAACACTCCTTACGAGCACTCTCAGCGGTTCGGCGGGAGGACAGAGCCGGCTGCGTGCATTGCCGGATGAGTACTTTGGAAGCTTAGCACAGGAGAAATAGGATGACATTAAGGGCAGTGACTGGGTAAGTGTAAGAGCAGGTATGAAAAGAGAGAGGTGATGTAATTAAGGGATGAAGTGAAGTAGTGGTGCCCAATGGATTTTAGATAATAGATGTCATTAAGGGTGATTCAGAAGATTGAATTGTACAACACAAATCAGTGTGGAAGCTGTGGAACAAACCAAGTAGAGAGAAGCATCACTTCTCTACTTACGGTGGAGAAGTGTTGGTGTGCTTTGTGCACTGCCATCTCTAAAAGGGACTGAGCTAACAAGAGAGATGATTAGTTTTCCAGGGGCAGAGGTTAAGGATGTTAGCGAGAGGGTTGATATGTTATAGTCAAGAGAACTGGGAATGAATCCTGTATTTGTGCATGTGGAAATTAAATGATAACAGAAAGGCAGAGAGAGATGTTTCAAAAGAGGTTGGGACTTGAAAGGAGAGAAAACTACATTTTTGGTACTGTGGTAGTTCTTCATAGAAATTCCTAAATAAATCTTGGCAAACTTACTCATACAAATGGCTTTTTGGCTGGCACCATTTGCAAATGTTAGATTAAGACAGTGAAATCTAACTGGCTACAGCTTTGACTTACAGCAGAATATTGCAGAGAAAGCTGGGGGACACAGGGACAGACAGCACATTACACGATTTCGAGGCCAATCTCATTTTATAGAGCACCTTTGTACTCCAGGCTAAATAAAATGGGTTACAAGCAGCGTGTCAGGCATCAGCAGGGAAGTCGGTGGCAGCCCACGACAGCTATCATGTGCTCAGCAACGTGTGTTATATCATGGACATCAACATAATTTATAAGAGCAAGGTAATTGTTGGCTAGAAAACCACAATAATCGCCTTCCTTTTCTGAGAGGGTTTTATTGTCTCCAGCATCTGTTGTCTGAGACTGGGGCCAAAGCTTCCACTTGCCTCTCTTACTTCTTGAATCTGCAATGCCTTAGCACAGCCACCGAAGTTATTGGGCCCCTGAAGGTAGCAGAGCAGGTACAGATGCTGAAAACCTCCCACTCCATTACGTATGCTGATATTCTACTGACGTGGTCCTTCAAAGCATGCCATTAGCCCCGAATGTGGCTACCAGCTGTGCAGCTGCAGCCCAGGACCAGCGCGGCACTTGCTGGTGCTATGCAGCAGCTCTCAGAGCAGAGCTGAGGAACACGAAGGAGAAGCAGAACAGTTTCTGGGTAGTCTCAGGCAAAGACATGCGTCAAATGCCTGAAGAGAGCCATAGGATGTCCTACCATAAGCAGCAAAAGAAATCCAAGAAGTTTTAAGTGTCTTAAATTAGTTGATGAGCCAACTTGGTAATCTCAGTTCTGAACAGAGAGTCATTTCTTAGCTTGTCATCCTCTTCTCTCATCTCCTTCAACAGGAAAAGCCACTGAGACAAAACTACAGGTTGTCCATTTGATTCTCTTTGCCAGCCAAATGGGACTCTGGGGATGAGATGTCCTAGTCCTGTGCTCCAGGACATAGCTACATAGCCCAGATAGGAACTGCCTAGGCTCTATACGAACTCACGGAGCGGAAAGGAAGAAGAAAGCCTGAGAAAATTCAGAAGTCAGAATTTAACCCCAGAGACAAGAATACTTTGTTTGCCAAAGGACAGGAAAACTGGAAAAAGGTAGCACAGCTGGAAAACACAATACTGAAACCACCGAGAGAAATAACATGGTGCAAAAGCAGGCAAAAAGAGAAGACAATGAAGAGTAATAAAAGCTTTAAATCTTGCTTTGATCTTTAATGCAGGCTAAGGATGCTGTGGAACAAAATAAAAGGGTTCTAGAGGGGGGAAAAAAAGGTCAAGAACAGCTTTTAAGGATAAAGTCATACCATGATGCAAATCCAAAGGTGAACCTGAACACTGGGGCTGGAAATAGTCTAATCCTGCATTTGGGTCCATATTTTACATGTGCTTTAAGAACTTTAATGGTTAACTGAATTTTGGGGGCAACATGATGTCATAGTCGTGATCCAATACCGTGGTTTTAATCTAAGAAAGCTAAACACAAGACTTTGTGGAAGCATTGTAACGCTCAATAATTAAAAATCAGATTAAAAGAAAACAGTTATTTTAAGCAGCATTAAGAA
>JAOTQQ010000063.1:32942680-33022680 GCA_026546715.1 Gallinago undulata | reverse complement strand
ACTGCGCAACCCAAAGCAACATGAATGGGAACTTCTCATTGATTCAGTGAAATAAATTGGGTCAAACATAGACATTTTGCAAGGAACTATCTACAGATAGTTCCCGTCAGCAACATCTTCCATGAGACTGCTGAGAGCAGCAATTTGTTACTGAAATGGGTCCACAAGGCTGTGATCCTGATACTTGGGTAGTCGGGACGAGGGTGCACTGTTCCTTCCCACAGACCTGCCTGGTACCGGGCACTGACACCCAACAAGAGATAACTCGGGTGGATGCAGAACCAATTCTTCACCTTTGGGTTGCACTCTGCTTTCTTTGCTTTTCAAGAAGCGAGTTGATTCTCTGTGTTCGAGTATTTGGTTCCATGTTTTCTGCTCCCATGCATATAGGACTGTCATCTCCCAAACCAGGCAGGTCAGGGATGCTGGAGCTCCCAGCTGCCAGTGCTTTCCGTTGCCTCCTTGCAAGACTGTGAAATATCTGTTCTCTCAGCGTCATTCATGATCTATCCCACCTTGTTCAGTGCTCGTACTGCTTCTCCCAAATTCTATTGCTCTCTGGCACATTCTTTTCCTTGACTTTCTGTCAACACCCCTAGCATCCCTGAAAGTTTCAATAATTATCAAAGCTACTAAAACAGGTCTCTAGAGAATGACTGACCTTGTCATATAGGTCTAAAAAAAAAAGAGATGATTTTTTTTTAAATTATATTATTACTGATTCAGCTAATGGGAGCAGATGAATTTTTTTTTTTTTTTTTCCTAGGGGCTGAAATAATTTAAATGCATGATGCAATTGTCCATCCTTTTCCTGTGCAAATAAGAAACCTGCATTCAAGCAACTCCGTGTTCAGCTGTTTTTCCATCTGGAAAGATGGAAAAAAAATCAGAATACCATTCAGTCTCTGAAGAGGAAGCAACCAATCTTTACACAACATAAATTAGTTTATCCAGATCTAATATTTTATATTTAATGTAGAAGCTGATCCAAGATCTTGGTTTCATACAGATGAAAGGCAGGCTGCTTGTATATTGCTGAGCCAGTCCTGCTTAGCTACAACTAGGTTGTGTACATGGAAACTGTTTCTATATGAACAAAATTAAGAGAAATAAAAACTGAAAAGCCTGAATGCAGTTGTCAGCTAAACCTTTCTTCAGATGGACACTATCCAGGAACAAAAATGATGGAAAAGCATCATACACGCAGACTGAGAAGTTCTGCAAGTCAGGCTGCGCAGTGTTCATAAAGCCAGATATATCAAGGTTTCTTCCTCCAGAGTCCCCCTCTCTCACGATGCTGGCTTCTGCCAGATTTTTCTTTGCCAGACACCACACTGTTTTAGGAACTAATCCCTCTTTCCCATAATCCTTTTCTTGCACTGGACACACAACCCTGTGTGTTAGTCTCTGTGACTAACAACAGATAGTTGGCAACTGTGTCCCATCCTTCTCCAGTCCTGAGCTGTACAACCACTGATTGCTCTGGCTTAGAGAAGCCAAATGGGCAATTAGAAAACAGCAACTAAATAACTTGGGTGGTAATTCAGGAAATGTGTTGTTTTCTGTATGAAAACTACCACCATGCAAGTATCACAGGTCTCAGAGTGAAATCAAAGTACAACATGCACCTTTCCAGGGCTATTCATAAAAAAAAAAACAAAAAAAAAAAAACCAAAAAAAAAAACAAACCCAAAACTTTGGTGATGTAAACAGAAGGTGTGACTTTGAAGAACACATAGATATCCACAGGAGAAGTTGGCCACCTAGTTGTAATGATCACCCAGTACTACTGACGTTATTATGTGGTCTAAGCGTATAAACAAATAGTACCACGACCAAATTCAAGAGCAACAGCAACAAGGGAGACCAAATGTCTTTGTTCCACCCCATCCAAGAGGAAGCTGCTGAGGACCGAAATAGACTTTGTTGTGCCTCTCTCTCAATTGAAAACTTTGTTAGATGACATTGTTCCACTGCAAAAACCCACTGCCTTAGTACCACTAACAGAGGACCAAGTTCAACCACAAAGCCTGCTAGACTGAGGACAAACAGATCAGTACCTTTGATGAGCAGCTCACCTGCATCTTCCATTTTGTTAAAAAGTATCAACAGAATTGATTTTAGAATCACTTGTCAGAAGAGACCCAGGCAGGTCTGGGCTTTAGGCACATAAATGATGGAATATTTGTGCCTGGAAGTTCCTTGGAAGAGACCAATGAAATGAAAATGTCCCAAAGTTACTACAGCAATTCTTTAACAGCCCTGGGGGAATGGAGAGGGAAACAACAAACCACACACACACACGTGGGAAGAGACTGATTTGCCTTCCAACCTGAATTATCCTACAGTCCTATGATCTACAGAGTCTCAAAGGCAGGAGGATGGTGGTTGCTCCTTACAAAACAGTATTTCAGAGTGTACCATTTGCCCTCTCAGAGAGGCAGGAATGGGACTCCTCCAGAGTGGTAGCAGAGATCACATATCTCCAGCAAGGAGAAGAAGCATGTGAAACCCCCTGAAAGCAATAAAACCTCCTTGTTATCCAAACATCCACATCATGCCGGAGTCCCTAGAAGCAGAACCGAGGGATCTGCTTGGCCAGGACCAGCCGCAGAGAGAGCGATGGAGCCTGCGAGCTCCTCCTTGGCCACCACAGCCCACAGCGGGTTTCTGCATCCTCCTCTGCAGTCCCACCCACAGAGCAACAACCGCTGCAGGTGACTCCACCAAGCTGCTTTGCTTTGTTCATGTTTACAAGTTCAGGTATGCCTACACATATGCTGACACGGGGCCACATATTTCTGATATTTTCATTTGTTGCAACATTGCATACACGGTAAATACATCCATCCTGCTGCAGTAAATCATCATTTTACAATGAATATATACCTAGATTATTACTGTAATGCTGATGTATTGAACCATTAGTATAAAAAAGCAAGCAGGTGATAAAAATGATGCAAAGACTCCCATAAAGTGAGAAACAAAACCCAAACTACTGTAGCAAACATTAGCACTGAGATAAGTAAATTAGTGATTATTCTGGAGATAAATTAGTGGGTAGATAGGAGTTCGTAAAGTATATGTTGCTGCTTGTATCTTTTTCAGTTGGGAACTGCGAGCTGCATCTTCCAAACTCTGTGTAGCATCAGGGCAATAATATGGATGGATATTTAAGACGAGGCTACGACCATGACTCTAAGACAATTGCCTTCCATACAAGTCAGCACACCAGCAAATTTCATCCTTATTAACTTCACTGCCTTTATACATCGCACTAATTAAAAACCCTACCATAAAAGTTGCTCTCAGACACTTTGCATAGAGTAAATATGCTGTGGGAATCCGGTATAACTGCAAATTTGCCTCTAACTAGAAAACAGTCAGTGACCCTGAAGAGATCAATTTTTAGGCAGCAATAGAAGGTATCCACGGAACAGAGAGATTAACTCTTCTCAGCATTTCAAGACTCCCAGTGAAATCAAATCTTCAGAGAAAACATATATCCAGAGTGGCTTTGGAATCCAGACCTAATATATTGAGAAACTTTCAAAGCAGGTCATTTATTTGACATAATTGTGCGAACATCCCTTTAAGCTGTGCAAACCAGAAAGATCATTTCAAAATATTAACTTATTTCTTGCTATCAACAACAATGCAATTAATTCCCCTCAATAAAGATTGTTTTTGCAAAAGAGCAATAAGGTGCCTCTGCAGGGGGCATCATTATCATTAAATAATCACACCCCAGGAGATGTGAGGCACTCTGCTGCACCATGTACATTTTAGCACTCCAGAGTATGATTAGTTTGTGTTAACCACACCCCAGCATAGCTAATTGGGAAAAGACTCTATAAACTGAGGCAATTTCTGTACGCTACCTTATATTTGGAACGGACAGTGAAACTGGGACGTTTCTTGCCAGTCCCATGGAAAAGGTGGCCAGGCTTGACCCAGCCAGGCAATGGCTTCCTACAGCTGCAACGGAGGCAGAAGGAGCCCGTAACACCGACTTGTCATGGTGATGCATGTTAATATCTGCATCCTCGAAAAATTATGTGAGTGAATCCCCGCGCATAACAAGGAGTTACGACTTCGGGATGCTACGTTTTTCTATAAAAAACAACAAAAAAGGCCCAGCTGTCCCCTGCGTATATGCAGGAAAGCAGACACACGATATTTTAATGGAATTGCTAGTTCTGATCTGCTGGATGGTTTATGTCACTGTGGACAGTCTGTGTGATACATGGCCAACTTTTGGAAACGAAGGGATTTTTTCTTTTAAATACGTGCTTTCAGAACATAGATAATTGTTTTGCACGGTGTCATAGTTGTCCTGAGGACTTGGTAGTAGGTTTTTTCTGTTTGAGGCAGTAGTCTTTACCACAGAACACATCCTAGAAATTAGATACTCCTATTGTGAATGGGAGTTATGACGATTATACTCTAGATATGTCAATTTTCCTTTGCTGAAAAAACATGGAAGAAAACGATGGAAGAATCATGGGTTTGTACACAATTAGATTGGGAATAAAACAGAAACCAGCTCATCATTTTGGAGTCGAAATTCAAGCCTGCTTTGACAGCCACAGGCATCACTTCAAAGGCAATCACATAGGCACAAGATTAGCACTGTGTATCTAGAACCATATGAGTGGGTAAAGAAGCTCAGTAACTGTTCCAGTGTGGGTCAAGCCTCATTGCTGGAGACCTGCAAGCCCTTTTCTGGCATACTATGTGCCTCCCTTTAGTTTCTGCAAATGTGAGGGAAAGGGGGCTGCAGGGGAATTGTATCTCATCAAAGAGATGGTAGGGAGACTTTGGAGATGTCCCCCTTGGGTGCTGAGGACACGAACCCAGGACAAGGACACATGACCAGTGACAAAGAAGATGCCATAGTCACTTGAAGACTGTGAGAAACTATGACCACAAGAAGTCCTTACTACACGCAAGTCCTGCAAGGGTAGGGTATGACCAGTAGACCAGATTGGAAGACGCTAGTGAGCAGCATTAGTTGCTTGGACTATCTCTATATTCAGTGCTATGATTCATTTCTTCTCATCAGTTTAAAGAAGAGACCAAAATTTTTCTACAAGACGTATAGGCTGGATGCACCAAGTCTTACCAAAGTGCCCTTGCTCCTCCTCAGCAGCCAAGAATTTCACTGGGTGCAGATGTGTCATCAAAGCTGAATTAGCGAAGCTTCTCCCATTTACTGATCAGACCAGGTTGAACAATGGTTGTTCAAGAGACTAAAACAAAAATGAGAAAAGGAATTAGAGATACAGGAATTCAAATGAAGCAAACAATACCACATGCATGAGCAAGCAATATACTTTTTGGTAACACAGGTTATTCTATAATCAATATTTAAAGTAATTTTATCAGTAAGCGTAACTGATACTTCATGACTATGTATGTGTAGCTGGTAAGCTATAGATTTATAAATATGAGGGTTATCGTGACTTCAGTGTAGCAAGGCACAGCCATTTTAAAATTGAAATCGTCAGATTTTATCAGTTATCTCTTTCCACAGGATAATGTAACTTTACAATTACTTAGCTCATAAAGAACTAATTTCATTCAGCTTCCAATAAATACTTTCAAAATAGGAGTCTATGGCAAGATTTCTTGAGTGGTCGAATCATGAACAATAATGGCCATACAGACTTTGAAGGAAAGCCTTGATAATGAGATTAATACCTGCAGGCTTCCCACACAAAGATTTAGTTTTATAAGCAATTAATAATAACCTCTTTTTTCTATTTTTTGTGTATTACAAAAGAAAATAAGTTATTGATTTCAACTGCAAAAATAACTATTTGCATAACATTGTTGATTGTATGTTCTACTAGCACAATCAGAATTAATTGGAGCAAAATATTTTATTATTTTTAAATGGGTAAAGATTTTATATATATTAGCATTTGTATCTGATTAGAACAGTCTGTTTACCAGCACTATTAGGAGCACAGATCAGATTTCCATATTCAATCCACGCTATGGCAAAAAGCCTTCCTGTTGGTACCTCTGTGCTGACTCCTGGCTAGACCTTTGAAAGCTTTCCTAAACTTTAAACACGATGAGTATTAGCCACTATCACTCAGCTCCAGTTACATTCTAGATAAGACGTTCTTAATTAAATATTAAGAGTGAAACAGCGGACAGCCAGTGATGTATGGGAATTTTGTCACTTATTTCCATTTTATTTACCTGATAAACCCCATTCTTCCCTCCGTGTTTGTATATGGGAGGAAGCTCACCCAGCAGAAGGTCTACGTAAATAGCTGATGGAGGACAATCGCCTGCCTTTTGGTGGTGCTTCGAGTCTCGGGAGGGAAGCAAGTCAGATGTCTGCAAGATAGACAACCTGGATGTGCCCTTCACCCTCAGGAGGATAAAGCTGGAATTCTGTGATGAAATAAAATAATTCACGCCACAATTCATCTTTCTCAATTCGGTACGTTTCCAAACAGACCGCATTTGTTATGAAACCAAATATAAACTTTATCTTTAAATTGTATGCGTGATTATCTCAAATTACCTGTTTTGTGAGAACAGCTTTTCTGTGAGTATAATGGTTTCACACCAAGGCAACCTAGGGATACCACTTTTAAGTTGATGAACGAGTCATGCAATATGCTGCGCTCATTTAAAAATTTATATTCATGCTCAGGCCCTCAGTCTGAGTAAACACCAAATCCTTTCTGGTTCCCAGGCTGAAGGACTTTTTTTTCCAGTAGCTTATTTTCTAAATTAATTCATCATGAACCAAATGACTGACATCACACTGAGCGAGAGCTTTGGTAGCATCTACGCTCATCTGATGTTTCACCCCAGCCACCGGACAGCACGTGTGCGTGGCTGGGCCAGGCATCCCTGGGCAGTACAAGCCATCTCCTGCTCAAAACAGCAGCAGCAGGTTGGAGAAAGGGAGGGAATACTAGATGAAGAAACGGATGGCTCCGTGTGCACGGTAAGAATTCACGGATTCTGATAAATGATGTTTTAAAAACCAAGCTGTTGCCAGGAGGGGACTCTGGTCCCCTGCGGTTTGGTGTTTCCCGGCCAGCAGCGAGCTCCAGCAGCACTTCCAGGGTCTTCCTTCTTTTCCCAGTGATATTTTTTTTCTCAAGGACATTAACTACTTCATTTTTGACCCAGCCTTCCCCTGCTGAATTTGGTTGGAATTTGGCTTCTCGAATTAAGAGTTTCTAGGGAAGATGGGCAAGGACACAGACCCACAGTTGCATCAATCCTTGCTTTCCACTGCAAGTGCTCACCTTACACTTCCCAGCTCAGTCCTCATCAGAATATTTGGGTTTGGTTTTTGTCTAGCTGGGTTATGCACAAGTTTTGGACTGTCACCAACTCGGGAGAGGGATCTCATCTGATCTGTTTTCTCATGCTTGCTTTCCCTGAATGACTACCAGCTGAACTAGATGCAATCAGAGAATTAACCAGAGATTTTCCAAATTCTCCCACAGCAATTAACATAAAAATAAGAAAAAGAAGTGGGAATGAGAAAGAACACGGGTGTGTGTTTGGGGACACTCCTGGCATTAGGTTTTAAAGATAAGTACAATGTAGGACTATTTGGTGCCCCAGTGTTTGAACAGCTCAATGTAGAAATAGGAAAAAGCATTTTAAAAACTCCAACTATGGCAGGTTATTGAATTTCAGCTGGTTTGAATATTTGAAATCCCCGACAGGCTGGCTAGTCATCCAACATGAACAGAAACAAAATAAAATGACATGGGACCAGTCCACACACAGATTAACTACAGGCACAGAAAGCACAGAGGGGAAAAAGCAGTAAGAAATTAAAGGAAAATTCTAAATACCTAATAAATCTGAGAATTTCATAAACATTCCACACAGAGGAAAGAAACAAAATATGGCAACTAAATTATGCATTCAGAATTGTATGCTTAACTGGGATACTTCGCACTTGGATTTTGGTGAATGCCGCTTTTAATTCCATTGCAGATGTTCATATTCATAACACGGACTATGCCCAAATTTAGCCAATATCAAAACTGCTTTTTTACATATACTACAAATATCACATGCCTACAAAAGAGGCTGGAATTAAAAAGTAGAGAATCTAAGCTGGACTGTGAAAAAGGAAAAAGAGAAGAGATGAAAATCATCTTTAGAAACACCAGTTCTCGGAAAAATCGCTATTAGCAAATTATCAGTTGCTTCTTCAAATAATAAGACTTTTAATCAATATGCAAAAAAAAAAAGATAATCAATCGCATCTCTCATTTTTTATCCTTCTTTCTTTTGCCTTTGTATTTTATGTACAGTAACTCACATTTCTCAGCCCACTGTGTAGCTATGAACTGAAATCAAACATTCAGCCAGTAAATGAAGCTGCAGTTTGTATTTATAATGCTCCTATAACTATGTATATATATATTATACAATCTCAATCTCTGTTAAAAAAAAAAAAAGAGGCAGTTCAATAGAAAGAGATCATTTTATTAAAAAATCATGAATGCAACTGCACTCATTCAACCTTAGAAATGTTTTGATGGCTTTTCAGCACTGCAATATATTTAGAGGGGAATATGTCATTAATATAAACAGCAGAATAGAAACTATTAAACTAACACAATTTAAAACTGAGCAAACCTGAGTATTTGATTAAAGTTTTTGTACATTCTATACACTTGAACAGGTAACATAGAAGCATAATATTTTTGTTGATTTTTAATTTGTTAGAAGTATTACACTTGAAAAGCTAAATTTTCAGTAGTTTGTATTTAGGAATTAGAATTCTTGTCCTGTAGGAGCTTCTTTAGTCTGATTTTCCTAGCCGTATCCTGAATTTCAAGAGAAGCCTAAGACAAAAAGCAGTAACGAAGCACACCGTAGGAACCATCTCCTTTGTTACAAAGCAACAGTAAATGTTCTGAGTTTGAGCCACTGTATGGTTGGTAACTTTCAGTGACAAAGATAAAATCCAATTCCATATGTATTTAATGGATACAAAATTTTCTAGAAGATTTGCAAACAAAACACTATGGTTACAAAGGTCGTGCATTAATATGTTGTTTAGCCTTTAATGGATGTGTTTATTTTTCTGGACTGAATAATTAGCCAAGCATTTTTTTTTCCCCAGAATAATATTGCATTACACAAATGCAGGGAATTGCTTACTAAAAACAATTTAAATTATACCTCGTATGCAGCGTGTGCAATAACGGTGCTCCTATCTCTAGGATATTAGGGGTAAATTTTTTAAGCAGTGCACAGAACATAATCTTGTTATTTGCTAACTGGATTTGTGTGCTTAAGACTCACACACTGCTTTGAAAAATTACCCCTTCTGAAGATTGACCTGGGCGAGGAACGGGAGTTTTGAACCTGGATTGAAACAGAAGTTGTAACCGAGCTCGGCAGCAAAGGCTGGCTGAGCAAAATGACTTACTGTAGTTATACTGTCGTTTGAATGGCCAAATTAAAGAAACTAATTCTTATTCTAATCACATCCAGTGAAATTCTGATATGCTGACACCCAAAATTATGGCTCTGTCATTAGAAAGAGAATGAGTGGGAATGTTTTGAAATTTTTTCTGTAAATTATGAAATAGACAGTGGCCTAAATGACAAGATATGACAATTTTGTTTTTTGATTATACAGTTAAAAGTTTTTAGTACTAGGCTTAATTTCAAGGGTGAATTGCATCAGAGTGGATCTAATCCAAATGAAATACCTTTAAGATTCTTACTTCTTCAACTATTAGAGATCTATCATGTCTCCTGCATGAAGCCTCATTTTCATGTTAGAACAGATGGGCAAAATTGTCATTAACAGAAACTGACAACTCTAAAACTGAAATATAGATTTAGAAAGGAATCTAATGAATTAAATCAATGTTATTGCAATGAAAGCCAAAGAAATTAATAGTGATTTGTAAAGTTACCCTGTATTTTAACCTCAGTATATTTTAGTCAGTGAGATTTTAACATTCACAATACCTTTTCAGATTCATTGTTAATGTCTTACTGCGTAATACGCTCTTGTCTTAATATATCATCTGCTCTTTGGAGAGTCGAGGACTTTGGGCTCCATTTAACCAGATCAGCCTGAGAAATGCTGAGAAAGATGAAAAATCCAAATTTATTTGCAATTCCCCCTGTCCTTCAGCACAGAGGCTGTGGCACAACGGTGTTTGCCACACTTCTAGAGCAGGCTCCTATGTTTACACATTTCTAAGCAAAATTATTTGCGAGGATGGAATGGCTCAAAACTCACTTGAAAACAAGACTCAGTTTTCCGTAAGCATCCTCAAAGGATGCATGCCATTTATTTTCATCTCTAACTCCAAAATAAAATATTTTCCAGCTAATATATCTTGCTAAACATGGGAGATATTATTCGTATATCTAATATAACAGCTATGATTTTTGAAATGACACATACACAGCCGTGAACAAGGACAAGTACCTTCACATTGTCCACGGACACTTCGTTGTGAAGCTATGGAAGCTAGAAGGCAATGTATCAGCTGGATATCAATTAATTAGCATAGTCGTAAGTCTCAGCCCAAGTTGCAAGGGGAGCAAAAGTAGCATTCAAAAGTCTTCCCAGGCTAAAGGGCTGCAAACTGCACAATCTAAGCTAGAACTGCTCTCCCCATGCTCATGAAGCTTCACAACTCCTGGCTTAGGCACATTTCTACAAGACAACCTTTTTCAGTTTGACCCTTTTTCTTTCTCAAAAAAAGAAGGGCTGTTTAAAGCTTTTTTTTCCTTGCAGGCTACCAAAAATACGCAATTTATATATACGACCCCCTTTACTTTTGCGTGTATAGGTAGGTAGCTGCAGTTTTTAAGTAATGCCAATGTTTATTCATATCACAAGGCTGGAAGTAAAATAAGCAAAACATACTTATAAAGTAAACTGCACGGCTGAAAGGAAATGCCAGAAATGGGTGCTGAAAGCTCTCAACCATCAGCCTGATGGAGAATTCAGCAAGAGAAAAGAGACTTGTGTCACTGCTGATATTGAAATGGACCTAACAAAAGGAAAAGAACAATGTGTGCCTGGTGTCTTTTTCAGTAACAGGGAGATTTCAGAAGCAGAAGAAATGCAACATTTGAGCTGAATCCTTTAGACCCAATTATCTGCCATTTTTAGCTGTATTTCAAGCCACAACATCATAAAACTGTAACTTTGCATGGCATGTTCTAGCAACTGCTGGTTGTTACATCATGCAAGACCAATAACATATTCGATTGTACAGAAGTATTCATTCTATTGTCTATTTTGCCCAATAAATCGTTGACTCTGTTTCCTCCGAACTGGTTTGTGTCACCTCACTTTGTTAGCGTCTCTTTGCTGCCCTCCTCTCATAAACCATCTTGTGCATCTCCCTTTCCACCCTCCTTTGCTGGTGGGCAAAACCCAAGGAGCAGTTAGAAGGACCGTGCATGGAGTTTGCATGGAGCTGGTCAGGGTGGGGATAACAGGCGGAGAGAGAGAGAGAGAGAGCAGCCTCCATCCCTCACCCCAACTCTCATCCTCGAGCCACCCAGAAAGCAAAATACGCCGTCTCAGTTTCTGGTGAGAGACCTAAAGAATCCCCCAAAATATATTCATGATACTGGGTCTGGAATTTGCTTAAGGACATAGTCTTAGGATCTTGTCCGACACGACTGAACAGTCATCAGCTGACTGACAACTCACCCACCATACACGCATGCAAAATAGGGAACAAACATCAACTGTTTTGAAAAATAAGATCTGTGGGAGAGAAAGAATCAGAAAATTATTTCCGAAGCTCAGAGACTTAATAATGAAGGCAGTGTTCAAAAGATACTTAAAGAGCATTACAGACAGAGTAAGGGTTTAAAGCGCTATTTTTAGCGATGTTCAATAAAACATGCATCTGCTATATGTTTTTGATTTTATGAGGGAGCTTTTTCTTTGTGACACTGCAGCGGGTTTGTCAAACTTCAGTCTAGTACAAATCATTTGATTGAAAAGTGCGACAGGGACACAAACAACAGGATCCCACCTCCAGAAACCTCTTTTTCTTTCAAAAATTTCCATTTGGATTCAGAGGCTGAGGATCAAGCCAAGTAAAAATACAGCGTGGCATTGAAATGGAGATGTTTTATTAAGAGCAATCTCTTGCCAGCAATATCCGTTATCCTCCCCACATGCAGCAAAACTCACCCATACATTTTTTAAATGCAACTAACCTTTGTTTATTAAACAAATCAATCTAAAAGTAGAAAGTGTGATTTTAATTGCAGCTTTGCCTTTAACGAGGTGGCGCGGAGATCTGGCTGGGAATCTACCAGCCGTTTTCCCGGGGGGCTAAACCCCCTCAGACCCCACCAGGCTCCCCGAGATCCCCCTCTCCCCGTGCCGGGCAGAGCCACCACGCTCAGTTTTCAGGTATTCAGCACACCCTTCGCCCTCCACCCCCTCCCTCATGCATTTGCTCCCCCCTATTTACATACATCACCCCTATTACACGGTGCCAGCCGGGGGTATTTATTTTCTTGGGCTGGGATGCCCGGCCTTTAACTTGTGCTCAATCTCGAGGCTGAGCATCCCAGTTCCCACGGCAGGCAGGGGGGCACCCCGAGCCCCCCACACCGGGCACACCTGGGGCAGGAAAGCCTGGAAAGGGTTGGGGGGGGTGGGTTTCAGCATCGTGTGCCACAGCAACTGCCTCCCACCAAAGGTACGGGAGGCGGTGATCTATTTCACCGCGTGTGATTAGTGCCAGCCTAACTGCTCAAAGGGAAGCCAGGGCCACTTCGCTAATTTAGTCACATACAATATTAGGTCTTTGAAATATGCCTTATGTACAGCCTGCATTACCTTTTACAGACAGATACAAAAACATGGTCAACATTTGCAGTAAAATTATCATAGAAATGCCATCTGAAACCTTATTTCCTTTTACAATGTGCATTTCACAAATAACTTGTATTAAAATTATGTTTTACAGGGCAGAAATAGAAAACAAATACTCCTAGTAATTTAAACAGGCATTTGCATAACATGACTAAAAACATGTTAGAAAAAGAGTTCTGCAGCTGGAAGAGTGAGGTAAAAATACAGATACAGTGATTTTAACAGTGAATGTAAAAATGCCTTTTAGCTGTCATAATTAGTGAATTAAAGTGTACTTTCATCAAAACCATTCTAACTAAGATTACTATTATTGTTCTTACTTACTGCTTCCTGCTTGTTAAATAGCGTAATATTAGTAACAGGTAAATCACAGATCTCCACAAAATCTCTTCACCGAAGCATCACCCAAAAATATTACCTTATTCAAGCTTTTGCCTTGCAACAACCACTTCCTATAATGACAAATTGTTATTTACAAAGCTACGCCATTGCTCACCGTGTTTTAAGATTAATTATGCCTTGTGTTTAAAAATTGGATTAGCCCGTGATGCTGGGGTGTTCACAGGAGCACAGAGAGCAGAGCGATGCCCAGCCCAGCATCTCTGGGGACCCGGGAGCTGTGGGTGGGTGCCGGCCGGGACGATGCTCTCGGCACAGAGGGCGACACAGGGGAAGGTGTCATTCACGACTGGGGTGAAATTGTAAGTAATCAGGGAAAGATTTTCTACAATAACAACAGAGGAAATTGAGGCAGAGGCACAGGAGCTGCGAGGGTAACCAGGAGCAAGTCCTGCCGGAGGAGGGAAGGAGGAAACGATGGTCACTCCCTGGGACCTGAAATAAGATTAGCGATGTACTTCACAGAAACCACATCAGATCCTAATGTAGATGAGGCTGGATAAGGTATTTTAAACCTTCTGGCACAAAAGTCTTATATGGAGGACTTCTCTGACAGTCTATAGGAGCTTGCAGTCTCATTTTTTAAAAAAAAAATAATGTGCTATTCTCTACAACACAGAGATTCTTAAATATTTAAAAGCCTCTCCATTGGTTGTTCATCAGATTGATTATGATGCATATTTCAGCAGGTTTTTTTTAAATATGCTCATCAGAGGATCAAGAAATGAGGTGTTCTGTGTGCTCTACATTGATTCACACTATTTCATTTTAATTCCAAAATACCAAATTCAGAAAACTGCCAAGAAAACAAAGCAGGAAATGTTTGTGTTTTGCTGTATGTTGCATATGCTCTATGGTAACCAAGAACACAAAAGAAATAGATGATGCTGCATTCCTCAGCCTATCACTCACTAGCCAGCAAGCAGAGGAATAAAACCCAGTAGCACTATAACTTCCCTCAGAGTACCTGCATGTTTTTTTCTTCTAACTTGATAAATAAAAAGCCCTCCCAGTTTTACAGGCTACTTGAGCTCTCCTATTCAAGTGAAATTTAAGTATAATTTTATCACCAAAAAATGAAGCCATGGATATCTCGTAATAACTAGCCTCAAACTAGACTAAAGTTTTATAAACCTTTGTGAATGTCTTGGGTTTAAAAAGGTCAGTTTGCCTTTGCCTCTACCTAGGTGAGAAAACTTCAGAATCAGGCAATTTTTAGTTTGTTCTTTCCAGAATTGTCCAAATGTCTCTTACCACCGTATAAATCTGACATTTATGTCACCTTTGAGGCACTTTTTTCCTCCTATGTTACTTTCCCTTCTGAACTACCTTCACAAAACCTGGTGCCAATAATTGGATGAGTTTATTAGTGATATCTTGGTGATTAAGAAGAAAACAAATGTATTCTTGATGCCGCACATTCAATCATCAAAACCAAGCATTATCCCTCAATCAAGAAACTGACTTTAGGATATTGAGATCTATTTAGCTAAAGTCAGTGTAGTTTCTTCCTTAGAGATTTCTTATCCATTCTCCTACCCAAAGTAAGGTAGGAGAATACAAGAAAAGCCATCTAGGGATTTTCCACCCCATCCCTCTGTGTTTGAAAATAGATATTAATGAACCATAATGATTCTAATTTAATTTTTATTCTAACTGAAGACCGAGGAACAAAAGCAGGCTTATTTAATTCCATTAATAGTAAAGGTGGATGGACAACAATACCTTTCTTGGGTCATCAACAGTCTAGAGGCTAAGCAAGAATGCTTATGTTTGAGGCTACGCAACAAAATTGTGAAAGCTGATTTCTGTTCAATGAAACCATTGCAGTTCTATCAATGATGAAAGCCACTATGCAAATAGAGACTTCTTCTTCTAGTCAGCCCATTATCTAAAATGGTTAGAAGTGTCTGTGCTTTTAGTGGACTCCGGCACAGATGCTCTGGGAATAAGGATTGTTCTAGCAAAGCTATGAAAGGTGATCGTAGGTGTTAATATGCACTACTGAAAAAACATTTGGAAAGAGCTAATTCTCAGCCAAGGAAGAATAATTGCAATGGAAAACCAAAGGTGAGCATCCTACACAACTCGTTTTCATGCCTCTCCAGCACATTTTAAGGACAGATAAAGGCTATTTTACGGAAGAAATACTTTAGAAGCAGAAAAGGCCTCAAAAATAGCCCCAGGAAGACAAAATTAGCTTTCCAGTAGTGTATGTCAGTTTTATGCCCCACATCTAAGCAGTTCAAATGAACTTGCACTCAGATGTTATTAGATATTGGTGCCATGGCATTTCTATTTCCAAGTATGCAAGGGACACGTGCACACTAGCAGAAGCACCAGGTCTAGAGGGCACCATTATATTCCTATTTATTTCCCCAGTTACAGCAGGCTACAAATGCATGCTATTGATTGTTATTTGTCTCACATCACAGGCATTCCACCCTAGAATTTTTATCTTTCATTTGTAATTTTTCTATTTTAATATTCTGTTACTGAGAGTGCTGCCAGCCTGATAATTCCTAGCTTGCATCCCCTCACTGGAAACAGATTCCACCCAAACATAATTCGTTCAAAACGCCAGTGACCAAAATTTCACCCAGAACTTGAGAAATGAAAAATGGAAAGACAAACTATAGCAAAGAATTTAGAAGTCCCAGAAGTCCGTCTCCAAACTATAACCCTTTGACATTTGCACCTCCCAACCCACAAGAAATTCAGTGGGCAAAGCCAAGACAGAGACCCCACTCATCTCTCCTTTGTGCTTGCAACACCAATCGCAGCTCTGAATTGATAAACCATTATTGATGTTAGAGATCAATGAGATTAAGCATATGCTTAACTTTAATCACATAAATAAGTCCATTTCTGAATCTGAGCAGCATTATTCATCACGGGGCAGATCTGAGATCTTTCTGGATAATTAACACTTCTTTTGCTTTGCCATGGTCACCAGTTCTCACATACGGTATGAAGAATTATATATATTAAGAGATAGCTTCAGAATCTAGAGTCAAGTACATTCTTATCTGGCAAAGTTTATCATATTAGGGAACAGCCTGAAGTTACTGGCATTGTTCGGTCTTTGCTTTGCTATAGCGACAGGATGCAAGTCTACAAAGAGTCAAGTAGGAGAATGAAATCCAGTCAGAGGACCTGCATGAATTAATATTTGTGTAATTAACCAAGCTGTATGAATTCCACTGTTGGATTCAGTTTTCCTCCCCATTAACATTCTTTTATACTTTCTGTATAAGAGTCTTGAATTGAACACTGAATAGTTTCTTCTTCCTTTCACAAAAAATATTATAGTTAAAGCTGTTGTGTTCCCAGAATTTAAATCAGGTAGAAATACTCTTGTGCAAAAGATCCGATCATTTTATGAGAGTTCTTTTAAAATCGTAAAGTTAAGCATATTTGACACACTAGGAGAATTTCATCTAAATTTCTAATTATTCAAATACAGACTAAATGCAGCTTTACTATTTAGTATATCTTCATTAATTATCAGTGTTAAGGAATGCGTTTTAAGAAGTTCAGGAAGTTTTGAAGGCACTTTTTTAGTGATACAAGAAATCTCTCAAGTTTTTAGGAACATCACCATGATTAAATAAACATTTCATTTTATGCTTTAATTTTAACTCAGCTGAGTCAACAAGACAGAACGGTAAAGAAGTCTTCATGGATAAAATTACCCAGGAAGCAGCAAACACAACTGAAGAAAATAGAAAACTTGCAAATACTTTTGTTTTACTCTAGTTGCTCAGAAATCAGCTGCTACAGGACATAAATATCTGAATTGATTTACAGTGCTAGACACCACAATTCTGAAAGAGAAAACGGTATTTTTGTTAAATTGACAAACTTCACTGAAAGTCTCTGTGCGTTTTGATCCCACTGAAGCAAATTTTAATGTTCTGTATTGTGGAATACTACGCCTCGTTCATCTCCTGAGCCTCTCGTGGGTTGCTCATGGAAACGGGACTGTGGGATCATTTCAAAAGCTGTTTCACTTGTGGAGTAAGAGAAATAAGTTGTCATTGACAAGAACGGCCACATTGGTACAAGCACCTTGATCACATCCTGCTAGCGTCCCGGAGCTTTGGATGTTTAAAGGAAGTGATCAGGGAGCGGATCACAACCGTGAGAGATTTCCACACATTAAAATACTGTCTTCTTCCGGAAGCAACAGAGCCTGGAGTTCTCAACTATCTGGCTACAGAAATACCTTCTTTATTAGAAATGAATTAATAAAAAGTTGACTTTGCACTACTGGTGTTGCCAGGAAGCTCTTACAAAACACAAGTATCAAAGAACAAAAAACCTAGCCTTCAATAGTGCATAAACTGTTTGGGAGCAAAGCCTCAGCCTGGAGCCAATCGTGGCTTTAATGGCCCACATTTGCACCCATTTGCAGTTGAGAAATAGGAGACTTCACCGAGCACATTGCACAAGAAGCTGATCTCCAGCCTAGCGATACTCATGGAGCCAGTGAAACGGGAACGTGGAAAGGCACACCGAGTGCAGTAGGGAAATCAAATAGCAAAATGCACGGCAAGTACATTGACTGAACGTAGGGGCATAAGACTTTGTCAACTGTGTGTACACGCCAACATGCTCTTGCTACGACACATTCGTAGACGATCCATCACTCAACAGAATGTGCCTTGTGTCCCATGAAGGACAACAGGCAGCAGATAAATCTGGTCTAGTCCATATGGTGTGGAAAAAGCCTTTTTCCCTGGACTAAAGATTAACGGCAATTGTCAGAAATCTTAACGGGGGCCAATGTAAAGATAATTTTAAACTTACAGAAATTCTTAAACACTTTATCATGCCTTGTCATGAAGTAATAATCACATGCAAAAGCTAAATTTACTCTTAGATCATCTACAGAAAAAAAAAAAAAGAAGAAAAAAAAAGAAAAAGACAGAGTAGTACACTCAAAGCTGAAAAGCTTTCATTTCCCAGTGGTCTTGACAGCCCAACAAAGCAGCAGCGATTCCACTGCCCAATGTTAAATACAATCTACAAAGACCAAAGCACATAGCCCAGAGGCAGAGCCCAGGACAATGTTTGCATTCCCTCTGAGCCGGAGCATTCCACGGGCAGGCTTCAGCCTCCCAGGAAAACACACCACAGTGCTCAGCAGCTGCCTCTAACCTCTGGTTTTCTTCCAGTCAGGACCTCCCCCTTCTTCCAACGTCTATTGCAGCCAGGGTTTCCCAGCAGTTTTCCCCTTCCCCGGTCAATGCCAGCCTCTGAAACACTTTTCCCTTTTTCCTCTCTTTTCCTCTTTGCCCTCATTTTATTTTTTTCCTGACTCCGGTTCAAATGTTTAGATTGCTGCTTAAAAGCACCCATCATCTTTAATGGAGTCTTCTTTTAGGAGATGGGGAGGACTTGTTTGTAAGAAAGGATGAGCACTGCCTGAGACATGAGCTGGACCATCAGGTTGTGTGGATGGGCTCCTCAGGAGCACTAAGGCTGGATACCAGGAGAAGACAGCAGAGGACCTCACCGTGACTTCCCATGGCCCTCACTCACATCCAGGATGGGCCACAGAACCCATGAGTAGGTCAGGAAGCTCCCAGAAAAGCCCCAAACCACAGCAACAGTAATCAAAAGGGGAAGTAGAAGGGTAGGCAACGAGCCTAGATTCCCTCTATGCCTTGGTGGGACAGGACAACCCAGGGCATTGCTAGGCGAGACATGGCTGTGATTACTACCCAGAACTCTATAGGTACATGATGTTTCTGAATATAAATATATATATATATATATAAGAGAGAAAATTACAGTAAGAAAACACGGTCTGCTAGAGAGATTATATGAACAGAGAAAGCATGCCAAAAGTGGTTGCTGTTTAATTTCAGCATACATACTGCCTCAGGTACAAACAAAAGGCTCAGGAATCCCATTTAAAGCTCTAATCAAGCTCTTCATTCATTTTCTAATCTGTAGAGCCTGATCCTGCAACATCCAAAAGAACAAGAATCAGGAAGAAAAGAGGTGGAGGCCATGGTCCACCTGCAACACGCCACAGACATCTGAGGTAGGACTTCATCCAACCTGCAGCACCACAAAGCATGGAAAGCATCTTACCAACAAGACTGGTGACTCACGGCAACCTAGGCAGCGGGGATGTGCTGGCCTCTGCTTTCACACAAAAGCAACTTTATTTTCCTTAGCTGCCATTTTGTCTCCCTGCCTTTAACCTTTGGAATTGCCTCAAATAGTTCATTATGGGTTTTGGGTTGGTTTGTTTTGTTTTTTGTTTTTTTTAATGCACTGCCAGAAGCTCAGTGCCCAACACAACGGTCAGCCTCGAGCTCATCCTCACTGCTCTGCAGAGAAGGCCATTTGGATATCCATACCTGACACCAGGTAGAAACATGGTGGCTCAGACATTGACATCAAAATGTCTACGGGGCCACCGTGGTGGTAAAACAGCTACTGAAAACAGGGTGACTTTTTTTACCACCACCAGTGCAGGACCATCTGCTTAAGGTATTCCCATAACACAAGCCACTGATAACCACCTGTCCAGCTGGCTTTGGAAACAGGGCTCTTGCTTTTTTTTTTCCCCCATTGTTTTCCATCAAACTGGTTTTAAACGGCACTAACCGGAAAAAATCCGGCATACTATCAAAGTGGCCTTCCTAACAAGTACCTCATACACCGCTGAGAGATGTCTCATCTACTGAAGAACTCCCCAACATGTTTCAAATAATTCCTTCTCCATTTATTGTTTGAAGAATTACTTCTTTTCATTGCTACTAAAAAAAAAAAGCCACAGACCATTATATTTCATTTTTTATTTTTAAATGGATTCAGATGAAGAATCAAGAGGAAATCTTGTCACTTCTTTGTTCGTATGAAAGATCTCAGACTGAAAATACCAAATGCTCTCTTGTTATTGTCAAACCTACAGCAATTAAGAACGTGGTCTTGGGAGATAAATAGAGTAGTGATTAAGAAGGTGGTCTTAAGAGATAAATAGAACAGTGATGCTTCACCTCACTGTTCAAATGGGCGTTTCAACAAAGCAATGCTGACTTTTTGCAGAGGAATGATTTTGCTGGCTTTGGGCTTTAGGATACCAGCCATCCAGAGAAATCTTTTGACATCAGGATGAGATCTACTATAGGTAGCACTTAATCCGTTAAGACTAAAGGATTAAGCCAGTTGACCAGGAAAAGAAATTAGATTTAACACCTGGAAAATTCAAAGTATTTCCAACTTTCTCATTCCAGGGTAGCTCTCTCTCATAATCCAAACAAGAACACTTATACAGAGTTTCGTTTCTACATTTGACAGGAAAATAAACAAATTTATATTGATCTAAAGCAGAAAGCAGAAGACCTGGTGAGGAGAGGATACTGAAATACCACAAAATGGACTAACAAATATTTAAAGTAGAGGTGCAGAAGAGGAGGGTCTTCATAACACAAGGATGCAGACATGCATGCCCCAAACCAAGGTTAGCATTAATGGGGGATAAAAAAAAAAAAAAAAAAAGAATAGAGAAAGCATGAAATGGGTGTGCTAGATGTGGTACCCATGTGTAAGACCTGGGAACAGTTGACCGTTCTGCTGTGAAATAGCAGACTACCTCTGTTTATTTTGTTGATAACCCAGTTGTGTCCTATGAAATCTCCCTTTCAGATGGTCCATGCTCATTGCTGGCCTTGTCCAGACTCACACGTCAGTCACAAGGACCAAGTACAGCAGCTACTGACACAGAGTCCATGAGACCTAGAATACGTGTCAAATCTAACAGTGAGAAAAGGACTCCAAGAGAAGAAAAAAATAAACCATTTTTTAAGCATGGGAAGAAAATTATATTTTACCCCCAATATGGCCTTGCTGTGTTCATGCCACGAAGGTGTGGTTAGCCCTTTGCTCTGTGGGTTTTTCCACCAACATTGACATACAAAGCATTCAGGCTTCATGTCTATTGTTCTGGGCAGTCCTCAGGCAGGCAAAGTGAGCCACAGCAAAGCACCAGCTCTGTAATACAGCAGTTACTATTATTGATTTAACTGGCTTGTTTATGCCTATGTTTAATTGGCTATGTTAATAGCATTTTAATCCACAATTCACTTGTATGTGGCTGATAGCACAGCACTTGTGTGGCTGCAGCAACACGATTTTCTCACCATTGCTATCTGTTATCAAGGACCAGGCCAGCACGCTGATGCTAACTCACAATCCCAAGCGTTTTGTTTAATTAGGTATAATTTACCTTATACCATATAACTCCACAGCAGTGGCCGATAAATCTTGTATTAAATAAGCAAAACCATGAAAAACCTTTCATCAAATAGCAAATATTTCAGTCATCTTTTAACACCAGTATTTAACATTTCTAAATATTCAAATGCAAGATTAATGAGAACTCAGTAAAAAAAAAAAAGAAACTGTTGGTGGAGTTGGAAAAATTCCCTTTAAAGTTTGTGCCAAGCAGCATATGACTAGAAGATCAAGCACTATGTGAATACCCAAGGTATTCATGATTAGAAATATTCTCTCCATCACAGTTAAGACCGCCTCGTCTCCAGACAAACACTGGTGGTCCATCAGAAAGTAGCACTGGCCCACGAGATGTTTCCAGAGAATTATGGTCAGCAAGAGACAAGTTCATTGTACGCGCCTTTGGGCCACCCATTTCTGAACAGATCTGGGGCCAGAGCAACACGTAATTCAAAGAGATTATATTTAGACATTAAACAGGACCTCTCCTAAGGGTCGGCTCCTGCCCAGGCAATGAACTCAACCCGCAGAGCTTGCGGAGCCAAGTTGGTTTTGCCCAGTTCCAGACCTGCCCCAAGGGAGAGGTTTTGCACAAAACAAATGCCCCATGTGGCCCCAGGCTGACTCCTTGGACCCCGTACAGCTCTGCCCAACTTCACAACCCCGCCAAAACAGGAGTGCTTTGTACTGTCTAAATGCTGGGCGGGTTTGGTAACTTCTCAGTCCAAACATGTTGCCTTCGAACCTTCTGTTTCAGTCTGTCTGATCACCCTTCATTTTCCTCCTGCTAGACACTGCCTTCCACTTCCAGCCCTGGAATTTCTTCATCCCTCTTTCACAGCCTCTTTTCCTCCCATTTTCACCTTGCTCTCAGATTAATAATTTAAAACAGAAGTCAAAATGCAAAAATATCCAAAATTAATTTAACATCTGTGCCATTTAACTGCATGCCTGTTTAATTACCCAAATACTATTACTTTGGAAGATTTAAGTCTCTTTCTAATACAAGCTTTGTAGGGAGTAACTCCTTTTTTTTTTATTGGTTTGTTGATTTGTTTTGGGTCTTTTTTTTTTTTTTTGAGAGAGAGAGAATTTCATAGCAGAAAACTACAGAATGGAAACCGTACAAATATGTATTTTTTTGCCAGGAAAATGGCACAGGAGCATACAGAATGCACTCTATACAATAATCAGAAATATTTCACAAATAGGAAAATCTAAGGCCTCCGTACAAGACCCAACTGGAGTCAAGCCCTGCACTGAAGCTGCCTTCACCATGGGAGCCTTGAGGTCAGCACACGGGCACCGAGGGGACCCCTGCTCCTGGGAACGTAGTGGGACCAGGGCAGCAACGTCCGCTGTACATTGGGACCATCACCACCATGCAGCCACCCTGCCCTTCCCCAGCAAGAGATGGGGCACATCCACGCTTGAACCTAGTGATGGAGTTCCCCTTTCCCACCTCACCAGACCCTCAGTCCTCCACGTGAGGCAGGGTCCATCCATCCCGAGGCAACTTTGGAGGGACCAGCCCTACCCGCAGCTCCACAGGGCTCTCCACCACCTGGCTCGCATCAGCAGGGTAACTTTCACAGCAAACACGTTAGAGAAAGTGTGAAACGTTCCCAGAACAAGGTTTTCTGTGGTGCTTGGAGGTGCCTCTGTACATTCAGAGGACTGGCTGGGGAATTTAAAAGGTCAGACTCAGTACAGGATTTGAAAACCACAAGGTTTTCAAAGTGGCGGTAAGGTGGGGACAGAGGCACAAAACCACTCGCTGGCTTTTTGAGAATCATAGGGGGGAAAACTCGAAAGAGTCGAGACTATGGAGATTATTAAAAAGAGAGTCTTTTCCAATCGCCTGAGAAAGATGAGAAAGCAGATGAGGATTTTCAAGAACGAACACCAGGCATACATGCACATACATACCGTCATCTCTAGATCCCGGAGAGAAGGCAAGCTGCTGCATTGTGTAGAGATTCAAAATGTAGAAAATCAATTGTAAATCACGAGTTCTGGATTCTTTGAGATGAAGTGTAATCTGATTTACAATGTTACAAAAAGAAATTAAAGTTAATTCCAACATGATTGTGGGTATACCGCAATTTAATACAACCATGCTGTGGCCTTTAAATCTCCGCATTGCAATATGCCAACAGTCATTACTTCTTTAAGTTTCATATTTTATTTTAAACTATAAATTGGAAATATCACATAGCTTGTTATTTACATTTCAGAATTAGGATCTTTGCTTAGAAACACAGTGCTCTATGGTGTAATAAGATTATTGTGCAACTACCACACAGTTAGGGTAGTTAAAGGCACTCCACTTCACCTCATCATTTTTTCTGCTTAAATATTATGCCACATTCTGATTAATACCAGACCAATAAAATCATCTTAGCAATCTGGTTAGAGTCTTTTGTCTACCCAGATGGCCTGCAATGTTAATGTGTGACAATTTCAACAATGAACTAGGACTGTTTTATGGAACCAACATTTGTTCCACTGCTTTTTCTTCTTAGGCTCAGAATTTTGACACAGATGGTACAAATTACTCAAAAAACAGAAATGTTCATTTAGAAGGCTTAAATATGTGGTTTTACTCAGGCCATCCGAATCTTTTACATTTACAATTCAGTAAATTTACTAACAACCCTGCTGTAATTAAGGTCTATAAAAATCTTTCCTTCTTTCCTGCTTGCTTTTCCCCTTACATATCTACAGCATTTCATTATGCCTCCAATTTATTAATATTTATTCCAGTTCTGAAATGTTTTTAATTTTGGAGGATTTACACTGTTCAATCTTGCATCCGATTCTTCATACCTTTCTAATTATGGGGAAGGGGGGGGAAAGCATTTAATCTGTAACCACGTATTAATCCCCCTAGAACCTACACATTTCTAGATCTTAAAGGAGTAGAAAAAGAAAAGACAGAACGACGCCAGCAGCTTCTGGCCAAACTGCACAGCATTTTTAGTTAAGGAGAAGATTTTACAATCCTGACTTTCCATACAGATACTCAGGAAAGAGCGTGATGATTCCTATAAAGTGTTAAAAAAAAAAAAAAAACAACAAAAAAACAAACACAAAGAGGGAGAATGAGAGGAGGGGAGAGAGAGATCCCAGACTAGAGACAGATGCACTTAGTTTGACCAAGTCTATAAAGGCGAGAGGTTATTGTGCAAAACTGCCAGAGGACAAAAGAGTTAACACAGAGCAACTGCTGGGTAGTTTTTGCTGCTACCCCAGAGAAAAGGCAGCCGGCACAGGCTTCCCTCCCTCCTCTCCAGGCAGGTTCACATCCTGCAACGCCAGGGTGGCCAACCGTGCCAAGGCATCCCCTCCCAGAGCGCCCATACACCCAGCTTTGTTCCCAGGCACCCCTGGACCCGCAGACCGTCCTGGGGGGCTAACCGAAGTGATTTGCCCACACGTGGAGGTGAGGAAGAGCATCATTCTGACATTTTCGGTTTCTGTCCGACTGTGGCTCTGTGATGGTTTGGTTTTATTATTTAAACAAATAATTCAAACATTAAAATCAAATTAAAAAAAAAAAAAAAGACCAACATAAAGCCCCATGGCTGTCCTTTTGTAGTCCTTGTAGAAAGTACAGTATATGCATGATGCTCCAATTCATTATGATATTCTATTAGATCTGCCAAGAGAAAGTGCATTTTGAGTTTCTAAATGTTGTTTCCATTAGAATCAATCACTCCATGCAATTAAGCCAATAGTCTCTCACCATTTCTGCTGTTATGAGCTAAACCATCCTAAATATATTGACAGCTGTCTCCTATAAGATGACACAAATTAGGTTGAGGGGGCATAAGCCTAAATGTCACCAGTGGGAGGACATCAGTTATTCTTTCAGAAATCTACCTAATTTTCATACCCCATAAGGCATTCAGTAGACTTTCTTTGCATTGGCAGCATGCAGTAATCAATGTTTTGCATATTACAATCAATAACATGCTTAAATGTTTAAGTTTTGCATTCTTTCACGATAAATATTGATATATTACAAACTATGTAAAACTGTTCATTGGACTTTTTCTTTGCAGCATGTACTGTATCATTCAGCAAATAAGTGAGCTAAATATTGTTTGTTACAAAACAGATGTCACATGAAATTATGCCATATGTGCTATTAAACTTTTTTTTTTCTTTTTTTTTTTTTTTTTTACAGTGAAAACCAAGATTTAGTTTCAGAAGTGGCTGTATTTGGCTTTTCAAGGATTTGGAGCATGAAAGCAACATCTCTGAAATATTTTTAAACCTGCTGTGCATCCTGTAATCCAGTTTCATAGGTGGAATCTGAGTGGTTTAGATGTAGATATTAAAAATAAATAAAATATGCTAAATGTACAATCGCAATACTGCTTCTTCACAGATTCCACTGATTTTCTCATAGAGGCAAATGAGAAATTCCTACAGCTTTCCCCTAGCACTTAAATTTTAGTACTTTCATCACATCAGTACCTTTAAATACAGGTACTTTAACATGAAAATTAATATACGGTTTTTCACCCATCTAAAAAAAAAAATCAGTTAATGTTCGTTTTATACCTTCTGTGAATATTTTACATTGGAATCTGAGAATACTGGGTGCATGGACTCGTGGAGGTCACGGATGGTCAGTGTAGAGCTGCTTCAGAGTGGAACACAAACCCACTAATTCTGCACGAGGAAAAGGAATGCGTTCCGTAGTTCGACTTAGATTGTTTTTACAAAAACATATACGTGAAAGCAGAGCAATCTATAGCTCTAGGCTTTGAAAGTGTGAACTCCACAACAGAGCAAGCAGAATGCAGGAAACATGTTGCTAAGAGCCATACAGTAAAACAAAATCTGGTTGCCACAAGAAGAGTGACATTGGCATCAGAGGCAAAGACACTGACACCCGCAAATGGAAACACAGCACGTTGGGAAAGCTCGAGGAAGGGGAGCAGATGCAGCAGCACAAGGAAGAAACTCAAAGTAAAGATCTTGAGACTCCATATGTAGTTTACTTTCTCTTAGTCATCAAAAGGAGGAAGGCAGGGTAAACAAAAAGGGAGATACAGAAAAGAAGGTGAAGAAAATATTTTCTTCTTTTTTTCCCCCCCGAAGGCAAAATACTTGCTTACATTTCTAAACATACTATCTTTGTGAGTCTTCTCTGTAATACAAATAACTAATTGCTTGCCAGCAAGCATTAAAACCAGGAGGAAAAGTCCTTGATCTCCCAGCTTGGTGGAGATTCCTGAGGCTTTTAGTTTGTAGGAAAAAAAAAAAAAAAAAAAAAAAAGCCCTGCAAATAAACTTTAACACTTCAGTGGATGGAGTTCCCCCCACTAAAACTATGAACTTCCATTACGAAGCCAGGAAAAATGATCTTGGACCACGAGACACCACACCGTGCCTGGCAAAGCTGCCTCTCCCAGGTCCTAGCACCCTCCGTACCACACCACATTCCCTTCCTGATTCCTCAGGACTCGGAAGAGTCACCTTCTTCATGTCCTACTAGTCATTTGGCAGGTTCACTTAGAGTAGCTGTAGAAGAACTGCAGATGGGGCCACCACAGACGATCACTGTCGTGACTCATTCACACCACCAAACACATGGGAGTCAGATAAATACTGGTTTATTGGCTTACTGGATTTTCCCACGAAGAGCAGCTTTCCCAGCACACTGATGCCGCATAACTCCAGCCCCTCCAACAAACCAGTCCCACCAGCTCTGCCTTAAGTCAATAATACCAGGGGGACAAGCCCTCACTGGTTTGGTGCTCACCATGCCGATCAGGGAGTGATTGGGGTGCCCAGAGCCCTGGCTGATGGGGAGAGGGTCCCAGAGGTCCCTGCCACTGCAGAGATGGGCACCTAGTGCCAACATGTCCCCCGCAGATCTGGTGCTCAAAGCCAAACCCCACCTTGAAGCAGTTGGTTTTCCAAATTTCCTGGACTAGCATGCTTTGGCTAAGCCTAAACGGGTTTTTCCTCGATAGCCCAAGAGACAAGGTAGAAGTAGATCAAGCATTGCCCTGGGATAAAGCACAACCACCAAGGAAGCCAAAAGCAAGCATTTGGGAACAGTTCTTCTGCAGTAACCTCCTATGGGATAAATCCTTAGTTTACGCAAGATCTTCCTCATAGAAAAAAATATGCATACCTTTAAAATCACATCAAATTTAGCTTTTTCTCTGAAAATACACTATTTTTTACCCCTATTTCTAACATAGGGCAAGATTATCTTTAAATCCTGTAGCGAGATGCCAGTTCTTGGGGTGATAGACTCTTTATAAATGCCAAAGATCTGAGAGCGGGGAAGATTACAGACAACCCTACAACTTCCAATTAGATGCAAACATATTTGTAAAAGCTTTCCCTTCTCCCTGCCTCCATATTGCACCTTCTGCAGCAAAATGCTTCATGTGTGATAAAAATAGCTAGATCTTTCAAAATCTTAGAAGAAAGGTACCTGGATGTTTTTCTTTTAATGTTAGATTTTCTTAAAGGCAACATAATGAGGTCAACTGAAGCTGGATTCAAGCTGATAAACTGTATTTAGGAGAAACCAGAGGTTGAGCGAGGGGGTTCTAGCAGAGGAAAACAAAGAGAATGATTGCAAAAGTCAGATCGCAAAATGTTAATCAGATTCAGAAACATAAAACATGACAATTTAATGGTGTTTGGTTAAAACCAGAAAATTTTAAAGTTCTAAGTATCTTACATTGAATTCTAATACTTTTTTAATTATTAGATATAAAATGCTTACAATTTTCAGTGAAAATTAGACTTGGTAATTTATATTTCTTGTTTATACAGTACAATTTGCTGATGAAAAAATGTGCTAAACTTATTGATTCATGACCATAATTGTTTAATTATTTATCATTGCGGAATTATATTAGCATTTATAATAATGCAGATGTGCACAAAGGCTAAGAAGTCACATACAGCTTTTGTTTTGTGTTTGCTATGCTGAAATGAGGTTGATCCAGGTTGTGTGTGCATACTGCGTACTGCAAGTGTTGCAACCCGGCGTCTCTTGGTTTTACTGGAGCTCTAGCGGGGCGAGCCGATAGCCGCGATAATGAAAATGCGCCGGTGGCTAATAAAGTATATAAATCCAAAGCTAACAGCGTGGCAAAAGAAGTCTCCTCTCAGATTGAGTCTTCTGTTACCACGATGCGCATTAAATTCCGCGCAACACGCACAGGCAGCTGTTTGCTTCGTACCACCCACAGCTCGTCTGCCTTTGGTACAAGGGAAGCCAACAAGAGCTGCGCGCCACAAAAATGACAACCAGCTAAACCAGCCCAAATCTCCTGCATGGGGCCAGTTAAAGAAGAACATAAGAACTCTAGATAGGAGAGAAACACGTTCCTTTAATTTGCGTCTGTATTTTAAGGGATCATAAACACTGGAAGAAAATGACAGATGCCTCACTTCAGTCTCTCCTCCCCTCTGTGTGCAAAATCTATTCCCTCAAGGAACTACAATAAGACTGACATATATCCCTTTCTTGAAAGCCGCTAAAATAGCTTTGCCATGGGCTTCACAAGAAATTTGTAACACTAAATGTGTCTTTCTGGACTCATCCTTTTGACGTATTGATAGTCAAGGTTCCCAATGCCTGTCCCCTCTGCGCTCTTTTCACCTAACGCTATTTAGTGGTGCTACCTTTTCATAATTAAGAGTCCGTATCAAAGCGGTTGTAACACCCTTTAAGCAGCTTTTCTAAGGCATCGAATCTAAATGAAAAGGCAAAGTATAAAAATGCCCCATCTTCTGCTGTGCCTAACTGATTTGCTCTGCGTTTTATCCTCAGGGAGGTGCTGATTCCAAAAGACAGGGAAGAAGGACCATTCACAAAAGCCTCATGGCACAACCAGCAAGAAGAGCTGCTTGTGTATTTTACGTCTGCATGTGTTGAGTGTCTCTAACAGCAGCCACCCAAGCATGCCCCGGCCATCTCAGCTGGATTTCTTATCACAATTCACAGAAGTGAGCATTTAACCTACTGACTCCCGCATCACAGCACGGGCCAGGTATTTGTTTCTTTTGTTGGGTTAATATTGGTGGCAGAATAACATACTCATTATCACCATTAATGAGTATGCTGTCCCAACGTACCATACAAATGAGTCGGTTTCATTAATTAATAAAATTTATTAAAGAATAAGAGACATTCAAGGAAAACCTACTTTTGTTAAGCACCTTCTCAGGTGCTGATCATTGGCTCAGAAACTTTAAACCTATCAACCTGTTGTGGCAACGCTATGTGTACCACACCAAGGGACGAGCAACAGGAGAGCCCACCCTGGCTCAGAGAGGGACGAGCATCTACCCTCACCTACCCCCCTTGGTTAGCAGGGGCAGAAGCCCCCAGCGAGGCTGCAAGGGGCTCCAGAGCAGGGAAAACACAGAGGACCAAGACAGCAGGACGAGCCATGTCCCACACCAAACACATGCTAACTGCAGGGCTGGGTTGTGAAAACCAACAGACCCCCCACCGAATACTAGATAAACCCCTCCATTTCCCAGCTTGTTCTGTCACTATGACAGAGTCCAGTTCCTCTGAGACTGCTCCTCCAAGGTCCTAATCACACCTTCAAGAGATTTGGGTGAGGACTTTTCCCGAGCAGGATGATCTCAAACATTTTGCAGTATTAAAACCTGAATTCTCATAAAAATTTCTGGCTCGAATGGCCATTGAACGAACCTTTCACCAGAACCGCAGAACAACGTGCAGTTTTTAGTTTTCCCTAAAAACTAAAGTGAAAAAATAGAAAATCTATAGCAGAGTAGAGACAAGAACCCAAGTTCCCAGTTTCAGAGCTATCTTAGGCAGCAGTGCCTGTATTTCATTAAGTGATCATATTCCTGCATGACTGTCATGTCAGATTTTAATTCTGGTTACCAACACGTTGTCATTAGCTATCTGGGGGATTTATTGGTTTTGCCAAGCAAGGTAATATAGGAGTGTTCAGCTGTGCATTCAGTACTCAAACAGTTTTATGGGAAAAAAAGGTGCCAAGGAAGAGGAAGATTGCTATAGGGGCTGCAAGACTAAGTTCCCTGAATTCACACCGGCATTAGTTAAGTTACATAGTATTTTTGATTTTCGGTTCCACCGCTATGAGATAATAATTGCTCAACACCACACAGATAGATGCTTAAGAGATTAGGAAATGCCTGAATACAGTACAGAAACAGGGGACTCGGACACATCCCAGATGCCAGCAGGGAGAAGGTATATCTCACCTTACTTTGCTTACTCTCGTTCAAATGTAAGTTTCTTTTGGAAAGTGATAATTAATTGAGATCTATTTTTATTATGAACTTTTCACTTCACTTTAGTCGATGTCATATCTACATTAAATCAAAAGTGGCTGGTAAGATCAAAGTGCCAACAGTCAGCCCCCATTTCAGTTGGAAATAGTTTTTTAGATGCAAAGACGTATCCATAAACCAGAGAAACCCATCTAACAGCCATCAAGTAGAGAACATTTTAAAATCAATGTTAGCTAGTTTACTGCAAAACTTTAGACATCTGGCAAAAGAGTAACTATTAAATTTCATGTAATATTTCTCCCTTGCAATCTATTTCTTCATGAAAATAAAACATGTTTTGAAACCAAAGTCAACAAGACTTTGTCTCAGGAAGAGATTTTGAGGTTTGTTTTGGTTCCACTTGGTGTGGTCACTAGCAAGTCACTTCCGAGTGTCAGAGTTTATTATTTTTCTTGGATGTCCAAATGGAAACTGAGCTCATTCAAAATCCTTCTCAAAGAGGAAGTTCTTACAACTCATAAATCATGACCCAGAACTCAGTATTTCAGTTTACTCATCTGCAAAACAACAAACACCCACCTGTTGCAGTTCTTACTAAATGATTTGTGAAGTCACTACATTTATACAAGGCTGATGTAACTCAGTGGTTTGAATTCTCCTCTTTTCCACCAGCGTCCATCTGGAGCAACTGTACTTGCAGAGAAGCAGCGCAACAGCACAAATTGTCCCATGTCCTTCAAGCCACTGCCCCTGAAGTCAGACCTGCAGGTACTAACCCAAGACAGCACTGCTTTAAAGAGCTTAATGAAGGAACGAGGTGGAATTTAAATGAATTTTCACAGCAATCAACGCAATGTTTCAATGTTTCCTTGGAAAGCCTGGCTCCTCTCCTCCCAGGTTGCCCTTCCCTCTTTCCCATTGTATTTTCATCAATTTAGAACTTAAATCACCAAAACAATTGTGTGACTTTCAAAAATGCTTGAAATGTGTAAGCGTGAAAATACATTTTGTGTGGCTGTGTGCAACCGTGAAACATTTTTTTAATGAGATTGAAGTTGTATCTGTTCTGTTACTTGCCTGGGTTTGTTGTCACCATTACTGTACCCCACAACTTCATAATGGCTAATAAGAAAGCACAACTGGAGTACAATGGATGGGGTTTGCCCTTCATTAGAATCATTGTTTTTCATCACACTTGATTTTCGACATTTTTCCTTTAAAATAACTCTTTGAACCAAAGCCTACATTCCTCTCTCGTTCCCACACTAATCTCCTACTTGCCAATCCTCAGGATTCACACATATTGCTATATTTGGTGTTTTTCCTAAAGCTCTTCATAATTACATCACAATTAATTCCTTAACTTTAAAAGTGTTTTGAGCTCTCCTAATTGTATGGACAGCCTCAAGAATATTGCCAAATTAATCTAACAGCCTCCAAACCAAAAGGCAACGAACAAAAAAAAAAAAAACAAAACACTTAAAAAAAGCCTCTTCATAGGCCAACATCATGCTTTTGGGGAGCCTGACTCGTGGTTGTGAATGCTGAGCTTTAGTAATGTAAACTGCTCTTGTCACAAAGATCCTATAAACTTCACACAGCTTCTTAAGCTCAGGGAGGTAAAGACCCTGGCCCAAGGCCATGCAGGAAGAGTGCTAAAATGCCGGATTTTCTGGTTCCCAGATGGATGTCTTCCTCACAGACATGCAGGGCGTAAACTGGTTTCTTATCCTTTTAACATCCCACCCCATAAGGCTTCCTAGAAACCATGAACTTTCTACTGATCCCACAGCTGGAACCCACTTACTACTGACCCCGCTCCTCCAAAGAGGAGGTAAATGCCACGTTCAAGTAGCCCATGAGCATCCATACAGGGTTAACACCCTGCACTCTCAAATAACAACAATTCAGCAGATGAGGGCCTACAGTCCCCCTTCTATCCTTCTCCACTGTGGCAAGGACCACCACTCTCTGGTGGCAACAGAATCAAATGCACTGATGTGCCCAGGCAGATACCAACGTCAACCAGAGTTCAAACACCACCTGCATGGCACAAAGCACATAGGTGTATACAAAGAAATACCTTATATAGCTCAAAATGAACAGGAGGTAGAGAATTAATCATCTTCAGAGCATAGAGGGAACCCTTTTTCTTCAGTGTGTTCACAGATGCCTCCTGGACTTAAAGAGTTCGGAAAGTTCTGTGGTATAATGGAGTCAAATTTCATTCACCAAGTAAAAACAAACTGACATAAATAAATTAAAACCTCCTTCCTCATCCCCCTGCATGGCACTGAACTCTCAGAAAGGCTCTCCAGAGCTGAGCAAGCAGAGGCTGAGCCACCTACTCTGGATGGGTCATCTACAAAGTCCCATCTGGGGAGTCCCGTCCTGTAACCCACTGCCAGGACACCTCCATGCCAAGCCAATTTCAGAGGCTGCACACCACTCAACTGAGCTCTCTGGCCTTTTCCCTTATCCCACAGGCCACGACACCCACCGCAGCGCACAAGAGTTAGCCCCATACTCTTATCAACACCCAGACCCCTATGAGAACTGAAACTGAAGAGATGGGGGAAAAAAGAACCTTTTAGGAGATTAAGCATATTTTTGTCTGTGAATAATAAAGGTAAGCCACGAGATATCTTAATTTTTATCCCATATGCATACATTTATAGCCAAAAAGCAAGGAACAATATCTGAAATGTTCAAAGAATACCGTGCCAGCACTTATCTGGTGACACTTGAGATGAAGAAGATAATTGAAAGGATGATTGCATTGGGCTTGTTGTACTCCATTGATAAGAAAGGCTTTAGAGAGCCCATTCAGTATGCTCAGCCATGACACAAGATGCCAGGAGAAAGCACAGTACTGCGGCAGTGACAGTGCCTCAGATCTATGAAACATTAAAATGAAAGATAAAGAAAGCTCTGAAAGAAGCAGCGCTGGGCACGGTTTGCTCAATGACAAACATTTGGCCAAACGTCTAGACGTTGGAATACCTCTTAATCACTGCCCACGGGCTGTCACCCTGCATTCCCATGCAAAAACCTGCCTGTAAATTAGAAGCCTTTGCTGTCTCTCCCCTTGATAAAGGCCAGTAAGAAAAACACCAACAGCCAAAATCCTGCGTGGCTGTGCTCTCGGGATCTGCCGGCAGGGCTGAATTGAGGTCCAAACCCAGGAAAAACAGGAGGTGATCACTTGTTTTGCTGTTCTATTTATTAAACATCTCTTGCTTGATTATAACTAAGCACTAAGTTTTTGCAATACTAGCAAAATCTGTAACGGTTTCTATAACTCTCATGATATTCTAAGCTAACTTCAGAGGCAGAGCAATTTACCAGAACTGCAGCTTAAACAAGTTTGAATTTCATTTGCTATATATATGAAGAGAATGCTCTTACTGAAAAAAGAAATGCATGAGCGCACATTAAAGCAGAGCTTTGATTCTGAACTCTTTATCCTGAACTCTGAACAATGGATACTTATGAATCATTTGTGCTGCATACTGAAGCCTTTTGAACTGGTAACAAGAGAAATCAGTTCTGCTAATGCATCTCTCATCCGAGATCTCTCACTCATCCAGATTTTAAATCTGAAACTTAGAAGAATAAAGCCATCTTTCTGGAAGGACCAAGAGTATTTTGGAAAACAGACTGGTCAGAGGAGAGGGGAGTTTCCAGATGGGGCAATAGGGAGATCGAGTGCAGGTTCCGATTTTCAAGACCAGATGTTTCAAATAAACCTCTGAAAAAGGTGGGGAAGAGGCCTTACAATAATGGTTTGTGCTGCTTGTATTTGGGGTCTGGTGGGACAATATTGTCCCTCTGCAGTGTGCGGCACAACTAGATCACAGAGGTCCTAATGATTAGGGTAACAGTAACTAAAGTTTTAGATGTGGACAAAAGACTGGATTAAAGTTTAGGATCCTATCCTATAAACTGCCATAGATTTGGTCCTAGTAATGAAAAAAAATACAGCAAAGCTAGGAATCCTCTCATGAGGAAAACCAGCCTTTACCAATACTATAAAATCTTTCTATTTAAGCCATCTTTAGTCCTTTCCTACTTCTTACAGTTACCAGAAAATGCTCCAAACACAAGGCTTCTAGTTATGAATTTTATAGAAGTCTGGTGTAACAAGTTCCATGTTGGAGGATGTGTTTCACAAAAGAGATCGAACTCGGATTAAAAGAATTAAGTGTAGTCTGCAATGATGCACGGACAGAGACATTCCTCTAACTCCAGGCTTTTGAGAATTCCTTTTAAACAGTAGAGAAAAGTGTGCAAAAAAGCTACTGAAACTTTTATAGGAGATAAATTGCACAATACCAACCTGATTAAATTTCAAATGCTATCAACTTTTGCTTACAATGTACGAGAGGGAGCAGACCTGAATCGAGAGTGCAGCCATCGAAAACGCTTTCCAGGCAGGTCCAGAGGTAGGTCTAAATGAATGTCCACATTAAATGACAATGTCACTAACGACAGAAGCATTGAAAGATCAAAATGAAGTGCACAATCAGAACTCTGTAGTTCAGTGCAAAATTCACCCTTCGTATTTAGCAGTGCTGACCTCCAGATGATGAAATGCCTGCGATGGCTCAAGTATTAAGTGCACATGCCTGTACGAGGGAGAAGCTGGCATTAGCTGCTAAATCATGGCTTGTAGGTAAATGCTGCATTACTTAGATACCTAGGCAAGATGCACAGGCATAAAACCAGTCACATAAGAATAATGCAGCATTTTTTTGTCCCCTCTCCCTGCTACACGGCCATAGCTCCCTAATAAAAGCACGCTTACTCTGGTGGCTCCCCAGGTAACTGCATCACACCCGTGCTCAGCCTCCAGGAGTTGGCAGCTCAGAAGGGGCAGATGGTGGGAGGAGGCAGAAGAGACCCCAAGGCAGCCCCAGTGGGGCTCAGCAGCGTCTGAGGCAGCCCGTGGTGCTGAGGCACAGAGGAACACCGGGCTCCAGCTGCTCCATCACCCCAGGTGTCCCTCTTTCAGCAGCAACCACCGTCAAGCAGTGACCGCTGCCCACACCAGAGAGCAAGCAAGTCTTTGCCACGGCCCTCTTCCCACGGGGATGAGCTATGGCCGAGGTGCTTTTAATCAACGACTTAATTCTCAGCTTTTTGGATCCACCTGTAACCCCCAGTGTTTCATCAAACTTTATTCTTACCCTCTTTGTAAAGGTACACATACGTGACAAGATTAGACAGTGGTAGCACTTCTTAAGTGTGTGCCATAAATACTCTCTCGTATGCCAGACTGAAAGCTTTCTCTGTCATGTTTGGTGACCCTCAAATCACACTTCTTTCAGTTCACCCAACTGTTACAGTAACAGCAAAAGCAGGGGATGGAAATAGCAAAATTCCCCACACACCCACACTTTAGGCTATATTCGCAAAAGGGACAACCTCCCTCCCGTCTGAGACGCAGCCAGCTCTGGGGTACAATGAATTCTGGTTTGCGAAGCAACACAACTTCCCATACAGTCTTGGAGAAAAGACAAGTTTTGCCTAAGCCAGCTCTGCTCAGCTGAAGCAAACACTAGAGCAACAGGAATGTCTCCTCCGCAGAAAGAGCATCCCTGGAAGCCGTCCTACACGCTAAACGGCACAGCACGCCGCCTGCCAGCTCTGTAAAACTGGCCAAGAGAAACTGAAAAACGTGAACCTGTATGTTCCAGGAAGCTAAGACTAAGATTTGGACAATCAAGGAGCTGCCCTGTAGTTGGAAGGCGAGCACCAGTAAAGGAAGCGGAGAACCAACCACCAAGGCAGCGGTGCAAGTTCTCGTTTGCGATGCCGGAGCTGCTTTATATGCTGAGCTCCCATCCTTCAACAGCAGGTCAATGTTTTAATGTGGATTGGGCACATAAATGCAGATCAATTTATGCATTAAAAAAAATCATCTACATGTGCATTTATTTCAATTTCATTTTAGTGAATCAGGTCCTGATTCAATGCTAACTGAAAACCCTTGAAATAACTGCGAGCTTGCTCATAGCCAATTCTGTGTCACCGCTATGAAATTAGTAGTGAAATTAAATGGCTCAACAGTGCTAAGACATTCCCCAACTACTCCAGCAAGCAGTCGCTCACCTCTAAGGTTAACAGGATAAAGGCTGGATAAAGAAACTACTCATTATACCAGCTCTACAAAGAAGCAATTATGAGACTTTATAAAGTGGTTTCAAATATATTTTGCAAACTAGGACTCAGACAAATATTAGTGGCAGCAAATTACAGTACTTAGCAGAATTATCACCAGAAAAGAGACTCTTTTAATCTATAAAAAATATCAACAAAAGATGTAAATATGGACTCCTCGATGGGTGGTATATCTTGAAGAAAATATACATCTAATCTCACAGTGTGTTACCTCCAGTACCTGGAGAGAAGGTTAACAATTCAGAGCTGTTTCCTACAGCTATAGAATATATTTTGATGTAGATTTGTAGATATCACAGACTTAAAATCTATTGTATAATCACAGGGCAAGTGCAAGGAACCTGGGGACATACTTCTCTACAATAAAGTGCTGGAACACTGGCTTTCATTTTAATCAATGTTATTCCCTGTTTTTAACAAATTATATTCCATTCTGTGGCCTCTTGGTTCTATTTTTCTCAGCGTAAACAGCAACAGCGTTTCCACTGCCACACGTACAATTTGCAGGCTGTCTCTTGGCATTACACACGCCTTTATCTCCACGTGTGACAGGCAAGTGGGAGAAAACAGAGTCACCCTCCCAGCACCTCGTGACAAGCGCCAGGTCACGGTCTTGTTCACATCACCATAAGCCCAGAGCGACCCTGCTCGGGTACCAGCAGCCGCTGCTCTGTGTCAGACCACACACACTAGCAGGGGATCTGGTGGTGATCTAGGGATTCACAGCCCAATAACCCCCAGCTTTCCATTCCCAGCATTCCCATTCAAGTCAATAGGAGTGGTGGGAACCAGCACCTTGGGATGCCAAGCAATGATTGCAGCTTTACCTCAGGGTAACGCAAAGATGAATTTCTCTATCCCGTCACACACACTTAGAGAATCACAGAATGGTTAGAGTTGGAAGGCACCTTAAAGATCATCGAGTTCCAACCCCCCTGCCCTGGGCAGGGACACCTCCTGCCAGAGCAGGTTGCTCAAAGCCCCATCCAGCCTGGCCTTGAACTCCTCCAGGGATGGGGCTTCCACAACTTCCCTGGGCAACCTGTTCCAGTGTCTCACCACCCTCACAGGAAAGAACTTCTTTCTAGTATCTAATCTAAATCTTCACACATAAACACCCTGAACATCAAGCTGCAGTGCAAGGGGTCAAAGATCCCTCCAGCTTTGGTCTCCCCTTGCTCAAAGCGCAAAGCTCTCCAGTTGAGGCCAGTGCTTGCTGAACTTTACCAACTACAGTCACAAGCGAAAAAACGCTTCTGTGACTCCCAGACATTTCTTTCTCTGAAGTTTTTAGCCTCTTCTTCATCAAAGGAACAATATGCATGTTTTAAATTCCTTCCATTAAAATCTTACACAACAAGTTTTTTTGGATGGCGCTCCAGCAGGTCTGCACAGCGGCCCTGGTCACCTACTCCTGTGTGCAAAGGAGACAAGCTCCAGGGAGGTGGCAATCACTGCAGCTTCCCCTCTTTTTCCATGAGGAACTTCACCCCTATCCCAATCACACTCCCAACAAGATTTACCTGTGAGCACGTTGTAGCTGAGCTTCTGAGACCCTCTGCATTAACTAAGCACACGTGGGAAGAGAGCTTCCATGGGCTCTTTAACCCTTCCTCTCTTCACTCATTCTAATTTGTGTCTGGCAAGCTCCAAAACATTCAGAGGTCAGGTTTTAGCTTAATTAAGAAACCACAAAAATCCAGACAGTCATCCAAACCTTCTGAGCACTTAGAGTGTGGGAAAGTAAAGTAAGAAAATCATGTGCCAGCAATTTTGTGGAAGATTTCTAGTGTTTGCTGCTCTGAACAAAGCTTGAAAATACCAGAACCATTTTTCTCCCTCACACTGAACTTGAGCACTGCAGAGACCCAATTGAAAACTCAATGCAAAACACCTGAGCCCTGGTGCATTATGACTTGCAGCTGCTGATTTTCCAGTATCCCTCACTTATTTTTCAGACTCCTTCCCAGGAAAACTGCTGGGGATACCACTTTTACCTTTTTCTGTTATATACCGTCTCTAAAGTTTTCTTCAGCAGTTCCTTCATTTTCAAAGCCCGTCTTCCTAAATTTAGAAAAGAAAAAAAAATTAATAAAATCCTTCCCTTTGTTCCCCAGGTGGGTATAATTCTCCCCTTACTTCTCCCCATTTGATATCTGACTCCTGGATGAAATAGCAGAGCTGCAGCATCAGCAGTTCCTGAAGGGACCATCCCTTTCCCTTACTGTTTGGATAATGGTTGCTCCACGAGATCAATTAAAAGAAGAAAATGAAAACAGGAATTGATACCCGAGCCCAGACCCTCACCCAAGCCGAGGGCACCAACAATTGCAGAGATAATTTAGCAGTGCTCTTCTGCCCTCGTTTTGTCCATGTTTATTTATGCATCTTTCTGTTATAAGCATCACGCATTAAAGTCAATAGCCTACCACTGCTTATCAGAAAACAAGTGGAGCCAGACCTGGACTTCTATAAATAAGATTTACTCTATTGGCTAAATAATGACATCTAAACCGGCCTGATTTAACTGACTATGGCAGTTCTTAGAGCAAAATTTAATTACACTTTGTACTTATTACAGTTCCTTTGTGTGCCTCTTGCTTCCCAGCAATTTTGAAATATAGACTTAAGTCTGCTATACAATACATCTCCATACCTATAGTGACATGTGCTAACAGATGGCACCACCAGCACAGAGCAGCAGATCAGCATGAGTTGTCAGTTTTGGTGGCCACGTTTTCCCTGAAGTTATCACAGCCCAACACAGAATGGCATGAAGTAATCACCGGCCATTTCCCGCGGGCTGGGAAGAGCATGACTCAGCAACCGGTGCTTTTTATAACATCCAAACACTTAACTTCCTAGAAATGCTTTCATATTTATGGAACATGCTCATTATGGATAAGTAACCGATGCGCTGGGATGCTGCTGCTCAACCCTGGATGCAGCAAGAGTGCTGACACCTGGGGTCCTCGGGTGGGCTGGGCAGCCCCCAAGGAGCAGAAAAAGGGTGTTTGTGTACGTGGGATAATACTGCTCCATAAAATGATATTAGATGTGCATTAGGGGCTGTAACAGAAGACAGCAAGAGTAAAGGATATGCTCCAGCAGGGAAGAGAAGGGCAGGCGGGGGCAATGGGAAACCTTAGCACGGCTCTGCCTTCCCAGCGCCGCTGGGGGGGCCACCAGAACCCCCCCACCGCTCCCACCGCCCGGCACAAAGCTGGGGCTGGGCCACGAAGCCTGGTGTCACACCTTACAGTCAGGTTCCACGGGCACCTTATCACCTTCAGAGGAAATTCAGGACTAGCCCGAGCTGGGGCTCGGCTTTACCCACGGCCAACACACCGATGTTATTACTAAATTACTAAATTTAGTAGTTATTACTCATTACTAAATTTCCCGAATCCACACCCCAAACACATTTTGGCACAGCTTTGCGACACCTGCCATCAGCCCCGGGGCCGGGAGCGCTGGAGCTGCTGCCACCTCACCAGAGCCAGGTGGACACCTCACCATCTGCCCCATTTCAGATCTGGGGTGGTTGAAGAGCATCATGGGGAATGTAGTCCTCCCCTCCTCCTCTTCTTCATCTCCTTTTCCCCCTCCCTGTCCCCAGCACACACATCCCCCTGGGACCAGGGATGTCAGGTGGAGGGACCCCGGGCTCAGCTGGTGCATCCCCGAGAAGCAGCATCTTTCTTCACAGCCACCAAGAACACAACTGTCTCCTGCCATTTTGGACCTTTATCTGAGAACAACTTCCACAGAGGCTGAATTTAGCTACTTTTAACTGCCGCGGCAGATTTTTCTGTTGCTTTTTTTTTGTTTTAGCATTTATGACTGTCCAAACACTGAATATTTATATTTTTTTAAAGGATTCATTGTTCTTCCATTGGTGGCTGAAATCAAGGTCTCAAAGCAACATCCTCCAAATCTTTTATGGAGGACGATCTATATTTTTTTTTAAACGGTTGGTGAAATATTCTTAGTTTGTGTGTTTGCATGTGGAGAACCACTTAGATGCAGCTTAAATATGACTAAGTGGACTACCGACATTTCCGAGGATAGGATGTTACTAGGCAGATAAGAATTTCAGATGCAAAACTGGAAGTATAATTGGCATACGAACAGGTAGCAGGAAACTGCATGGAATACATTTTCTGAAGATCTACATTTTCACCACTTCTCTGCAGTCGAATTGCATCAGCCCGTGATTTTCACCATCAAAGCCCGCGGTGTCGTAACCGACTGCAAAATTGTGGCCCCGGGGTTCAGTAAATTACTGTAAAATAATTCTAAATGTTTGCTGGTTTCTTCCAAAATGCAAAATACAGAATGAAGGCCTCCTCAAACAAAATCGCGTGGAAATAACGGTGCTGGTTGTGGGTGCTGCTGGGGGGCCAGTCCTGAGTCAGACCCACCATGGTGGAGCTGGTGGGTCCCCACAGGGCGCTGGTGGCCTCGCGGGGGCTGGGTCTGTGCCTCGGGCACACTTAAAAACATCTGAGTTTGGATCAGGAGCTGCATCCACGGCACAATGTTCCTTTCAAGCTATAAGGCCGAGAAGAATAAAAATTTTACAGGAAGATGGGTCCAGCTTTAATTGCAGCAGCACAAACACCAGCCTGGCAAAGCCCTGCAGAATAGACACCTCTTAGCATTTCCCTCTCAGAACCACCGCAAAACACATGAAAGGTCATATACAAGATAGGATTTGACACAATAAGATTTCACTCCCATGTTAATGCACCTCAGATCAAGCCTGCAAAAGTGAAATAATAAATTTAGGAAAACAAGCAAAATGACCCTACTGGTTGGTTGGTTTTCTAGATACCATCTACATATTTTAGAAACGTACAACCTTCTAATAGAAATGAATAAACTACTCAACCATAAAGTTGCTATAGAAGATATGCTTGTTCTGATTGGAAAGGGCATCTGCTATCTGCAATATTGATAATACTTTTCAAATTTCATCTGCTTTTGTTTGCATTCTGTGTCGTCTGTTTAAACACACTGGGAATAATAATGAATCCCAGCATTATCTCCACTTTTTCAAGGCCGAACATATAACTTTATCACAAAAATAATTAAAATTCTTTGGCACTCTTGTATCTTTTCCATTAAACGTTATCAAGCAGTGACAATAAACTAACATCAGTCCAAGGCTGCCCATATGCTGCTTTTAAAAAGAATGCATTTGTCCCAGGGTGAGATACATGAATTTTGTGTTTACAGGGTCAAACAATTCCAAAGTTTTTTACAGTGTAAGGAGTAAAAAAATCTGTGCATGCACACACACATGCAAATGTACACACACAGACACACACAGACACACACAGAGCTGAGGATATTGGGTTCAGAGGGAACACCTACAAACTGGTTTGTTAAAACTTCCTTTCACAGACAAATCTTAGCAGCTTAATAATTTGGAGAACTAAAGATGTAAATATTTTGCATACTTGTGCACTCAATCCAATAAACGATGCTCTAAAACATTCTTGGATGTCATATGCAGTCAATCTCAGATGTAAAGAATTAATTTTTTCTGAACTGAATTTCATATATAGGTCTATATATGGTCTCCTACACATAGGAATAATGTTGCAACTTTATTTTGAAATTAATAATTTTCCTTCGGTATGCTTATCATCTTTTATAAACCACATTTCCTTTGTTACCCAAGGTAAAAGAAAACAATACACATCCCCTGTTAATCATTGCTCAATATTGATTAATACTCATTAGTTATTTAAGAAAGAAGCCACTGACAGTTCATTTTTTCATGGACCTTTAATTATTTGCCAACAAAAACCAGTATAGGTTTTAGAATACATTGCTGGGATATCTAATTCTGAAGTCTTTTTGATTTTTTATAAACGTGTACTAACTTCTGCTTAAAATGTAGTAAAGCAATGATGTTGATCTCATTTCAATACCACATACACAGTATTGCATAGTAATGCACTGGCTTTTATAAGCCAGGAAACAGTACCAACTCACTAAACAGATCCATCAGGATAATTGAAGAACTCATTTCAGGAGAACTCCCATATGAAGGCAGAAATGTTAAAAGATGTTAAATTTTCTTTTTGTGTATTGTTGGCTCGCTTGATAAGCAGAAGCAAGTTTATACAGCTCTGCAGCTAGTGTAGAATGCTTAAGCAAGAAATCCATAACTTTTAATATGATGAGATTGTCCTGCTAGGAGAGATGGATTTTTTCCAATATCACTGCTAACAAACAAGTAGAGTTTCCTGTATCAGCACATTTCTGTTTCTACTCTGCAGCACACATGTGCTTCATTTAGAAACAATACATGGCTCAACATTTTTGGCATATTAAAAATGAGACAAGTACGTTAGACTAGTTGATGGACAGGTATCCTAACAGGTTTCTTTGGAGAATGAGTACAAAATCTTGTCTAGATAGACACACTGACAAGGTTGAAAAAAAAAAGGGGGGGGGGGGAGGGAAGTGTGAAGTTATTTGAGTTATTTGTGTTAACTTCCCTTCCAAGATTTAGTGGCAATGTTACTTACCAGAGTGACTGCTCAGTGGACAGATAATGTCACACAGTGTCTTATTACATGATTTCAAACCCCTGTGCACAATCTCGCTGCAGAAAACTTAAATATGTTTCAGGTAGGAGCTAAATAAAAGACATTACTTTTCATCTGCTTTTTCACTTAATGCTAATATAGTCACTTGTCAGTGGATGTAAAAGTAAAGGAGACAAGGGTTTATTTTTATACCTCACAGAACAGCAACTGGTGATTTCCCTTAGATCATTGCTTTTGTGTGTGCAGGCACTAAGCTTTTTTCTTTTAATATTTTAGACATACTTTATTTTCTATTCAAAACAGTTTTATCCCAAGTTTGACACGCCGATATTGTCAGGAAAGGAGGTGTGATGTTTAAATGTTACTGGGTATTTTTTCTCGTTATGGATGTAGGTGGTGCATCTCATTAATCCTGGAGCTAATCACCAGGCTCGCGTTACTCATTTCTTCGAAGGTTTGGCTGAAGACATGACTTTGTGGTTCACTTTGGAGGATTTATAGCACATACGTCTCCATGAGCAGTCGATAGGGCTGTGGAGCTGAACTGCTGCTCAGAGGGGGGCTGCTGGGCAGCAGTGCTGCTCTGCCTGGCCACAAGGGCCCTTCCTGGGCTCTTACTCTTGCAGAGGGATCTGGACAGGCTGGATGGATGGGCTGAGGCCAACTGGATGAGGTTCAATAAAGCCAAGTGCCGGGTCCTGCACTTGGGTCACACCAACCCCAGGCAGTGCTACAGGCTGGGGACAGAGTGGCTGGAGCTGCCTGGTGGAAAAGGACCTGGGGGTGTTGTTCAACTGTCAGCTGAACATGAGCTGAACATGAGCCAGCAGTGTGCCCAGGTGGCCAAGAAGGCCAACAGCATCCTGGTCTGTATCAAGAACAGCGTGGTGAGTAGGACCCAAGAGGTGATCGTCCCCCTGTACTTGGTGAGACACCACCTCGAGCACTGTGTCCAGTTTTGGGCCCCCTACTACAAGAAGGACATTGAGGTGCTGGAGCGGGTCCAGAGAAGGGCAACGGAGATGGTGAGGGGTCTGGAGCACAAGCCCTAAGAGGAGAGGCTGAGGGAGCTGGGAGTGTTCAGTCTGGGGAAGAGGAGACTGAGGGGAGACCTTATTGCTCTCTACAACTACCTGAAAGGCTGTAGAGAGATGGGGGTCGGTCTCTTCTCCCAGGTCACAGATGATGGGTCAAGGGGCAATGAATTCAAGTTGCACCAGGGGAGGTTCAGGTTAGATATTAGGAAATACTTTACTGAAAGGGTTGTCAGGCATTGGAATGGGCTGCCCAGGGAGGTGGTTGAGGCACCATCCCTGGAGGAATTCAAGAGACGAGTTGACATGGCACTCAGGGATATGGATTAGTAGTGGATTGATGTTGTTTTGGGTGTGATGTGGGGTTTGTGTGGGTTTTTTTGTTCATTTGTGGGTTTTTTTGTTGTTTGTTTGTTGTTGGGTTTGGGGTTTGGGGGTTTTTGGGGGGGTTTTTTCATTGGTTGGACTAGATGATCTTAAAAGGTCCCTTCAACCTAGGTGATTCTGCGATTCTTTGTACTCTGCATTCAGAAAAAGCACCACAGAGACCTACAGCATCTCCATGAGAGAGGACGTGAAGGTGAGGCAGATGCCAGCCTTCCTCCCGCGCTACATCCCTGCACCACTTGGGCGGTGGAGGAGACCACTCCGTTTTCTTCTGGGGACCAACTCCCTCTGAGGGATGCTCTGCAGAGTTACTGCTTCGGTTGGAGCCACGGGAGCATCCCGTCAGGCCATCGGTGTGGAGCGGCTGGGCTTGCCCCGGGGCCAGACCTGGCTGTGAGATGTGCGGGATGTGAGACATGCCGTGACTGGCACTGGAAACAACAGCTCTCATAACAGGAGTGTAACTGGGACAGGCCTGCCTCGGCTGGTGCCCAGCAGAAGGTGAAAGCAAGATGCAAGGAATGGCACTGGTGACCATGGGTGGCAGCAGGGAGAGAGCTTTCTCCCCTGTCACTTCGCTTTCAGCCCGTGCACAGCAGGGTCTGGCAGGATGGACCCGGAGCCTTTCATTGAGGTTAATTATCAGGATGTTGCAGCTTCACTTCCTGGCTTTCTTTTTCACCTTCTTCCCTTTTCCTACCTAACCTCCCTTTGGTTTTCTCAAGTAGGTACGCCTACTCAATTCAATTAGCCTTGGATACAGCACCGAGGCCTCAGATACCTGGAGTCATTATCCCGAGCACTTTTCATAAGAGTATGGATATTAGTCCCAAAGTCCTGGCAAAATTCCAGCTAAGCTAATGTATTTACAGTCTAACCTCCGCAAACGTATCTCTCAGTTTTAAACGGAGGAGTTATTCTTCATTTTCTCTCCTTGCTCGGCTGCGCAGAGTTTCTTGTAGAGTTAAACTTATTTCTCCGTGGCGGAATGATGCAGGGTTTTTCAGTCTCACCCGCCGGGCAACATTTGGTATTTTCCTTTAAGCTGCTGCTTCTGGACTCCTGAGACTGCAAGAATCCCGGTTCCCAACCCCTCCCTCTTTTTTTTTAAAAGCAAGTCTTTAATCCTTGTGTAAAAAAGCTTAAAGCACAAAGCTCCAAAACAACTAAAAGAAGCAACTCGACGTCTATTATTATCATCTTTAAAATATCCCTCAGATTTAAATTAATTCTCATGTTGTCGGAGTCCTGCCCCAGACACGTTCCCGCAGCTGGCCGTGCCCCAGAGCCAGGCCCGACAGCAGCGATGCCCACCTCTGCCCTGAGCCAACCATTGCCTCATCCTTCACCAGCCCACTCCCCTCCCAGTTACACCAGTGAGATCACTGGAGGGGCCTGACCACAACTGCGGGCAGAATTTGACCCACTCGCCTTGTGCGAAGGGTGGGCATGGGGCCAGGCCCTGCCCTCCTGTGCAACCCCAACAGGTTGGACAGCCACTCCAGATACCTCGGTGTCATAGAGACAGCCATTTTGAGACGTTTTCTCAAGGTTTTGGCTTCCTCCGTTGTTTTCCCTCCTGACAGGATGAGGGATTTGTTGCCCAGCCTCCGTCACAGCATCCAAAGAGAGGTGAGGCAAACCCCACCGAAGGGTAGGTGCCCTTCTCCCACGGGATGCTGCCACAGCCCCCATGGTCCACTCAGCCACCGCTCACATGGGAACGTTCAATGCTTCCATCACTTGGCTAGATGGAAGGAAACATGAGCATTTCAGATGTTTAACTTCTCCATAATCACTTTGGTAGGTTTTCTTGCCAGGGAGGTAATGGGGCATTTTGGGCACGATCCTTTCCTTCATCCCCTTGGATCTGGAGGTTGAACCAGGCAAGTTTAAATAACATTTCATTTCATCTGCGGCACTATTTACCGGGGTCCTCTCGTGCAAGCCTCACAAACATCATTCATTAGTTCACTCACCTACCTGTACCCCTACCCAGCTACCCAATATTCGAAAACAATCAGCAAATTAATGATTTCACATTTTTAGCCCATTAAATTATTTATTGCTGGTGTCAATAGAAAGTTTTTAAAAGGTAAAATATCTTTGTATATTGACTGCCAATTCTACATGGATGTAATGGCACCAGGCAGTGTACCACATCATGAAATAAAAATTAAATTGTAGTTGGGCTTTTAAATCAACTCAATTAAAATAAAGAGATTCTTGGCTTGATATAGGGAAATATTTGTATTTCCAATTCTATTTGTTAATACATTGACATATGTGCTATTTTTTAAATGTAGCACTAAGTGCACTTTCTGTCAATGCCATAGATTTTTTAATAGACTGAGAAAATGCATTTCATTTCTTCTTATTTTCCTTCAATACATCATTTGGTTCTGCTTTTTTGCCTGCATGAAATTCATTTTCTAATGGAAATATTTGTTTTGTAAATCAAATATGTATTATGCACAAAATGCAAAGCACAAATTAAATTATGTTAATGAAATGAAAGAGATATGAAATGCATATTTCATGGACAAAACATAACCTCAGCAAACAACCATTTCTTGATAAAATCTTTAAACACAATCTCATTCTGTGACAGACATATTGTTAAAGCAGATAGCACCTCATTTAAATGGTTTCCTTTAATATTAGTGCTTAGTATATAATTGTAAATAACTTTTGGGATGAAAAACCAATAATGAAATACTGTCTTTAATAGTTTGCTATTGATGTCAGCATAAAATTTGTAGTAGTTGAATATTGGAAATTGGGAGTGTGCACACATATAGTCAAAAGCTGTAAATGATTGCATATTTAAATAGAGCTGACTAAGGCAAAGATGTTATAGATATTAGTAATAGGCAGAAAATTATGCTGACCTAACATTATTTGACAAAACCCACTGTTTTAAATTATATATTGGTTACACTTAATGAATAATAGATTCTGTAGGTGTTGTTTCTCAGATCATAATGCTGATGACACTATATGTTGGAGACTTCTTAGTCATCCTTCTGACAACAAAGCAGGTAGAGCTCACAAAGGTCACAAAATTGTATTTATGGGTCTCCCTCCTAGACTAGTCTTCTGCAGGAGAACGTTCTCAGAGCCAGGAGAAAAAGACATATTCCAGGTCAACCCCGAACAAATACAATGCAAGAAAAAAATCACTTGAAATAAAGCTGGGGATTTCATGCAGGTTTTGGGTTGCTCAGCTCTTCTAAGCAGTAGAGTCATTATATAGATTCCACCGATTTGTTGGGTTTCATCACCGTTTTGCCATCGATCAGATTCGATGGGCTGGCCCATATCAGTGGCATTCATCTCTCTGTCCTCTGGCAGTCAAGCACACACAAAATCAAGAACAGAGCTCTCGATACATAAGCCAATTTTTTCAGACATTTTAGGGCAGCAAAGAATGTATTAAAATCACCAAAGGGACATCTGTCTCGTCTCTACTATACTATTTTTATCAAAAATGCTAAGAAAGAGAGAGAACATGACGCACAGTTAAAAGAAAAAAAAAAAAGCAGCACCAAAACTCAGATGATCATTAGAGAGCTGGGAGATGCCTGTAATCTAACAGGTGATAAGAAGACCAAAGCTCTTATTTGAATGTTGCTATTCTTCGCGTGAAAGCAGGAGAGCTATACATAATTAATTGGGATCTGCTTCATTTTCTGAAGGAGAACATATTTGTTTTTATATTAAGTATTACAGAAGACACTTAAGATTCAGGCACTGATACCTGATAATTGTTTATCATCTCCTTGCAGGAGGGGAGCAAGATCGATGGGGAGACCAGGAAAATGTTGTCTGGAGGCCTTTGGCTTTTAAGTCACTTTGGTTCTAGGTCTTAGCCTGGTACCAGAACTGCCCCTAGGCTGCCTAGTAACTCATTTCATCTTTGCAATGGATGATAAAGCATCTGCACTGAGTCGTTTAGAGATATCAGCCGTTACCTTTGACAGCAGTGATAAGAGAGCAAAAATAGTAGTCCTCTGACCGTTTTTGGAGAAGCTCGGAGACGCCGTGCTGCGCCCAGGTGTAAAACGGGGCCCTCCTTCCCAAGGGTGCAGAGGATGCTGAGTGAGGCCACAGCTGGGATCCAGCATCCCGAGGGATGCAGCACCCAGGACGCCGCAGGACATTGCTCACAGAGCCCGGGCATGGTCAGAAAAGGACTGGTAAAAAGTCAGGTCAGCAGAGACTGCAATAAACAGGACAGAAAAATCTGTTCAAAGTGCAAACCTGAGCTGATTCCCAACCAAATGAATGTATTAATCCAAGATTCAAATTGCTCCCCAGGAGGGGGCTGCTTTCCTCCCTGTCCCCGTGCTGCAGCACTGCCCTGTCTGAGCTTTCCCATCCCCAAACAGCCCCTCCAGGTGAGAAGGTACCCCCAAACCCACCGAGGGGCAGACCTGAGGCTGTGCCCCTCTTCACTGCCTCCGCTCCTCCAGCATCTCCCTCCACCAGCAGTTCAGTTCAACATCTCCTGCTGAGGACATCTCTCCACGAAGGGAGGCTGCGTGCCACCCTCTGCGTGCTGTCAGCCATCACCACCGAGATAACTTTCCACTTCGGTCTGAGGGACAGACAGGCTTTTCCGTGCCTTTAGTAATTTTCCTGACAGCCTTGATATCAAATACATAAGTCTGAGATAAGCCTGGCAATAAATACGTATAGCAAACACGGCGAGGCAACGCAACAGCAAAGAGCTGGGCGACTAGAGAGGAGCTCTCCCACACAGCTCCCTGTCCCTACAATAAACTATTAATTAATCATTCCTGCCCGATTTCCCTCCAGCCCAGGCACCTCAGCACCGGGACGGATTCACGGGGAGGCAGGGGGGCAGCACCCCTTTTGTGAATAAAACAGGCCACCAACTTCTGCGCACCCTTCATCGCTGGATGGCCACAAAACCTCCGTGGGGCTGCCAGGAACGGGTGAGCTTTTCTCAATTGAGTGGTTTTATCTTGTCTCCAGAGAGGGTAAAGAATGCTGCCGAGGTATAAAAAGAAGAGGACGGCAAAACGTCTGAATGCAATTAACAGGATAACCTTCTCTTGCTTCTGGCATAACAAAAAAAAATCAACCAAAATAAACAGTCCAGCTGTGTGAATCTTAGCTCCTTTTGAACCAGGCCATCAAACTGTCTCTCTGCTGTAAAGTAAAAACCTTCCAAACACTTGCAGAATCTCCAGACTTGGCAATTTCCCCAGGATAACCCAGTAAATTGCTGGGGGGGGGGGGGGGAGGGCGGGGGGGAAGTATCCCATGTATCATAAAACACTGGAATTTTATCCCAAACGAAAGCCAAAAACTTCTCCAGAGGGAGAATCCGAAGCCAGATCTCCAGATAGTCAGAGCGAGAGGAAGAGTTTCTTTCCAGTGCATCGAGGAATTCTCCCTGGTAGGTCACAAAGCAGTTTGACTGGAGCACAATAAGGCAGGGAAGGCTTGTTAGGGGAGGGAATGTCATGGAAAAGCAGCAGGATGTGGGAGCATGGCTGCAACGGATCTTGGAGGCCACAGAGTAAGGTCTCCAGCTACTGAAGGCAACCGTGTCACAATGGTCTTGCTGGTGTGACGTTCACAGCCACCCCCATCTGGCCAAACCAAGCTGGGTATATCCCCTTGCCACAAAACCAGTCTCCCTATATGGTTTTTGAGTAGAAACCATGGGACAGATGGTATTCTGAGTCAACGGAATTATGGACGTATATAAATCAGAACAAAATCTGGTCCCGAACATTTCCGTTTTGTATATAGCACCTATAGAAGAATAATGGATGCTAAATCTAAATTGTGCTTCCTACACTTATTTCATAGGAAATACAATTTTTTATCCATTTTATCAATTTTCTAAAATGAATCTTTCCCTTTTTCATTATCAAATTTCGATCTCATATCATTTCCAGCACCACCCCAAGCCATTCTGGAGTTCTCGTTTACATCACTAGAGATTAATATTAGGTGTTTGTAAAAGGAGGATATTAGCTTCTCCCTTATATCTGTCAAAATTAATAACTTCTCTATCACAGATAACTCCAGGTCAATATTAGATTCACAGATGTGGCCAGAAATAAAATGTATGGAAATATAATATCTCATTTATAAGTATCCAAAAAGAAAAGAAAGAAAAAAAAAAAGGGGAAAAAAAAAAAAGGAAGTGTTTTCATTATTGAAATTTAGACTGCAACTGTTCAAAAGGTCAAAAGACTTTGAGGGCTGAACATATCTGCCATATGGCCTTAGCCTTTCAAATAGAAAACAAATTGGAGGTCAGCCCAGGGGAGAGAAGTGAATTTTCTACAAACAGGGCGAAGGGAGGGATCAGGATTCTCTCCGCGTTGAGCCTGTGCTCCTCTCCTATCTAAACCTACATTGTGGCCAGAAGAAGGGCTCCAGACATAAATGTTTGTACAATGATTGATGTAAATACTTGGGTGATGATTGATAATGGTTATGTCTGGCAGATGTCCACCTCCTGCCTGGCTGATCCAACGTGGTACCTCCTGATGTTGTGCTGATTTAAAGGGAATAGCACGTTCAAAGTGACCATATTGCAGCAAGAATATCCTGTGCTCTTGGTCCAGCAGAGACGATGTTGATTATATTTGTTAATGGACCATACTGTTGTCTCCTAGAATCTATCTGATTTAAGGGCATTAGCAGACACAAAGCTCGTCTGTGGCCTGGCTGAGGTAAGGCAGATCTTGGCCATCTCTCACAGAGTGCTCCTCACTTGCAGGACTTTCTCCAACTCATGGCATTTTTAAGAGTTGTAACAAAGACATGTTCCAATGCTAAACTGGAGTCCAACTGCTCTGCTCGATTCCCTAAGTATGGACTGGGACAGTTAACATCCAGATTTCTGATGTAAAAGTAATTCTCTTGATTTTGACTGTCTTTACTGGCTTACCACACGCCTGTCCTCATCTCAGCGCTGCAACCGCCCCACGGAGACAGGGGCTCGACGGCTCGTCCACAGCACACGGGCTTGAGAGAGGAAGAGGAGAAGAGAATATGCAACACGGTGTTTATTTTTTACGTAGGTTTCAAGGGAGTAGGTGAGATAAATACATGCTGTGGGAATACAACCGAGGAGAAGCCGTATGAGTTATGCTTTGAGAAGTAAATAACGCAGGAGCCAGTGATTTAAAGGCTGTTAAATGAATTTTACCAACTATTTTATTCGCTGTGATCAAAATTATATCACTCATGTTCTTACTAATATATCCCATTTGGCTCAATAATCTTTTCTTTGTAATTACAGGTGAAGAGGTCATTTTAAAAAAGCCTGCAATGGGCTTTAAAGAATTATGCTGCTCTCATTTTGTGTTTATAAGTAATCGAGGACAGAGGGTAGAATTAACCAATGCTACTTTCCACGAGAAAAATATCAAAATGCCCTCAGTTCATAGCCTCATTTGCCCAAAGGAGCTTTTCCTACTGCTCCTCCCCAGCCTCTGGCTGGGTGCTCCCTGCAGCTGGGTGGGCAGCGCGGCACTGGCCACCGACCTGCCCACGGGGGAATACCACCTCTCCCCCTTTCCTTCCCCAGCTTCTCAAACTCTGGGTAACCCACAATAAAACCCTTTTCACGAGGCTTCGTTGCTCGCAGGCACAGTTAAAACTTTGTAAAAATAAACAGGAGGTGTCCTTTGTTTTTTTTCCTGCAGCCTGGGGGTCTGTTTCAAGGGTGGGAAGAAGAAGACCTACCTGGGCGTGAGGCACAGGGAAGGGAGAGCAAAACAGCTGGCCACGGAACAGCGACACCTTTAACAGGAGGACTTCCAGGGAGGGACATTTATATCCCTCTGTTTTCTCGCTGGGTGTTTTATGCTGCACTGAGACCACAGCTGTCCACATGCTCTGCCTGTCCTTCATGCCCCGGAGCCAAGCTCTGGGCACGGGGAGGCACCGGAGGCAGCATAAAGACCCCTCTCCTCCACGAACTCCCTCTTGTCTCCTTGTCGTCTTGATGCCGATGCTGTTCTCCCAAAGGACCACCATCTGCAAATTCCAAAGAAAAAAGAAAGAAAGAAAGAAAGAAATCCTCAAGGCTCAACAATTCCAAGTTGTGCTGTGAAACCCTCTTCACCAGCCAAATGAATGCTGAAGTGTCAAGTGAACACCCCCTGGCTGGTGCCCAGGACCCCAGGGACAGGTACCTACTGGGCAACCGGTAGCGCCGGAGCAGGCAGCTCCACTGGCCCTGAAGGTCCCTTCTGAGTAGCCCCGTCCTTCCTTCGGAGCATCGTATATACAAAAAGATATGATGTCTTTATAAAGGAAAGCATTCCCTGACCCATCTCTCCACGCTTCAGTTTGAAGTGCTGTTTGCCATCGCTAAGCACTACTCTCCCAGCCAGTGAGTGGTATTTCTCCCTGGAGTCGCTCTCTGCTTTGATAGGGTGTGAGTTCCTCAAACAGCTACGGTGCACTATTAATCGTTATTCATGCTTGGCTCCTGGTGGGGAAACACAAAAGCTGCCACATGAACTGTTCTACTTCAAGATGATACCAATATGTATAATATTTCAAAAGAGGGGCAAAAAATCTTTGTGACCTAACCTAGCTGAACGCACAAAAACAAAGACATCTCCTCTGCTGAGAAGAGTAAATTATTGAAATGGGACTCAGAGAAGATCAATTAATCAGCCCGTTCCCTCATGTACAAACACAACTCCTAGACCTCTGTTCTGAGAGGCTTATGCATACCTCTGCAAAGACATTCCCCACTTCTAGTTGCTTTTCTTACATTGGAAATTAAAAAGATAAAAAAGGTGTTGCCCCTCCAGTCTCAATCAGCTCCAAAGACTGGGTTACGGCTGGGGGCCTCCAAGTCTTAACCTTGTCGCTGGGAGAAGGGGTCAGAGGACTAAAGAGAAGGAGAAGGAAGACGAAGAGGAGGAGAGGAATGAGGAGGAAGCCTGCCTATCTGGTACTGCAATGAGGTCAAGGTAGGTTGAGTAGGTCATCTAAGCAACATGGCGATGGAGAAGGAGGAGCCTACAAAGAAGGTGGGAAGCGCAATGCATTGCAGATGACTGTTTAACAGAGTTTTGGAAAAAGCAGTTGAAACTCACTCTGCTTCCCAGGCAGCCCAGAGAGGACCTGGGGCCAGGGAGCAGACAACACCTATCACTCAGGGCTATTTACAGGAATGGTGGATGCTCAACAACCAGTGAGTGTATCCTTGTCACGAGTACCTGGGAGATCCACAAGAGAAAAAAACTTCTAGCCATCAGAACAGGGAAATTTTGAAATGCCCTTCCAAGAGAATCAGTTCTAAGATGCCACCTGTACAGTTTCTGGTGAGGTTAGGCTAATGTTCTTGTAACACCAGGACCAGAAATTCCTTCTCACTCTGTCTTCTTCTGGGGAACAAGAACAAGGGGGAAAAGAAAAAAAACAACCAACAATCTTCAGCAAGTGAAATGTATTTTTGGTGCATTTGATGGACGTTGTCACACAGGGCTGGGCGGGAGCTTTAAAAAAACAAAAAGTCTGCAAATATTCATTCACATTTTTAAATGAATTTACTGCAGCCACGTTGATTTCCCTCTGGGATTTGCTTTCTGCACACTTTTGAGCAATCAAGTTTTACTGGGCAAATGTTTGCACAAGACAAATTTCAAAATTGCATGCGGAGACAGAATTTTTTGTGTTTTCATGCCAGACATGCTTGTAGGCTTCTCCAATGAGCAGGCAGAAACAATATCATGTGATTTATCTGACCCATCACAACCAACTCACATACCTTGACTAACGAAGATCAGACACCCACAGTTGTTTGTGATCAAGACACAGAGTTGTTTTTTTAATTACAAAGCTATCCATCAGTAATTTCAAATAATAAGTAAATTGGAGGGAATTGTGATCTGTCTCCAGATAGTCTGTGAGCAGAGAAAGCAGCTAAATTTGTTGAATAAATTATTCATTATGGATTATTCGCTCAGCTCTACTGCAATAGCAGTGACATTGTTTAATTTAATAGCACATTAAGGGATCTTTTTCCTTACACAAATGAGTGCATTGCTCCCAGCAAGTTGACTCTTGAAGATGCAATACTGGAAGCCTGTAAGAACACCTACCCCTGTCCAAGGCTTCAATTAGGTTTTGAGTAGAGAAGACCTTCATAATACACCACTGACTGTATTTGGCTACAGACTTTCTGAGGGGACACAAACTTGCTTGGCAGAATATGGAGCTCTGTAAGTCTTGTAAAAAAAACCCAAAAACTAGAATCCAAGCACATGGGTTTATTTCCTTCACTGATAAATTGACTGTGCTTTGAGATGGATCTGGAAATCCCAAAGGCAAAAGAAACCAGCTTTTATTTGGACCTCATTTGGTCCTGGAGAGGCAAATGCATTTTATCTGAGCCCTGTATTTCTTTATCTTCCACTGCAAAAGCCTAGCAGCTCCTCCAGCTGTGCTGGAGCCCAAAACTCAAGGCCAAACCCAAGAATAGTGAAACTCTGCCAACCAAAACAACCCTTTCTGAAGAGCCCCTGCAGGAATACCAGTCCTGTTGATTTTATTGATCATGTTGGTTCTCCCTGAAGACAATATAAGGGATGGTGAATGTTTTTATAGCTCATTTACAAGTAACGACCTGTGAAGGAAACTCCCTGCTAACTTCTTTTCCTCTGAGAAATAAGGATCTTCAAAGTCCCAAGGATCTACCACAAAAACAGCTGCAAATGACCCAGCCCTGGCCATATTCTTTGATGACTTTTTCAGATGTGACTCATCCAGACTGTCTCTCTCCATTATCATAGAATCACAGAATGGTTTGGGTTGGAAGGGACCTTAAAGATCATTGAGTTCCAACCCCCCTGCCCTGGGCAGGGACACCTCCCACCAGAGCAGGTTGCTCAAAGCCCCATCCAGCCTGGCCTTGAACCCCTCCAGGGATGGGGCAGCCACAACTTCTCAGGGCAACCTGTTCCAGTGCCCAGAGCAGGTCGAGCATGGGGAGCACTGGGCTGACCCACACCCTCCAGCGCTGCCCAAGGACACGCACAGCTGTGTCTTGGCTGCCTCCACCCCCTCTAACACAGCCACAACTCTTGCTTTTCAGTGCAGACCCAGCACATCCTTCCAGCAAAGCACCAAGATAACATTCTTGGCTCTAATGGGGCCCATGGAAGTGATGGTCAGGGACCAGCGAGCCCCAGGCAGGTGGCAGAGGCTGAAGCTGGAGCCCTTAGAAGCCCCCATGTTCGTGGGACCCTGACTGAGAGTGCCACACACAAGCACAGGAAAGGGCTCTCCTCGGCTGAGGGAAATTAGTTTTCTGCCACTGACGAGAGCGGAAAAGAAAATAAATAATGTATATCTTTCATTTGGGTTAAGAAGAGCTGAAAAAACACAAAGAGCGAGTTAATATGTCAATGGGATTGCTTTGCCCATTCACGGATGCAAAATGTCTTACCCTGAGATATCTTGATTCTGGAGAAACACAGGCACGTGTGGAGATCTCTGATCTGCTCTGATTTATCTCCTCTGCCCTTTTTTGACGCCACGCTTTTTTTTTGAAAGAGGGCTCCCCCTGAGTAATGGCCTGTGGGCAGCAGGTACGGTGCCGCCCCCCAGGCAATCTGTTACAGCAGACAAGAGACAGATTCCTCAGCCCGACCAGACTCCCCTCCAGCACGGTGCCGTCCCTGATGGCTCTCTCCAGCACCCGGGCTGTGGCAGAGCAGCCCAGTGCCCGGGTGTCCACGCCGAAAGCCAGAGGAGCACCAGTCCCAACACAATGTGGCAAGGACAGGCACTCAGACACCTGATGGACAAAGACTGAGAGCCGTTGTGCTGTATCAGATCCTCAGTGGATGTTCCCCTTCTCTCATAATTTATCTTCTTTTTTTTTTTTTTTTTTTCCCAGCAGAAATTGTAACTCAGCACTGAAAACAAGGTGGGAAACCTTCAGTGGCCAGTTCAGGGCTCAAACCTCTGTTGTTTATGTATACACATACACCGTACATATAAAAACACCGTATAGCTTCCTGGCCATTCAATTTCTGCACCACATTACGCCTATAAAACAGAAAGATGAGTGTGGTCAGGGAGTAAAATTAAAGAAAAGCAACAGGGCACCTACAAATACCAAAACGTAAGAGAAAAGGGAGAGCAATAACATGCAAATCCTCAAAGTCCCATCAGAGCAACTTCACTGAGCTGGCAGCAGGTACAAGGAAAATCCATCCAGGCGGGTGCAGGCCTTCCTCCTTCCCTCCTTTGGCACAACCATTACCCATTCTTCACATATTATATTTAATATCTAATATATTATACTTTAAGCTACAGTTTTGCAGTCATTTTAGCCTACACACAGGCAAGTTGCCCTGCTATGCCTCCAAGAATCTATACCATATCATTCTGCCTATAACCTTAAAATTGAAATGCCATGTCATATTTTCTACCGTCAGTAGCAAGTGTTATCTTACCTTACATTCTATTGTATCGTTGTACTTTCCTCCCTGCTTGATAAGCTGTCAATATTGTTTTGGCAAGAGAAATTTCCATCTCATGCATCAGATGATCTCCATGACCTTTAAGCGAGTTGCCAGTAAGATAATTTACTCACATTGTTGTGACAAAATAATATCTCTTCTGCCCAGGTCACATGACATGATCATTACATGATTTTCCCAAAATGATTAAATTTTGCACCATTTGGGGGGTTGAAGACCTCTGTGGAAAATTGAAATTACTAGATTGCTTATCATTTCAGTTAACTACAAAGAGTTAAAAAGGCTACTACTTGCCATTGCTTCACCCAAGGAGCACATCCCGCATTCCCACACTACACATAACTCTCTTTTTAAACTTAAGTTTCTTTTTTTTTACTTTTTTTTTTCTAACTGCTCAGTCTTTCGCAAGAAATGTTTTAATACAATCATCTTTGCAGCGCCTTGTATTAGCAGGAGGATGTGATCACAAATATCACATCCTTTTGGCATCTTTTTGGCTCTCTGCGCATAACAAAAATGTCAAACAGATTTTAATGAAAGGCTGCATGCTTGCGGGTATTGACAGTTTGACATAGAATCCTAATTTTCAGATGTCTTGTTCTTACTGTTTTTAACACACAAATACTTGCAGTATAAGAGCAAGGCACCAAAACCACGGAGAGCCAGTATTTATATACCGTCCCCCTATTCTCAATGGGCTCTGCTCAGCAACATGCCCAATTTCTGTGGTTTTTGGCCTGAGAGTTTTTGCAGCTCTGCTGCAATCATCTCTAATCCCAATTTAGAAACCAAATTACTTCTTTTCCTCACCCGCAGAGCCCAGGCTCCCGCTGCTGCTGCACCCTCATGGGGGTTTGGGGGGGGACGGGCAGTGGGGCAGCCCCAGCCAGGGATGGGGTACAGCGTGGGGTGCAGAGATGCTGGGAGGGGGACATGGATGTCCCTGCATGGCAACACATCCCATCTGCTTGTGAGCTGGATGCCAGCTTCACAGGCTGCAGAGACCATCCCACGAAGGACAGCAGGGACCAGGAGAGGTCTCTGCCCCAGGGGTCCCTCCAGATACCCACGCAGAGGGAATGTGCACGCATATACATTCATATTTACTTATTTAACTGCTTTTGGGCTTCCTCCTCCTGCGCTCACTGTGCTGGAGTGAGTGACAGCTCTTTGTTTCTCTGTGGAGAAAACGTCGAGACTTCAGAAAAGGGGCGTGTGGCTCCCTCCATCATTTCACTTGACTACCTCCTCTCTCAAGCGCCCTGGACCGTTATCATCGGCTACTTCTGCACATGAGTCAGGGAAGACCAGATCAGCTGTTTATTTTATGAGATACTAGAGAATAATAAAAACTCAAAATTAGAGCTGAATGGCATCAGGAGACTCCACTGGGTAAGTTATTCTCCAAAGTTTTTCACAGGTTTAAGGCAGCATTGTCTTTGTCAGCTTTAAAATCCTTCATATCTGTGGAGTCCACCAGATCTTCTCCTCGCACCACTAGAGGCTGACCTCCAGGATTTCTCTCTTCCTGTCCTATGGCAGCAAGGCAGAGCACCTCATCCCAGGCATCGACTCCTTGGAAGTGCCCCTTTCTCCCTGTATGCTACACTGATTGTCCTTGGTATTAACAATGCCTCCCAGTTTTGTGTGGTGAGGAAATCTCGTCAGCACGTTCCCTTGACCTCAGGATCAGGTTGGAGACCGATCCCGAGAGGCAACCACTGGCTTCTCCCTAGACCAATACTTTGTCTTCCAGCGTGACCCAGCTCCATCTCCCTCCCCTGGCTCGCCCTTCAGGTATTTATCTTGTCTTAATAATTTCCCACGTGGCACTGTATCAAATACTTTACTGTGAGAGATGAGATCTACTTCATTTCTTTTATCGAGAAAATCAATGATCTTATCAAAGCAAGATATCAGGTTCATCTGGCGTAATCTACACTTGGTAAAACTATGCGGCATTTTAGACTATTTTGCAATTACTTCTCTGGTTATTATTTCTGCAAAACCATGTCCCAAGCTTTGCACCTGGCAGACCAGCTCAGCAGCCTCCATGGCCTGGCCACAGCCCTGGGTTCCTGCATGACCACAGCCATGCGGCCTCAGACCGTTCCTGAGAGGGCCACCTTCCCTCACACCCTATTTCTCAGTTCCAGAAGGACAGGGAACTGCTGGAGAGGGTAGAGCAGAGGGCTACAAAGATGATTAGGGGCCTGGAACATCTCTCTTAGAAGAAAAGGCTGAAGGACTTGGGTTTTTCACTCTGGAGAAGAGAAGGCTGAAGGAGGATCTGATCAATGCTTATAAATACTTAAAGGGAGGGTGTCAGGAGGACAGGGCCAGTCTTTTTTCAGTGGTTCCCAGTGACAGGGCAAGAGGGAACAGGCACAAACTTGACCATAAGAAGTTCCTTCAAAACATGAGGAGGAACTTCTTCACTTTGAGGGTGGCAGAGCCCTGGAACAGGCTGCCCAGGGAGGTGGTGGAGTCTCCTTCTCTAGAGACATTCAAAACTTGCCTGGACACGTTCCTGTGCAACCTACTCTGGGTGGACCTGCTCTGGCAGGGGGTTGGACTAGATGATCTCCAGAGGTCCCTTCCAACCCCATATTATTCTGTGATTCTGTGATCATATACTCAGACAAAAAAAAAAATTACGAGGCACTTTTTTTTTTTAATAAATTACTGATTATTTTATTTTATGGGGTTCTGTTCTCCTAACGCTGTCTTGTACCTTATGCCTCCATCACCTTCTCTGCCATTCTCCACTCTACGTGCAAGTTAGATGATCTAAGACAGCCTTGGGATGTCATCTTTGTACTGTTTCCACGAGACTATCACAGAGCCCCTGAACTGCACAAAACAGGACACGAGCCCAGTCGGGCTTCAGAAACCCAACACTATTTTATTTTTTTTTTAAAAGCAATTTAACAAAGTTTGCATCGCTGGCGAAACGCTCGCTGCAGCTCTGCAAATAACATCAAAGACAATGGATCAATGTAATGCCCTATTGACAAAAGTCTGAACTATAATACATATATTTTGTACGTTTTTATTGTGTTCATGTATGTTGATTCATAGCCGGTTTATCAATAAAAAAATGCTGCACAAAGTCTTTTGCTATAACTGTCACCAAAAATTTATTTATTACGAGGGTAATAACAAATTTTATGTGGACGCAGAGATCCTTTGTGGTAAGGTGTTGAACCATAAGGAGACAGACAGAATTCCCTGCCCTGTAGAGCACCACCCCAGGGGAAGCTGCTGATCCCTCCTCACTCTCCAGATCACGCAGGTGTGCACGGGTATATCTCGATGCCCACGCTCACGAAGGTGACACAGGCATCTGCCTCACATAGTTATAAACTTATTTCCTCCTAAAAAGAGGTGTTAAAAGGCCTACAACGTGCTTAAAGCAAGACAGATTGAAGAAGCATGAAGTTAAACGCTTACCAAACTCGGAAGCCATTAATAGCCTCTCATCAATTATACCTCGGAAACGATTACAAAGGGCCAAATACTTGCAGCCCTTCCCTCAGCAGATCTCCCCTCGAGGTCACCCGGAGGGTTGCTCAATTAAGAGCCGCAGAATTGGGCCCAAATTTAGCAATTTACGTGTCACGCTGCCCATTTTTACAGGATTTTTACAATCCTCCCCATTTTCCTGTGGGATGTCCCCGGCAGCGCGGCCGCCCGAGCCTGGGGACCAGAGAGCCCTTCCCCTCTGCCCCCGGGCTAACACACAAACAAACCAGCAGAACTTCTTCTTGCCCATGCACAATACTTGGGGTTAAGGCACGAAGCATGCAAACATAAATCTTTTCAGAATATTTATTAAAATCCATTTGATTAAATTTGCCAAAATGTACCACAAACTTCCGAAAGGAAAAAAAAAAGCCTTAACTTTTGAATGTAAAAAAGATGTAAACATACTCCTGGTAAACCTGACCTTTGTGTGCTATACAAAATGACTATAGTCTTGTGTTTCAAAGATATTCTAGCTTGAAAAATACCCATTGTTATGGCATTTCCTTGACTAAGTAGAAATAACAGAGGTTATGCTTCAGCTATACACAACAATATTATTTCTTTTAATATATAAATGTGCCAAAAGGTACATATATAAAGAACACTGATAGAGCTCCTGGAGCTGTTCTCTGCTTTCTATTGTTACAAACAATAATTTGAGGAAAGGAGAAAAAAAAAAATCCCACAAAGAAGGATTTCAGCTTAACACGAGCAATACTCCTCCTGCACATCTTTCCTTTTATGCAGTTTTGTTTCAGTGATTTGAGCATGTTCTAATTTTGTCATTCAAGCCATCTGACTTTCACTGCTCTATACAAACAAAACCTAATTTAGTCTGAGATGTTTTAAGTCATAACAATGACGGATGGCCAAGGTTCAGGTGTGCTAGAATATTTAAATACCTAGTCTATATTTTCCTGATATAAAGACAGGCAGCTTTTTGTACTCTGATTAATTATGATTTTGTGTCTGAAAAAAATAGCTCTTTCTATTCTACATTATTAATTGGTTATTTAATTAGGGATTCTGGTAGCTTCAGATGTTGGGTAGCTAAAATTGTGCTGTGGTTTAAAAAAAAAAAAAAAAAAAAAAAAAGACTAGCTCCATACTGTTGCATTTTTGTATCTTATGAAGGTCACAATAAGATGTGATTGTTTGGCACAGCAGCAGTGAATTATGCCACCCAGACAAGCTTTTAACCTATGTGCCTTCACTCTGAGTGAGACACACAGGGATGTGCTCTCTTTAAACAGTTCTCTATTGAAGAGGATTCAATCACCATAATGAATCTGAGGCCAGGCAGCAATCTTCTTCACTGAAAGAATTTCTAAAAGATTGTAGAATTTGTAAAACGAACAGCTCACAGACTAAATGGCTGTGTGGGTGAATCAATTATTGCAGGGCTCGCAGTAGTCATAATATTTAGTACATATCATAGAGTGTTTCAGGTACAATAAGATATGCTAGTTTTTTCCCATTCCTGCTTGAAAGTGGTATGTGCTCCACCAACTTAGTCAATCTTCAGGATCTAGTTAGAACTAGTATTAAGTCAATAAAAAAATCCATCTGCAGCTGCAGTGCATGTACCAGGATCCGAGGGACTCACATTGCTAAATAGTAATTGTATTAAAACGTACACCACCGAGCTGCTCATCGGGAAAACACATGATGTACCGTGAAACACAGAACACATCAAGGGCTGAAATATTTTTAGAGGTACAGTAGGGCCAATGCTGAACAGCTTCCTTATTAATACAATAATTATTTTATTTTGACAGCACCATTTATAACCATATAGTCTGTGTCCAGCTACCCGTATTTCCATTAATCAATGGATTTGAAGACAACTGTCATCATTTCATTTTATTATGACTTATAGGTTCATTGCAGTTCACTTAAAAGTTGGGATGAGCAAGACACTGGTGGGCAAGAACTGGCCCTTCGGGGGCTGCCCAGTGCTGAGCTGGGTGGCAGCAAGCAGCCCTGCCCTGGGTGGTACCTGGGGGGGGTACCTGGGCACACGGGGCAAGCCAGGATGCTGAAGGGGGCAACAGGGCAAGCCAGCCACTGGAGAGGTGCTGAGGCCGTGCTGGGGGATTAAAAAGATGGATGGGCACTTTGGTTTGCAGGGAGGACACGCAAACCCCCCCCCACAGCAGGAGGATGCTGGGGTGCTATGGGAGAAAATGGGAAGGGCACGATTCAGCCTTGGGAAAGGAACCATCCTGCTAATACAAGAGGCCTCGACGGCACCGGGCTGTAGCTCCAAAGAACCTGAGGATGCTCCTCAAACCTTCAGCAGCTCGCAGCCCCCACGCTGCACCCAGCCACCTGCGAGCGGACGGGGGACCCCCGGGACACGGCTCTGCCCCCCCAGCCACACCGCAGCCGGGTGACCCTGCCACCGAGCCAGGGCACAGACCACCAAATACACCCTCACACTGCACACAACCTCCCCTGAAACACACAGGGCTAGATGGCAAACAGGGTGTCCCTTTAATGAAACTACAACATATTAAAAATTATTACAGCTTCGTCTTTTCAGGTTTTAGACAATGTAATGTGATTTATTCAAAGAAATGCTGATGATTAGACATTAAATGGCACTAAATATTCCACTTCCTCTGCGCTGCCTGATAAACTGGTTTCATTAACATTATAAGTAACAAAAGTTTCCATTTCAGTCGGCCCATTTTGTTTTCCTCACGATCTAAGTTGCAGCTGCACAGCACTATATTATAGGGGCCTCGCAGAGCGGCAGCTTGGGGCTCTCCATCACTCCCCGGTTAAAGGGACCCAGCCGGTGGCAGGTGGCACCACGGGGCCACCCCGGCTCCCCATCCCGACCCCGCTGCCCTCCTGCCACAGGTCCCCGCGGGGCCACCGGCAGCACCCTCCCTGCCCAGACCCTGCCAGCATCCCCGCGCCCGGTCCCCAGCCCTTGAGGGACACCCCCGTGGGGGGGGTTTGGGAGTGTTTGTCCCCCGGGGATGGCACAATCATCCCGGCTCCACCGACATCACCATGGCTTTTTTTCTTTTTTTTTTTCTTTTTTTTTTTTTTTCCCCTCAAGAGATTTTTCTTTAGCCGCGAAGTCTCTCCCTATTAAATCATGTGCCTCAGCCTTAAGTGCGGGTTAACACCGTGCCCCGAGTGGAAGCTACTATATTTGTCAAGGATACCTCCGTGATTTATCTCTGCCAGCCCTATAGAAGAACTCGGATCTGGATATAAACGTTGCTTGCGGAGGATTTCCAAACTCAGCCGCTCTGCCCGCTTCCTCGCACACCCTGCTTGGAGCCTAAAACTGCTGGAATTATGGCCAATTCCCCGTTCAGGCCCTTATTTCAGCCCCTGTCCCCGGACCCCGCAGCCCTGCAGCACCAGGTGGGGATGTCTTCACATGGCGCCCCTGCCACCACCCCCCTGGTCCCTTCCCCAGCCCCTGGTCACGTCCACCTTCTTTTGGTGGAAACCTCTCCTTGCAAAAAGCCACAGAGACACTTCTTGAAAGACCTTTTGCAAGTAAATCCACAATTCAAGCACACACCAGCCCCAACAAAACCTCACTCCCTGCCCTGGGGCAGCAGTGCCCGCTCCGCACCACCCCGGCTGCCTTTTGGGTGGGGGGACAGAGGTTGGTCCAACCTCCTCCCATCACTGGGCAGGAGAACACAGGTCTCCTCCTGCATCCCCACCAAAACGCCGACTCAATGGGGCAAAGCAGCCCCCCTCACTCGCTGTAAACATGGAGCAACCCCAGTCACACCAGTGGGCTCCCTCCGGATCCCCCAACCGTGCACCCAGGCGGTAGATTTTGGTCCCCCATCCCATGGGATGAGCATCCTTCCCCCTGAGCCCTTCCCTGGGAGCCCCGGCGCCCCGTCCCTTCCTCCTCCCGCGTTCTCCGCACACACATGGAGAGATATTTAGATAGCTATATATTATTGTTTATGTAAAGCCATAGCTTTCCCTTGATTGCAAGGCTTGGTGGGGCTGCTGATGAGGTTTGCTGTTGACATTTCTGCATTAGCTGGCTTTTGTCAATCCTGGCAGGCTGAGAAATTCTATCTTAAGGGCTGTTCTTTATTAAATTTGCAAGATACAAAACTGTGACTGACTCTTTTCTTTGGTGAATGTATAAATAATAAATCCGGATCGCTAAAAATAACAATTAAAATATTGCTCAAATTTAAAAGAAAAAAAAAAGAAAAAAAAAAGAAAAATTTGGTAATTTTCAGACAGCTTCAGAAGGAGGGCTGTGAGAGCGGGCAGCGTGTCTCCTCCAGGGCTTCTGACAGCTGTCAATATTCAAAGTGCTGGAGGAGGGGGACGGGGTTGGGGAAAAAAAAAAAAAGAAAGAGCACGCCTGAGCCGAGCCGCTATGTGTTTTACCAAACTTTGTCACAGAGTCTTTTCTACAACTCCTTTATGCAGGATCTGTGACATAAGTCCTATTTTTTTTTTCCCACCAGCCATTATATATGATAAATAAAACAATGCACTGAAAACACTGAAATCTCTCATCAATGTCTTTGTGAAAAGGGCCCAGATAAATGAGTCTTGGAATCAAAGGCAGATTACATGACTGACCATGTATCATCCTCTATGTATTGAACATAGTCTTTGTAAAGATAGAGCGGTAATAAAAAGTGGTATTGTGTGCTGTGAAAGGCTGTGTGGGTCTGTGCATGACTAATCTGTCTTTCTGCATTATTTTATTCAATCTTCTCTGACTTTATGCCTTTGACATTTTTGCTACACTCAGTAAATTTGAGTGAATAGGCAATTTTAAAGAATTTTTATAGGGCTTCAGAGAAGTCATACGCAGACTGTATCTTTGTTCAGATTTAACAGTTTAAATATTTCCTTTGTCTAGGATGCAGAGTAATCTTTAGGCAGAGGAGAAGAGGGGGGGATGGGGTAGGAAATGCCTGAACCTCCCTTAATATTTTGGCATCCTTTTTGGCGGGGCGAGCAGCGGCGTGGGGCCGAGCCCGGGGTGCCCGGGGGGGACTTGGGGGGGGGGGGGGGTCGGGGGGGTGATGATGCCACCGGATCGGGCCCCGGGAGGGCGAGCGGCCGGGCTGAGCTCAACTTTGCTGCCTCTCAGCCGACGGGCTGCGGGAACACCGGCTCCCTCCACCAAACTCAAGTGGGAAGCAGATGAAATGTTTAAGGGGCTATTGTGCATATGGGCTTCAACGCGATCCTCTTGCATCAGCCAATTTCTCCCGACGAGATATTGCAAGGGTTGCTGTTTCTTAGTAAATAATGATTTTATTGCATCTCTTTAATGAACTGATAACGTGATACACAGTAAATTATCTGCATCTATAACATTACTGAGGATAAGCAGCGTGGTTTTAGTAATTTATACCACAGAGAGACATGCATTATAAAAATAGGAAAATTATTTCCTTTGTTAAATTGTGCAGAAGTCTTTACCTGAGGAACACCAGACAGATTAATCTCCGGAGATCCACTCGCTTGTATTTAAGCTGTTGAACTGTTCGCTGTTTTTTTCCTCAGAACAGTTGAAAAAAAACATTTTGTGAGCCAGAATTGACACTGTGGGTATTGTTCCTCCTCATACAAGTTATTAAAATAATTACTAAGCTATTTTGAGGTAACTCGAAGCTTTCCTTAAAACTTAAATCCAAATCTGAAGGAATCAGCGTAAATGGTTTGCGCTGATGGGAGCTGAAGGATCGCGGGGACCTCACCGGGGCAGCGCAGCCCCGCTCCCTCACAGCACCCCCGGGGACCCGGGACGGGGGTTACAGGGTGGGACGGCTTTTTGGAGGTGAAAACTGGGGGATGGCAGGGGTTAGAGAAGGCATTGCTGGTGGGGGGGCTGCAGAGGAGCTCGGGCCGGACCCTGAAGGAGCAGCAGTAGCATAGTGGGACCCACAGCATCCCCCTGCTCCAGGGGCACGGGAAATTTCTGCCCCAAACTGGGGTGAGCCCCAAGCTATTTGGGATTTACTGGCTGCAGACACCCACCGCACCTCCGGCCATGCCAGGGGGACGCTCTCCTCCTGTCTCAGCCCGGGCAGAGGCCGATGACAACTTCCCTCACCAACCAGCCACAGCCCGAGGTGGCCTGGAACACAGGGTTTGTCACCCGAGCAGGGGCAGGGCGGATGCCCCATCCCTGCAGGTTGGGCCACCAGAGGGGTGGACCACATGCCCGTGGGTTCTTCTGAGCTGGCACAGCTCAGGGCAGCTGTTTGTTTGGGGGGGTTTTATTTTTTTTTTTTCTTTCAGTACCCCCATTAACCTTTCCAAGGGATCACACGGTAAGGACAAGCCGGGATCCTGGAGCACTCCACAGGCTGGGTCACCCCGTTAATCCACGGCCTGTCCTCCCGAGAGGAGCACCTCGCTGGCAGATTACCATCTTCCTGGATGTAATCATGCTTTAGCATCTTATTTCAAAATTTTAACGAGTAAAAACTCCCCATCTCAGGGCGAGATGGCATCACGAGTTCCCTCCGCCTTGTGCAGCGGGGATGGAAAAATACTACTTTTCATCCTTGCACGATGCTTGATGTAAGTTTCTGAAAATGAGCGCTCTAGTAAGCCTAAAAATGTAGGATAATACGATTCATTTATAGATCTCTGATAATAGATGTGGTTTCTGTTACTCCGTTACCACATCAAGGATTACTCCTGCTCCTTCAGGAAGGACACGGCACCCTCCTCCTCACGAGCCATTACCATAAAGCGGGGTAAACAACAAATACCACCTTATCATTAGCTGCGTGGAGCGCTTCCCATTGATTTATGACGCTCCACACGGCAAGGCTGGATCAAGCCTTTTTTTCTTTCAAACATTATTTTCACGAGACCGTCGTAAAACACACGGAGCCACCTCACCTGGCTTTGGTTTTGTTTACGAAAAAAAAGAAAAAAATGTTTTACAACTTGCAGGAATTCTTCCCAATATTAGTTATTAACAACCCCGAGACGGCATTTGCATTTTTATAACCTTGTTACTTAAAAGTGAACCAGGAGAAGGGAAGACTTAGCCAGAGTGTTCCCTGCGTGCTTTAATCCCAGCCTGAGCTTTTTATGCTTGAGAGCACCTTATGATGCTGTAACTAACCTCAAACCTGGAGCAGCAGGAGGGCAACAAACCTCCGAATACAGCAATGTCATGCTTTACAGGCACACTCCCCGCAACAGCATGAATGAAGGGGGGGGGAGAGGAAAGGGGGGGGGGAGAAAAAAAACCCACCCGTTGCCTAGGAAACGCTCGAGTCTTGGTAATTATTACTGTAACTGTCTGCACACCCCACCTATAACAGAAATGAATAATAAATTATAATCACTGACTGGCAGCGCTCCGCCGGGGCTGGGCGCTCAGCGCTGCCACCTACCGGCCAGCGCCGGAAACGCCACCCCCGCGCCGTGGCGTCAGGCGTGACGCAACGCAACGCCCCGCGGGCAGCGGCCGGAGGGGCAATGGGGGGACACACACGCTCCCACCCCGCCACCGGCCACCCCTCGGCCCTTAGAGCCCCCACCCCACCCCTTCCATCTGCCTAATTGGGGTGTCCCTAATTGGCGGCGTTTTTGGGGGGGGCGGCTGCCGGAGGAGGCGGGTGCGTTGGGGGGGTGGGAGGGGGGGGGGGGTTCGCAGCGATTTCCCTGGATTTGATTTAAAAAGACGCAGCGGGAGTTGGCAAAATTCACGTATCGTGGGGTTAATGCGGGTTAGGACGGAGCTATTTGTAACACACAAAATACTGCATACCAAATACACACATCTGATTTCTTTTAATCCCAGCTCGGGGTTTGTTGGGGTTGGTTTTTTTTTTTTGCAACATAAATCACTTCGTTAAAACCAACGGCTAAAACAGCTGGTTTAGACACTCTTGAAACATACCAAAAAAATAAATAAATCTGCTGCTTTAGATGCTCTAAGTGAGCAATGAAAAGTGCTAAGTGCAACTAGTCTTACAGGAGAGAGAAGGAAATAAACCCAGTTTACCTCCAAACGCAGGTCTCAGGCTCCACCAACCCATGCCAGGCCTGTGCTCATCTCACAACATCCTTCTCCTTCTCCTGGCAGGGGCTCCTCAGCTTCCCCTACCCCTTCTCTGGGTATAGGCAGGTGCCTGGCTTACTTGTGGCCGATTAAAGAAGATTAAAGAGTCAAACTTGCCTGCCAATAAGGAATGGAAGTGGAGCAGGTAATTTGCGGTGCCTAATTGATGCAATCATGGCCCTGCAAAGGGCTGTGTGGGGCAGCTGTGGGGCACAGGACGGCTGGGGCACATTGACTTGTCCCTGTGGCCATGCAGTGCCCAGCCAGGCTGCTGCCACTACTCTCAATTTGGACCGAAGACACCTTGTGATGTCCTTCCCCATATCCTCCTGCCACATTTCCACCTGCCTGTGGAGCTGTGCCTGGTTGCACTCAGCTGGCACTGATGCTCCCTTATGCCTGTGTGGGCTGGGGACACCAGGAGAGGGCTGGGGACAGGGCTTCTTCCAGCACACACGTTCCTGTGACATCCCAGTGATCAGCTGCCAAAGCCACCCCAGCTCCGGCCAGGCCACATCCTCCCTGCTGAGGACATGCCAAACCTCTCGGGAAGCAGCATGAAGAACCAAAAGCTCCTTCGTCCACCCCTGCCCAAAGCCCTCAGCAGTGCTCCCTGGAAAAGCCAACAAAGGTGTTTCAGAAATCAATTAGACCCCACCCTTACTATTAATAAAGCGAATAAAATCACTAAATGCAGCACTGGGGGCAAAGACACACTCATACTGACCGACTAATCCACTACCAGCAACCCTACAATTTGGGGCACCACCACTCCATCCTCATGCACTGGTGGTCACCTGCAGCCACTTGTTGGCTTCAGTGCTGCAAAGAAAAAAAAAAAAAAAAGCAAATTTTAAGTCCTCGTCGAGACAGGCCTTCACACTATCCTTTTTTTTTGGTTTTTATATCTGCTTTGGTAGATTTACTTTTTTTGTTTAGCATCTGGGAACCTTCTCAGAACTCCTCCAGCCACCCCTCCTTGCTGTAGGCACCGCGCAGGGAATCCACTGGTAGAGCCCGAGCGCAGAGACCCACGATGAAGGCTCGTTCCAGGCTGCAACCCCTCTGAAAATTAAATATACTGCAAAAAGGGCACAGACACATCCAGGCTCCCTATTAGGGAAAACACTCATGTGCTTAGTTTTAAGCATGTGGTTAAATCCATTCTTCTTTGCAAAATCTTTTGAGACATAAGCACATGCCAAAGTGCATTCCTGAGTAAGGATGCTGCCCTGAACCCGGGCCATAATTCATTAAAACCCAAGGTGCATTTATCCTACTTTTTCCCCGTGAGCAGGGAGGGGGAAAAAAGGGGAGAGGAAAAAAAGAAAACAAGCAAAGAATTAATTTTGATTTGAAACTGATCTATGGTGACAAGGGGCATTTGGTTTTGTTGAAGTAACTAGAAGTGGGAAGTGTTTCAGAAGATATCTAAATAAATCTCTTTAAAGGGGTTTCTCTCTCTCTCTTTCTTTTTCTCTCCTTTTCCCTCTAATTACCCATGTCTGGTAGTCTTGGATCTCAACCCCTTGTTATTTAAAATACATATTCATTGAACTATATTTTACAGTTGCACTGTTCTGGTTACAAAATAGCTTCTACTTTTCTAGGACATAATTTCATTTTGTTTAGCCAAGAATTCATTAAAGAAGCTATAAATAACCTCCTTTAAATATTTAGCTGTGAATAGAGGGTGGACTGGCATTGATGGCTTATTTTAGTACTAATGCAATATGCTTTAAAAAAAAAAAAAAAAGCCAGCATTTGAGCATGAATCAAGTTAATCATTAACACTTTCAACGTGATTCTCAGGATCCACTTAAAACGGAGCTCGCCCCCTCCCAGCGGGAGAGCCTCGGGCACGGGAGGGTGGCACAACTTTCCCTTCGGATTTTCTTTCAGCAAACCTCAAATTGCTCTGTATCGGGGGGAAAACGCAGCCCCGCGGCTCCGCTGAGCTATTCCCCCACCAACAACAACCACCACCAAGGGGGGACCCCGGCTACTGGGTCCCCCCCAAAATCATCCCGTTTTCTGCCCACCAAACTACGTCACCTTCCCAAACACCGAGCAGAGGATGTGGGAGTCGGATGGAGCCCAGCTGTTTTTAAAAGTCACCTTAGGAGAAGAAGTGCCAGTGCCTTCCCTTGGCTTTTAAGCACAGAAGGGGGGGAAAAAGTGTTGGAAAAGGGGGAGCTGGTCGTGGCTCTGTTGTAAGGCAGGAGGCTGCACTGTGGGCTCATCTGCGGTGATCCGAGAGCAAAGGACACCAGGGGAAGGGGAGGACACGGCGATGGGTGACGTCCCGCTTGTGGACAAGCCAAGATCTGGAAAACCAGATGGTGGTGGCTCTCAGGCTGCCTGTGTGCAAAGCCACCCAACGGCGGCCAAAAGCAAACCCACCCTCACACCCCGCAGGGTCCTTTCACCCCCAGCTTCTCCGGCGGTGCTTCGACGACGTCAGCCGGAGAGAAACACCGGTTGGAAGGTTCTCCAGCTCCCCTCTACCAACCTTCTCCTCCTCCTTGCTCAGCACATCGCCCCTCCCGCTGGGCTGATACAGACCCGGTCAGAAAGAGAGGAGGGAACTCGATGGCTTAAAAAAAAAAAACAAACATGCAAAACTGTCAGAAAAAAAAAAAAAAAGCTCTAAACCCAAACCCAGTAGTTTTGTTTTTTAAACCCAGCTCCGGCCACCTATTGCCATTCAAGGGGTGGCCCAACAAAAGCTGTGTCAGCAGAAGGGAGGAGAGGGCAGGAGCTGCTGGGCAGGGAGTCCTGAAGCCGGGATGGTTCCCCGTCAGGAGAAGGACACACAAAACCAAACCCCCATTGCTGCAGCTCTGGTGCATTTTGAAATAAAAGTTGAAGCATGAAGACATTTTTCCTTAGTGCCGACTCCCTCTGGGCATTCCCAAGACAATTACAATGTTTTCTGAGTATACAAAAGAACTGGGAGATTTTGTAATCAGAGTCTGAGTTTATGCTTCTCTCCTTAAGAGCATTCAATTTCCATGGACATTCATTAGCAGGAGGTTAAAACACAATGGCAGAAGAGAATGGACTGCTTTTATGTCCATGGGGTAGTAAAAACTTCAAGCTAGAAAAACAAGTTCAAAATAAAAACCTTTCCGCGTCGTTTCCAAACTAGTAGTAAAGCAACCAAAAAAACCACACAACTCTCACAGCTTTTTTACTGAAAATTTAATTTTACAAAATACCCTTTTCCATCAAAGAAACTTCCCTGCAATGTACATGAACCCAGCGTTTTATAGATCTGTACAGTGAGATATCAGAGAGGTTTGAAAGAAGGAAAAAAACTTTCAGCAGACACCTAGTCGCAAAACCTACAACAACGTGAATACAAGTGTGTCTTAAAATGCTAAAGCAAGTAATGCAATATAATTGGTGTATCTATTTGAAACGTGAAAAGTTTCCTTAAAATGGTCCATATGGTATGTAGAACATCACAGCTGGCACAAAACTGCCTGTATTTAGGTTTAAACACAAAAACAATGTATGTAAGGAACAGTTTTTGAAAAAGAAACCCAAGTGCTGCTATCATAAGGCAAACATAGACAAAGGTGCTGACAGCACGCAGGGAAATCGACAAAATAAGATGAATTCTCAAGTGTTCAAACACCCAACTTCTTTTTTTTTTTTTCTTTTTTCTTTTTTTTGTAACGATGCCAATAAACGTCGAAAAGAGAACGAACTCCAAATTAACACAGGACACCCTTTTAATTAGGAGGTGCAGCGCCTATGGTTTTACACAGCCTGGGCAGCCCTGGAGCCGGGCAGCACCTAGTTACTCTGCTGCATCCTGGAGGCTCTGAATTTTGAAATCCTCTTCGTTGTTTCTTCTGATGCTTCGGACGAAACTTCCTCCGATTTCCGCTCCAGAATGGTCGGCAGGACGGGGTGAGCGATGACTGGGTGTGGTATTAAGGAGGGAGACAAAGGCTCCTTTTCTATAACGGTTCCGGAAAATGCCTAGAACAGAAGAGAATACTCAAAACGAGCTAATAAAATGCAAATGCGAAGCTATGCCCATAAGGTCATTACCCTATATTAGCCTGATTAGGACTGTTATTTCTTTTAATCAAAAGTAAAGAAATATCTTTAAATCAATGATTGTTCCTCGCATAAGTAACCAAATTGTAATTAACCTCAAAATATAGCTTGTTCAAAGATGACTGAATGAAAGACAGTGTCTTAAAAGTACTACTTAATCTCATTCCTACTGCATAAATGATCTAGAAATTTGCTTCTTCACTGACACGCGCTCGAGAAATAAACCAGCTGATGTAATATATAGTTTCATTTTGGATAAGAAATGGAGAGATTTTGCAAAGTTGGAGTATGTCAGCATTTCCATCATACGTCATATTTTATGACTTAATATATTGTAATTGCATCAAGCTGACACACTGCATACAAATTGGCAAGCACATACTTTGTTTGTTCTTTTCTCCTTACCAAATATGATCAAAAAATGGTGAAAGCAATTTACACTTAAGAGAACGGCAAACTTGCTTCCAACTATTTCTCTCCACAAAAGCTCTAATAAAAGCATTTAACGTTAAAAGTTATAATTTATATGGAGCCGATTATGAGATTTAATCCTTTTTAACTCAGCTGAGAAATGGCCGTGATTCTTGGAAAACAGTGGGGAAAAAAAAGCAACTCAGAACAACTTTTCATAAACATATCTAAGAACAAATCACCCTACTATGCATTGAAAACACAATTCTGAATGCCTACGGACAAGGGGAAGCAGTTCACATCTGAGGTTTGATGCTCATACTGGGCCCAAAGGAATGCACACCAGATTTATTAACTCTGCTTAGTTCTGCTTTTCCATAACTCAGTTACCAAGAAAAACAGAGCAAAACAAACCAGCCATTCTTTTCTTGCAGGACCTGCAAAAAAGCAGTGCTTTTTTTGTTTTCTGCTCCAATAGCCAAAGCATGCCTACAGCCTTGCCCGTACACAACTGGGTTCTTTTAACAACACGCTCATTTTCAAAACCAGGTAAGCAAAACACAACCTAAGAAGATCATGGTAAAATCAGAAACAAAACAAGAAAAGAAGTTAAGTGTGTTGCAAACGGTCATGGAAAAATAATGCATTTCAAACACCCACAAAAACAACCAAAAGCAAAGCAGCAGCATTTAAGAAGGCATGTCTTGGACTGGAGTGTTTTGATCGCTCTCCTTCGGTTACTTCAAAAATACATTCTGTTGTAGAGCATAATCACGCCATATTCAGAAAATGGGCTAATGGGTAACATCAAGAGTGTACTTGGATGTTTTATACAAATACAGCAAATACATTCCCCAAAGTATCCAACGTGAAGTGCTAACTCTACAGATGGATCTTGCACCATGAGCCGTCACATTCCGCCCGGATTTGTCTGTAACTGTTTGTATGAAAAATGATGATAAACAATAGCTTTTACGAGGAATTCGTTTCTTGTCAAAAATAATTTTTCTAAAAATAGTGTTTTCATTGAACTTGCCCATTGCATTGGGACCTACTGAAAACTCAGTTTCATCTAGCTTGGAAAAATTAGTGTAAGTTCTTACAAAATAAAAATGAAGAATACTCTATGCCATGAATTTCTGCACAGCAACTACATTTAATTCTCATCCTCACCCAGTCACTAAGCAACTGTACATTTCCCCCTTTGTCCTACAGCCTCTTTCCTTTATGATGAAGCCCTGAACTTTCCAAACGTGTGAAAGCAGACTTGTTTGGGATCACTAATGGCACTCGTCTGGAATAGGATGAGTAGAGGAGTAATGCTTCCTTCCCCACGGCAATGCCTCTGCCTTTGGCAAGCCCAAATAATCACTCAGATATTTGTGTGGTTTAAAACTTAACACCACCACCTGGAAACTGGCTGTCTAGTAGCTCTGTACCAGGATATTGATAAGACACAGGTTACAGAGAATTCACTCCTCCCTCTCATTAACTATGAAGCACAGATTTTTTAATATTTTTTTTTTTGGTTGGATCTTTACAGAAGAGCTTCAGGTATCAGGGAAGCCACCTGACTTGTCTCCTCCACTCTGCCCCATCTAGGATGTGTGTGACAGAAGCTGGTCACCTGATAAAGTCCTTCTGAAGCAAAGTAGGTAGGAGTTAGAAAATTATTTTAAAGAAATCAAACTGATGGTATAGGCAACTACAGTCATTAGATTTCTCATTTTTATCCCTGCCAACAATCAATAATTAATTAAAAATGGTACCTCAGTTGTCCCTGAAGAGGGAGGAGGCTTTTTCGGTGGCTGCTGCTGCCCCTCCTCCTCCTCTTCCTCCAGAATGCCTTCGCTGTTGTCACTCTGAGTAGCTTCATCACAGCTAACACTCCTCTGAACTCCTCGTCTGTCATCAAACTCAGCAGCACTGTTCTCACTGGTATCGCTACAAACACTGTTCTCTCTGCTTCGAGACTTCAAAATTGATTTACGAGGGACATATTCTCCATTCACAACATCAACAAAGACTCTATAAAGGAAAATGTTAGCTTTAATAAACCATTTCAGGATCAGATGACAAATTTGCAGTGATCTTGCTTTGTCTTTTGTACAAATTAATTATGATGTGCTTTTCCAACTTTTTCGCTGCAGAATTACAATACTGTACCTTTAGAGGCATTTTATTTACCAACGTACAAGAATCAATTCTGCAAAGCAAACACCGATATGCCCTTTATTCAAGCATTAAGTTGGTAGACTCTCCCAGCAGAAAATGTATAGCTCTTTGAAAAGTGTTAGAAAACAGACTAGTGTGAGTTACAAAAAGTTAGAAAAAAGGTAAATTAAATGATTGTCAGGGTTGCTTCTGTCGGAAAACAGAAGATCACGATGGCGGAAGGTTTTTCCAGAATGAAGTCCTTGTCAAATGTAGAATATAAAAACAAAGATTTGAAACATTCATTGCACATGGAAAGGATGAAGCTTTTTCCTGACAGGTGCCATAATCTTCTGCTTTCAGTTAAAAAAAAATAAATTTAAAAATCAGCTTTTTAGATCAGATGAACACAAAGACACATTTTGAGTATTTCACTGAATTTCACAGAATTTTTAGAGTTGGAAGGGACCACAGAGATCATCTAGTCCAACTCTCCTGCTGAAGCAGGATTGCCTATAACAGACTATTAACTGATAAAGCCTCGTCCTACAATTTGTGCTCCATCTCCATGACTTAAAGAAGTTAAGGGTGCAGGGAGGAAAAGGAATGGCATTAGAAGACAGTGCCAATTTTATCAAACTCACGAAGGAGGAGCCCAATGACTGGATAAGTTTTAAAGGTGTTACTTGTTTTATTCATCAGCTTTATTCATCAGGCACTCAAGGGAACACTTTGTATCTCTACAGAAGATGGAGTTCCTTTGCAGATAGCTCAGGAAGAGCATCATGAAAGAATTCTTAACCTCATCTTCATCCCCAGCATCTGTAATCACGGGATGGGTTTTAACTTTTCACACTCTGTGACACATTTTTAAGATGTTTAGGTGCCTGAATACACCAATATACAAATGCGGTGTGATTTTCACAAGCACTTAATCAACCAATCTAATAGGTGTCTATGTTCACCTTTACAAACCTAAATACTTGTTTTAACTCTCCTTAGTCACCTTAGTTTTGTATTTTATACAGTCCTCCAAGCCCAGCATCGTTTTCCAAGCCGAGAGCAGGTGTTCTACAGGGGAGCACTTCTTTTTAGAGAGAATAGAGACAGCAATGGACCAAAGTCAGTGAGAGAAAATGCAAGAGAAACCCTGCAAACACGACCTGAGTATATTCTGAGGACACCGGAAGGAAGAGACGAAACCCAGCAATTAGTAACTGGGAAAGGAGTAAGAGATCTGGTCAGTTACGTTTGAAAACAAACACAGAAGCAAATGACAGGGCATTGACCAGAATCTGTAACAAACTGCATCCTTTATGCAGATGACATACACTGGCAAATTTACCTCAACTGCAGAAGCTCTGAAAAAGTAGATAAATGATGAATTGCTAGTCGAAAAGGAAATTTTAAGCTCTGAAATGTTTTATGGATATGAAAGCACGACAACCACGCAGAAGCCACAAACTTTCATTTCAAAGTAGTAAATTCAGTTCCAGCTGTTTCTCTCAGGAAATAGTAGGCTCGGTTTCATACTACAGGTGAGCAGAAATGAAAGGAGAAGGTCTGCTGAGGGGAAAGCTCGCGCGTCGACGCTATAAATTACTCACCGGTAAATGTCTGCTGGGGTTTTGATGTTGGGCAGTTCTGGAGTTGCATGGCCATTGCCATTGCTGTTCTTCCTCTTACGCTTGGCCTCTTCTTTCTTTTCACTGAATTTCAAAGTAGTATTTTTTCCCGTGTTTATTCTTACCTGAAAATTGAACACAAATGGTGGTCTAGAGCATAAAACCAACAATCACCAGGCTGCAGATCAACTGACTTCTGACATTCTCCAGCAGCTGGGGACTACAAAGCGTCCTTAGTTAAACAAATGTACGAGCAGTCCCATTCACAGTGTGAACTGTTTATCCTCTGCCACTTGCACCAGGCTGGGGCATTTCTTTGCACTAATGTGCTTATTCGAACTCTGCTCAAGAGCCGAGCTCTTCAACACTCCATTTCAGGCCAAGTAAAAAGTCATTGTAAAAACTAGACAGGATACTACCTTTGACAACAGCCGGAAGCCAGAACAGCAAGGTACACATTTCAAGATCCCTTTATAAATGCCATATTTGAAACCGCAGGATTTAAACAGTGGGTTTCAAGCATTTGCAAAAAATCCATATAAATATCACCTACAGTTTGTATTCTACATTATCTAAAATTTTCTATTTTAGATATAGTATGCATGTTTGATCAGTTGCGAGAAAGAGAAAAAATAATGAAGTACAAACCCTTTTAGGCTCAACAGTGTGAGAGAAAAAAATAGTTGGAACAGAGCTATCTCCAACATCTATGTCATCTTCATCATCACTGTGATAATAAGTAGAGCCATTAACTTGGCCACCAAACAAGCCTGAATTTGTTACTTCTTTATGGAAGTTGCCCTGAGTAATACAGTCTTCTGCTCTATACGTCCCGTTCAGATCTGTCCTCTTATCTTCCTTCTCCTCTTCAGAGGAGCTTGCATCTTCTCCATTTGTCTCAACTGTATCAGGCATCCTGTGAAATGAAAAATATCTAAGTGAACTGAGGCAATCTGTACCCTTGAGAGACACAGGCATAATGAACAAGCCTGTGTGTTATTTTCTTTACCCAGGTACTATACTTTTAGCCAGACCATGGAACTTTTTTTATACTCTTGTTATAGGAGTCACTATGTCCTTTCCACGTCAACTGGAATTACCAAAACTGTGACATTCTGGCTAATGACCTATGTATTGCTTTAGGACCAGGAAAGATCTAAGGATGTCATTAAACACCAGATGTGTAACTCCTACATTGTAAACGATGGATTCTCCTAGCCTGCGGGAAATGGATTTTCCTTCCCCCTTTTCTACCACCCCAAAAAAACCACACCGTAACGCTGGACTGCTGTGGCTGCACAGGGGCAAATTTTAGCACCTTTGGCCTTGCGGTGCACACTTTGTTCATCTTCCATCCTTCTCCCACCAACTGCAATTTTAACTGCATCTGTCTCGTCAGCTACTTGCAGGGACAGCGAGATCCTCTGTGCACACACGGAATCCCACCCCCACGACTTTCTGAACCCCAAACCTGACGCTGCTACAGCACTACTGTACCTGTCAAGTTCACCGAGTATCTCTTCTTGTCTCTCGAGCTCTTCTAAGCGGGCCCACAGCTCCTCCTCCGACTGAAAACGGCCCATTGATGTTGTATCGCTCCCATTTGCTGGAAAATCTACCTCAAAAACGTTTGATACTTTGGGCTTTGAATGAGGCTTGTGAGCAGTTCGGTATTTGCCTGTGTAACAAAAAATAAGATGTGCTTACTTACTAAAGCAATTGACCCAAAAAAAAAAAATATGGGGGGGAAAGACCCACAAAGGAATTAAGGAATATGGACAGAACATTTTCCATTTCAAATTATTGTTTAACTGTTTAAGTGAAACCGTCAATGACCCAGAGCACCAGCACAGGATAACAGTCTCCGGATGTTACAGAAATACCGAGGCAAAGCCCAGATGTTTATTTACAAAGCAGGAGACACTCATCCCATGACAGTTTTATTACAATGGGTTGCTTTTTTTTACCTCCTGTGCCAAACAGTAGACTTTGATTTGCTCTGATAGATACCAACACGTGAATGTGACATTTGCTCACCCGTCCCATTAATAGCACATTTTATTAACTGGGAAAGCAAACCTAGTTTGTGCTCTAGCTCATTTTGGACAAAGTCACCTATATTTATAGAGCAAAGTCTTTTTGGTTTGGGTTGCAATTTTTTTTGAAATTTACAATAAAGATCATTAAAAATGATCTCCAGAGTCATCCCGAAAATCTAACCAAAATTCCGTCATTACGAATCACTTGTTTTGGTGAGAAAGACCCACTCTGAAAAGCACAAAAATCCTGCCTTTCAAAAACAATAAATACAAACCCCTTTACAGCTTCAGAGGTGACCTGAGATATACACTTGTGAGTAAGCAGTAGGCGCTGACAAGTCCTTGCTGGCGATTAAAAGCTCTGCTACCCAGTAAAATGGTGCAGCCGCTGAGGATGGGGAATACTTGTTGTGGTTTGAGTGCTGTCTAGCACGTAGGGAACAAACCACCCCCCACAACAGCCCTAATGCTTGTGCCCTGTCTGGGCGAAGGGCAGAACCACTGATTTAACCCTTCCCCCCCCCCCAAACCCCCAACGATGCGCAGCTCCCGGCACCACTACCCGCTTCTCTGCCATCCCAGGCAGGTTCCCGAGGGAAGTTCCCCCCTCT
>JAOTQQ010000063.1:32907491-32937491 GCA_026546715.1 Gallinago undulata | reverse complement strand
TTCAATTTTAACAATATTCCAAATGGTTTTAAAACTTAAAAACTGTGCTGATATTAAAAAAATATTGTCAAGTGCAAATGGACAGTGAAAAATAAAAGGATATTTTTTCCAGTCTGAGGAAAAAATAAAGTCACCTTTTCTTATCCCTCAACTGTTTATAGCATTTCACACAGAAATCTAGGGAAAAAATACTGAAAATCGTATCAAGAGGCAGCATAAACAAAAAGACTAGCTATGCATATATTGAAATGCACCATCAAGGGCTATTCTGTAGCTAACAAACAAAAGGAAGAAAAAGCGAGCTTAAAAACCAGTAGAAAGAAGGATTACAATTTAAGAATACCACGTGAAAGAATTCAGTTTCACTTAAGCCCAAGAAAGGCAGTTGTTAAAACTGGCAGGTCATGGTACAGAGAGACTCCTACGCTCGCAGATAACGACTGCACAGGTTGGTAATTACTTAAAAGCAGAATGGAAAAATCTTTATAAAAAGACAAATTAACCATTTGATTCATTAGGAAGAAGTTGCAGATCTTTTGTGTGCAGATCTGAACACAAATTGTGAAAACACTCTAAAAAGAAAAATGGGGTGAACCAGAGCGAGCGGTGCAGGCGCTGATTCAAGGAAACACACTCTGGAACTTAATTAGGATCCCACCTCCTTTTTAACAGGGCTTCTATAGGGGAAGGAATGTCTGTATAGTACCTTCCATATGAACAGGTTGCACAAAGCCTTCTATTAATGTTACCTGTAATATCCCCAAGAAGTTCCTCAAGGAGATACGTTAACCATTCAGCACGTCTCAAGCCAACAAGCTGTCTTTTGAGGTCAATACAAAAATAAGTAAGAACTGTCTTTCTGAGCAGAAGTCCTAAATAAGAAAACATCCAGGTGGCGAGTCTGGTTTAGTGTGAAAAAATTTAAGACTGGTATTTGAAACATACTGTCAGAAATCCGTTGAAATTTCATTGCTGTTGCTGTGTTCAAACATTTTTGTTCTGATGGACAAGTGAAATATGCTTATGCCCAAATAACTGAACTTTGAAGCCACAGCAGAAGGCAGACGGCTCTTCTCTCTGGGCAGCTACACTTTACTGCAGTTTTGCAAACCTACTTTAAGAACTACCCAGTTCATTTGAGACACTGCTTTCTACATCCCCTTGTGCCAATTAAATAATGAATCCTTTCAACAGCAATTTATAAAATATTAAAAACTTAAGTTTCACTTTTACCTTAAAGTTATCATAAAAAACAAACTAATTTGCAAAAGAAGAAGGTCATAACCGCCTGAAAAGGAAACACAGCTTTGCTAAGTCTTCAGAATTGGGGGAAAGAGGGCACAATTAAAGCCTTATACTAATAATATTAATAGACTTGCACTCTTTGTTCAACTCAAAACTAATACAAATGCAAATTTTCAGGAGGGAAGACTTACTACATAAATTAGTTTCAACAGAGGATCTCTAAGACCTTGCACCTACTGGTCCTACATACCCTGAAGGAGCTGAAAGCTTTTGTGAAGAAGTAAGCTGATTTTCTATTTTAAATTTCTTTTTTGGAATCATTAAAGCAATACAAGAACAAGATGTCTCATCTAATACTGTGAAGGTGGCAAAGAGATCCTTTCTACCATGGGATCGGCAAAGTCACTCTCCAAGAACCTTTTTTTCAGCAGTAACTCACTTCATGGACGTAGGTAGCTCCTTCCTCTGCACTACTTCCACCTGTGACACCTACACCTGGTCACCAGCACCGTGGCATGTCAGAAACCTCACACACCTTAAATTATTTATTTTCACAAGATAAGGTATGGCAGAGCACCCTGCTATTCCCATTTTACAGATGGGAACCTGTAAGGAGGGAAAACAACCACTAAATAGTCTAGTTGGAAAACTATTTTCAAAGTATGTTCCCAGTACTCTTTCTCTTTCCTTTAACTCTCCTGTTGCTCGTTAACTTTAGTATCTGATTAACTATCTCTCTGGTTTAGAGTCTAATCCTAAAACGTTATGTACATGGATAGCTACTCCCCACAGTTTTCCAGCTAGGGTATGCACTCCTAACTGGTTCAGATTGCATTTACTGGACTGACAGGTCTTTCCAATAAGGATGTCAGCAAATATATTAATAATCACAAAATTCTTACAAAATGCACTAAAGTAGACAAAATGAGTTTGCAGTTGTATTTGTAAAATAAAATCTACTTGGTGGCCCAGACTTCCACACACGGGTTCGGATCCCTCCTCCCCCTCCGCACATGCAGAAGAGGGAAATGCACATCAAACAGCAAAACACAACTCCCACCACGCCTGTGCCGTAACTCTCACCCAAATTTGAACAGATTCAGCATTGTATGCTTTTTTTTTCCCCTGTTGATATTTCACAGGGCCTCCAATACAATTCCTTGAAAATATATCCTTTGCAGTAGATAGATCAGAAAGGACATCATGCACTTTGGAAAAAGCTACTGGAGCGAATACCAACCCTTTCCAGCAAGAAGCACAAAGACACCGCTCAGACTTTTGGGGCATTTCAAAAGCATCAGCCTTTAAACCAAACAACAACCTGTGTGTCAGATGTGCAGGCAGCTCCATTAGTTAAGCCGTTTCTGAGAAATAGCTTAAGATATTTTTTTTTCCCCTGAAAAACGCCTGATTTGCGTTTCTTACTGGATGAAATACTACTTCCAAGGAATATTCGACCCTCCAGAAGACGCAGCTCCTTCCACAGGCGATGAGGGTGGAACTCCTCGGAGAGCCACCCCGTCCTCCGTCGGGCACAGCAGCAACTGCCTCTTGCACGCAGCTTTTATTCCTCAGTTAATTCCTACCAGCACTGTCCACAGCTTCTCTCGGCGGGTAACGCATCCTCCAAAGTCCAAACCAAAGTGAGGTGGTGACAGTTTTTCATACCAAACGCTCCCATCTGTGCTTTCGGCTCTTAAAGGTAGTCCCCATATACATAAACATCTAGCTTGAGAGCAATCTTCCTCAGGCTTTTATTTTACATTCCTGGTAAACATGATGCTCCGCCGTTTCTTAAACACCACGGGTGTCTCAGTCATTGCCTGTGTATCTCAATAGTGTTCTCCAGCCACCAAGGGTATGCTGCTCCTGCAGCACCAGGTGGGATGCTGGAGGCGCTGCGCCAGGTGAGGACCCTGAGCACTTACACGTCACCTTCTCTTTCAAAATGCTGTACAAGCACTAAGTAATCTGCCCGGCGCCCTGCCCGGGAGGGAAGTATTACTCTCTCCCATTTTACAGATGAAGAAACAGACAGTTTAAGCGATCTGCCCCCGGCCACACAGCACGTCAGCGCAGAGCTGGGATTAGGGGGACGCTCCATCCCCGGCCGGGCTGCTGGTGCCTCCCCTGCCAGGGACAGCCGGGGCTCCCGGTCGGCCCAAGGAGGGACCTTCCCGTGGCCAGGCCCTTGACGGAGAAGGGGGCTCCTGGAAAAGGGCTCGTGCCCGTAACTGCAGGGGAAGTGCAGGGTCTCGTGTATTAAACTCGCCCCCGCGCATCCTCAAAGCCTCCAGCATCACTCACTGAATTCTAAAACACACTGGATCTAGTGAGAAACAATTTGCTTTACAAGCTACAAGGGTTGGTTTTTGTTTTGTTTTGTTTTTTACTCAGAGACCCCCAGAAAAATATCAGTCGAGAGGCTCCATAGTCTCCTCCTCTCACTACCCTGTGGTTTAAGCTTCTTAGAGCCTTTTAAGACGGATTGAACCAGAGGCTGTTGTCCAACTTTGTCACATCCAATAATCTGAGAAAAGTCTGACATGGCTTTCAGGTGAACCCGGGTAGCTCCTATTTACATGTCTCGGCTAAACCGCTTGCACAGACAGTCCAGCGCCTCGAACAAGCCAGAGCCACTAGGACCCCTTTCCAGGACTGCCAAAAGGAGAAGATATTTGAATCAGAATATGTAGAATGAGGATATGTAGATTTCCTCTGCGCAGCAGCCTGTGAATATTTACCAGGCAGCGAGATTTCTTTACATTTAGATCATTCTTCCCCAGCTCCTCTATTAGTCTGCAAGGACTCGACTGGATTTCCTCACCCCACGAGCAGCCGCTTCTAAGCAGCAGCCCTCTGCTTGCCACACACACACCCAGAGAGGAGAAACGTAATTGGGGAACACATCTCATACTGTTGAAATGAAGTCCACCGGAGCCAGCTTTTACAAGACATGACAACGTACTAATGCCAAACTGACACAAATTCTCATCTATGCGTTTTGGCTTTAATGGGTTAATTCGCTTGGCTGGATACAAATTTTAATTATCTGAGTTTGACATTAATGTCCTTGGAGTGTTGTCTATAAGGATTTGGGGAATCATAGACATTATTTTAGTTACTTCTGGAAACTGTGTGTTACACTGGGATTTAAATAGTAAGAACAGACAAGAATAGTGAGAACAGGTCGATCTATTTTGAAAAGTCGGATTTTGTGAAACAGGACAAACCGAGAAGAAGCCTGGTCTACCTCGCCGAGTTCAGTTTGTCTTCGAGGGATCCTCGTGGGTGCAACGTTGGAGAGAAAGACTGCAAAGTCAGGAGATAACCCCCCTTGAGGACGGGTGACTGGACAGAAATTGCAGATGAAGTATTTCGTACGGTTCTGTATGTGATTGAGATTTAGAGTTAAAATCCCTTCATCGTCTTTCCTCCGGTAGAAGGTCCTAAGAGGGTTACACATACACAGAGTGTGTAGATAAGTCGGAGAACAACCACCTCCCTCAACTACTGACAGCGGCTCAGTTCCTCCGGAGAGAGGGCCGAGCGTGTGCACCCGAGGGCAGTACCTCTGGGGTTCCCACTCCCCATCGTGGAAACCCTGGGCTGCCACCACCCCACGTCAGGTGCAGAAGGGAAGTTGCACACGGGCACCACAGAAGAGCATTCTGCACGCAAAATCCTCCATTGGCAATTTCTAGCACAACCATGATCGACCCCCCCAACAAAAGAAGAACAGCCATCAGCCAGCCTGTTAATGGAGAAGGCTAATATTACTGAGGCTGGAGGTGAAGTACCAGGCAACCCAATGCACGGACCCCACTTCTGAATTCTTTGGAGATGGAAAGTATATTTCCTCGCAAAACTACAGCGCTACAGCACAATTACAAGGACTATTAAGGGGTTGAGTTATGGCATGCTATTTTAAATGCTTTACTTATTTTCTTGCCTTTAAGAGTCTCCATAAGTAGACTAATCATCTGAGGGTTTTTAACTGTATTTCAATAAATATATATTTAGTCTGCAACAATTATTTTTTAGCCAATAATTATCCAACAAACCAGCACAGGTTCCTTGAAACAAATAAGATCTACAGTTCTGCAGAAAGTAGTATCTACTAAAAGTCTTTCAAAACACCCTTCTATTTTGTTCTACTCTTTTCTCTTCATTTTTCGAGAGATGAGTTTGATTTAAGATTCAAAAGAGAACCCTGATTGCTTTTTGTGTATATGGATTTAAGCTCTCTTTGTGCTTGCAACAACATAAATAAATTCATTCTTTGTAACAGCAACTGCACTAGTTCTTTAAAACGCAATGCAACCCTTTGTGCAGGAGCTCTGCACCTTGTAAAGACAACCTTCCCTCTGTTTTCCATTTTTCCTTGGTATCAAAACCAAAGCAATTTGGATTTCCTTCTGTAAAAATTTGTATAGGTAATTTGGCTTTAGGAACACTTAAGTAAATGCAATGCATTTCTCTTTTAGGTTCACACACCTATGTAATTGCTAGAATTACATGAATACATTTAAATTCCTCCTAAATGAAGGAAGGTGGCATTCAGACAACTCCTCTGCTGCCTAGTAAGAATTACAAAAAGGTAGGGGCTTCTTTGAATCACAATATCTAACATACAGAAAGGAGTCTATTCTCCTTACTTTCTTCCACTGTGTTCTGGTTAAAATACGTAGACCGTGGTCCTGTGAGAAACCAAACACCTCCTGGGAACTGCAGAGCAAATTTAGAGCACTTAGCACTCCACCGAATCAGCTCCCAACTTAGCAAGGGTAAGGAAGGAACTGATGGAGGTTATCAAACTAAGAAGTGACAGTCACAAAAAAAATGGTAAGAAAACATTCAAAAGCAGTGGAAGAAAACTCTCCAGCATGCAAAAAACAGTAGATATTTTTTTTAACAAAGAAAAGCAACAGCTAGATTTCTTTGTAACATTCCCTGCATTTTTTGTTCTTTCCCCCCCCAAAAAAAGTGAGTAGGCAAGTTCATGTTACATTCTTTAGAATATAAAGGAAGTTATTTTCACCCTTGGATGAAACATTAAAACCTCTAAAGGATTCACTCTTTCACAGATGGGAAATGGAAAGCTTTCCTATCATATATTTTAGGGACAGTACCCTTTTTTTCTGGAAATGCTGATAAGGGACAAATTCAAACTGGTCCTGATCTGCTTGGATCATCTTATTTATTAAAAACAATGGTATCTTTTAAGCCCTGTATCCTAAGCTATCGGTCAATTTTGATTGACACAAATATTTGTACTAAAGGTTACCTACTGCAATTTACCATTGGGTACCATCACAATACTGTATGTTAATGTAATCAGTATTTTCATTTCATGAATTCATTTGCAGCATGACACTGCAAGGGTATTCTTACATATACTGAAGACACAATTGCTAAATAGTTCAACAATTCTCCTTTAAGTGGGATTTTTTTTTTATCTGATAAATTTTTAACACAATAAAACCACTCCTAGTTCTATATGCATGTTTTAATTTCCCACCTTTTAAAGTGTTTAGACACTTGGAATATCTAGCATACTGAATTAATCCACAAATATTTACAAGAAAAATCTATTTAATTTCTTTCTATAGTAACTACCACAGGGACTATTGTAATGAAAAATTTCCCATCTTAAAGAATTAATGCGATTACTGATATAGAGAAAAAAAGTAATTTATATCATCACAAACACGTAAAAGATATAATCCCATATTCACAAAAAGAATCTTTATTCCCTCTTTGAATTCTGAGACAATACAGTCTTGCCTTGAGGAGAACAGAAATATTATGAAGTACCTTAAGCAAGATAATTGTAAGAGAAAAAACTACAATTGCATTATTGTTGTGCTAAACTGTGACATACTTAAAAAGCTAATTTCTTTTATTATAATGGAATTTGGTGTGCATATCCTTTAATCTACTTCACTATTTCTTCACAGTTTTACACACAAACATATGTGTAAAATGTTTCCCATTATTTGTACTACCTGATTTAACAAACTGCGACGAATTTAAAACAATTAAAAACATACTTGGCAATTCCATAAACTTCACTAGATTTACTCTTTTTTAACAGTTTTGGAACTAACTTAACATCGAGGATGTCACAAAAATATGCAGCAAATGAAAGATCTACAGCAACTCAAATATTATTCATAAAATATTGATCACATCTTTTTGAAAAAGTAACATTTGACATGAGTGACTGTTCCAGATTTTACCAAATACATTCCAACCAATCACGATGCTGAACAGTTTGCATCTAAATCAAAAGCTAAGCAAACAAAAACGTGTCCCCAAAATAGGGCTTTCTACATCAGTTAAAGTGCACTTACTTGTAAAATTCAGAACAGCCACCCTTCAGTTATTCCTTTTGATTAAATACGTTTTAACCAAGAAATTAATCTTCTGGGGCTGGGCATTTCTCCATTCCACAGAAGCTAACATGTTTTTCCCTTGTTCTCCTTTAAAAAGTGAATTTAACAAAACTACTAAAATAATGACCTAATTAGTACTAAGTAATATTTAAAGTTTTTATATATAGTATGCTCCTATTGCTACCCCTAACTTCCCAGGCTCTACCCTCACTGACAGTGTTTGATTTCTGCGGCACCGCTACTGCTCGAGCACACAGACCCACGTCGTCCATTCCTCTCTGCATCCAACAGGCGCAGAAGGAATCAAACTGTAAAGACAATTTTCAGTGAACCTTGATCAAATCATCTGTCAGGGTGTACTCGGAGGCAAAGAGGGTCACCCCCGGTGACCAGAGAGGAGTCCCCAGTGGGCAGGCTCATGCAAAACTAGTCAAAGGCAATAAAGCTCCCTAGAACCAGCAAGAAACAAAACTCAGAAGTGAATTAAGGGAATCTCTTACCTTTTTTTCTACCTACGAGTCAGTCCCACTACAAAAGTTGTAACCCTGAACAGATGCTGTCCCTCTCCTCACCGCTCAGGAGAGCGGGACACGAGACACGGTAAACAACGAGGATGGGTGCTTTGTATTTATTGCCTTGTAACTCTTCATTTCTGTTAAAGCACTGAATTATTAGAGCTATACTAATTAAGTTCATTTCAGTGATCTGAACAGATTTGACCAGCTAGTTATGCAAAAATACCCCTTCTAAATTAAACACGAGTAATACTGAATAACAAAATGTGGGTCAGTGAAGAAACAAGCCATCAACAAATATTGCCAGCTTTCTGTCCGGGAAGCAATTCCTCTGTTCAGACCCCAATTCCTCTATGGCAAAGCCTTTAAGCACGTGCTTAGAAAAAGCTTTTCTGCGTTAGGACCTTGCGAGCGGCACACGGGGCATCGGGGACGGCTTGGGGCTCATCCCCCGCAGGGAGCCTGCCCCCCTTCCCTGCCTCTGACCTACCCAACGGATTTTACAGCTGAAACAAAAAGATTACGTACCAAAAATCAAATCACGTTGTGTGGGTGTAACGGTAACGCCCAATATACATCATCACCCTGTGAACTACGAGGCCCCTAAAGCTCACAAAATGCCAGAGAAATCAGGAGTCCCACCGATTAAAATAACCACAGTGCGATACACAAAAAAAACCCCAAAACTTTAAACTAATACTTGTAAAACGTCGGTCTTTCACATTTGGTGCCACAAGCGGTCAATTGACATGATACAGCAGTGGCCCACAGGTCTTTCACATAAATAACTTTTTTCCTAATTAGAATAAGCAAATAGAATCTGCAAATTGCTCTCATTTCATGTAAAAATGGTTGAAAGAATATAAGTAGTTGTATTTTTTAAAGGGAGAAAAATGTATTCATGAAAGAATATTTTTTTTTTCAGAGTCAATATGGGGTTTATAATCCAAAACAAAAAATCCTTTAAATAAAAAGTTTTTAGTTAATATCAGTGTTTTGGAGCCTCCCACTGGCAGCCATCACACAGCTGAAGTGAACGATCAGCTGAATGGAGGGTTTATATCCAGGCTTCAATGACCATTTTGCTTTAAAAGAAATGAGTATTTCTGGGTTCATATTTTAAATGCAATTTAGAAGATCATAAAGGAAAGAACCCAGCATTTATTGTGTGTCTCCCAGCAGACTACTTAATGTTCAAACATCTACTATGCAAAGGTCAAATGATTTCACTGAATGTAATGGTGACAAAAATATTCTGCAGCACTGAAAAAAGTATCAGATGATCCAGGAAAAAGATACGGGCCCGAGATCTCGCCAGAGTCACAATAAATAACGGAGATTCAGTTCAGTAAGAAAGAAAATTGCAAAGTTGTGTCAGGAGAACCTGGTTAAGAAAGATAATAGGTAAAATACAAATTACATACTTTTGGTAATGTTCTTCATAAAGGAATACTTTAAAGTAATAGAATAAATTAATTTTTATTAAAAAAAAAACCTTTTCTTACACAAGTATTGCTTGCACAGAATTGAAAAAAAACGGTATTCATCCGGGGAACCTCTGAGGTGTTCTGCTGCAGGCAGCAACGTGGGCAGCTGAATTTACAAACAAAAATGCCATGTAAATAGCCGTGCTTGTTGTAACATACACAGGGTAAAGCCACAGTGAGCACTCACCCAGCAATGAGACAGATTATAGGTAAAACCAATAAGAAAAAAATTTACTCAAACGCTTATCTGAAGCAAACAGCAAAGGCTAATAGGTACCAATTTATTTTCCATTTTATTGTGCTTTTTCTTCCTTGACATTTACATCAAATATTTTAGGCTCTCATTCTTTCTAACATAAAGAGGCTCCAAAGTGCTCCACGCACACCACTCTCTGGTGGCCCTGGCTCTTCAAAGCCAAGATCCCACCAACTAAAAAGAGCTGGAAACAAAACCAGGAGTCGCCTTTCTGCCCCTGTGATCTGCTGCTATGCAAGGCGAATTTGGCAGTCACCAACGGCACTTAGAATCATAGAATGGTTGGGGTTGGAAGGCACCTTAAAGATCATCGAGTTCCAACCCCCTTCCCCTGGGCAGGGACACCTCCCACCAGAGCAGGTTGCTCAAAGCCCCATCCAGCCTGGCCTTGAACACCTCCAGGGATGGGGCAGCCACGACTTCCTTGGGCAACCTGTTTCAGTGCCTCACCACCCTCACTGTAAAGAATTTATTTCTAGTATTTAATCTAAATCTCCCCTCTTCCAATTTAAAACCATTGCCCCTTGTCCTGTCCAGGATCCAGTGGATCCCTCCACACCAATGGAAAGGAACGTCAAGGGAGGAAGCAGAAGTGCAGCTGAGCAGCAAACAAGAGAAAAAGCCAACAAGCAGGAATAAAGCACATAGAGAGGGAAAATGAAGCTGGAAGATTGTATGGACAAAGGGGGGAGGGGGAACAAAAAATTAAAACAAAGCAAGCAGATGACAAGGGAGCAAAGAAATGAGAGACAAGACAAGGAAACAGAATATAGGGAATAAAGTAACTAAGAGCAAAAGTACAATGGGATGCCCACTTTCTAGAAGAGAATAGAGCATTTCTCACATTAAAGAAAAGTGAAAGAGGGGAGTTAGTTTGGTTTGCTTTGTTTGCTTTTTTTTTACTTTTGTGTGTAATAAACAAATGAACAAACTTTGACTGATCTTGTATTCTAACATCTAACATCAATACCTGAACTTTGGTAACTTAAGCTGATGTATCACTACCCAAAAAGAAAAAAACCTCTGGCTAGATGTTTCAAAAAATTAGACGTATCCAATAGAAGACCAACTAAAGATAGAAAACAAGGTGCTAAATTCATACTACATCTGACTGAGACTTCTGTCAGCAAGCTCAGAAAAAAGAAAGAATAGTGTAGAAGCTAGTAATTTCACATATTAATATAAAGATAGACAATTTTGACTATTCAATTAGGTTCAGAAACATACATACGTTTTTTTCTGTGCTCAACCAGCGCAACAGCCTGCTTTGCTGAGCATTTTGAAAACCAGTTGTCCCCAAGCAGAACAGTAACCTCATTGGTGTGGACAAGTTTTCCTGGCATGAAGGCAAGAGGACCAAAAGGTACCTGTCAAAGGCACAGGAGAAGCAGCTGAAAAACACTAGGGAAAATAACACCTGGACAATCATTTATGTCTTAGTTTTTAGGAAAAAAAGGAAAACACAGAGTTAAAGAAATAAAAATTCTACAGCAGTTATTTAATGACTAACCCCTCATAAATATTCAAATTACCAGATCCATTTGAAATTAGTATTGTGCTTAGAAAAATCAGAGAAGTGGTATTTAACCTGAAAAATTGTTTTGTGACATAAAACTATATATAGCTGAATGCCCACATGGAAAACAAATTCACTTAATATGTAAGCCTTGATAATAAAAATATTATCATTTAGGCGAGTTATGTATTTGTTCTACAAAGAATACATTCCTTTCCTAATAAAAACAAGTTTAGCTTTGCCAAAGTTTTTAAAATACTTAAATAGGTATGGTCAACTCTAAAGATGAGTTGCTCTGCTCAGTATCTGTATTGCTAATAATAAGCACCTAGAAACCTCAGTGACAGTCCGTGGGGCTACCAGCAGGCTCCCAGGCTGTGCTTGCTCCCACTTTCTCATTCTCCAGCGCTGGGACCTCACCCACCACCGAGGAGCACCCGTCCTCCAGTGCCTCTCCAGGCACGGGAACCACACACGGGACCAGAACGCTTCACACAGGAGTACGTTGGCGATAAACACTTTTTAAAACTTTAAGAGGTGCTCTTTAAAAAGGCGTAACCTCCCTTTTAACACAGAATACAACGTACAGGACATCATTTTTATGATTTAAGACACCTTCCGCAGCCCAGACTCTACAGTCTGTGCGTGGGCAAGCTGTACTGCTGGGGATGAGCCCCGGCCACCCCCTGCAGTCCTGCCCTCACACCTACCGCCGCCTGCCTGCCTCCGGGCCGCCTTCTTCCTAAGGAATTAGGAGACCAGAATCAAATGAAAGTTAAAACGGAGGCGGCAAAAGGCTAAGAAGCACAGCCAGCTCGAGTTTTCTCTCGAAAGAGAGAGGATTCCGTTTCCTCGGATCCGCTTCTGTTGATCACAGAGGATGTTTCCGTGGAAAGCGATCTTCCCTAGCTCAGTACCCAGGAGGGTACCACAACTTGAAACAGTTGTGCCGTGGGCAGGGTCCTGACATTAAGACTATGCAGAATGTGCTTTTCCTACACACGTACCCCTCCTGACTTGGTTTTCAAGTAGCAGACTGCCCCGCTTGCCTGTTCACTCTTCCCCCAAAACGATGAAAGCAAAATTGGAAACATATGAAAATATTTGGCTAACAGGATAGGAACTATTTATGTACATTTAAAATAACAGATGTGAGTTGACATTGCTGCTTTAACGAAGAATAAGCCCTATCTAGCTCTCTTAAAAATAGGGGGTTTCTCTATGCTTCGAAACAACACGATCTGTTTGCTTTACATCATGTGGCCACACGTGTTCACATGGTAACGGGAGGACACACATGAAATCCAGAGCGTAATCGTTAGCACGGGAAAGGGAAACACTCTCTTTTCCCTCCAACGCCGTCTTACTAACAGCTCAAACCTACAAGCTGAGCCAGACTGCCAAGGGAAAAAGCAGTCAGGCACACTGTGCTGAAACTAGCCATTCAGGCATTTACAGTACAACCTCCCCTCCTTCTAATGTATACCTTGAATTGGACCTGAGAAGGGAAGGGGGGAGGAGGGGCCACAAAAAAGAAAGAGAGAAAAGCCATTTTGGTCAAAATCCTGGCGAGCGCACACCAACAGGGTGAAGTTTACGGTGGGAGGTGTGCAGTTGTTAGGGAAGATTCAAAGCAGCAGAAAAGATCGCTATGTCGATGGGAAGATCGGTGGAACAAAAATTAGCAGCACCTTTTTATGTAAAAATCAATGTTCTAGGGTTTATTTCCATGAATCAGGAAATACTACGGCCACTTTCTTCTCAGGAAATGACTAAGTACCGTAATTCAGTCATAATTACAGTTTTCTATACAATAGATTTACATATCAAACATGTCAGGTTTTGTGTTAGCATTTATGTCATCAGTCCCCAGTTGTCAGTAACTCTGTAATTTATCATGGATTTCAAAGGAAAGAGAAAGAAACAAAAGCAAAGGTTTAACTATTACGGTAATAAACGTAACATTAGGAAGCACTAGCGGCAACCCGGTTAACACCTCGCCGCCGGGGCTGACACCTCGGCTACGAAGAACTGTAGCCCCTTTTTCTTGCCTCAACTCTCCAGGGTACGTACCATGATGTCGTAGGAGAGTTTATCGGGCAACGTGCTGAGCCGCTCCTGAAGAGCCTCGTAATCGCTCTCCACCTTCTTCCTGTTCAATCAAATGCAAGGTGATTCAGTTCCAGATCTAAAGTCAAGAGTTAATGTCTTCCTGCTCGTAACTTATCTATGAAAGACTTGGGATGACAGACATAATAGCCAGGTTGTTGTAGAACAATACGTATCAATATAGGGACGTGATTATTTTAGACTGTGCACATCTCTTTCCGAATTTGAATTTTTTTGGGTGCAGAGAATCTGTTCTTTCACAAGGATTTGGCACATCCGTGCTCAAGTTCAACAGTTATACCACCATCAATATTTAGAAAAGTAACTGAAAATCCAGTTTATACTTTATAAGAGGCAAATTCTCCAAAGTATCATTTGTAATAAAGAATTCATGACCTTGGCTTGAACTGACACATATGGGCAAAAATTAATTAATTCTGATTTTCATGTGAACTTTGTGTTCCTACCAAGAGTCAACGTTCCTGAAAGGTGGTTTCACCACCAGGATTCTGTCTCATCTTCAGTCCCTGACACGGGACAACACAGGTGAGGAACATCCCTTCTGCTGGTTATCTACCCAAAATTAAACAAAGCTCATGCTGCATGTTGCTACCCAAGACAGAAATGGCCTGGTGAACTGAGACAAACTGTTCCCACCAAAGACACCTGGCTCTTCAGGGGACTTTGCAAGATACAGCATTTCAACAGCTTTGGGGATCTTCCTTTGTGTGGAAAACAAGCAACTGCACTCCCTTTTAAAAGAACCTTCTTTTGTGAAGACATTCTTAAATACTTAAAATTCAGCTGGAAAGCCTTTTAATGGACTTCTGCCACTTTGAAGATGGCCAGAAATCAGCTCCGGCATGAAGTAGCTGGCCTATAAATGTCAGGTTTGATGACATTGTTTACTTCAAAACAGTAAACACATATACGGTAGTAAATTCTGCAATAAAAGGCAAGTGAAAGTACGGAGCAGCACACTTAACAACGCTGACCCAAGATGCAAATTACGGGTTTTCTGAGGATGATTCAGGAAAGCAATCTATAAATGTGCTGAAAAATGAATGTCAGAGTTGATAACACAACTCTCAAAATATTATCATTGATTTTCTTAGATTCATAAGCAGAGTGAAACCTTCTTCAGAATTCGTTATGAAAAATTAGCTGATACTCCTATGTTTTCACTCCTATGTTTGCTTCCATAGTTGAACTTTGCTGTAATCACCCTACTTTATACCTGGAGTACTTCGTATTTCAAGTTGCTGAACTGGTCCTGAAAAAAAGACTTTAGGTTTTTATGCCACTTGGACCTTAAAACTGTATTTTATATAACTGCTTTACAAAAGACGTGTGCTGCTGCTTTGGTGTGAGAGCAGATTTCTCCCAGACTTTTTTTAGGCAAGTTTCTCTGTCCATTGCCCACCTCCACGTGAAAATATAATTCACTTCCCTCAAAGAGAAAGGCCAAACTCATGAATCTTAACAGAACTCACTGCGATGTTTTTTGGGGGGAAAGCAATATAGTAACAACTTGGCGTCAACAATAACAATCAATCACTTAATGATATTTACAGAATCCAGGCTTTGCCTCGCAGAGATCTGTATCTGAGCAATGGACACTGATGCTCTCCAGCTCCTCGCTGAAAAACAAACATGCTCCCATGTCTCAAACATAAGGAGAAGACTCCGTGGGAAGAGAAGGGTACGAAAATCCTCCCCACCTCCCCTCGCAGCAGCAGGATTAAACATTCCCATCATTTCATGGCTGAAAGTCACTCAACATTTCTTCATTAATCTGAAAAGAAGATACTGCCTTTAAGGTCTGACTGCTGCCGGTTACTGAATAATCTGATTGGGGTACAGCAGAAATCACTTGCTACAAATGCTATTTTGCTTTACAGAGCCAAGTATGCTTCTTTCTTTCAATGGGATTGGTGCTCTTTGCTGACCAAACCTCCACTATGGGAATCCCTAAAAGCGCAGCCGCATCCTGAACTGGACCATCCAGATAAAGAAAATTAAAATCAATCCTTTTAATTAATTGCCCTGAAACAGCATTGCTCAAGGAAGGAAGCTGACCTCCCCCTTTGCCTACGGCTGGTGGTGAGAGGAGCCGTGGGGTGTGCTTGGTGCCACGCTCACTCCCCATATGCAGTGGAGAACCAAAGGGAACAGGGAGGGTGACCATCGGGGCTCCAGCTACGAACGTGTCCCCAGAAGGGGAAACGCATGTCTCGGAGTTTAATCCCATACCAGACCCATTACTGGATTCATGGCTTTAGAAATATACTTCAAGAAGTGTACTAAAAAAATGAAAAAAGAAAATAATTTAATGGAAATATATTGAAGCTGAGCATTTTAAAATCCTATTGTTATTCACCCAATTCTATTTAACATTCTTCTGTGTCACTGACTACTTAAAAGGTCTTATATGAACAAATTATTCAGTTGAAACAAGAGCACTCAGCTCTTGCACAATCAAGATCTAAATAAGGGTACTAAATTTTAAATAATTTTTATAAAGATTGTATGGATGCTGTATAAATGGGTTTTCTACATAAAAGCCATCGGTAAGTTGGGTTTTCCTTTTGACATTCTGTGCCCAAAACCGCAAAGTTCCCGGGGGGCATGGCCATGGTTTGCTTAAAAGCAAACACACGAGCAACTCCTCCTTCCACCACCATCCCTCCCACCCCACTCACTCCACAGACCTCAGCCATTTTTATAAGAGGAAATAAGCGTCACGATTTTCCAAACTTTTCAACATCTGTTTGAACGTTAAGGCCTTCTGTCAATTAGTTTACTTCTAAAAAATACTGTCTCCTAGTGAAGAATGTACGTGTGTAATTTGACATGGGATCAAAACGGTTCGGACACCGCAAAGCTCCTGAGAAGGCACCTGTGCTGGGAATATTCTGCCTGACTCCACCAGAGCAGCACCAGTACGCACTTTAATAATATTTCCCTTATTGAAAATTAATGCAGTCTCTGATTTTTAAACATAAATGAAACATATTAATTTTAGATTATTTTGGCAAGCCAATAGTCAGAATTTAATATGATGATGTGTATAGATTGCCTTGATTTTCTTCCTCTTATCCAGCGCTTGCAGCCTATGTGCATTTAAACTAAAAACATTTGATACACACTAAATATAAATTATTTGCTTGGAGATCTTTCAGGCATGAAGAAAAAGCCTCTTAAAATAAATTTAAAATATTATATGCTTGATGGTGTATAACCAAAGGTTTAATCTCACCACTAAAGGGGCAGTTGCTGTGATTCTGCAATAACCCTGCAGACAATAATCAAGACGGCTCCTGTTGTTCTCTCAGTAAAATCATGGTAAACACAGCATGGATATATTGTAATTTGATATCGGTAAGATCAACTGTTATATCTCACAGTAACTCATAATATAAGATTTCATTCACCATTAAATGTACATTTTCCTCAGATGCCACACAAAACTATTATTTACTAAGCATGCTTTCTATTAACCATAGATTGCCAACAGAGAAAAAAGTGCCCAAAGATAATTTTTCTACATAACAAACCCTTTCTTTCTAAGCATTACAAACTAAGCTTTATCACATACTTTACTGGGGGAAAAAAACGGAAAAACATTACTTTCACATTGTTTTAGCACATCTGCACGGGGGAGAGCAGAATTTTCCTACCTGCTCCATAGTCATAAAGAAAACAAGAAGAATAGTAATTAATTCTACCCTGGGAGTAGATTTTTACCAATCAGGAAATTCAGCATTCATCCCTCAAAGTTACTTGGGGGAAAATGACAAATGAGCTAGGTATTTAGAACAGAAGTATAAACACTAAGGTTCAGTGTATTTGTGATTTAAAGTAACGATATCAGTGGAAAATATATACATTTTAAAGAGAGTACACTTCAATAATTATGAGTGATCGCTAACTATAATCCCCAAAAGATGCTAGTAGGCTTTGGCTATCACTAGAATAAATAGCAGTACTTTACTAAAATACAACTAGGTTACTCATCAGTATTTTAGGCATGTAATCAAACATTTTTCACTTACCAGTGCTGGATTTTTTCTTGGCAGCTAGTGACCACCTGTCATTAAAACAGATAACTACTCATGAAAAAACAAGGCTAAGCACACAGCTGCAATGTCAATGCATCAAAATCTAGAACAGTAGCTTTACAGATTGGCTGGTGTCTCTATATACATTTTTATTTGTCAGTGGAAAGGCAAGTGAATGGTAGTTCTTAAGCAGCACACTTTATCACACCCTAATGCAGACTGATAACCAGAGAAAAAATTACAGCTTTTCAATTCATATTTTGGTACAATACCTGCTCCATAACTATTAGGTGACACGCGATATAAGATAAGTAGTAGTTTGTGCAATCTGGAGATCTATTTTCAGTGTTACAGGTTTACAGAATAAGAAAACAACATAAATTATAACACGACATCAATGTAACTTCCAAACTCATTCATTAAAAAAACAAAAACAAATGAATCCCACAGCACCAAAAACATTTTTTCCTTTATCAGTACATCAACCAATGCTTCCACTAGCCATTTCAATCTGAAAAAGCACAAATTAATTTTGCGGTGTTTAAATACAAAGATATTTGACACCATTATGGGCTGCTGGCTTCCCCTCTGTTCTTTCTGGGTGTCAAAAATAAAAGGAAGTTTTGATCTGAATATTTTACTTATTTCTTTATGCCACAGGCCTTCCCAAAAGATCCAAAATAATTTACCAAATAAAGAGCATTATTAAAATGATTTTTAACTGTATTTTTTGGACTATGTAAATACAGCAAACAGACAAGATGCTGAAACCTGTGACCTTCTCTGCCATAATTACATGGAGATTTTGTCTTTCAAAACATATTCTGATCTCTGAATAATGGTTACCAAAAATATAACACAAACAATTTCATTCAATTATATGAAATGCAATGAACCCATGAGGCAATTAAATATGTCTAGACATCTTCTCCATAAATAAAGCATTTTCTAGATTATTTTTTTTTTTACAAATTTCGTTTTTCCTATAGCCAAAATAATGCTAACATTTGAAAGCAATTAATGAGAAAATTTGCAAAGAAAACAATAACATACATTCAAGTACCACTGAAATCACTGGAGCAGGTAATTCTTTTTTTTTTTTTTCTAAACAACAGAATGAATTTTTTTTAGTTAGCATATGTGCAGCTATTGCAGAACAGATCTCAGACCCTGCACTCTCTACTCATATAGAAGTAAAAAAAAAAAAAGGGACTACTTTGTGAGCTAATAATTCTTTAAACAGAGCAAAGTACTTAAATGAAAAGGATCAGCTCTACGTTTGTGGTTACGCTATTTCATAATCCATCAGGAAATTCAGCCACGTAGCTTGTCCTGCGTAAGACAAGTTTGAATTTATCATTTGCTTGAAACTCCTACAAATCAAATGCCTAGCAAATGTCTCCCTTAATGCACAAGGTAACTATTTTTAAGGTTAAAGACTTCTACAAGACATCAACTCAGAAATCTAATTCATACTATTAAACTCATTTTAAAAGTAAAGTTTCCATAAAAGGTATAAAATCTAGAGTGCAGCCCCGTTTGGTGGCACTGGTAACACACAACGGAGCCCACCACTAACGAGCAGAAGAGGGAGAGCCCGTTCTATCAACATCCTTCATCCTTTCAGTTTAGTAGTGACTGTGAAGTACACAGCATAATTAGGCATACAAAAATGTTTATGAAATCCTTTAAGAAAGTTCCAGTTTAATTGCCCCATTACAGATGAAGATGGAAAAGGCAGGAAGCTTTCCATTCCCAAGACATGACTTTCCATGCATGAAGTGAGCTAAAAAGCACAAAAAGAAAAGCCCTGCAAACCATAAGAGCAGCATGTTCATTAACCTCTACATGATAATCCTTTCGTAGCTGCATATTAACTAGTTACACATTCATAATCATTTACATTATTTAGAGGACCTTCTATGAAAATTTCCAGGCTATATCCATTAGCTACAATGTTAAAGGTTACTGAACATAGTCTACTTAATGTTTCCAGGAAGCTTTTTTAATTAGTAAATATGTAAATTGGGCACATATGCTTTTTTTATGTTTTTAAAAAATAGTCCATCAGTAAAGCAGCACAGGGGCATGTGCTGTTTCCATCGCCCTTTATCCCCTTAAAAAAAAAAAAAATAAAGAAAGAAAAATCAATAACACCAATCAATTTTAATTTAATTCTTCTTCTTTGATATAATCTCTCTTGAAGGGATACTAAAGGGTGGAACCAGCAACAAACCTTTTCGTTTCAGCGGCCAGCATAAAATGAGACCTTTTACAGAAGTGCTAAAATATACCACCTTAAAAATGTTTCAGGCTGCACTTGTGGAACTGAACTCTATTAAAAAAATAGAGCGAGAATAAATATTGAAAAACAGATGGAGATCAATTATGCATATGTCCTTTATTAGGTCAGTCACACTGTTTGGATAACAACTGGTTTTATCACAGCGAAGAAACAAATAGATAAATATATAAACAAATCTTTGATTCTTTGCCTTTAATCAAACATGGGAAAATCATTAGTCTATCTTCCACACATAATTTATATCTAGAGTTACAATTAAAGAATGAATATTCCTTTCAGGGTAAATAAAATAAATGACCTGTTTGTTTGTTCATTTGAGTTCAATTTGCCTGGACACCTAGTGCCACCAACTATGCATTACTTTTAAGACATCATAGTGGAATTGGTACCAATAAACTCTGAATTCTCCCCTTTTAGGCATAAAAATGTGGGAGTGTGTGAATGCACGCGGTTATCAATGGCTTATCTCCACACTAAAATATTTATTAAACAGCAAACTTAACATTAGCCCATCACGGCTCTGGTTATTAAAACAGGATCCACTGACAGAAAATGCATTCCATAGTCTTAAAAGAAAACAAATGGGCAAATATCTTGTTTCCTTCCTTTCCTCCAACAGCAACTTGCTAAAAATTAGTGCTGCTCAAGCCCCTGACGGGACAGAGCCACCCCTGGGAGCTCCATGAGCAGCCCCCTGGACAGCCCTGGAGGAGCACTCCTGTAACCCAAAGTGTCATTCCTTCTGGATTAAAAACCAATCCACTGCAGCGGGAGATCACACATTGGTTCTGCTCTCACCACTACTACGCCGAGCTATTTAAAGGCAAGAGTACGCTGCTGCTTTTAGGGAATGTCTTGTCTCCAGGTTTCACAAGCAGAGTCACAGCAGAGCTGAGGGACCAGCTTTAGACCTGGGATCACCTTCCAGGTGTCCCCCATTTCCATCATGCCAACCTAAGCGCAGGGCAGCTTGCAGGGTCCTGACTCCAGATCACCCCCAAACACTCATATCGTCCAGCCAAAGCCTTCCTTAGCCGTCTGAAAGCAAGTAACTCCTCTTATCTTCAACAGTTTCTCTCTCTGCAGTCTAACTATTTACATTCCACCTTCTCTGGGAACTTCCATGAGAAGAGCTCAAAAACTTTTCTGTGAATTAAAGCACAGAGCGGTCTGGAAAGCACTGCACTGATTTTACTGGCTGAGTAACCACTCACACTGGGCAGGAACAGGGCTAGAAACAGAAGCCAGATCTCCTACCTCAACAACCAGGCACTAGAACCACTTGGGAATGAAGACGGGCGAGAAGGTTGTTGTAGCACAAAGCTGATTTCTCACCTGTAGGTGCCCACGGGTCTCTAACCTGTTCCTCAATAACCCACCCTTCCCCAACATGTCTTCACAAGGCCACCTCTTTCTTCCACCTCACGTTTCCTTACCTGTTGCTTCTGCACATGCTCCCATTGCTAACACCTGAATGTAATGAGTGCTCTGAGGTGCTTCTGATCAATGCTTATAAATACTTAAAGGATGGGTGTCAAGAGGATGGGGCCAGTCTTTTCTCAGTGGTGCCCAGGAATAGGATAAGAGGAAATGGGCTCAAACTTGAATATGAGACATTCCACCTAAACATGAGGAAGAACTTCTTTACTTTGAGGGTGGCAGAGCCCTGGAACAGGCTGCTCAGGGAGGTGGTTGAGTCTCCTTCTCTGAAGACATTCAAAACCTGCCTGGACAAGTTCCTGTGCAACCTGCTCTGGGTGGACCTGCTCTGGCAGGGGGCTGGACTAGATGATCTCCAGCGGTCCCTTCCAACCCCATGTGATTCTGTGATTCTATCAAGGTGGTACACAAATAGCTCTGCTCTCCTCTCCAGTCCAAGACTATTTTGTTTTATTGAGGTGGTTCTCCAAGGTGGAGGACATGCAAATGCCTCTCTCTACTCATCAGCTAGGCACTGCCCACAAACGTGATCGGTTTAGCACACGGAGGACAATTCTCTCTCTCATCTGCTCTGAACAGCAGCAAGACAAGCTGCCAAGTCAGGATTTCACTTATGTCTCAGATTCTGAAAAATTTTAAGCAACAGAGCCAGGACTGGTATGACCTGTAGACAGTCCTGGGTACCAATGCTAAAACTGCTGTACCCAGGTCACGCAACTACATTCAAGCCTAAAGAACCAGAAACTGGCATTTTTAAGATGAAAGGCGATGTCAATTAAAATTTAAAAAATAAAAACGCTCCATCAGATTAGGAAGAGTTGCTAAATGAATGAGCAGCTATTTACACACTTGTAGGTATGAACCTGGAAATACGCACGCTCAAGTTCAAAAGGCACAGCATGGCACAAAAGCAAAGTTTCCATTTAAAAATTGAAAGTGAGGTATCTAAGAACCCACGCAAACATGTGCTGTTTCCACATGCACACCTGTATACTTTGCTTCCAAACTGTGGCTCAATCTGGCTGGTCTTCTGAAATTAGAAGCTAGGGACACAGATCTAATCCCAGCTCTGATTCTTTCTTCCCTATGGCCTTGAGCAAATCACAACCTCTCAGTCTACATTTCTTCATCTGCAAAATGGGGATAATAGTATTAACCTACCCACCTCAGAGTGTTTAATGATGATTAATTAATGTGAGAAAAGCACTCTAAAGATGTAAGAGCACTATATAAGTGATAAAGCATTATTTACCACTTGAAAAGTAATCTGAATAAAATCAGATATGCAAGTAATTTGTTTACATGTAGCAATAATATAATTTGTGACTATTTAATCTTGAATTAGTCTCACTTTAAACATCCCTTTCAATCACATTTCCAGTTACTTAGGGAAAATGACAGTATGGAATACTTTTTGTGGAAGCAGAGCAAGTAATGAGGTGGTAATTAAAGTAAGGGTCTAATAAAGTCTAAAACCAATGATCTGCCTTCGGGACACTGTCCCTGCCATTTGGGACTGTAAAAATCTCAGTCTCGACCTTGGTTCTGTTGTTCAGAACCTTCCACGAACTGCACTGGAAGCGTATGCTGGGTTGCTGAAATGCAGATCCACGTTTGCAAGGCTCATGATAAATCCAAGATAATTTCCACCACTGACCTAATTCAGATGACTCCAACTCTGCAGAGTTTTAACTGCTTAACCTTGTACACGCAAGTATTTACTGCAGCTGATAAATGCACATGAGCTGCCTCCATCTGTAAATGTTTGCAGTATCAAGAGCCGCTCTGCCACACAACTCATGCCTGAGATTTCTCTGTCGCACCCCCAAACCCTAAAATTTACCAATGAAATAACCAGTTCACAATATGGCTTTACATGACAGAAGAATACTAATGGGTGGTCAAATATTTAATCATCCCTTGGTAACAAGGTTGTAACAAGTCACACGCAAAATAAACATTTAAAATGAATTTCCATTTTTTTCCTCTAGGAAACTAGACAGTACTTGCCTAAAACACAGCAATCACTGATGGAGAAAGAAAGAATTAACATTTGCACAATTGTTTTTCCTAGAGCCCCATTTTCAATCACAAAATGAAATAAAACTATTAAAAGTTCTTCAGTTTGTTGGCACACTGTATGATCTAATGGAAAAGGAAGAAAGCATTTCTAAGTTCTCATATTCATTTATTAAATCATATTACTCAAAACCACTACATTTCAACAAATTATTAACATAAAACCCCTTTGGGTGGGAAATTTTGCCTTTTGAAGAAAAGTGTTTGGGAAGAATACTGAAGGAAAAGAGAGACTGAAAGAAATTTTTATCGTGGGAAACATTTATTTCTAAAGGAAAAAGTCTTACTTAAAAATACAACTACAATTTTTACCTTTGTCTATAAGAAAACAAGTGAAGATCTACTATTTCTATATTAAATGTGCACATACAACTGGACCTCTCAGTTTTGAAGAAAAAGTAGTATATAACTATTTTTTATCAATAAATAAAAACTAAGTTCTGACAAAAGGATTTTTGAGAGCTTAAAAATTCTACTTGAAACATCCAAGAATTATACAGCAGATAGAAAACACCTCATCTCTTCCACTGAGAATGAGTGAGGGAGTTTAACTGGCTCTGAACTGAGCTGAACTGGTGCAAGTGAGGAACAAACTGGAGTAAGGTCTCGTCCTTCCCTGGTAGCAAGTCAGTATCCGTGTCATGTAATTTCGTCTTGAGAGAGTACTAAGAAACTCGTAATTCAGTATTTTAGCTTATCTCATGTAAACACATTCAGGTGGCTATGCCACATCCAAGCTGGCTCAGGTACCAAGACAGCAGCTGACAACATAAGCACCAAACTCCCATGATCCAAACTTACCAAACATCTCAAGCAGGTTTTGCAAGCTTTGACGTAGTCTGTGGTGCAAGAACGATGCTGCTAGCAATACCTGAGTTAACTAGCTTCAAATTAACGTGAACCGTGGCATCTGCCTCACAGACATACCCCCAGGCTGTGGTTCAACATTCAGCCGCAGTCCTGAGGAAACCAGCCATCGTTCCTCCCTGTCTCCAGCTACTCCATCCCACCATCTCATCCTCCCAACCCTGACACAATCTGCTGGCAGACATCTGTGATGCTGCACAACCAATTAAGCCAGAAGACTGGCTGAAAAATAACCCAGGAAGAAAAAAAAAAAAGCAAAACAGTCAACAACAAAGTTTGCGTTTAAGCTGTATCCCAGCCCAGGTCACGGAGCAGTGTCACAAATGTGCCACTCCAAAATTGCTAAAAGACAGAAACGAGCAGTCACAAAAAAACCCTAAGATTAAAAAGTTGGCCACCAAATTAAAGTCTTTTCCTTTCTGGATAACTCACATGATTGTTAAGACAATTTTTGAACAAGTGACAGACTGTTGCTCACAACAGCTCTAACTTGGTATGAGCATGGCCACAGCTCAAAGGGCCAGTCAAGTTCCACCCACCGCTGGCTCTGCATGTCCCCCATCACACACGTCCTCCATCTGACACAACCATTTTGGCATGTTACTGGACTCCTCTCACCCCACAGCAGCCTGATCACAGTGTTAGCACAAAAGTGGTGGAGTGAAACTGCAGCCTGTGCTAACAGGCAAGAGGCACCACAAACCAGCAACTGCACAGTCCAGCCCAATAGTGTCCTAATGTCCTATTAGGAGACAACGAAGTCTTGGTGCAGTTGCTGCTCCAAGGGGCTCGAGATGGCAAGCTCCAAGCCAGCTCATCCATCTGTAGGACTGGAGCTTCAGATAAAAACAAAATACAATACACAATGCAAGGGGTACCCAAGTCAACCCGAGGAGACAAGGTTATGAGTGTCACTTCTGGAATAGAGACCTGCAAAGATGCTAGAGATGCTGAAGACGGTTCCCAAACAGTACCACGGTCACTCCACCTACTTACAAAATCTGTAGAGAGCTATAGGAACAGCACAATTTAGTAACATTTAAATTTTTTTTATATAATCTCATCAACACATATTAGTTACCAATGAGGCAGGACGTATACAGACTTGCCCACTGCAGAATAAAGGCAATGCTCTTTAAGCTCTTTTGTGAATAGTTTGACTGTAATTACCATTAAAAAAACAAAACTATTTTAAGAGCTGTTAATTTATTTCACAATTCTTGACGCTATATAAACTAGTGGCAATTTAATTCATACTAATAAGAACACAGACAAATATTGACTATAAAAAATTAAAAGCGATGATCAATTAACACTAGAGGAACAAGAAGTATTACACTGAAAGCTTCCAGATAATTGACTGAATTAGCCCTTACACTTGAAAGCAGCACATGAGAAAATGTTATTGGAACCTACTCTTAGAAAAAAGCACTGGACAGGGTAGAGTGGATGTCATCACAAGTTTCTGAAGAGGTAATTGTCCATGTATATTTTAAAAAGAAATATGGCAAATGGAGCTTCAGACAGTTTCTTTTAAAAAGGAGCACATCAAATCAAGCTTCAGACATTCTGTTAACTTTCCTCGAGGAGTTACTGTGCAAAATGAAGTCCTACCACACTGGTGTCTCGCACCCAGTCTTTCTCTAGATTGTTACATGGATGTAGGCTGGAAAAAGTGCAGAATCCTGAGAGTCACTGCACTGGGAAGCACACTGAATCTCACCTGCTGCATCCGCAGGCAAGCACTCCCAGATTTCCAGTGGTTCCTGCAGCAGAGCAAAGTGTACAAGACCCTACTCAGTCTTCCTGCTGTTTTCCAGACTGCAAGGACAGCTTTAAAACTGCCAAGTTGCCTGTTTCATAGCACAGATATTACTTGAAAAAGGCTTAGACAAAAGCATCCAGCCTCAGAAGTAATTCATATAGGAAGAAGACAAAACAATAAGTTTAGGACTCTGAGATTTGTTTCCCCATAAAGAACCTACAAGTTGTTTAACTGTAAAAAACTGGAACTACCCAGGATCTTGAAAACAATTTGGGAATTAAAGATCATACAGCTCTACTGTATAAATTCATAAAAATTAAGAATATGTCATAATACCCACTAGCCAATAAGCTACAGTAATAGCTGCACTAAATCTAATTGTGCTTTGTTGTCATAATGAGTGACAGGAGAGTCACTTCCTTGTCCTATTTTTCCTAAAAGGAAAATTAAAAAATGTGTTTGTCAGTGCAATGAAGAAAAAAAATAATCCAATTGCCAGTAAAGACTGGAATCCTTTAGATTCTCCATGCCCGTGTTTGCACTCTACAACTGTCTCTTGGGTGTAACTGGTTTTGTAATGTCTCCCATTACACATCTCTTCACTGCATTGCTTAGAAACTATAGAACATATCAGCCCACTGTAAATTCACTGTCTACACATCTTACCAAATCATACAGATCTGACTTGTCAACTTCCTATCAGTTAGTAATCCTAACCTATTTGACTGTAGCAATAAATGTATATCAAATATTACGTTTAAACGCAGGCTCTATAGCATGAGAATCCACCTATTTAAATATTCATTTTATAATTCCTATACTAACTTGCAATAGATTTAACACAGTATTTTCAGCTAACATATATTGCTTTTGCAAGTAATCCATGATACATATATTATATTCTTCTTACAGAAATATTGAAAACTTTACGCAGGCACTGTGATTCCAATGATGGTCTTTATCATGAAAATTACTAGATATTCTTCTATAATTTATCCCCAAGATACACATTCTAAGTCATGTTTTTATACAAAGTGCCTTTAGTGGGAGCACTGAAAATTGCTTTTAACAGTTTGGTCTTACTATCACTACAAATTAACAAGAAGAAATCTGTCCAACAGGCAAGCAGTCCTCAACAAGAATTAAAATTACTTTTCACCAGGGGTCCTAGACCTGGAAGTCGCAGCTTCAATCAGATTAGAGATAGAAAGTCATGAACATCCTGTTCTTTTAATATTTTTAAACAGGAAGGAAGCCTCAGTTCACGTGTTCTCCAGAGCAGCTCTTTAGCACTTAAAAGCTCAAACTCATAGCTGAGCCAGGACTGCACAATGGCCTAGATGTTAAAATCATCAACTCTGATTCAAATATTATCTTTAATTCTGCAGCTAGATAACGCTGTATTTCACTATTACACTAAAGGTTGCCTTCAGAATAATGGGAATAAATAGGTTTCTTTATACTTAATCAAGAATCACTGGGACAGCACATCACAGTAATTAAAAGAAATGTATGTCCCTGCTTAAATGTCAGTATATATATAGTTCTGGCTAAATAACTTTACTATTTGTTACGATGCTCATACTATGATTACTAGTTTACCAAAGTACTAGAGAACTAATTCTCCCTCACCTTTTTGCCAAGACCAAAACATGAGGCTTCAACTTCGGGAATTTTGTGAGAAAAATATGAATCTCTGAAAAGAGGCAGCTGAAATGAAAAGACCTCCTCCATCTTAAAATACAATATTTTTGTAACTGAAAATACTGTTGTAATACAATTATATATATTCATTGCATAGAGGGAATGTCTACTATATCTTCATCATGACGCTCCACTGTAACCAAGATATGTAGTTCTTCAGTACAATTTCATATTGAAGCTGAAGCGTTCAATTTTTTTTTAGCCAATTTGCAGAAATTATGTAAAGTTTCCCTATGATAAAATATAATTTTGGTACATCAGCCTAACAGAGGCTTAATTAATGGTCTCCTGGGCCTCTTTTCCACTGGAGCAGATCTGTTTAAGAAGTCTCTTAAACTTGCTTACAGAGGGCTCTTACCATGAACTGGGAATAATTCTAGGTGGTTACGACAGACGCCCACTTACGCATCAGGCCAGACTGATGCTAATGTCCCAGAGAAATTATTCTTCACCAAATTCTACCACCTTGAAAATTAACTGAAGGGGGGTTCCAGGCAGACAGGTTACCACCATCACTTATGGGTGTAAGGCATTACTCTCCGTGCAGAATGGGTGACGCAGAGTATTCCAGCAGATCCTCTTCATCCACATCAACGGTCGGTTGGTTACGTACGTCTCTCCGTAATGATGTAGGGTCCCGTTCCAACGCAGACACGTTTTTGTACACAGTGCTCCACACAAGGCACGTTCTTTACACCACGTACGTGTTACATGGTTTTCTTACTCTCAACAAAACCAACGTGTGACAAAGCAACACACACTGAAGATAAAGTCCTCCGTTACAACTAATGTGCATCTTAGACGCAGCTTTAAAAAGATTTAATCGTATGAGAAAAATTAAGCAGGAAAACTGAAAGGTGTGCAGACTGGGCCAGCGTACTGATAATACACAGCACGTGACCATGAGCTCCACAGTGACTCCTGCACCTGCACAGAGCCCAGAATCACACTCATGACATTAGAATCATAGAACCCTAGAATGGTTAGAGCTGGAAGGCACCTTAAAGATCACCAAGTTCCAACCGCCCTGCCCTGGGGCAAGGACACCTCCCATTAGAACAGGTTGCTCAAAGCCCCATCCAGCCTGGTCTTAAACACCTCCAGGGATGGGGCAGCCACAACTTCTCTGGGCAACCTGTTCCAGTGTCTCACCACCCATCACTGTAAAGAATTTCTTACTAATATCTAATCTAAATCTCCCCTCTTCCAATTTAAAACCGTTACCCTTTGTCCTGTCACTACACTTCCTGACAAGGAGTCCCTCTCCAGCTCTCCTGTAGGCTCCCTTCAGATATTGGCAGGCTGCTCTAAGGAGCTATTAGGAGGGCCCCCTCGCTTCGGATCCTGCATGAGCGGCAGGAAGAGCCATCTCCAGCTCTGTGCCACAGCCACACCTGGAACCTGCTTCCCAATTCTCAGGGATCGCTTTTGCAGGAGTTTGGCTCCTTCAAACCCATTTCAAACGCCATCAACGTTTCTTAAGGTACAGTCCTCCACCACTGATTACCAAGGGTCTCCGAGCCAGCCAGCTGGTGACCCAGCTCAGACACACCCCCGGGCCCTGCACGGGGCCTACCTGCAGCACCAGGCTTTAAGGTGCACCACCGGCCCTGTGCCCGGCCAAGCCACGGCGAGGCAGAGAGAGAGAAACACGGGTTTTTCAGCGAGCGCTGAGTGTAGGCGCTTTACGCCGAGGTCACTGTAACGGTCCCGGGGGCCTGTCAGGGCCTCTCCAGCCGGCGAACCCCCGGGGACAGCCGGTCGGCGGCTGCCGTGCTAACGGGCACGTCGGCCAGGCCGCCGCTGCCAACGGAGCGCAGTGCCCGCCCAGGGCCCCTTCTCCCGGGGGAGGCGGTGTGTGTGTCCCGCCGGAGGAGCGCCGGCCGGGCCTGGCCCGCTCCCGGGTCCGTTACCCTACACCCTCCCCCCCCACCAAAAACAACCCGGGCCTCGGCCACGACCCGCCTCAACCGCCAAACGTGACGTCACCGCCGTCACGTGCCCGCCCGCCACGCGCAGGCCCCGCCGCGTGCCGCCCCAGGGGCCGCCACCCCGTTGAGGGGGGGTCCCCGCCCCACACCCCCACACACACCCCCACACACACCCCCCCCTCCCAGCCCGGGGCAGTCGCCATCGCCCGCTGCCCCCACCTCCCACCCCCCGGCCCGGCCCGGCCCAGCCCAGCCCAGCCCCGCCGCCCCGGCCCCCTGCCCGCGCCCCCCGCTGCGGCCCGGCCCGGCCGCCTTTTTACCT
>JAOTQQ010000063.1:32882161-32907391 GCA_026546715.1 Gallinago undulata | reverse complement strand
GCCGCCCCGGCCCCCTGCCCGCGCCCCCCCGCCACACGCTGCGGCCCGGCCCGGCCGCCTTTTTACCTTTTCGTGCTCCTGGCGGAGGCGGCCCACCAGCGCCGGGCTGAGCGGCGAGGCGCCGCCGGGGGCCTCCATGGCCGGCGGTCTGTGAGGGGCGCGGAGGGGGCGGCGAAGTTGGGGGCGTGTGGAGGGGAAGAAGAGGCGGCCGGGCCGGGCCGGGCCGATCTCCTCAGCAGGGCGAATGAGTCCTATAGAAATGTTTGTGGAGGGCGAAGCGCCGGCTCCAGAGCCGCATCCACGCGGGGCCCGCCGCCGCCTGGGCCCGGGGCGCCGCTGCCGGGGGAAGCATCTCACACTCGCATTCTGGGCCCGCGCCGCCGCCGCCTGGGCCCGGCTGCCGCTGCGCCGGGAGAGCGCCGCCGGCTGCTCGGGTGCCTGCCGCCGCCTGCCTGCCTGCCTGCTGCACTCTGGGTAGCCGGCCCAGCCGGGCGGCCCGCCGAGCCCAGCCGCGCCGCGCCCGCCGGAGGCAGCCGGCTGCGAGCCGCGGGAGGCGGGCGCTCCCACCCACCGCCCGGCCCGGCGCCCACCGCCCCGACGGCTCCCCCCCTGCCGCCGCGGCCGGCTGGGGGCGGGAGGGGGACACCGGCCGCCGCCACGGGCTCGGGCAGCCTCCCCCCACGGGGGCCGTCGGCGGCTCCCCCCCTCCGGGGCACGGCCTGTGCTCGGACACCCCCCCTCCCCGGTCCTGCACTTGTGGGAGTGCGGGCCCCAGGCGCCTAGGCCTGAGGTGCAGGGAGTGGAGCAGCAAGTGTTTTGGTCGGCCTACAGCAGTCCTACATACACACAAACACAGAGCTATATGTCTTTTTTTGTTGTTGTTAATAATAGGGAGGTGATGTCGCAATGACCGGTCTCAGAATGCCCGCTCTGTGGAGTTTACCCTGTCGGGACATCGGACAGTGAATAAACAGTGGGTTGCCTTGACCCAAAGGGTTGCAAAATGGTTTTAGGTTGGCTGAGATCACTGAGAGCAGCACTCGGGCTTGCCTGCGTGGAAAAGCTGGGAAGCGAGTGGCAGACAGGCGCTCTTGGAGTACCACAGTGTAATTTATGTGCAGTAAATTCATTAGCTAATTTTGTGAGTGGCGTTAGATACGTGCAAAGTAAGATGCTGGTATGGGATGGAGCCGTATTTTGAACGACACGCCGGATCACAGCACCCCTCGAGATCAGAGTGACTTCACACGGTGCCTGGTTGGCTGCAGCAATTCTGGCTGGTGTATTTTAACTTCTACACACTAAGCACCACATCGGTGGGTTCAGTTGCAGATAGACATTTTGTTTAACTGCTGCACCTTCCCCTTGAGTGAACAGGGACTTGCGAACACTCACCATATATTTGCCAACAGAGTAGAGGGTCTTATATTGTCTCCCCCCACCCAGGGACTGGCAGGTGTGTCTTAAGAGGGAAGTAAAAAGGTGCAGCTTCCCTACCTTTAGATCAGGGGGTTCCTTCTGCAACAAAAAGAAGCCCAGCTTCCTTCCATGAGCAGAACTAACCCTGTATACACCACAAAACAACTGTTTGTGTTATATTCATGACACAGTATGTGCCATGCACTTTTCTAAATCCAGGTTCCCATCCCCCCCTCCTCCCTTAAAGAGCCTGTTAAAGCTCTACAGATGAGAAATTTAGAAACAATTTTCAAAGCATGGTTACTCAAGCTGGAAGTTAGCTTTTAGCCAGACTTTAATACAGCTTCCAATATTGCAAATAAAAATTTGCAATTGCAGCTGGGTAGTTTGGTTTATGAAATAACTACATCCATAATCTTCAAGAATAATTGAAAGTTAGCTGAAATCTCTGGCACGTATTTGTCACTGAGGGATTCTGGATCCTCTGAATGGACAAGAGATGTCTATATATTGTCATCAGAATGACAAGCAAAAGAATGTCTCAAGTTTAAATAAGTTACACAAATCTTGGGATCCGATCCTTCTAAATGCTCATAGTAAATAAATTCCTTTCAGCTTGCTTAGAACATCTTCTAAACTTCTGTGCAGTTAACGAGGCTCGCAGAGGAGATACTACGAATACAGGTCATTTTTAAATGCTCTAGTTTGATCCCATTTCATCTCAACTCGATTGGAGGACTAACCAGATGCACAACATAAAGATTTATCTTATTTAAGATTTTAAGTTTTTGGCTGACATAACAAAAAAAGCACTTAATTAACATGAGGAGTCACAAAGTAAGAATTTTACATCACAAGACACTATTCTCTAAGTAGAATGTAAAGGCATGTAATGATTTCTCTTGTTTCCTGCTCCAAAGACTTTGCCATTTCATGTGGCACCAGTACACCATTTAGTCACTAAATGTGTTTTGTTGGAGACTTCTGACAGTTGGCCAAAATAAGAGGCTACATCATTATCAGGGTAATGCCTGTATGTGTTTGCTTGTACTGAGAATAGTATGGAATAGTTTACTGGATCCTTTTGTACAATTTGCTTTTCATCTGCCAGTGAAGAAATGTTCTATTAGTGACAAACAGATGGGAGACAGCGTTTGCCAAAGAGGAGCATGAAGCTTGTCCCTGGGTCACAATCTTTTGCACTTATAACCTGTACAAAACCATTGTCACCAGGGAAACTCTATGGAATATAAAATAAATCAGATTGAAATTTGGCCTTCTAAGCTGCAGATTTTTGTTTACTTGTTTACTACATTAAATCTTTTAGATGCCCTACCAGATGATTTCCATAAAACCTTGGGGAAACCTCTGGAGAACTCTCTGTAATTAAGTGAGGGGAAGGCAAATAAGCAAAGCTTACATGTTCTGTTCCAAGTGGATGGCTTAGCAGTCAGCAGATACGGCTGTACTGGAGCTGAAGATGTGGCTGCTGGCAGACCTCCTACCCGAATCCAAGCTAGCTAGATTGGATGAGCTTTTGAGAATGAGAAATCAGTGTCATATTTTTGGGTTTGGTATAAATGGGCCAGCTCTACCTGTGCGAGCAGAGGATTAGAAGCAAGGTTTTGGAGAGGTCAAGTTTGCAGCACAGAACCTGACACCAGGGCTCTGGGTCAAAAGACATTCTTTGGCACAGAAGTCCATGCCTTGTCCTGTACTCCTTAAACGTTGTTCGCCACCACCCTGCAAAGAGGGTGGGCAAAACAGAAGAGAAAAACGAGAGGACAAAAGAGGAGACAGGGGAAAATACCCCAGCCACTCTTTGTCCTGAGAGAAACAAAGGTGAAACCATGACCCCTCTGTTTTCCAAGACCAGAAACAGATCTAAAAGCATGAATTACAATAAAAAGTCATGGATGAAGGCAAGAGGGTTAAGAACCAGCTCATCCTTGGAGCTCACACGTGTGCAGGCACACACAGAGCTACGCAAAGAACAACAGTTGTATTTCGCCTGACTAGAAGATTGGTATCGGGCAAGAGTGACAAAAAGGACCTCATAGAATCAGAGAATCTTAGTGGCTGGAAGGGACCTTTGAGATCATCGAGTCCAACCACATTAAAAAAAAAACAAAAAAAAAACAAAAAAAAAACCCACAAAAACAAACAAACAACACCCCCCCCCAAAAAAAAAAAAAACTGAGATGGACCTCCCGCAGGAGGAATGCATTTTTTGGAAAACAAGACACAACCTACGAACATCACCTCTGTTGTCAGCACATGGAGACAGCCTGATAACGTGAACAGTGAATGAACTCCCCAGGCCCACAGCAGACTCCCTGATCTACTTTAGGAAAATTTCATACTTGGGCTTCTGGCGTGAAACGGACACGCTAGAACTGTTGGGTTTTTCCTTGGATCTGACTCTGAACTAAGTGTTTTCACGTGTTGTGAAACAGCACAGAACTGTTAGAGCATAGTACATCACTGTGGTTGTAGAAAACCTGCCTTCTACGGGGCTGACTAGAAGACTTAAACTAATTCTAATGGACAATTTATGAAAAATATTGCTGCAGTTGGCACCAAAAAAAAAGCCAAAACCCACCCCAGTATCATGCTAAAGCTAACTCATAATCAAAATGCCATAAGACCAGGTCCATCTTACAATTTTATCTCATTCTGTCTATAACACCATCCATGCTCATTTTTGGCTTTTAGCAACTCCCTGAAGTTCCTTTTAAAGATTAAAAGCCTTTCTTTGTTGCTGCTACTTGCCAGGATGATAAGCACACCAGCAAATCTTCAAGAATATCTGTCACCACTTCACCAGCAATAACTGATTTTTTTCCTATCCGGAAGTTTTATTCCGAACAAAACTACTGTTATCTTTTCTAATTAATATTCTTAAGATTGCAGATATATCCTTTTGGAGCTTCCTCTTGCAAAAAATTATGGCTATGAGTCTCCCTCCGTTGGGGAATCTGGAAGGAGACCCGAGTCACTCTAGATGGAACTAGAGGAGTGAAGCTCTGCCGTGCTTGCAAAGCCATGGCCAAACCCTGCATCTCCTTCAGCCTAATCAGTCTGAAAGGGCCAGGAGTTTTTGTGTTTGGATGATGACAATGGAGTCAAACTACCAGACACCTTTTCATTGTCCGGCTGTAGAAAGAGTAAGGTTTTGAAGTGGTTGCTGGTCCAAAACATCAGCACATGATACTGACATTAGCACATGCCTTTCTCATTAGGGAAAGGTAAGAGGCTTCAGGGGTGACACCAACATGCCACTCGTTTTTTGGTTGCATACTTAAACACCTTAACTCATGCCTTAAATGTAGTTTTAGGGGCACTAGGTGACAGCTAAGAATTTATTTACTCAGCGTCACCAACTTACCCTCTCCCTTGCCATCCATCCACCCAGCTACCCTGTGTTTAACACCGTGATACCTGAGAACCATCAAACCAACGCACCCTCAGTTTCAGTTTTCCAGCAGGATCACGTATTAAGCAGGTTGATGTTCATTTCTTTCTCCTCTGCAGGGAGAACAAAGGGCCTGATTTTCTGTTACATTAAGGTTGAAGCTACTGGATCATAAAGTCCATCAATACAGCATGTTGCATTTCTAGAGTGGTAGTGATGAAGAGGACCCTGAATTTACATATTGGACTCAGTTATGATACAGAAAATAGTCAGAAATTACCCATACATATATGCCTTACCACACATGATTTAAGAAAGCTGGGACAGGCTATCAGCTTCCTGGTGGGACCATCTATAGAGCGTCTGTTTGCTGATCCAAAAGGCATCTATGTAAAATACATGGTATCTTTGGAAGGCGAGATAGCCAACTATTAGTGCACATTATGCTTTAGTCTTCTTATGTGTTTGATAATAACATTATTTATTTTTATGCTACTACCATGCAGTAAAGCTCCAGGCCCCTCGCAGCGACGCAGCTGGCTCTGTCCTGGCTTTTAGACCGTGAGCGCTGTCCTGGTTGGTTTAATACATGAAACTTGGATGCTTTATTTGTATGCTTTGTAGTTGCTTCTGCCATCTTTGATTAGTATCACCTGGAAATCCCAGCTTTTCTGCATGTAGTCACACCCAAGAGGAAAGCCTGACTCAGAAAAGATTAGTGTCACTTTCCTTTTTCCCCTCATCTTTTCCCTGTAAAGGAGGAGAGCTTTCTGATCGTGGCAGTGTATTAGTAGAGATAGCCTAGATAGCTGAATACCTTAAGGGCCTCAATCTCCTCTCATGTGTCCCAGAATTAAAGCTGGTATATCTCTGTTGACTTCAGCGCTGATTTATACCTGCATTAGTGAAAAGAGAACCAAGTTCTGAGGTTTTTATGAGGATTGCCACGAAATTTGTTCTTCTAGCATGTTAAACAGTCAGAACCAAATTCACATTTCCATTAAAGAGGAGATTGTGACATTGAGGATGTCTTTCTCCCAAAACTATTTACTCCTGGACTCCTTTGCCTTTCTCAACCAGATGTGGCCTTCTTAAATACTCAGCTACTAGGTGTGTTTTTCTGCTAATTATTGACCAAGGGCAGATAATGCACCATTATTTTTTGCTGTAGCAGAGACAGCCAGTTTGTTAAAATCCCAGAAAGCTGCTCCTTTGGTTTCTGATTTGAAGGCCCAAAAGGAGGTGTGCCTGCTAATTGGGTATTTCACCCTGTCTTGTTCCAAAGTGATAAAGTGGTATTTTCCCTGAATAAGTGGATTCTCTTCTGTACACTGCAGCAAGCCAGCGGCCCAGCCTTGAATTGCTTCCCAGAGTTTTTATCTGAGTTTCTGGGGCTGAAGTAAGGCTCGTAACTACAAAGGTTGGGTTTATCATTACTTTCAATTAATAACTTTGTCTATCCTTTTAATTGTAATTTCCTATTCACTTCAGGGAACTATTTACATATATTTTCATATAGTTATTTATACATTTTAGCAAATGTAGTCATATGAAAATAGGGCATTTCCCTGACAAGCTTAAACCCGTTTCGTTATCATCCAACTTCTGGATCATTTCACCTTTTGCTTTATTTCTTGACATTTCTTCTGTTCTAAAGCACTGCAGTTTGTTGCAAAAGACATCTTTGGTTTCCTGATGTCCTACCAGTTTTGTTGAATTCCTCTAAGTAAAATTCCAAATGATAGTGAGCATCGCATTAATTTTCTAAGAAAACAAGTGGGATAGGGCAATGACAAACTGAAGGAAGCCAGAAGCCAATGTCCTCTACTTCTGCTGCTACAGAACCGAAAGCATATTACGATTTACTTCTTCATGCCCTTTCTTAAGCATGTAATCCCAGCTGCTGAGACAGTCCTTGTGGCTCCAGTGGAAGTACTGACATGATCATGGAGAAAAATTCAGATGATTTGTCTAAGAAAGAGTTTCTCCAGAGGCTCTAGGCTGAGGAGAATCATAGCACAATTTGAACTCTTTTTTTTTTTCTTTTTTTTTTCTTTTTTTTTTTTGCATAACCAGATCAAATCTGGCCTTGGTAATAGTCAGAAATCATTACCATCTGAATTCTAATCCATGGCATATGTCATCGGGACTGGGTGGTCTCGCTATAACTTCTAGGAGAGAAAACCTCATCTCATAAACTGCCACTGCAGGTGGCATTTAAAATGGAGGTCTCTGGGCTCAGTGGTGTAAATCCAGCACTTTTTACCACTGTTGAATTCACACAGCATCTTTCGCAAAGAAAATGTAAGAGAGACATTTAGCCTTGTATTTTCCAGCCCCTGAAAATTTCCACTAGCTGTTTACCACCATTATTTAGAGGAAGGGAAAAAAAAAATATTTTAAGATGTAAATATTTTGTGTGGAATGACGAAACGACAAATATTTGAGCAAACCTCAGTGAGATGACCGCAGCCATCTATGCCAGCAGTCATGGGCCCCGAAGAGGAGAATGCTTCCAAAGATGCCATCTGTGTTTTCAGGACACACGTACAAATAGATCCGGTTTCATACAACAAAACAAATTAGGATTGATTAGACTTCTTCTATGTGAAAGATAAATAGGTACTTCCACATCTTTTGGCATTTCAAATGTAACTTATTTAGTTAACTAATAGTTTTGGAGACATTCAAACTATTTTAATCAACTTGAACCGGGCATTATATCAATTCACAAGATGAGCCTTAATCTTTGTCTGTTTACACGCATTTATTATGTTACATTTCAAGGAAGCTACTGGCTGGCCATCTTACCTCACTTCTGTTTCAAAGTACCACCCAAACCTGGTCCACACTGCTGCAGCAGCAGCTAGCAGACATCCTGGACCTGGCGTCTCCTTGGTTTAAAATTTGCATGGAAAATTATAGCTAGCCCAAAGGAAAGCCCAACCAACAGCCACGATGGCAGGACTGGAAGGACAGCACTTCCAAGCACCCACTCAACCAGCTTTTTGATCAGTGGTGGTAGCTCAATGCAGGGCAGATGCAGCAGCATCTACCATTCTCAGGAAGCAAAGTAGGTAGGGCTGATCGTGTACGAAGAACCCCCCGACTTTGGAGCCGACACATTTTCTCTTGGCTAAAAACCAAGTTTTTGACATGAGAGGGCCATGATAGGGGAGCTGCTGTTTGCATGCAAGACTGATGCTGATGAACAGAGGATATTATTGCAGTTCAGTGAAAAGCAGATACTATTTTTACATTTGATTTCAGTGTATTTTGAATTTATTGTTTTTTCAACAGCATCTAGAATTTAGGAAATGTGTATTTATATATAATAAATCAAAATAAGTGGGAAAGTGACAGAATAAGGAACTGAAGACTTTCAATAATATGTTTCATTTTAAAATTACAAGAGCACAAATGCACAAAATCCTAAAGGCCTCCATCCAACAAAGCACTTGCATGTATACTTAATTTTAAGTCTCCCTACAGTCACGCTTTGCTGAATTGAGGCATAATAACGGTAAACTTCTAGGCCAAATTCTGGACTGAATTCAGTAGATGCAGATGTCTTTAAAAGGAAACAATATGTGTATGTAGAAAGCACATCTCTAGACACGCATCCCTGATCACTTGCATTCATGTTCTGAAATTGTCAAACGCATGAACATTTGCTTCCCCAGATTTAAAATCCTTGCCTTATTTAACACGGAGCCACAGAGGTGCTGTGTTCTGCCAGCAGGAAAAAAGTACTCTCTGCCCAGAAGACCTTACAGTTTAAGTTTAGACAGATGAATAGCAGGTAAAACATAGGAAGGGTGAGAATGGAGGAGAGCTGGAGTAATAGGCTCACACGGTGATTCATTATAGACATGTGCATTTTGTGGTTGCCAAGTTATAAGTTTTAAATATAGAAGTTTACTTTTATGTAGAAGTAATAATTATTAACAGAACACTAATCTTAGGGGGCTCTACACATCATTTTGACAATCCAGAGTGAATGGGAGTTCTGCCACTCATTTCCATAGAGTCAGCCTTTTATACAGAGTCTCTATTTTAACCCATGGGTCCCCAAAAGAGAGTGCACACAAATCTCTACAGCCCAACCGCGCCTGCCTGACCCAGATCTCTTGGAAACGTGGGTGCAATCCTTGGTGTCAGGAGGAAGAGGTGTCATTCCTCACACAGCTGCAAACAGCTGCACACCAAGCAGCAACAAGCCCTTCTCCAGCCCTTCCTTATAGCCAAGCCTCCTAATTAACCCTGCTGTCATCCAGAAGCCGAGAAGGAGACCCTTGGAGAAGAAGAGCTGCTCCACACCACCTCACCTGCAGTTCTGAGGGGCTTTTCTGAAAAGGGCACATGGAAACAGAGTGGGATAGAAGTGTAGAAGGTAGGAAGTGTCCAGGCAGATGGTTGGGCTTGGAGCTCTCACACCCCCCAGGAGCCACTCATGCTGCACACCCATGGCTCACAGAGGAAAAGGGATTTAAAACTGTCAGGCAGCAGCTCTCAACTATTAACTTCCAGTTTTGAAACAGCTGAGGACTGGAGGCTTTGAGGAAATCTGGGTCCGATTTTTATTTTTAGATAAACTGCCAGGGAAATAAATCACACAATAATGATTTTCAGTAATTTTTATAGGAGAACTGACAACTTGCTGTGGTGACTCAGTATTTGCAGGGTACTCTACAATATTGTGTAAGCACTTAAATTTCATCCATGATTTAAAGAATTCAAGGGATCTGAGCTTTGTGCCTCTAGCACTTTGGAGGTGTTTCAGTGTGAGATGGGAAGAAGGTAGCAATGGACAGACTTTGTCATTCTTGTTGCAGCAGACACTTTTAAGAAACCATGCAGTTACGTGGAGTTAATATTTTTCTAGTATTTCAGAACTTGTACCCCCCACCTAAAATACATGAAATTCACTTATTAGAGAAATAGAAGCTAACCTTAACAAACTCACTGATAAAGTAGGAGTAACACACGGGTTGGTCATGCTCTTGCCCAGGTTCAGCGGACCTGTTGGGGAAGAAAGAAGTGATCATCTTTCCAGAAAGAGGATTCCAATAGCAAAATACCTTTGCAGTACTAGCAAAGAAAAACCCCTAAAAAGTTGGGGGGGGAAGTTTCTTTATAGGCTTGGCTTGTTTGTTTGTTTGTTTTTTTTAAACTTATCTGTCAAAAAACCTCATGTTAAAGCCCAAGAGGAGGCTGTGATGCCTCTCTAAACAGAGGCACAGGCTCCACAGGCTCCGAGTAAAGAAACTGGCATTAGTTCAGTGACTTAAACCCGGCTCCACACTGTCTGAAAGGTCCATTCACAGGGAAGTTAATGCAATATCTTAGCCTGAATTACCTCCTTTTTATCACTACCTCCATGCTATTTAGATATAGATTTTTTTAGTTAAATGTACTTGTTAAATTTTAATGTTCTTTTGAAACACTGATGAATTCGAATCCCACTCTACACAGCCTGCTGGGTCCAAAGAGTCACCCAGTGGGAGCAGGGCTGTACTCAAGCCATGCTGAAGTAGTTTAGCTACAGCAGAGGATTTTTTATTATTATTATTATTTTCAGTACAGGCATGATGTAATAACCACCCAGCTAATAAGCTTTAGCTAGCTAGTAGTGACCCGTTTTATTCTTATAAAACACTAGAGTAAGCTATGGTTGAAGCGGTTCTTCCCCCCAAACTGCCCTACTCTATGATCCGAGTTGCTCCCTCCTGCCAAGGCAGATGTTTGGTGCCTACAGACACTCGCTGGCAGCGAGAGACAGACCTGCCCTTGTCCAGGGGATTGCGCAGGCACTCTCTGCCCCTTTTGCAAAGGCAAGGCTGAAGGCAGCCACCACTGAGTACACACAGCTGCAGTGTATTTGCCATATTGCACAAACTCAGACTTCAGAGAAAATTAACTCTTAATGTAGCAATAATAGGAGCAGCCAGATATTATTTGGGAAGAGGAGGAAATAAATATTGAATTCTTTAGTTGCTAATGCTCTTTTGGTTGGGACAGTGCTTTTTTTTTGCAACTGAAATGCTAGAAAAATTGAGGAAGCAGTGATTTCCTCTTGCACTCACAAGACAGTACCAAATATTTGTTCAACTGTGATGGACTAGGAAGTATAAAACGTAGGTCTGGAGATGCTAAGGCAAGAAAGTACTGTTAGATCAGCTATCACAACTTACACAGCAAAAGCGCTAGACCACCAAAATACTCTTGCATTATGCTTAATACTTACACAGCTTTTAATAACTAAAGAATATTGTTTAGGGATATCTTGCGAGGGTCTGAAGACACCAAAACAGGTAGAACCCATCACAAATCCCAGCAGGGAGTTCCAGTGTCTGCTTTATTTCCAATTTCAACTTGAGTTTTCAGACATTGGTTCTTCTGACACATTTCCTCCCTAGGTGAGAAAGCTCCCTAGTACCATGTATTTTCTTTCCATGAAGGTGCTTATACATTATAATTGAGTCACTTCTCAATCTTCTTTTCATAATGAAAGGTAGAATAAAACAGCCTGTGGCCTTTAGAGCACGGGCAGGTTTCCAGAGGAGTTTATGGAGGAGTAGAGGAAGTTTTAATTTGACTACTTACTAGGCAGTATCTCGCTTTCCAAACTTGCCAGAAGCTTTTGATTCCTTTTGGAAAAAGCTATATACTCACATTAAAAAGCACGTAAGCTATCACTTCAGATAGCCCTTGGTCTCTCAGCCTGTGTTTTGTGGACATGAGCAGCATTTATGACAATCCAATTTGGAATTGCACAGCGGATCAAAATTTAAATCTTGTCTAAATCTAAAGCCCTAGTGCTACTTTTAACAGCAGCTTTTGTTTCACTGAAGTGTTTTCTTTTCATAGAAGTGGATTTTAACTAATCTTACACAGATTTGAGAAAACCCTTTGCAGATCCCAGTGTCGTTACAGACTGTTTGCAAGGGCTTGCTGTTGATCGTTGCCAACAGTCATTGATGGACAGGGGTGGCTCCCCCCCACCAGCATCTTCTGCAGCCTTGGATCTCTGGTACGGGGCTATTTTCTGGACACAAGAGCCCGTGTGGTTTTGTTGGTGACTTGCACCAACATATGATCTTGTTATTAGAGAAGGAATTGGTGTGGAAAAGGAGGTTGCACCCTCAGCAGCACATGCTGCATCCCTCAAGAGCTGTGCCTTGGCCACCCCTCCTGGGAGCCAGCCACTGCCGGGACAACGTGGCGCCAGGGACCACCTCCCGGGTGGCCATTTGCCAGCTCTCTACCACAGAGCCTTGTGATGGTTGCCCAGAACCCATCCCACTGGTACCCATCTGGGGCTGGACCCATTCTCCCACCTCTCACAGCAGCTCTCTCTGCTTGTCGCCCAAGACCCGTTTCCCTAAAATCTAGCAGGGAAGGCTTCCCAGTTGCTTTTACCCAGCACCCTTGCTAGCCCTCACGGCTGGCTGGTGGCCTCCCCATGCGGGGCCGTGCAGCAGTGATGTGACAGAGCCACCGCTCACCAGGGCTTGTAGGAGGGAAACACCACTGGGTCCCTGGCACCGACAGCAACACAAATCCTCAGGGCCTCCCTGCCTGGCACTGAAGCCATCCCTATTATTTACGGATACCCCCTTTTTTAAAAATTAGATGATTACAAATTAGAAGAGACATGTCCTTAAATCTGGAAGTGCAAAAAAGGGGTTACAAACGCGCAAAGTCATTCTTTTACGTGACCTGAATAATTAGGGGAACTGTAAGAGTCGCCATTTAAAAGGATTTTCAAAACACATCATCTTTCAAAAGACACATCAGTAGAAGGTCATCTGTGACCCCTGCATTGTGTGGGTTTTTCTGATAGAGTAGATAGAACTCAAGTAAGATGACAGCTGCCCTCCCATAATTAGCACGTAGGAAGCCGGAGCAAACTGAAAGCCACCCAAAATACCAATATCAAAGCACGCTCAAATGGAATCAGCATAGAGATAAGCACTGCGCTTAAATCTCTACAAGATGCTGCATCTGAGCTTAAAGGAAGAGGCTGATTTTTAACGCAGACACAACACATCTGTAATTATCATATACTGCAATTATTATAGCAGCAAATGCAAGTCTTGTACATCGCAGCGTGAGACAGGACCGCTGACGTGGACGGGTAGTTTGTGTGGTCACGGTAATCACCACACAAGCAGGAGGGACAACCGTGTGTGCAGGTCCATCTCCCCCGTTTGGGAGCCCGGGCAGACCCCCCCCTCTGCCCTGTTAACCCCGCACCCAGCAACATCACGTCGGGGCGGCGCTTAGAAATGCAGAAATCAGGAGTGTCAGTTCTAATGCTCAGGGACAAGTCCCCTTGTCTTCTGGCATCTCCTATTTTCTTTGAAATGACTTGTCCTAGATTTTTAGATTAAAAATAACAAGTATATAATTCATATATACCACATAAATTTTATATTAAAAAAAACTTAAAACCGTACCTACAGTACTTTAGTACCTGACTTGTATATTTATGTGACTATTGTTAGAAGTGACTAATTGGGTTTGATTAGCTTCATCATTAATATTCTGTCCATAATTTAACATGCTTCAATAAAATACCCTAAAGCAGTATAATGATTAGATTTCAGGAATATGTGTTTTGCAATTAAGTTGCTCTTGATTTTGATATGCAGATTAAGAAATGGTGGTCTCATTTAAAAAAAAAAACTGCCCTTATTAACTCAGCAGTATACTCTGAAGATTAGGTAAGAAATCCAAGATTTTCTCTTTGTATATGCTAGTTAAAATGTATTTCAATCAAGCATATGTGGGCAAATCAGATTTGATTAGTTTAAGTTCACAGTCATTCTATCTAAATGAATAATGTGTCACCTAACATTGCAAAAATTTGATTAATAGTTTATCAGTTAATTAAAAATGGGGTTTAATTTTTCTTTTTTAGGAAAATGCAAGGTAGATATTCCTTGTCTTCATCATAAATGCAAATTATTTCAGCTTGAATCTATTGTTCCTTGTTCGCTTCTTAGCCAACTGGCAAGAAAATAAAGCTTTTAAAACGATCTCTTTTAGAGAGAAGTAGTAAAACTTTGTTTGCTTACACATATGGCTGCCAGTTGTCTAAGTTCAAGCAGGATAATCCATGCACATCCCCATTCCTCCCCCAGGCTCTGCTGGGACTTCTCAGAGAAGGCCTTGGACTATCTTTGCTCCATCCTGCAGCAGGTCCAGGAGGACTCCATGAGCGACGTGGCCGGGTAGGACCCACTGAAGGCTTCGAGGAGAACAGAGGAGATGATGTCCACTCCAGGGAGTAAAAAGCATCACCGCAGAGGGCAGGGTTACTGGCAGCCCCAGCCAGCCCCATGTGCTGAGCTGGCAGTCCTCATTGTCTCCTCCATTAGACAGCCAGGGTGCCAAGCCTCCTGCTTCACCATGGCAGCTCCGTGTGGCCATCAGCCCATCACAAGCACAGGGGGAGCACAGGGCAACGGGGGCAGGTGGGAACCCAAACTAAGGGCTCCCAAGGAAGGGAGTGGGCAAACTAGATATCCAAGTGCAGCTGCTGCGGGGTTGCAGCTGATGTGTATGTAAATATACATATATAGACATATACATACACACCCACTCATTCTGCCTAGCAGCCCTCCATCCTGCTTAGCCAGAGAGAGAAGCTATAGGTGGTGCCTGCACTGATGCAAGCACTCTATACATGCCTGACCCGTGTTGCCAGCTGTGCATATGTATGTGTGTATATATATATATATGTATATTTATGTGGTGTATGCAAGTGCCTACTGGGAATACACCTTCAGCCTCGCTGCTGGTGGGGCCTGGGAGCATGGAGCTGCCATAGCCTCACCTCTCTCCAGCTGTCAGATCCTGACAGTATCTATGCAGAACAAATTGGGAAGGAAGGGGAGGGGTGATTTACTCCATCTAAAATGCTTAGAAAGTTATTTACGAACACCAACATTAAATAAATGGTAGTGCTACCAAAAAAAAAAAAAAAATCAAGCGTGGAAATTTAAAAACTGGCAAAGTTGAGGTTTCCTTTGAGACCTCAGTTTGGTTACTTGGTGCAGCCACATCATATAGTTTTAATTACGTTCTCCCATGTTACACTTTCTACAGGGTTTTACATTATCCAGTGCACAGCATGAATAGCACTCTCTGAATTAGCAAGCGTGAAACATGTACATCTACACATGACATTACCCAAGTACACAATTAAGACGCTAAGCAGAGCCTCTTTTAAAGATGCTCTTACGAGTCCCCATTCTACCCTAGGGAAAACAGCCAGGACTTCAACGGGGGAAACGGGGCAAGTCTTCCCACTGCAGGAAGCAGTCCCAGGAGGTGCCTCCCATCACTGGGGCCTCCCACACTGGGACTGCTTCTCAGAGCAGCCCGTGTGCTCCCCCTGAGCATCGCCGTCAGAGCAGGTGAGGTGGGCAGGACGGTGGTTCCTCTGGTAACTCTTCAGCAGCTACCAAGAAAGTTTCCCTGCTTTTCTTCAAGAAGTCTATTCCTTTATTTTTGTCTTTGAATCTTAGTGTTAAAAACAGTCCAGAATGTTAAAAATACCTCCTCAAACAGCGATCTGAGCTCCTCATGCATCTGGGTTCCTTCCTCCTCCCCTCTGGCACTGTCCTCCCTGTGGCTCATACACACTGCCTCCGGTGCTTGGAGTGTCCAGAACATCCTTTTTTCTTCCACCCAAACATTTCAACATCCCATCCTTTTCAATCTCTCTGCGCATCAAGCTCCTTATCTTAGTCCTTATAATTGACTCTTCTGTTCCCTTGTCACCTACACTTTCCATACTTTATATCTTTGTTTTTCTGCATGAGGCAGCCTCCCAGCCCTGATGGAGAAGACTATTACCCTTTCTCCTTCTCTGTATAGCCACTATTGCTGCCACATCAGGAAGAAATCAGCTACTTAATTACAGCATATGAGACAGATAAAATGCCAATTTCGCCTCCTATTTATAATGATCACTTAATTCTGCAGGCATCCCACAAAGAGCAGAATCTGCATGCTGGTCCCTCATATTTTCATATTGTTATTAATAATCTGAGCATGAGGGGGGCGAAAGACAGAAGAGATCACATTTGCTGCTGTACAGTTCTACGCTAGATATCGTAACTGTAGCACAACAACCCTGTTTGTGAGCAACTAAATGTTCCCATATTAATGAAACTCTGCAAAGTGTCATGCCACCCTGAGACAAGCAGTCCCTTCTGACTTCACAGGCCATCTTCTGATTGATCAAGTAGAACGCTAAAAAGGGAAAGAAAAGCCTTATTTGATTATCCACTGGATAAAAATGGAACAAAACGGTTAACAGTAATTAAACATAAAAATCTCCAACTGCAAGTGGAAATACACAATTACAGTGACATGCTCCCGGATTACATTAGACAGAGAGCTACGTGTAACCCTGAATAATGGATCCATCAAGAAACACAATTCACTTCAGTGGAAGCTAGGAGTACTCTGACTTCTGAAAATCAAGCCCGTAAAGACTAACACCTAGATAACTGTGTCCCTAAGACAGACAGGAACTAATTGGTCATGGATAATAATATAACATGCTTGCCCTCCGCCATTAATATGTGGGTATATTAATATATCATGGCTTGGTAACAGGGTATGACTGGGATCTATATCAAATGATTATGTCAATGGCCCATTAAGCAAATAGTATATTAAACCAGTAGAAGAGCATCAAGTGTTTGCTCCATAAATGGGTATATAACAGCAGGTTTAGGATTTAACTAGACTCTCCAATGAATGAAATACTATATAAGCTGCAGGTTTGCAACAAATTTGCTCTACCTCGTTGGTTTCTATATAGAACAAGACACGAGGAGGCATTTTCTATCCTAAGATTTGCACTGTAGCCAATTAATATGAAGTATTTTCCTATGGAAAGCCATACAAACATGGCCATGTAATTCCCTTCTAACAGAAATGTTCCATTAACATTTCTGATAGAGGTCATCAATTCTTCTTCACCACAGTATTTTCACCACGTCCAGCAGTTCTCTGTAACACTGAGGACACCAAACATGCCTCCCATGCTTTTTTTTCTTCCCTCCAGTGTTTGAGCTCAGCTTGCCAAGGAAGTTTAGTGATGATGAAAACTCCTGGACAGGAGCCCACGCAGCCTGGAAACAGGGCAAACCTCCCTTTCCCGTAGCGCCCCAGACGTTGAAAGGCAATTACCCAGGAGAATGAGGTTTGGCTTCTGTGCCCATTCCCCCTGAAGCCGTGCTACAAGGGCTTCCAGAAAGAAAAAGAAAAAAAAAAAAACACACAAAAACAAAAAAGCAACAAACCCACAAATTCAAGTTGTAAAGTGGATATTTATCCATTGAAGAATGTATAAAAATTGCAACGCTTGCCTAGGTCACCAAGCACCTATCATCTGGCACTGGTCACCAGCTGGACTGGACTGGACACCAAGGTGAGAGGTGCCACGTAACAAGAGGAAAGTCACAGAAAGAGACACTTCCCTCTGACACCGGGCAGAGTGTTAACCCTGAAACCGCTCTGACACTGCAGGTTTTGCTGCATGGCCTCTGCCAGTGACCTCCTGGACTCTCCTGGCTTCTCACTGTGGCTTTCAAGGGGACCTTCACAAGATGCTGGGCGGCCCCGAGCATTCCAGCCCCCAGCTGCAAACCAACTGCCAAGGAAACTCCTTCCACCTTATAAAGAAAACACAGGGCCATTCTTCAAACAAACAGAAAGAAACTACAGTTAAATTCTGAAAAAGCTTTCGGCGTGTCCCCGTGTCCCGACCCACCAGCGGAGCGCAGGGCTGATGTCCTTCAGCCTGCAGCCACGTCCCAGCAGCAGTCACTGCCCACCAGCGCCCGCCCAACCTGCCCATCCTGTATACAATATCAAGAGTCACCTTTTCTGTGTATCCTTTAACAAGCTCATGTAAATAAAAAACCATGTGGGATTGATAGAGACTATTACCCTATAACAAAGACTTCAAAAACTGACATGGGGAGGAGGTGCGGAACCCAAGGTTCAACCCAGTTATTATAAACTAAGAAGGAATTCAAAAATAAACTACCAAGTCATTTGCTACAAGCTGCAGCTGGGGGCCGGGGCCACATCTCCTCCCCCTGCACAAGCCAAGGAGGAACAGAGCTTTGGGGTGCAGAGCCCCTGCATCCCAGGGCTCGCCAGCTGCTTTTAGCCTGGTTCTGATGCCCGTCCCCAGTTTGGGGCAACTCGGATGCAGGTTCACGCAGCCTTTCCCATTGCCTCCTCCACAGCAGCTTGCCTCCCCACCGTCCCCAGCCTTGCCACAGGCTGATGTTCCCACCACAGAGGTCTCCTTGCATCCACCCACCGCGAGCGCTACCTTAGTGCCTGGCTTTCCGTGCACCCCTCCTGGGATCGTTCCCGAGCTCTCCCCTGCTGCGGGCACAAGTTACTGCTGCCCTGGGTCTCACACGATGAGCACAAACTGCTCCCCACCACATGTGTTTTCTGTTCACTGATAGCACGGATCTGGTGACAGTAAACCTCTTTATTTTCAAAATGGTGACTGAATTCAGGCGCAGTTTGTCTCCGCTGCGCCTTCAGCTTGCTGGCCTCTACGAAGCGAGCATAAAACAGTCTCGGGCTCTTCTGTTCACTGTGCACAAGAGCAAAGTGCTTCAAAAGATGCAAGATAGTGAAAAAAAAAAAAAAAAATCAGTGCAGTGTCTTTTCGCCTCACTCGTGCCTGCCAATATCACTTTAAAAAAAAAATCAATAGATTGCAATTTGCATTAATTTTAATAAATTTGCATAAACACGGGCAAATACATTGAAGGCTTTGTCCCTAACAGTTTTTAAGTTATGCTGGAGCAAAATGCTAGCATTGAGAGCTCGTTGCAGGCAGTTGCCTTGAGAGGTTGGTTAAAGCAGGCAAATATTCACTATCCCCCCCCCCGACCCCCGACACACGGCACAGCCTGGGCAGGCGGCGTGGGCACAGGAGTGGGGACCCTGCACTTGGGAAAACCAGGCACATCCCTGGCTATTCAAGGTACTACATGCTGCCAGGTAGCCAGAAATACAACTTCACACAATCAGAAGTAAAGCCATCCTTTGGTGGTAGAATTAAGAGGGCCCAGACTTGGTTTATGACTGCAGCTGAGTTCTCAAGCTCAGATTTTTAGAGTAGCTTGTAATTACTGTTTCATTGCCATGCTTTGGAGCCCAGCATTAGGTCCCTGAGGTGCTGATCAGCTCCATGCCACCTGCAGCAGATAGTCCAGGTGTGCACAGAAGTTCAGGGTTAGCAAATCTTTCTAGCCTTGTCTAAGCCTCCAGCTCAGATCTGTGAGTCCACCTTCTCCAGGCTCCCCCAGCAACCTCCAGCCAGTATTTCTCTTTCAAAGAAGTTATGTTTCTTATCTCCCAAATCCATAACTGAACGGGTGTAAGATTTGTTGCAGGACATTGAGATTGCTTTCAGAGCATAGGGTTTCCTGGCTCTCCATTGTGCTCATCAACCAGAGGTGTGTTCTCTCCTGCGACGTAGCAGGACCACCCCTGCAGAAGGGACTTGGCAGAGGGCACCACTGTCACAGATGGAGTGATTGACTTCACCAGTTAGAGTAAAGTAGTGAAATACTTATTAAGGTGAAACAGCGATTTAACAGAATCAGCAGCAAGTGCAATAAAACCAGTAGTAAACATGATAGTGAAGATTCGATGTCAAGGCACACTCTATTACTTACTGCAGAGAGGACAGGGTCAGACAAGGTGTCGGGGAGACCCTCCCATTGAGTCCCCAGGTTCAGAAAGGACCCCCTTGTTTTTCTGAACCCCTTCTCAGAGAGGAGTCTGGGTGTGGCTGGATCCAATCCTAGTCCCAGACTTGGTCAACGGTTTATGTCTAAATGATTATATATGTGTAATTAACCCTTTATATTACTTAGCTAAGATTTCAAAGCTTAGCATGCTATTAGTCACTCACCGAGAATGCGTTGAGGCGAGGAATCTCTCGACCTTGAGGAGCAGAACTTTAAGCGAGCATCCTCACAGAAGAGGAGATCCTGGCGTGCAGTCGCTGCCGTGCAGGAGAGCTCCAAGGGCTCTGGGGCTGCCCACTATTTATACAGTAAGATAATCGACCTATAGTTGTATTCTCATGGGAATAAAATTTCTAGGTCCCCACTGCAGACAGTATTTTGACTATGCTGCCAGCCATCCCCCAAGGTCCAGATACAAGTTATCAGAGCTGCTGTTGTGATGGCCATGGTGGCCAAGGCCTGAGCAGGAGCCGGGAGGGGAAGAAAAACAGGGAGAGCACACCGCCACAACCACACACTCACTGGCATGGACCAGGTAACACCAAGCAGAGAGGGCAGGGTTGGCGTGGAGAGGAAAATCCATGAGCTCCTCATCCACATCCCACACCCCGATGTCAAGTTGGCAGCTCATCGCGCCATCCCCCACCAGCAGCCATGCCTCCGGCCTCTCGGCATAACGAGTCTGAGCAGGAACATGACTTCTGCAAGGTTTTTAAGCCACGTTTTTCTGCAAAAAAGCAGTGCAGGTGACAGCCAGGTGTAGCACAGCACCCTTAAACCTCAGCAGTCAGCCACAGCCCCCGCTAGAGATTTGAGGGGGAAGAAAAATGTTGCTGCTCACAGGGCTCAAACCAGAAGTACAAGAGTAAAATTGAAGCGAGTAACCACTTTTCTGCAAAACGTGTAAAATATCATTGAGAGAATAAAATCTGCAGTTGGCTGGAATATAAATAACAAAAATCTCACAACTACACCAAGGCCTTCAACATTGCAGCTAGACCAAAGAAGAGCAGTACATTGGAAAAAAAAAATCTTTTAAATCCTGTTCAGAGAAGCTGATTTCTGATGTGCTTCAACTCTGAGCTTAGAATATTTTTTTTTTCCCCTGTAGGAGCTTACACAAAAATGACAAAGAAGGAAAAATATATAAAAAGCCAAGAAATAATGACTTTTTAATCTTTGATGATATCTACTCAGAGGGTAACTATCTGTGAGGACTGCAAAATTTAACCTATCATTTTCGTAGTGACAACAGAATTTATAGATTAAAGATTTATAGATTTTAAACATTTGGAACGAAACCATCTGGCTCCGCGATAGCCAGCCCCAGACTCAGCGCTTCAATAGCTAGAGCTCTTCTCACTGAACAAAAGCCAAACCTCAAGTCGTCAACAGCATCTGGCTATGATAAAGCCTTGCTCCAACACCAACTATTCCGAGACGCACTGCTAAATTAGCAGGATGTGCCTGAGAAGCTGAAGTGCATAAAGGAGAGGCAGTAAGTGTCCTGAGAAGGCTGGGTAAGGTATTGAGCCTGTGCCTTGCTGGGTCAAGAAGAGGACAATTAAAGCCAAGTAGACACAGTCTAAAGTTTTTAAATCTTCTCTCGCAGGGGTCAAACACCATCTGGGTGCTTAGTGGTGTTTGCAGCTGGGGAGGAGGCAGCTCCTGGGATCAGCTGGTGGGATGGTGCCGTGCCAGGGAGGGTACCAATGGAGCACCAGGGAAACCACCTCCACACTCCCTCACCATCCCCATCCTGGAGTTGGGGACCCAAAACACCCCGTTGCCCAAGCCTCAGCATAGAAATGGGGTCTCCAGGGTGGCCTGAGGCTCACTCCCCACCCACCCACAAGCCCGTCACACCACCCATTTGGAGGCGTCTTCTGTTCCTCAGTGGTAAGGTAGAAATAAAAGAACTTGAGACAAATCTCTGACATTTTATAACTGCATTTGCACTAACAAATGTAGACGACGCATTTATTGACATAGTAACAACTCCTCCAGGACAACAACATTTTTAAAAAAGTGGAAGACTCAAGATAAATCTCCCATAGATATTGCAATGAATCTTACACTGACATCCTAACAGCTCCGATTCAATCCTCGAATAGGGAAGAGCTCATTAAAAATATCTTCCCCAGCCGCTGCATGGGGCCGATGGCTCCTTCAGCCCAGCCCCAGCGACTCCCGCGTGCAGCTGGTGATGCCAGACAGGAACAATTTATGGTTTCATGAATTTGATGAAGTGACATATAGACTCAGATTAGTACGTTCGTAAGAATTGTAAAGGTTTCAGGCTGGGAATTTTGTGAACTACAAGTTTAATTGGCCCGCGATTACTGTGACTGCATATGCAAATTGGATCGGAGCAATTTCACATGCAAATGGCCATAAATTGGGCACGCCAAGCCTGCTGCGGACTCGCTGCCGCTCTGCCCGCGTGGCACACCACCAGCCAGCCCCCGAGCCCTCTACACCTGCACCTCCTGGGTGCGACCCTCGGGATCTCGTCTACGCAGCCATGACTTCCCATCACGACCAACACTGCAGGCTGCCCTGAAAAGTGGCCGAGAGCGACAGGCGAGGGAAGGCACAGAGTGAGGCATGGCCCAGAACATAGGAGGTGAGAGGAAGGACTTGCCACCCAAAGGGCGAGCCATCACCTCTCCTCCAAGGAGGCTGCTTCTTCCACCACGCAGCCCAGAGAGCCAACCGTGTCCTGGGCTGCATCAAGAGACATGTGGCCAGCAGGTCTCGGGAGGTGATTCTGCCCCTCTGCTTTGCACTCTTGAGACCCCACCTGGAGCATGGTGTCCAGCTGTGAAGTCCTCAAGACAGAAAGGACATGGACCTGTTGGAACGGGTCAAGCGGAGGGCCACGAGGATGATCAGAGGGATGGAGCACCTCTCCTATGAGGACAGGCTGAGAGAGCTGGAGTTCAGCCTGGAGAAGAAAAGGCTCCGGGGAGACCTTATAACGGCCTCTCAATATCTGAAAGGAGCTACAGGAGAGCTGGAGAAGGACTGTTTGAGAGGAAGTGTAGTGACAGGACAAGAAACAACGGTTTTAAAATGGAAGAGGGGAGATTTAGATTAGATATTAGAAATAAATTCTTTACAGTGAGGGCGGTGAGACCCTGGAACAGGTTGCCCAGGGAAGTCATGGCTGCCCCATCCCTGGAGGGATTCAAGGCCAGGCTGGATGGGGCTTTGAGCAACCTGGTCTGGTGGGAGGTGTCCCTGCCCATGGCAGAGGGGTTGGAACTTGATGATCTTTAAGGTCCCTTCCAACCCAAATGATTCTATGGTTCTATGAAATCCCAACCCAGGAACCTCTGCCAAGGGCTCTCCTCTGCTGACAGCTCACCAGCAACTAGGAGTGAACTTTATCCTCAAATTTTCCTTACAGATTTGGCTGCACTTAAAACTTTTTATAAGTTCTCTACATTTTAGCACCTTTTCCCCAGGACAGTCCCTCCCTCCTTCCCAGGTCTTCCTTCAAGGCAAGAAACTCCCATGGTTACCAGGAACCTCAAGCCACTGCTGTGGGACTTGAGGCTGAGCCCTCAAGTTTAGGGGTATTCGGTAGATTTGAACCTGAACTACTGGGTTTCCATCCAGGGCCTGGAGAAGACAGGAGAGGAGCTCAAGCCCTGGCCCGTGCATTCCTGGCAAGGCAGAAGGCACCCAGCGAGCTCTAGTTACATCATTAACACAAGTTTTCCTCTTGTGTATGGAACAGAACCACACGAGGAAGAATGCCATCAGCCAATATTGCAGATCCAGCAGCAATTCAGACATTAAAAAAAAACCCTTTGCTGTGGATTCACACTGTACTTTGGTGGCAGAGGAGAGCGGCTGGGGCACGGGTACGCTGCGGGGCCCCACTTTGCCCTTCTGCAGAGGGACACCCCTCAGGAGCAAGGGGGAGAAGCTGCAGCAGGGCTCGGGGACACTGCAGAGAAGCCACACCGGAGCCGCTGGCTCCAGATGCAGCAGCTTCTGCTCTGTTTCCCTAAATACCTCATTTGCACGCTGTATTTGTTGCTGTGCTTTTTAATGAAGAAAGACTTCAGATCTTCAGCTGTGGACTTGGAGCTCTTAAAAAAAAAAATTGAAAGGATAAAAGCCTAATATTAATGAAGAAAAACACAGCTATGCAAGCCTGCTACAACTAATAACCTCTGCAGAGCTATAAACTGATAAAGATTTGCTGGTCTCTGGTAAGAAGTGAAGCACCAAGAGTTTTCATATAATACGCTCTTAAGGAAGACTCCAGCATTCAGTCTATCTGAAGAAGATGCTTTAGGCTCAGTTTCCTGAAGACTTTTGAGCCATTTATGGACCATTTCTGCATGTAAAGCAGGAAATTAGTGCACTAAAAATGACTTATGCACCAAATTAGCCTGTTTTCATACCCACAAAATCCCAAAGCAGCTGTATTTAACTCTGACCCAAGTATTCACCTCAGGGGTGAATTACCTAGAGAAGCTGGAGTCAGACGGAAAAGCATTTGCAGCTTTTGGAAGCTTATTTTACACGTTCACCAATAACTTCATTTTGTGGGAAGAAGTGCAAATTTGGTGCACATCATGCCATGCGTAGCAGGAGCCATTCCTGTAGCACCAGGTCCCCACAGTGCTGCTCCACCTGACCATTTCTGTTATTTTCGTGTCTTTCCATTTTAGGTGAGCCCTAAAAATATATATATATTCCAACTGTAAAAATGGCACCAGGGTACCTAGAACCTCATCAGCCGCACCTGTAGCAGCGCCACGCTCCCCCTGCCCTGTGAATCTCACCCAGGGACGGGCACATCATAGGTCTTGGGATCCCACACCAGTCTCCTTCTCCAACATCCCATGCCCAATGGTAGGGGCTTGAAGGAAAGCTAAACCCGGGCCGTGTTGTACAGCAGCCTCCCAAACTGTGGCACCTTTCCCCACCCATTTTATGGGCCATTTACAGAAATGTAGAGATCCTCCCAGTTTCAGCAGGAGGCGCCACTCAAAACTTTCCTGTGACTGTTAGCCGTGGGGAGGTCACAAGCAAGAGCTGGAACGGGAATTTGCTTCTTTTGCTGCCTTTAACTGAGTGCAATTGCCTCTGTTTACATCCACAAGCTAGACTCAGCAGAAACATCCTGCACAGATGAACTCTACAAGTGCATAATAAATAAATAATAACAATAACAGTTTGTGTTAATATAGCACCTCTAATCCAATTATCTGAAAGCTCTTTGCAAATACTAATTAATTAAGTCTTGCAACACCCCTGTGACACAGGTTATTATTATCCCCATTTTACATATGATAAACGGGAGTCACCAGGACGCTGCTTCCCCGGAGCCCACGGTGAGCAGCACTGCCAGGGCAAGCCCGGGCTGGGCAGAGCCTGCAGCCTGCACTCCAGCACCACACATCACACCACCCTCAGAAAAGAGGGTCTTGGGGGAAAAGACCATCACACGATAACAGCAGAAAGGTGGGAAATTTTCCAGCCACACTGACACACCAGCAGAGCCAGCCCTCGCACACTGCAAGCACCAGGCTCCCACTTGTTGCCTTCACAGAATCA
>JAOTQQ010000063.1:32842217-32860160 GCA_026546715.1 Gallinago undulata | reverse complement strand
GGGGGGGGGGTGGGTTTGTTTGGTTTTGGGTGGTTGGTTGGTTTTTTTCCTCCTTTTTTTTTTTTTTTTTTTGTGCTTGGACTCGATCTCAAAGGCCCTTCCAACCATGAATATTCTGTGATTCTGTAATTGGTGCCTCTCAAAACTACCCCCTACCTGGGTTGCTCTGGTGTCTGTCTCTGCCCTTGGTGCCAGCCAGCAAGGTGTCCCAGACTCCTACAATTTACCTTCTCCAGAGCTGAACCTTTCTGTTACGTCATTCCCAGGAGTCGAGGCTTCTGTTCAGGCTGGCTGCTGGGGAGCAAAGTCCGCTTGGCAGCAGGAGAATCCAAACTCTCTGCAGCTGCCAGCACAGCCCAGCCCTGTAGCCAGCAGCAGGCAGCCTTCAGGAACCCCAGGAGAAACCCCTAGTCTTACCTTAGTTCAAGAACACACGTGGGTTACAGCAAGGACAAAGCCAGGTAGCTCTGGGCAGACAGGCAATGGCTTCTTGGAACATTCAACCAGTGCATTTCTGGCATCTGGTACGTACAGAAGTCAAGCAAGTTTCTCCATGAGCAGCAGACTAACAGACCTGCTCTTGTGCGTGGTGTTTTCTTCCCTCCTTGGAGCTACTCTTGGCCTCTGCTCAGCCCCCTTCGATGCCAGATGTACATCACGATGGTCGCCAGTGCTGCACCCCTGGTTTCTTCTTCCCTTCTTCCCTCTTGCTTCCCCCATCGTTCATCCTGCCAGCACGGACCCCCCACTGTCACTTGTCCAGGGGTCTGGCCAAGCAACAGAGCAGGGTGGCCGAGCCTGTGCCTCTCTATACAGAGGATCACCAGCTCATCTGCATACTTTTTCTTCTTACCTATATTAACAGAAGTCAGATCTTCTTGAAGTTGCACAATAGAAGAAGCCAACAGAGAGGGAATGGGGGTAAAAAAAACCCACCAAACCCAAACTCCATACACCTCCCCCATGAGACCACTTTGGATGGGAAATCAGGCTAAAAAAAAATAAGCACACTGTCACTGCAAGAAAACACCATCCTCTGTTGGGAGGTTTCAGGACCAGCCATCCCGCGGGACCACCTCTACCACTCCAAGCAGAACCGGGTGGCCCAGGCAGCGAAACATTCAACAAATTGTTCTGTTACCACTTCTCGGGGGAAAACATTTGCTTAAAAGCAGTCAGATGAATTTGGAGTGATCTATAGGGCACTTTGTTATGTTAATGACTGTTACCAACTGTCTCTTCGTTATATTAAAGTGTTGACTCATTGTCAGTTGGGGCGAGACAAGGCAGCCTGCTTGTGCCTTGCAGTCCTTTTGCACTCACCCAAACTACTCATGTGAAGACACTTTAATATGAAGAGACACTGTCTGTGGCCATTATTAATCTCCTGACTGAAGCCCAGAATACTAATAAAACCATGCAGGATCAGCTAACCTTTCCTTGGCACGTTCTTCATTCTGCAAGGTTTTGGCCAAAATTAAAACAATCTTCTTCGATCTTGAGAGCCTGGGGCTGGCAACCAGATTTCCCACACCAAGATGCAAAATGGTTTTCACTTGTCCTCTACTGTGCCCAAATAACATCGTCATCATCCTGGCACAGGTAAGAGGGGATGCCTCCTGCGAGCCCAGAAACGTCAGTTTTAGGAACGTCAGAAAGCAATGTTTTGCAGATCTGGCTGAGACAAGACAGCAACTTGTTTATCCTCAGACCGACCTTACACCGAAGTGTAAAAACCCAACCTCACTGTGAGCTGCGTGGCCCAAATATTACACTGATACCTGGTAAGAACTTGGAAGATGGATGTTGGGGTGGTGGGAAAAGAAAAGGTTTTCTTTTAGTTCTTGTCATGTTCAATAATTCTGTAACATAGAGAAAAACTGGGCTGAGGCGCTGAGCTGCAGAGGCTGGCATCTTGGTAGAGGATCTGCTCCCCCCCCCCCAAAAAAAAAAGATCAAAACACCTTATGCAGAATTATAAAATAAAGCCCCATATTACTTTTTTTCTGTCTGATACTGTTACTCCGGGATTCAATCCAAGAACACCCAAACCATTTATCCTGGTTACACGCAGGGCACGCGATAGGTGAACTCGTGTCACCGGAGTCTGAACACGAGAACCTGGCAAAGCACAGCTGTCCCTGCTTCTTCTGCCTTGGGGGCAGGGGAACTCAAACCCTTTCTGACACAGCTTTATTAGAGCTTTCCTGTCATTCCACCTGACTTCCAACCAAGCCACTTATTTTTGGTTTGACATGAGCAATCTTCCATCCGTATGTAAGAAAAAAAGAGTCAATCTGAGATGTGTGCTAGCCCAGCAGCAATCCCACCCGCTCAGCTCCAGGGCATTTTACATCCTCACCCCACCAACACGCATGGTGGTTTCTTTCCGAAAGCTCACATCTGTGCATTAGTTACTTTGGACCCCTGGCCCTGCTGAAAAGAAAAGAATCCACCTCCGACAGAAGAAAATACAACATACCAAGATATGCTTTTAGTACCAGGAAAATCATATCTGTGGCTTGGCCTTTAGCTACATGATTTTCCAGAAAATGCTTAGGCTTGTTGCTTTTCTCTGTCAGGAGAATTGTTTAGTTTGTGATTGGAACCACATCATTTCAGTTGCAGGGACCTTTGTTGTAAACAGTTTGTAAAAAACCCAAACATTCGATCATTTGATTCTGCCTTTATAGCTTAAAAGTCCTTCAACATATGTGGCTGAATACTTCTTTTCTTTTTAAACAAAGTGAAGACCAACTGAAATATTGCCAGAAAGACACTAAGTGCATTTACATTTAGAGGACCATTTCCCCACCACAGCCCCTGCCCGTGAACGCACCACTCCTCCTCGTTCCAATACTCGTGGAAACTTCAGAAAGCAACTAAACCCTTTTTTCTCTAGCCAAGCCCAAGTCAGAAATGTAACATTTGAGACTTGGAACACACCATAGGAACCCACATGGATGAAGGAAATACTTCTCCCTCATCAGCTGGGCAACCACAGGCTCTTCTCCAGCCCAGGAGCAGAGGCTGGTGATCACATCTCGGGGTGTGGGCACCAGGCAATAGAGGGAAGTCCTTGGTCTCATGCTGAGGAGCAGGGGATTTTCACACCCTTTCCATGTCGGTGGCAACCTCTTACATTCAAAGAAGCAGGTATTTAACTGAAACACCTGGGAAGAGGAAGAAGAGCCACCCCCAAGAGGTGCTGCTGCAATGTGCCCCGTACACTTGTGCCAAGGTCCAAATTCACAGCCTCATGGAAGGAGGCACTGGTGAGACCCCACCTCGAGTACTGTGTCCAGTACCACAAGAAAGACATTGAGGTGCTGGAGCAGGTCCAGAGAAGAGCAACGAAGCTGGTGAGGGGTCTGGAGTACAAGCCCTATGAGGAGAGGCTGAGGGAGCTGGGGGTGTTCAGTCTGGGGAAGAGGAGACTGAGGGGAGACCACCTCACTCTCTCACAGCACCAACCTCTGCATCTTCATCCTTTCTGCTCACCAGCACTCCTCCTCCCCAGCCCCAGCCTTGGCTCGTTCATTTGGGGCCATTTCCTTCAATTCAGTCACAGCCATCACCGACTTGCAATCCTGCAGTAGCAGTAAGAGGAAAATTAGCACCGGATTCATTCCTCTTACTCGAAGTTTCTCCGATGCCCCCAGCTTTCAGACCAAGGTGAGGTTTTGATACATAGTTATGAGAAGCCTTTCAGGAGGAGGAAGATAATCACATGCCACCTGGGTGACTGCAGAATTCAATTTACTTTGCAGCGTGCTTTATGCTGGGTCTGTAGCTATTAAAGGCAGAGACAGCTTCCCATCGAGGAGCAGGCAGCACTGCACGGCTAAATTGCTTTCTGGACATTCCCCAGTGCCTCCTGTGCCAGAAGAACAGCCCCACTGTCCTCCCCTGCAGCCTTCCCCCCACCTCTTAAAATTCTTCCTTAAAATTAGCTGCACCGTTCCTCCCTAGAGCGGTTTTCAGCCTGTGGCAACAGTACTTAGTTTTTTCAAGCTTCCCTAGCAAGGCAGCGCGCTCCTAAGACAGACATAAGCATCCACATGTGTTGCAAGACAACCAGAAACAAAGATTCTTAAAGCAAGGGATAAAGATGAAAAAGCAAGAAAATAGTTACTGGCGCTGGAAAGTACCACCGCTCCAGCACATGATTGCATTCCTACCTGTGAACCTGCAAAGTCATGATCTCCACACTCTGAATGGGCTGCTCCCCATCAAAATAAAGCAGGTTGATCTTTTTTGGGGGGGGAATTATAAAATTAGCAGGTTTACCACCTAAAGCAGAACTCCAATTCAGACAGAGGCCAGTTATCTGAACAGTTTCATTCATAGATATATTTCTCTCTCTCAGATAAGTTTCCCACACAGTCAAGAACACACAGACCACCTGCATCACTCAACTAAAATATAACTTTTCTGGTTCATACCATCTTAAACTGAAAGTTAGAGTTCATCATATCTGTAATGTTATTACAGAATAGTTCCTTAAACAGGGAAGTCATACAGAAAATGCAATCCCCACTTATAAGGGGTCAGTTACAGTCTAAACATCATTTTTCAAACTCTTTAATTTTTTATTTTTTTTTTTAGAAACAGTTGAAACTCAGACCAAGCACTGCAAAGTAACTGGTACTGAAGCTTGGCTGGCGATTCAGGAATGAAACCTGGAGAGTACCTTTCAGGAGGGTTAGTGTTTCTTCCCCAAACCCTAGTTTTGCATTTTAAATTTAAGGACTAAGTACCGAAACACATCTTGACAATCCATCCAATGTTACAAACTTCAATAATAGGCAAATGTTACATTCCTTGCTCTAGGATATGTTAAGACCTCTCTGAACTTGCATGCTTGCTCAGTTAACATTTACACTGGTTTTGTCAGCACGGAACTTAAAACCATTCATTGCAATGGAAAAAAAAAACAAAGCCAGCAACACCAAATAATTTGCTTACCATTAGTCACCATAGGTATTTTTATTACATTAAAGCTTTAGCATTTATCAGAATACTGGGTCAGGGAAGAGCAACAGGGAGAATAACTTAAAAAAATAATAAAAAGCAGCCTTGCTGGGAACTAATGTTTAGAAATATTAGCCATCAGCAGAGTAGAAGCTTCCCGAAATAAGTGTTGTAGCATTTAGGTTACCTACAGCACATGATGAATTCTGGTAGTCTCACAAAAGTTTTCAACGTTGAACAGTCCTTCAAAGTGAACATCATGAGAAAAAAAAAACAAGCAACCATTTTTTACATTTATTTCTCTATTTCCCTTTCCTCCAGAACTATGACTTTCCAGAAAAACATCATACTATGACTTCTCAGATTCTCCAACCTTGCAAAGGTCAAGGACAACTCTTCCTGTAAAAAGGCACACACCATTCCAAAACTCAATTTTGTACATAAGACAATTAGTTGTCAAAGCCTCTGCCAAAATCCCAAAGCTTAAATGATTATGTTTCAAGAAAAGGTAGGCTTTCCCTACTGATTATTTCTTGCTATTAAGCATAACAATCCAGACAATTTTATTGAAGAATTTCCCAATACACTGATCATTAGAAAGAGTGTTGTGAAAGGATTCCCCCACATACTCGTCATGTTTATTATCCCCTCCCTGGCCATCTGCAACTGGCCAAAGGATATCCAAGTAGCCCAACATGACAATTTTATCTTAGTATCCAAAAAGGAAGTTTTAATTGATAAAGCAGTAGTGGTAAATAAATAAAGCCACAGTTACTACATTATTCATCCCCAACTCCCACACTACTAGTGGTCACAGTCTGAAAAACCTTTGCTGACAATAAAAGAAAAATAGGAATATACATAAAACCAGCTGTCTTAGACAGCATTTTTATTAAAAATGGATACACAGAGACATAGCAGCATTTACAATAAAGAATTTTTAAAAAGGCATCAAGTTGTAAGCCAACCATTTGAAAAAGAGGCTTTGAAGTGTTGTCTTCCACAACACTTTTTGCCCATTTGTCAGCAGGGGACAGTGTGACTGCAGATTATCCAAAGGACAAACAGGCACAAAACTAATCTAAACTTCAAGCCCTTTTTCTGAACAGTTGGTCACATCAAGCATCACCCTCCATAGCAGCATTTGGAGCACTCTTCGGTGTTCTTTTAAGTGGCTGGTGTACTTGATCCATTTCTTTAAAATATTTTAATGTTCAATAAAAATATTTCAAATAGAAAAAAATTTGTCATGAAAAAAAGTAAGGTTTCCTTTTCAGATTCCATAAAAGCTTATGAACTTCACTGGCAGCATTTCCATAATGGAGCAAGAGTCAGAACCAGCAGAACAGGCACTTCAGCAAAACTGTCAACAGTTTCTAAAGTCATATTGTTTTCAGTCCAGAAGATTGTTTCTTACTACTTTGTGGTGGTGTAAGGACACCAGTGGGGAAAGGTGAAGTCCTATTTTGCTCAGCCAATATGGCTTGTTTTGCTTGAGCTTTGTCCTGAAAGCACAGGAAAGGGGTGGGGGGGAGGGGGAAGGAAGAATAAATCTTTACTTTGGTGTATCTATGCAACAGATCAATATAATTCACTGGTTTATAACTTGATAGATCACTAATCTGGAAAGGCATATCTATATTCAACCCCACCCAACAGTACCTGATAAATCAGGCAAGAGTTAGCACAAACCTCAAGTGGTCAGTATTAACTTTTGGAATCTGATTATCAGCATTGTGGTACTTTTATATTCAAGAAAGCAAAGTTCAGAAGCAACTGAACAGGAAGAACTTTAACTTCTACTACAACTAAATAACCTAACCAGAAATAGTATCTCTCCAATCACTTAGATTAACTACAATTTGTTGGACAAGATTTTGATCCTCTACAAGTTTTCCATGCTAAAACCCACTCTTGCTCAACTTCTTGTCAACCACCATGACTAACAATCCACCAGATCAGTCTTAAGTGATAAGTCTATTTTCTCTTTTTCACCAGACAAGGTTATGTTACCTATATTTCCTATAGAGAAAGGTCTGACATACAATATTTGAAGCATCCCAAAGGGTAAAAATGTGCTTCCAATTTCTAGAGTAATTATTTGCCATTTGAGATGAGAAGCTTAACTTAGCATCACCTTTTTAAACTAAATACTGAACAAGTCAGGTCTCTTGCAAGTGGAGTAAACCTTATATCTTTTACCATCTGCACACACTCAGTTTCAATCTGATAATGCTTCACTCAAGTTTACTGCATGTTCTAACCAAAGAAAAAACAATATGTAGAAGACTTTACCAACAGCTTGTCTTCATTATGTATATACATACCAGCAAATCCAAGCTGTTTATGTGAGTCTGTATATTGTGCAAGTCTTCAGGAGCTATGCCTCTAAAGTGTTTGAGTTTGGAGCTTCCCACTTCCCTTATAGCCATTGCAAACGGAACCATCCATTTTACACATTCCTCTATCTCACACCATTCATAACCTGGAAGATAAGACATAGGCTTATCTGCCTGAATGAAAGCTTAACATCTGTAAATTCATTAGATGTAGTTTATAAATGGCAATACCTGAAACTTTCTGCATCAACTCGGATGAGGAGAAGTGATACAGAGCCGAAGCCGCAAGTACTCCATAGGTATACTCCAAGCAGCCGATATCCAGCACACAGAGATCCAAGAGCTACAAGGTAACAGTTTATCACAATTAATAATTTAATTAGTTTATCACAAGAATACTTTTCCCCCCAGGCGAAACAGCATTTGAAGGAAGGAATCATTCTTACCTCTGCTATTTGTACGAATATTTGCTGTGGATATTGTGGCAGCAACACCTCATAAAGCTCATTTAAATACGCAACTTGCATGTAAATGTTTAGCCATGATACAACTGTCAGTGGATTTAACTTCCAGTTAAGAGCCTGAAAGGGTAGAAACACACAAGACTTCAATATTAATAAAGAGTTCCTAACTTAAACCATGCAACTTTATTTACTCCGTATCAGAAGCTGTAATTCCTCCGGTATTCATCAAGGCATCTTTGAAACACAAATCTAATTCTTTCCTGTACCCCCTCCTGCTGATAGGGTGGGGGAACATTTCATTTTGTTAGAACACTGTTTTCTAATTAGAAAGAGAAATTGCCTCTTAGCAGCACACAAGATTAACTGAGGCTCTCTGCTTTTAGTCTGATTATGCTATACTTTTTAAAAAAACTAAAGTAGAACTAGTTCCACTTTGAAATATTACCTTCATAATGATCAATTCCATACTGCGGATTTCTTCTTCTGTACAAGCTCCATCTGTAACATAGGCAAACTGGTGCAACTTTGGTGGATAAATTTCCTGAAGGGTAGGAGATCAAGTATTAGCTTGTGGAATAGGCTGCAACTACTCTCATGTGCTGAAAAAAAAAAAACAAACCCCAACAAACAACCCACCACTACTTCAGCATCTCATCTCAAAACAGAGGGGAAAAAAAAAACAGGAACCAATCCCCAGTCCTAACTCATGGTGTTCTAATATGCCTTTAATATACACAGATTTCTCGTTGAACCTTCCTCCTGATAGCCTTCACCTTTCACTTTTGATGGATCAGTACAGCATGCATTGACTACAGCACCACTGAGATGGTATCATAATGAACATCCAGACTTTTTTTAATACATGCTACAGAGAAGGGCTTTTATCCCTTTCTTGAGAAGAACAGAATGAAGAATAATAGCCCTCTTAGAAGACAAACTGTAAGAACTTAAAAAGCACTAGGTATTTTAATAGTTCAACTTGTTCCATTAAATAAAAAATAGCTCAGACCATCATCCAGTATGTACTCCACTCACAACAGTTGCAACAAGTGGTTTCTGTATACAGCAGCCAGCCAAAAACTCATTTAGCAACAGCAACTAAAAACTTCAGATTTATCCTAACACTGAAAAGACTACACTTTAAAGATTAAAGAGACATACTTATGATGTTATCTAGTCTTAATTTTAGCCGATTCTATAAAAAAGAGAAGGAATTTTGAAAAGAAAAAGGAATATCTTATTTTCCTTTCTCCCATCCATGAAACTCCATGAAGCCTGCCAAAATACATCTAGCGCATAGTAAGTCTGTCCATTCACATTTTTATGTTTAAGTAAAGCTGGGGATACTTACCTCAAGCTTTGCTGCTATGAATAAAGAAGAGATACCAATAAGCTGCAATAGTGTTTTTATAACATTCTGTTGTGTTGCCATAAACCGATCAAAGAAATCTTGTGCTAAATAAAAAGTTTCTCTATGAAGCCTGTAGACTTCACAAACCTGGAGAGACATCAGAGATTACAAAGGTCAAGAACAATGTTATAGAGTCAAAACCAGATGCTACACATGTATTAAAAGAACCAAAACATGAGCTAGACATAAAATTCATATTGGCTTTCTGCTTCACTGCTATTGTGAAGTAACATGTTAAGTAAGAGCATGAGTTAAACAGTTTCCTTTGACACAAGAAGACTGCCACTACAGCAACTCCCCCCAAAAGAAGAGATCAGAGTGAAAACCCTTTTAGGAAATGCAAGCATATGTTCTAACAATGTCACAACATCAGTTCCTCATTTTTGCAGAGATGCATCATTCCAACACCTCAAAAGAAAATTCCCACAAACACTTCAGAATTAAGAACAGAGACCATGCCACCAAGTCATTGAAACAAAAGAGATGTAGTATATTCTAGATGCCAATAACAGATAGTGGTTGAGAGACAGATCTGGTCTCTAAGGCACTGCTCCTTCCTTCTTACAGTGACTTTCATAATCATTTGGGCAGCTTTTTGCTGCGGTGTGACTTTAAAAAGGTCATCATGGAGTAACTAGGGAAAAACCGATTATTATCCCCATCAATCTAAATGAATAGCAGAATATATTGTCACTTTGTATGCTGCCAACTCACTGCACTATATATTTTTTAAGTTTGGTGCCACTTACAAACTTTAAGATGAAGACAAGCGTCTAGGGCTAAATGTGTTGCGCAAAGATCATGACAGTTACTAGAACACTTCAACAACAGCACACTTGAAATATTCACAAGCACAGAAAAGCTTACCTCCATTAGCCAGTCTAGAAGGATTGTTCTCATTTTAGGTTGCAGGAGAGGGTGCCTTTGCATATAAAGTTTATCCCTCACATATGTCTCTTCTTTGTTTATCATGTTTTTCCATACATCCTCTCTGTTTGCCCACCTAAGACAGATCAATATGTTTAGTCTTAAAGCACAAGACAAAGGAAGGCAAACGAGCAGCAGCAAAATGGCACTTACCCTAGAACTGGTAAGGGAGAAGCTCTAGTTGGAACAGCGCTTAGATGTATGAAGTGAGAGTAATCAACACCAACTGGATCATCATCTTTATCCGGAGTAGGAATCAGCATATGGGCATTTTTGTGAACATTATTCCAGAATGGCTATTAAATGAAAAGTGAGATTTTACACTATGCCTTTTTAAATCATTTTAGCTATATAGCGAAGAAAAGACATTGGCAAGAAACTATGTCAGAGACTATGATTGCCTATTTAAACTCATTGAGACGGAAAAGGATCTCTGTAGGGCATTTTGTCCAACCCCCTTGCTCAAGCAGGGCCACCTATAGCCAGTGCCCCAGGACCACATCCAGATGGCTTTTAAGTAACTCTAGGGATGGTGACTTCACAACCTCCCTGGGCAACATGCATCAGTGCTTAGTCACCATCATGCTAAAAAAAAAAAACATTTCCTGATGTTCAGAGGGAACCTCCTGTGCTTCAGTTTGCATTCATCTCCTTTTGTCCCATCACTGGGCACCTCTGAAAAGAGCCTGGCTCCATCTTCTTTACATTCTCCCTTCAAGTATTTATATACATTGATACCATTTATCTAAGCCGCCTTTTCTGCAGGCTAAACAGTCCCGGCTCCCTCAGCCTTTCCTTAGAGGAGAGATGCACTTGTCCCTCAATCATCTTCATCAACTCTTTGGCTGAACTCTTTCCAGTATGTTCCAGTCTCTCTTGTACTGGAGAGCCCAGTACTGGACACAGTATTCCAGGTGTGGCCCCACCAGTGCTGAGCAGAAGAGGGGTGTTGCCTATTTTCACAGTAGAAAAAGTCTGCAAATAAAGCTGAAGAACATTACCCTGTTCTCTTGAAAGAGCACAACAGTCTTATGGAAGAATATCCAATCAGAGTCTCCTATTATCATGTAGCATTTTGTTTTTACCAAAAATATTCTGCATGAAAGCAAGATACTTGCCTCCAGGCAATAAATAAGCAAATGAAACTATAAAACCCAATTTGTGATTATAATTACACAAATACAAAGTAAGGAATATGTAGATGCAGTGCCTGAAGTCCAGTTTCATGCAAAGCAACCTTGACAGTGAACACAGCAAAATAGCAGTTTACAGAATTTTTCTTATTCATCTTGCGGTGCTAAGATGAAAAAACAGAAGTCTTCTGATCCAATTGTTTTCAGAATAAAGCACATATATGTTAAGCTATTGCCACTAATGTATAAAGTTGACCATTTCATATACAGAATATTTCCAAGGTCTGCAAATATCAGTCATCCAACACTTCACCTTTTATTTGGACCAGAACTTAAGTTTAAATTTACTTTTCTCCTGCTTCTCTGGTGTACGCTTGACACAGCTCCCTGGGAAATTACTACTTGTTTTATTCTGTGGTAGAATACTAAGCCAGCGCTATCACATCTAAGTACATTAAAGTTTGGCATTTCTGCCTAACTGAGGTCAGCCATCTCGCTGCAAACTGATCTGTTTTGCAGCAGTCAGAGGACAGAACTCCCTAACAAGATTCCTAATATGCTTAAAGAAAAGAAAAAGTCAGAATAATCATTAGGTGTTAACAAGCAAAATGCTCTACATGAAATTTTGCCTCTTGCAAAGAAGGTTCTACACCTGATTTTTGCCCTGTCCTTGCTACAAATGACATAAATTTCCAGCAAAATGGCTACCCTCTAGCACCAGTTTCAGAAACAGAAACCACTGACTCAACGAAACCAAAACCACATTTCACAGATCTCTCACAGCTAAGGCTGCTTTGTACTTTGAGGTACTTACACACAGATGGGTCGTTTTTTATCTTGGAGTTCTACATGCAAATCTAGCATAGCTACATACCCAGCCATGCCATGTCTTAATTTGGGTGGGGGAAGGCAAAAATAGGGAATAGTAACTTTATCTTAAAAATGATAGATTCCTTACAAACTGAAAGTTTGAATAAAAGCATCACATCAGCATTGCTTCGTTAATTTTTGTCCTCCCTCAAAACTAGACTTTAGTCACACTTTGTCCTCCAATCTGCACAGCAAGCCCAGCTGCCAACAGCCTCTGGAGAAGTGCTGCCTTATCAGTTAATCAGCAAACCAACAGGAAAGCACTACCTTCTATATCTCTTGAAAGGTGCCTACTACACCAGCAGCTTCTGAAGGACAAGGTGCCTGCTCCACAGAGTTCTCAACCAAAACACGCACCTCATACGCTACACTGCAGCAACAATGGCAATTGATTTAAGAGGTTTCACCACCCCCAGTCCTCTATAAGGAAACATAAATCCAGAATCAAGACCCTCTTAGGTGTTTTTAGAAGAAGTGAAAACTAAGTTTTTTTTGGTCAGATAATATGACTCACCACCATGACTGGAAAAAAGATGCAAGCAACAGAAAAAGATATAGCTTGGCTAGAGACAAAAAGGAAACAAATGTGCAGGGCCCTCAAAAGCAAGAATCCACCAGGAAGGGAGATGGGAATCTGAATTCGCATAAGTGAGGGAACACCATACCTCTGGTGTGGATTTGGGTTGAAGGAATAAGCATATTAATCAGACTCAAGCCTTTAAAGCAGATGTAGCAAGACAGTCAATCAAAACTATTAAACTGTACCAAGAAACTGCATTATATCACACTGTAACTGTAAGGAAATGGAAGCCACCACTGAAAAAAGAAACAGTTTAAGGTGGGGAGGGTGTGAGGAAATGATGAAGAGCTTCCTTCGGGCTTGCACAGAGCCAAGCCGAAAGCAGGGAGCTGCCAAAAAGTGACAGATGTTACAGAGAATCTGTGCAGCCTAATGGAGGAAATCCTATGGTCCCGGGCTTACTTCTGAGGCAAATAGGAGCCGAGTAGGGTGCAAGCCAAAAATCAAAGGGGAAAAAAACTGTCTCTTCAAAGCTAGATGGAGCCCACCAAGAAAGTTTGGTGACACCCACAGTAATATTCCAGATACAGGAACAGAACAATTGATCAGAGATACAGATCTATATCTTAGACCTGAGAACTAGACGCAGATTGGGGAATTTGAACTGAGGACATGAAAAGGCTTATTAAGGAAAAGGAGCAGCAAGAAGGGCTGAACGCAGGTGACCAAAGAAGTCCATCAGAGAAGTCAAGCCCATACAGCTCCAAAATAAGAAAAAGCAGGATTTCAGAGGTCCTTTTTTAAAATTTTAAAGCTCAAACATTCCCACACCTCAGTTTCCTCCAGCACGTCATCATTCACTGATATAGCAAACGTTCATTTACAGACATACAGGCCAGACAAAATGGAGCAGGTAGTGACGTTGGGGTTACTGGTTACAGGCAGAGCCTTCAGTGAAGCTGCCAAGACACTTGGCCACCAAATCATGAGCTGGTTTCCACAGACCAGGGCAAGAAGGGCCGCAGGAAAGCAGAGCAAGAGGGTGACCCAGAACTGCATCCAAACAGCAAGGTCAGAGGATTTTCAGCATGGAAATCAAAGGCAGAGGAACAGGAGGGAGACAGGCCTGTTTGTCTCACCCTAAAAAGCAGCACCTTGTAAGAGAGACATTGATATTGACTAGTAGACTGCAGCCTCATTTTGCCCGTCAGAAAAAGTAAGACCTGTAATTCTAACTGTAATTCCACTTAGAGAACGCATTGTTTTGAAGTAATGGGTTTTTCTTCGCCACCAGAAAGTGATTCCAAAATTAATAAACAGAAGAGAGAAGAGCAACTCATTATTAAGTTATTCAAATTCTTTCTGAATAGCACAGAAGCTTCTACTACTTTTAACTTTCTAAACAATCTGAATATTTTCCCACCCCAGATTTGAGAACAAAGTCAAGCTCTCAACCTGGGTATAGCTGACATTCCTTATCTGTTTGTCTGAAGACCTGTAAATTGTTTTTTAGGGTTTGTGTTTTTTTTTTTTTTTTAATTGGATCTTCCAAAGATAACCTAGATTAAAGAAACTTTTTGGAGAATATTTTCAAACCAGTTAGGTAGAACATTTTGACAACAGTAAGACCTGATTCTGGAAAAACATCTAGTGAAAAATTGATCAAAAACTACTTTCTGAGAGTTTACTCCATCTTCTTTTCACCTGAAAATATTAGTTAGTTCCGTTCAGTTCCCCACTCTGGATGGAGGTGGCCATGTAATTTGCATCACAATTGTACAGGTGACTCTAATCTAGTGAGATTAATTTTGTTTTACACAGAGCCTTGGAAGTGTATCCATCCACAGAAAGCAGCCAGAATTAATATGAGAATTGCTAGCAGAATTACAGCAGTACCAGTTCTCTGAAATCAAACACAGAATTTATGCAATATTCTGCTGTCACAAACCTGATGATATAGCCACCCTTTCATCATATAAAGGGTAACGGCATCCTAATTAAGAACTCAGGCCTTATGCTCAACAGAAGCAAACTAATGAATTGACTATGAAGATACCATAAAGTGGGATGAGACTACGATATTTTGCCTTGTGCATAAACTAGTGTCAGTAAACAATTTATTTAATATAGAAGTCATGTGGTATAGGCTGCAGTGGATTTATAGCTACTTGCATTTTAGAATTGTTGTGCCTCAACTGAATAACTATCTCACTGGCTATCGTACAAGCCTGCTATACTGCTGCTGGAACCGTAAACATATTCTCATTAGTGGCCCATGGCAATTTATATCAGAGAATAGCTTGTGTCACACCATAGACTGAAGAGCTGCTGCTGTGAAGCCAAATGTTAGCTTTTTTTAAACAGATCTGTAACAATCTGGCTACTTTGTCACAACAAAAAACCTTCTCTATGTAGGGATTGATAACACAGGTACCCATTTTCTTTATGGTTTACAGAATCAAAGGGCCAAATCCCACAATCCCTTAGCTTTACTTGAAAAAAAAAAAAAACCAACAACAAAACAAACCTTAAGTAGGTGTTTTGGGTATCTACTATCTAAATTTTAATTTATCTATCATTCCTGAAGTAACACTGAATAGCTACAAGGCCAAGAACACAAACAAGAACAAAAAATTAGAAGCCTTTATCGACTTTTAAAGTTCAAGGTCAGTGTATGCAAAATATATTTGAAGTTTCTTTCTGGATTTCTGTCTTTCTGGAAAAAGGTACAATCAAGTCCCTATTAAGGGATTTTTAATGACACCTTACTCTGATGCAATAAACATGCACAAGAAGCTCTTGCTCAGCTCAAAGAAAATGAATCTTTTGGTGAAGGAGAGAGCTGTGGTGAAGGACAGGCAGCTCTTCCTTGTCAGAAGTGAGAAATTAGTTTAATATACTGCACAAAAGAAAGACAGAAGGGAAGGAGAGATCCCCTCATTAAATGCTCACCATTTGAGCCCTGCTTAATATGTTGACTGATAACTAGTATACGCAGTTGCAACAAGCAGAGGCCATTCCAAACAATGATGCCCATCTGTTATGGTAGCACTTTAGTCTTAGAACTTCCAGCTGCCACTTCTGGTTAGATGTGCCACATTATGCATAGCCTTGTGTACCAAATGAGTACGGTCTGTACTCCCCAACCGTGACTTTTGCAGCGTAAGTATCACCCTGCGTGTCCATTAGCAGGCTGAAGTCCTAGTGACAGTGACTGAGCAAGCATGTGCATGCAGAAAAAGAAAGGAGAGAGAGGAATAAACCTATTTCAGAAAACAGGCTACTCTCCATTTTATTTAGAGTGGGCATCTCAGTGCACAAAAGCATAAGGCTTTCAATACCATACACCACCACAGCATCCAACAGAGATACCAATAGCAGCTCAGGTTCAGAGATTATAGGAAGGGCCCTAAGGGAGCAAGAGGACACTACTAAGGTTAGTTTTAACTTCATAACTCAGATCATTCTAAATATCTCACTGAGAAAACTAGCAACAGTCACTACTAACCTTCACTGCATTTCCATAGCTAAATGGCTTCACAGAAATTAGCACTTTGTTCTGCAGAGAAATAAAGCCTCTTTTACTAATGCATTAGATTTAGCGTGAGCTTCAAAGCTCTAATCAAGAACCTCATACTCTGTCAGTCTGATAATGACATTTGTCAATAGGTATGGAGCTGATGGCAAAAGGAAAGAGGAATCTTTCCTCTTTGCCGGGTGATACTAAAGTAGAGACACGACATCTCAAAAGATGTTTCTGTTTGTATAAAGTGTCTTTGGCCTGCAAGTTACAGCACGTAAGCACATGACTGTACTCTCACAACTCTCTGAAGAGCCCAATGCCGAGCTCCTCCACGTAGGCCTAAAAGCATATTAAGGCTTTTGTAAGGCGCACCCTTGCATTCCCAGGACACTGGGATACACCGTTGGATACACCGAAGTATTAACGTAACGTTTTAGAGTGACACAGGCCACACGTCTTGTGAAGACCCCAAAGCAACCTGTATGGCCTGACGTGTTTCACACTCTTCATCAGCCGGGGTTGATAGTCCCTCTCACCCATCGCTCTACAGCGTGGGGTAGCTGTGCATCTGCTGCACCACGTTGGCAATACTAATGAGGTACTGAAAAACAATAACAGGGTTAAATGAGATTAACAGGAGTGTGACCTAAAGCCAAAGCAGTTACCTGGTCTTCATACTGCTTTTTTCTAGTCATCTCTATTTTGGCAATTTCTTCATCAGGATCCTGCAAGAACTACAAATAAAAAAAAAAAAGAAAGGAAAAAGAAGAGGAATAGATGATTTCAGGAGTGTGAGCCACAGGATGAGCACCCACTGGCCACCACGATGGGCTCACATCCCACTCCCCACCCCCGCAGACCCAGCACCTAGAGCCCCGCATGGCCCCCAGACACCCAACAAAAGGCGGCGAGGGCCCGGCGGCGGGGCAGGCCCACCCCAGTGCCCCGCAGGCCACCGCCTGTCCCGCCGCCGGGCCGGGCCGGGCCCGCACTCACCGTGGCCACATCGGCTTTCCTCTTGCGGGCTCGCATGGCGCACTCCGCACCCCCGTCCCCCTTGGCGGGAGCCTTCTCCTCCGCGCAGTCGCTGCCAAGAGAGAAGAAGCTGCGGGAGCCCCGGAGGCGGGGAGTCCCCCCGCTCAGGGGTGCCCGAGGGCGACCTCGGCCTGCAGGGGCCCCACGGACGGCGGACTCACCTCTCCCGGCGCATGGTGCCCGCCTGGGCCGGGTCGGGGCGAGCGGAGCGGCCGTGCGGGGAGCGGCCGAGCAGGCCCTGGGCCCCAGCCCCCACAAAGGGCCGCAGAGGCACGGAAAGGGCGGCCGCAGCCCCGGGCCGGCCCCCCCCCACCCGCCCGCCCCGCAGCCGGGCACCCCGTGAGGCGGCAGGGGCGCCCCGTTGCCCCCTACCCTCGGCTCGCTCCCCGCCGCCCCCGGCCCTTGCAGGGGAGAGAGGCGAGTGGGTATGCGGGTGCCGGCCCGGCGTTGGCGGGGCGCAGGGCGGGAGCGCGGCGCGGGCGGGCTCCGCTGGGCGCCTCCTGCCTCACGGCGCGGCCGCTCCCGTCCCTGCGCACAGCGCGGCCCGCGCCGAGCGGGACATTTAAACGCGGGGCGCGGGGCCGCCTCCCCGCCCGCCCGCACACGTGGCCCCGCGCGCAGCAACCCCGGGCGGGGCGGGGTCTGCGGGAGAGGTGGGTGTGGGGAGGGGGGGGGGGGGGGGGGGGGCTGTTTCCACGCGGCTCACGTGGGCCGGTGGCGGCGGGGAGCGGGAGGAGGGGGGGGGGG